>OY294042.1:31963223-32654230 GCA_958510855.1 Rhagonycha lutea
GGGCGAAAAAAAAATTATTTTTTTTAAAGAGGGGGGCGTGGCCAACCTTATTGGTGTGTTTATTAAATGTACCTACAATTTATTTACTACAAAATGCAATAGGAAAAAACAATTATTTTAGAACAACGATCACAGCTGCCCATTTTCTTGACAATGACTTGTAGGGCAGTCATTGGGGACTTAAAAAATAAAAAGTTAGACAAAATTGCAAAAGATTTTATATTTTGTTACAACATTGCCACAGGTCAAAAAATTATTAATCCGATTTTTGCACCCTTTTTTGTTCCCCGGAACATTGTTAAATTGTTAAAAGAAAATGTAAATTTGCAATAACTCTATGAAAAAAATTCCGAAATTTATGCAAATCTTGAAGAACAGTTTATTAATTATTAGACATCTTCTATAAAGTTTGTACCCTGCTACGATGACCGGAACGTTACAAATATGCATGACTTTTGCAATTTTTTTCGACAGGATACACCCAATAAGCTACTTTTTGCAATGTTTCGGACATTGTAGCAGGGTGCAAACTTTATTGAAGATTTGTTTTAATTATTAAAATGTTCTCCAAGGTTTGCATAAATTTCGGAATTTCGGTTTTTTTAATTTAACAATGTTCCGGGGGGCAGAAAAGGGTGCAAATTCGGATTTATTATTTTTTTACCTCCTTCAATGTTGTCTCAAAATTTGAAAACTTTTGCAATTTTCATACCTTTTTTGCTACAATGACTGGCCTATTGCGGAACACTAGTGATTAACATGAGACATGACGAGACTGGGTATCTTCAGCATTTCTATGTCAAAGCAACCACGTTTTCACGTAAGGTGTTACGTCCCCATTGTTGAAGTGGAGGACCATTAAGTTTAATGAACATTGAGGATGACACATGCTTTATTAGAAGATTTGTGCGCAATGAAGTAATAATTAAATTAAATAAGTGTGTCCACCTAGAAGGAAGTATTTGTGGTGTAACAACCGGGGGTGCGTTATTAAAATTAATTATAAAATTTTCTCGTAAAATTTTGATAATAATTTCAGAAAACACAAGAACCTTTTTACTTGGCCTAAATAAAAAGTCACCCCAGAATGTTCTCTTAATTTATTTGGTTTCCCAAAAATTTCTCGAGTTTTGAGATACTCCTGAATTTTTGGGAATATCGACGAAGGTTCCACGGTAACAAAGGACAGTCTATTTTTAGTTTTTACGCTGCCACCCGACAAAATTCTCTTTGTTAGTTGTCCTGGACCTCTTCGATATTTTTTGGTAGCTCTGGTTTGGTTTCCCAATCTTCACGAAATGACGTAAATATCGCTGGCTAATGTAGGGTGAAAGGTGCCCTGTGCAGTGATTTTGGGAAAACGTAGGAATCGTTAACTTTTGAAAAACTTCCACCTTTATTTTATGGGGTTCTTTTAAATTCAAAATAAAAGAATTAATATTTCCCAAATATAACAATTTATTAAATTAAACTGAATTATTTACAAAGATTTACAAAATAATTAACTCGAAATTATAATATGACAACACTTTTGCCACAGTATATTCAACAAAATAACTTTTTGAAAATAATAATTGACGAAACATTCAACCACCTACAAATTTTTTCCGTCTCTGAATATCAATTATTCAGATTTCCAAAATTAAACATAAAACAGATTAACTTATCAAACCTTACTTTAACGATTAAATAATATTGGCTAAACTTATATGCAGCCAAAACTATCAACAAACGAGGAAACAATCGTCTCGCGATTATCCTTTAAAATTAAGTATCAATAACCTGATGAGCGAATCTCACTCCAATCAATTATTATAATATAAGGAACCCAAATACATTTCCTTAACAACTCGTTAGAATACAAAAATTTGCGTTCTCAAATTATGATTTCACAAGCGCGCACACAAAATAAAATCATTTATCAGTAAACAATAAATTTTACCTTTAGTTGTTTCAGCAAAGCACAAAAACTTAACTTATTTATTTAAGTCGAGAAAATTAAGTAAATTATTTAATTTAATTGATTACCACTAACTTATTTATTCAAACAATGGCTTGATAAATAGTCGCAAACAAAATTACTAATTGAGCTTTTGTACTGTACAAAACTCAATTATCAAAACTCAAAACCCAAATCGCACTTGGAGTCTTCGACTTCAACTTTGTTTTTCGAAATTTGCTTCCAAAATGGCCAGCAAGTTTCTTAGCAACAGGTGAAGGAGGACTCTCTATTTAATTCACAAAATTAACCCGCGCACTCGAGTCTACAAATATGTACCCTTATCAAAAAGCGTCTATGATCACTCCCCTGGAGCAACGCAGTTTGATGCAGGTAACGATGGGACTCCCCCTTATCAGTACAGTTACCCATATTTATAACTTCTGACCCACTTCTCTTCCAAAGTGAATCTTTTTATTTTTTATGTTAAAATCCATGTGAGTAAAAGACGTCCTTCCGCAATTAGAGGAAGATACATTTTTTTTCTGCGCGTAGAAATAGCCGACTTAGCAATTCCCACACGCGTCTACTGGTAATTGAAAATTTAATTCCAATTTCTACATTTCTTGACTTTTCCAACTTATTTTTAGATATTTGGAATCGTTATCTCTTAAACGTTACAAATATACAATTCATTTCTCTGTAGGACCAAAATTAAGAAATGACCTAAAATCTTGTCATTGAGACGGGAAGCGTAATCCTTATCTAAACGGAAAATGGTCATCAAATTCGCTTCGTATCTCCGCCCGTCGCACACCTGCAATACGTAGATATATTTTGTACATTACAATGTAGTAATTATACTTTGTTGCAAAGTTAAATTTGAATTTTTTTTACTCAAAGTAATTTTGACTCGACCCTGTCGATATTTTTACTTTGAACGAAATTTTACGCTGATTCCAAAGATATAAGAATCGAAAAATTTTATAAAATGTCAGCTCAGTTTGAATTACTATATTTCCATAGGCGTACACAAATTATTTTCTTTTACATCTAAAATTGCATTTTAATTTTTAAATCATTTAAAAATCATAACTAGAAAAATAAACAAACAACCCGAAATTAACCCTTAATTTCCGGGGTGTTACAGTGGTACATCTGATATTTAGCCAATAGTAATTTGGAATTTTTGAGGGAAGCCAGGGCGGCGCCCTGTCTTTAAAAAAATACCAGAGCAGCGTCCACGTGCGCCCTGGCACTACTGTAGCTAGGGCGGCGCCCTGCCTTCAAAAAAATTACCAGGGCGACGCCCCGGTGCGCCCTGGCCCCACTGCACCCCTGTTTATAAATAAAAAATTGAACGCGGTGTATGCGTTGTGAATATAAATCACATAAAGTAAACAAAAAATCAGGGAAATCTCGTTAAGCCATTCATTTTTGTCACTCCCACTTTTAAGTTTCCGCGATCCGGTGTCAATCGATTTAAAAAATTATTAATCTATATGACATATTTTTGAAAATTTGATTGTTCCTATGTTATACACTTATATTACCTACATCTATATCTATCTCGCTAAAGCTTGCGAATGAAGCACTCTACCAATATGAAATTTTTACAGGATTTTTTAATGCGTATTTCTAGGTCAGAAAAACTATTTTCCTAATTTCGTCTCCAAGTGTTTATATTAACCCTGGATACACAAGGTGGCGTCACCGGTGACACGGTTTTACCTTGTGAAATATGCACCAACAACATCACCTTGTGTATCCAGGGTTAATTTATGGATTTTAAATTTTAAAGATAGATTGCGCGGTAACATAAAAACAATGTTTTACTCACAAGGAGAGGGCTAACTTTGGTCGTCACACACTAAGGTCACACACCTCCACCGCTACCATTATACCTTTAGATCCCAATTCATTTCTTCCTTCATGAGGTGAAAATTTAAAAATCTCTAATTCAGGCAATTTGGAGAAAATCAATTTTAGAGAACGGAAATTGCAGGTAATTTTACATTGCATACATCGCGAATACTATTTTATAGCGTAACATATGCGTTACGATTATGCAACCCAGGTTACTCTCATAAGAAATACATGGTTAATCTTGACATAATCCAAATGCAATTTATACCAGTAATCATACAAATTCGTTCTTCATAATTGATTTTCTCTAAATTGGCTGGATTTGGGAACTTTGAATTTTCACTTGATATACTCCTAATAATGAGCAAAACGTATAATAAAAATGGTTCAAATTGACGACCACCATTGTTGGCGTTCCTCTTGTCAATGAGACCGATATGATAGGCTAAAAGCGCAAAAACCACATCCGACTATAGTCTATTTATTTATCGCATGCAGTGGATGTAAACAGTGATCAACGCGTGACATGAACGTGATTGCAGTATGTTTATTGCACTTGTAATTGCGATTGGGTGTTTGCAAGGTCAAAATAGATGCGTCCATGCGCAATGACAAACTCCTCCCCATAAATCACGTGCA
Source organism: Rhagonycha lutea (assembly GCA_958510855.1). Taxonomy (NCBI): domain Eukaryota; kingdom Metazoa; phylum Arthropoda; class Insecta; order Coleoptera; family Cantharidae; genus Rhagonycha; species Rhagonycha lutea. The sequence continues at coordinate 31,967,668 of OY294042.1, forward strand.
ACTGCATGTATTTGTTATTCTCCACTGCATGCGATAAATAAATAGACTATAGTTATATGATGAATAAACCAATATGGACTATTTCGGGAACGCGCAACAACTAAATTTCGATGTTTATGGTCCAAAGTGGCCACTTTAGGATATATTAGTGAGCATTGGTTATTACAAGGTTATTGTATCCCTTCCTTTACGACAATTGGCTATTTACATAGATTTACGTCATCGACAGTTCAAAAATTGGTTTCTTGGCGACGCGACGGCGACGCCTCGATCCCAATAGCATAGGAGAAGTAATTCTTAACCGGGGAGGGCTACATATTTTGAAATATCTTTACATTTTGTAAATTTTAATTTTAACAGCTTCAATCTTAATATTAAAATAATTTTTTTAGACAAAGTAGCCTACGGGGTGGAAGCGTAGGGCTTTAGCAGTTCCCAGTCGTAGCCGATGACATTACAAACATTGTGAAATAATAGGTAGGGTTAAGGTAAGGTAATTCCGTGACATAGGCAATGTCGTGATAGTTTTTAAAATACTTATAGCTACACTGCCTATGAACAGATTTTGTACATCGAGGAGTCCTAAAGATACCATTCTTTATTATCTAACTATATGTGCAATTATTAAGGGACTTCAAAGATCAGTATAATGAAAGTAAGCAAAAGATACATGATTGTTAGTGAATGATATTTTTCTATGTAATCTTTGTTTGTGTTGCAATTAATTTTTAAGATTGCATTTTAATGCTTATGTTTTGTAGTTTTTTACGTATTCTGAAAATTTTCTAAAATTTCCAACGCATTTCCTTGAATGCCTTAGTTAAAGTAGCATAATTCTTAGGTTTAATCTAATTTATTAATTATTACACCTGTTTAATTAATTAATGCAAAAATAATTTTTATTATCTTTAATTTGTTAGAACAGTACAATTTAATGTTATATTAAGCTACTTTGAACTGTGAAAAATCATATTCGTCAAATTTTTATCACGGCATCAGTACCTATCCATTTTTAAATGAAGGTGATAGCACCCACTAAGCAATGGTAATTTGCTTATTCTTACTTCTAGAGTGTGTTTTAATTTTGAAAAAATATGGATCCTAAGAAAAGGGTAGTCCAGAAAGGTAAATAACGGCAATACGATCATGACAGTCTTCTGCAAGCAGCACAACTAGTATGGAGTGATAATTTTAGTTTATATCGAGCAGCTAAAACTGGGCTACCTTGGTCGACGCTGAAAGACTTTCTTGTAAGAAATGAAAATATTGAACACGCTACGTTGTCAAAATTAGGACGCCCATTCGCTCTTCCTCCGGAAATGGAACTCAAATGCTTTTCAAAAGGCAGGAGCCTACCCATTCATTCAATCGCGATGCCTTTCCAGCAGAAGCATTAAAACCGTCTGTTTTAACAGATCAGCCAGCTCCAACTCAAGATCTACAAACTCAAATAAAACCACAGACTCGTTCCTACTGCTAGCTTGTCTCTGAGAGTTGATCAAATTTTACATGTGCCATGAACTTGTTGCATCTACATCAACTTCTACATGCACTTCTGGATCTTAAAAATTTGATAGTAACTGAGAAGAAAATTGGACCTGTGGAAAGTGCAATTTAAAATTTTCTGTTGATGTTCAGAAAAAAACTGGTGCTAATTGGGTGCAATGTTCATTTTGTTTAACTCCATACCATATACTACATGTCAAAATGACTTTGAAGACAGCGAAGATGTTTACATGTGTAATATTTTGTGAAATCGTATAACAAGATATTCCTAAGCAATAATTTTTTTACGTTTTCTTTTAGTTTTAATTTTTTAATTTGTGTTTATATCAATATTTCATATTAATTTAATGAATAAAAGTAGTGTAGTGAAAATAAATTCTCTTTTTTACATGATTAAAATTATTAAAATTATTATCTATGATTTTACAAGTTTTCATTACTATCACGGGATTACCTTACCCATATCACGACGACATTAGATGTCCTATCACGACATTACTTTAAATTTTTGCCTGAACAAAAATTACAACAAAATAATAATTGTGTTTCGTTCAAATTACTTAATTTTTTATAAACAGGTTGCTTAATTGTAATATTTTACATCCTGATTTCAAGAACAGAAAAAATTATATTTCAAGCCCAATAGCAACAGTTTTAAATATCACGACAATACCAATACTCATTCATATTTTTTTCAATAAAATGTAAAAAGTAATTACGAAAAATAATAAATAATAAAAATCAAACCATCACTTTCTAAAACCATGTTTGAAAATGATTCACAAAATTAATCACATTGTCTTATTAAGGATTGTACTTAAGTATACTTAAGTACAATCCTTAACCTTTAGTTAGAATCTACATATATATATAAAAATTATTTCTAGATTTTAATCAGTATTTCCTAAAACTACTATTTACTAATTCAATATGTAATTTATCTATAATAATCTTTGTACTTAGGTAGGTACCTAAATGAATTGATAAATAATTAATTTATAAACAAAATTAATATTGAAAAAAAAATTGTTTCCGTGAACTAAAGGGCAACTTAGACTTGGAACCCTTTTTCTATGTCCCTTGGACATACCAAAAGGACCTACTATGTTTTCGAGAAAAAGGTCCTAAAAATGTGAAAAAAATAGAAATAAACTTTTTTTTGCCCAAAAAATCTTAATGTTTCTTGTAATTCTGTAGAATAGTTTTCACTCAGATCTCGGACGGATATAAGGAAGTATTGGACTATGCTATGTGTCGTAGTTATTGCAGCTTCGAGGAAAATGTAGTCTTCTATATTACATGCCAGTTGTTCTAATCTTTTAATAGTTGTGGTCGTCTAAATCTAAATATCCTAAAGTAGAGGGGCCTCATAGAGAACGAACGAAACTATATCGCACTCTTTTACATTCGTAGCGAAAGATGGATGAACGGATGGTGGCGAAGTTTCTTCCTGAACTATAAAAAATTCTCAGATTTTCTTGTGTTTTCTGGAATCTACATAGTTACCTGTAGGCGGTAAAGAAAATTCAAGCTATTTCGTTGAATATTTTAAAATATTGTGATGATTACTTATCAAAAGAGGGTCTGTGTCGCAATCAAAATTTAGGTCAACTCGCGTAAGTCTCCAAGACTGAGGGAGGAAACAGCAATCACATAAAGGTTTTATAATTATCACACAAGCAAAATTCATACAAAATTTTCATATTAATACAAGATAATACAAGAATAATATTACAAATCAAAAGAATATTACAAATATTGAAATAAAAACAACCCCATAAGGAAAAGGCGGAGTTCAGAATGACCCCTATAAGGGGATCGCCTGCTCTTCCATTTCTTATGCTCTTCCAAGATTTAGCAAAGTTCAAAATAAAAATAGAAATAGTAAAGCCTTTATGTGATGATGTGTCCTTTTGAAAAGGGTTCGTCATTGAGGACATGCCTTCATTGCAACGAATAGCATGTTTCCAAGAAACAAAAAATGACAACATGTGAGTGGAAGAAAGATAGACCATGTGGTCAAAGATAATTTTGATAATATAGAAATTAAAATTTAAAAAAAAAACCTTTTATTTAAAATTAAAAAGGTGCACTAAAAAATAAAAAATTATTTTAATAACTAATAAGAATAAACAGAGCTTCTTGAAAACATCGAATCACTGTTGCTTTAGGCTTGCACAAGTTGCGTGAGCATGAAAGCGCATCACAACAGTTCAGGTATAATTTGCGCTATAATTTCCGATGCATCGGTGGAATTGTCCTATGGGATTATAAGGATCCCTCGACCATCGGTGGAAAAAGGAATCGCCCCAATGGATTGCAGTCCCTAAAGATTGCACAGAGATTTTAAAAGATTTTTGAGATTGTCAAAAGATTTAACAAGATTTTATAGATTATAATCTGGATTTTGCTTGACAACAATGCTAAGATTTTTGGGATTGTTTCGAAGATTTTAAAAATTTTTCTAAGATTTTACAGATTTTTATTAAGATTATGAAGATTGTTCGGGATTCTACAGCTTTTATAAAGATTGTAGAGATTTTATAGATTGAAACAAGGATTGGTAAGATTTCTACTGGATTATAAAATCTATGCAATTTTTAGTGAAGATTTTATAGACTATAATCTGGATTTTGCCATGGTGTACAACAGATTTTTGTAGTGATTTACCCCTCGGATTACACTTAATGGAAGCATAGATTGTTTTTATTTTTTGCAACAATTTCAGTCTCATTTTGAAATTTACAATAAAAGGAAGAAAAGAGCGGTCATTACCAGCCATCACCTATTTATAATTATTATTTTAATATAAATAAATAAATATGTGCAATGTAAGTACCCACACAATCACGGCATGTTATTCTGTTTATCATATCCTTATCTTTTTCATTTTTCAGTTAGCCTGGTCATCAATATCCTGTGATCCATCAAATTATGTATGCAATATCGCAAAAGAGCTTTTAGGGTTCTTCGTTCTTCTAAATTTTTCTGTCGATTCTCTTATATATGGGAATCTAAAATACAAGTCTGTTAATCATCTGTCTAATTTCAACTCTCTTTTGTTATACTCTTATCTTTCTTATCACCCCATTAGCATCATTTATGATGTCTGATATAATCGATGGCCAAATGCTAACACGTCGTAACCCCATGAAACGGAATTTTATAGTGGACACAAATAAATGTTTAAAATACGGTGTAAATTAAATGCTATTGATATATCACGTGATAACATTATGAGATCTACTTTGAAATATTTTAATTAAAAAAATAAATACCTACATTATTTTTTACGTTTATACCTATAATATTAGAAAGTGTGATAGGTACAACATATTTAAATCATATAATTACTAGAATAATACTGGATTACAATTTTTGCAAATAATAAAACATTATAATAAAAAATTAACTTTATTCTCAAAATATAATAACTATTATGTAGGTATGTAGGGTAGAGTGGGGCACAGTCGGACACTTTTGGCTAACTTCATCATATAACAACATTTAAAGATTTGAGGATTTTAAACATACCTTAGCAGATTCTTTCACATGTTTAGCAACTCATTTCATAGTTAAAGTTTTTGAAAAGTTAAGAGTTTTTATGTAATATAAGTTTTAAAAAAAAGTTGCATTTGTCCGAAAGTGCCCCATGGCGGGATTGCACATGATTAGTGCAATACTTACTTTAAAAAATATTTTTAATGGTGGCAATTCACTAACCCAGGGGACCACCCGCTTAACGTGCCTTCCGAAGCATGGAGACTAGTCATAAGAAAGTTTGACTCTCCCCAGGCTTGAACCCGGTGCCCCCGCATTTGCATCCAACTGCGTTAGCTGCAAGGCAATGACCGTCTCAAAAAAAAATGTTTGCCAACATAATTATTTAATTTTGGTCTTGTATATTCTTACGAATCATCGAATAATTTTCGATATAAGGCTTTGTTTGAAAGTTTCGGGTTATAAAATTCCCCAAATAAAAAATATTTTGTTAAAATTTTCTATTGACAAAATTTATCTTTGATTCATGAGAATCAGCAAAACCAAAATTCAATGAATCATGTTGTCCAAAAATCAATATTAATCAACTAAAACTAAACTTCCTAGGGCGAGGATCACCAAAGTCAGTTAGGCAAAGTCAATTAGTCCTCCTGCTTTGGAGAAGAAGTTCCTGTAGAACTGAAAGTTAACGTAGAATCTCGTGTAAAATAAAATATAATTTACTTTGAGCTTACTGTTTTAACTGTTTTGTGAGTGATTTATATTAAATTCGAAACAGATGACAGATGGCGTTTGGAAATTAAACGTCAAATTTCTTCAAAGTCCCACTTACACGATAACAATAAATTATATCCAACTATTTAGCAGGAGGATTGACTTTGGTGATCTTCGCCCTTAGAGTAGTTCCAAAGAAAGAAGAAAAGGAGTAGCCAAAATCCGGCGCAGTGGAGATCGCATGACACCCAATTCCACCAATTGACACCAACATAAGCACGATTGTAAGAGTTTTGGTTTCTGGGCATTAGCTCCACCGTTTCTTTTTTCTTTGGAACCACTTTACTTTAGAATTGCATTAGGTAAAAATGTTTAAAGGATGATCTGTAGACCCTTTCTTGTGAACAAATTTTGTTTTTTCCCCATGTTGACATGGTAAACAGAGACTGACACTCAGTGGCGGATTTTCCAACAGGCGCAAGAGCAAGGCGCTTAGGGCCTCGTAAATCAAGGGGCCTCAAAATAAGCAAAATTTAATTATTATTAATTAAATTCCTCTCGTAATTAACACAGTAACGATAACGAAAAAATTCTCAGCCCTAAGATGCTTTGGATTTTCAATTATTTTGATTTCAGTGCAATTTTTGATTTAAATTTTTTGTTAAAAATTAAATTTTGTTCAAATATTCTGAAACTTTATGAAAATATTAACTCTGTTGTAATAAATACAGGAAAAATATCGAAAAAATTCTAAGCCCTAAGATACCTTAGATTTGCAGTTATTTTGTGTATTCAATGCAATTTTTGTTTTAAATTTTTTGATAAAAATTTAATTTTCTTCAAATATTCTGAAACTGTATGAAAATATTAACTCTGTTGTAATAAACACAGGAAAAATAATGAAAAAATTCTGAGCCCTAAGATGCCTTAGATTTGCAGATATTTTGATTTCAGTGCAATATTTTTTATTTAAATTTTTTGAAAAAATTTAATTTTGTTCAAATATTCTGAAACTTTATAAAAGTATTAACTCTTTTGTAATTAACACAGGAAAAATATCGAAAAAATTCTAAGGCCTAAGATGCCTTAGATTTACAGCTATTTTGATTTCAATTCAATTTTTGATTTAAATTTTTTGATAAAATTTTAAGTTGGTCAAATATTCTGAAACTTTATGAAAATATTAACTATGTTCTAATAAACACAGGAAAATATCGAAATATTATAAGTCTTAATATGCCTTAGATTTGCAGTTATTTTGATTTCAATGCAAAATTTTGATTTTTTGTTGATAAAAATTTAATTTTGTTCAAATATTCTAAAATTTTATGAAAATATTAATTCTGTAGTAGTAAACAGGAAAAATAACAAAAAAATACTAAGTCCTAAGATGCCTTGGATTTGCAGTTATTTTAAAATAACTTATATATTTATAAAATAAAATAAATGCAGTTAATAAAAAAAGTATTAAAAAAATAAAACGTCTGCGGTGCTGGTGAATGGGCCCCCCGGGCGCCAGGGGTTCAAATCAATTGCTTTAGGGTTTAGGGAGTGTAGGATTAGTGAAAATACTTAGAGGAGGGCCTCAAAATTGAATTGGGCCTGGGGCCTCATAAAACCGCCACTGCTGACACTTCAGTTTCCGTAAAACCCTTAAATTGCAGAAATCGCTACATAGGTAAAAGAAACCGAAAAACCGTTATACGAAAACAAAAAGTAATAGAAATTAAATAATATTTATTTAGAACTATAATCATTAGTTCTAAATAACTAATAAGTTATTATACTATCTATTATTGTTTATATTTTTAAGAATTTACTTATTGACCTATAACCAAAATTATAATTCGCAAAACATAGTTTGACTTTTGATCATATTTTACTTATCAAGTAGGTATAAGTACTACTTAACGTGAACAAGGTAAAAGTTTTGTTTATCTTTTATTTTTAATATTTTAAGATTATAAATTCATTGATGATATTAAAATATCGGCTTATATTGCTCGATGCTAATTAAAAATTAAAAATTTTATTAAAAATTAAAATTTTTTCTACAATTGTTTCGAAGGGATGAACCACTTCTTCTTCAGGATTCCACAAAGTTACAATAGAAAACACATAAACATTGCCTTTATATAGGAAACTCTTGTTATCAACCTAAAAGAATTAAGGGGTTATGCTATAAAGAAATCCCATAAGGAGGAATGAGTTAAAGAAAAAGTGCGAAAAGAAAATAAAAAAATAATTAATCCAATCATTAAAGGGCTTGGAACAACAGTGGTGAACTGATGTTGTGTAGCTCCGTTTGTAGATTAGATATATTCTTTTTGCTTGACAACGCTTTCTTAATCTGCTATCCCTCCAATAGGGTCAACATACGCCCTTTGCATCCATGATGCAGTAATTCTATCCGATTGGTATCTAAAGAGTGACCGTGTCCAGACAACCTAGTAAAGCCAGGAAAAATAATGAAAAAATTCTAAACCAAAAGTTGTCTTTAATTTCTGATTATTTGGTTTCGGAGCGATTTTTGATTTAAATTTTTGGATAAAAAATAAAGTTTATTCAAATATTCTGCAACTGCATGAAAATATTGATTCTAACCAGCGGCGGTGCATCTTGCTGCATTGCAATAACCCTTAATAACTATGGCGCGGATAATTAAGTACAATTGTGTGAGAAAAGACCACAATTATTGTTCTGGAAAAAAGTACAATTGTGGACGATATACTAAATAAAATAAAACAACAATTTTATTTTTTTAAAAACAATTTTTATAGCTTATGTGATTTTAAAAGAATTATTTAAAAACAAAAATGCAAATTTTACAGGTGTACTTTATCACAAAGAGTTCTGTTATACTTATAACTTATAACAGTATTGAAATGTATACATAATAGTATATACATATGTATAATATTTTCTGAATTTGAACTATAAAGAATTTTAATTTGAAACGGAAAACCATTGTCATTTTACTAAGCATTGTCAACTGTATGCAAACTTTGATTGCGTCTATAGAGGCCTTTATACATAATGCATTTACTTACTTAAACTATGCCATTTCCGTTTAATTTTATAAAAAATATATAATGAATTTATCATTGGTTCAGGTAATAAAAATAAATATTTTAGATTTACCATTTCGCTGCATTAGAGTTACAGAGTTCTATGTTACAACAACTAAAATGTTGGGAAATGAGCTTCAAAGATTCTTATTTCAGGGTTTAACATAGAGGGGGGCTATGCTAAACCCTAAAATTGACAATCTTAATATGGACATAGAAATCTGGGATTCAATTTAGGTAGTAAATTAGCACTTTTTGGACATTGTTACGCAAATAACTCAATTTGGCCAAAATTGTAACATAGAACTCTGTAACTCTAAGCCAGCGATTTGTTTTATCATAAGTGAAATGTGGCAAAGCTTTTTGCGCTTTAGTCTAGAGTCTAGACTAGAGAAAAAAAAGTGATAGGTACTTTAGATCCACTAAAAAGATCCAAACTATGCCCGGCGCCGGCGTTCGCATCAAAAATTATATTTTTTCATTGATCTTGTTACTACTATAAGCATATAAAATAATCCAACAATATAAAAATGAATCAGAATGTAACGCAAATTGCTCTAATTTGGGCCACTTGCCCCGCTGGTCTACGATAGAATGGTAGACAGCCCAGCTAAGGGATTACACCCCTGTCCAGTGCCAGAGCATGGGTCGCGCGGACGCGGTTTGCAGGATCTTCAGTTGTGGCTCAGGTGATCAATTAAGGAAAAAAAATCTTCCGGGCGCCATGGTATAATCCTAATCCAAAAAATTTTATTACTCCTAGGAAGTAATTCGTTTCATCAATAAAATTAAGAAAAAAGTTCACACAAGTAAATAATAATGCTGAGTAAACTCTAATCAATTCAAATACTTATTCAAATACTTATTCTTATTCTTATTCTAATTCTTATTATTCTTATTATTCTTATTCTAATTCAAATACTTATATGGTTTTCTGTTTGTATACTACCAGATCAAAACTTGGTTAGGGAATGATTTAGAACCCCAGGAATGGGGACGGGTATTGTAAAATGAAACCCAACATTATTACCATCAGCATCAGATGAACTGCTTAATATGATATTTTGCAATTGAAAGAAAAACTCTGGTTCGAGTTGCTGATGTAGAAAAGTAGCGTTGCAATGCTCCTCAATTTATGGTCACTGTAATTGATGAAAAAAGTGTATATTTAGGGGAGACTGGTCTAAAATTATCCCTCTAAGCGAAAAACAACATAATTTTCAAATTTAAAAACTTTCTTATTTTTCATTAATGTGTAACGAAACTATGGCCCCTTTTCTACAACTTTTAGAATAAAATAGTTGAGTAAGGCTATTTGCAAATTGGTTATGTGTGGGTAAAATGATCCCCTCACGGTGAAAATTGTTATGTCAAATAAAATTAGACATTTTATTAAAGTGGTCGCAAAAGAAGATGAGAGGGTGGAGCTAATGCGTAGAAACCAAGACTCGTACAATCGTGTTTATTATGTTGGTGTCAATAGGTGAAATTGGGTGTCACGCGATGTCTACTGCGCCGTACTGCAACATTGAATAAAATTATTTGATTAATCCTTGATGCACAGAAAAATTATTTGTGCCTTCCCAAACTTTTGTTGTAATTCACCTGCCTGTTGTGATTCATCCCATTCATAGTAGCGAGAAACCTTCTACGTTTATTTTTAAATAAAATATAATTCAAAGAAAAAGACACCGTAGCGGTGAAAACCGCAGTATGTTTCCTGAAATTTAAATCTATACGTTAAAAAGGTTTTAAAAGGTCTTTATATTCTTAAAACAATTAATTATTATGTCATTCATTCTAATGGTTTTTCGCCAGGATGGTAGCAACCAATTAAATTTACAAAAAGGTTTGCTTAAAATACTTAAGGAACTTTCTACCATAAAATAGTAGACTATAATAATAGAATAGTGAATTATTTACATAATTAATATAAGTTTATAACAATTAAATGAATTAAATAGGGTTATGTTGAAACTGTTGACACTTTCCTTGATGCGATCGTCGTGTTTGCACATGTTCGTGTTATGTTCTATTTCAAATGGACGCAAACCACTTCGTCAATTCGCGTAAGACGGTTTGCCAATTTCTAGGCGTTGTGACGTAGCCACTAACGGACTCAATTAGGTAGTTAAGTGGTGATCGAGCGCAAGGCCTGAACGCGCTCGAAGTTTTGCTGAAAAACGCGAGTGGCATTTAACCAGCCTTCGGGGTGAAAAAGTTTTATTTTCGTCTTGGGCGAAACTTTTTTTTTTTTTTTTTTAAACTGTTTTTAAACCTTTTTTTAATTTTCAAAAAATATTACCTATTTACAGCACAACTTATATTTTTTGGTTACAGTACTAACATAAGCTTTGTTCCAACAACGATTATTTCCAGTAATATTACTACAACGCAAGCGCATTCATAAAATTTCGTTCCAACAGACTAGAACTACTAGTACAGAATTCTAGATTACTATAAATCTGCTGTTCCAACGAATTTAGAATCAGTAATATTACCGGTCAAACTAGTTCTAACGATTCTTGCTTCGAATCAAGAACCGAGCGTTCTGCAAGTGGTTAAACTTAGTGGCAGCAAAAATAACACGTGTTTTCACACCAAATTTATTCGTCTTCATTATTTTAAAATTTTGGGCAATTTTAGATTTAGGTAGAATCGATAAAATAAATTTTTTAGTTAAAAATATTGCTTAAGGTTTGGCAACAAGTTATGGTACAGTGTCTATCATCCTAATCCCAAAACTTTGAAGTACCTCCTTGAAAGGTCTATGCATCAAAATTTTACGTTTAACCATGTCACTCACACCTTTTTTTGAAAACAGAACTGCAACCAGTGTTGCCAGCACTTAAATTTGCGAAACCGCTAGATGACGCGGCGATCCCGCTAGAAACCCGCTAGATGACACGGCGGTCCCGCCAGAAAACCCGCCAGATATCCCATTTTTACGAAATAGCTAGAAACCGCTAGATAACACGGCGATCCCGCCAGAAATACCATTTTTAATAATTTAAGATTAGCGTATTAGATGTTATAAAATAAAATTACACAATTTTTTATTATTTTATTTAAAAAAAAAAAAAAAAAATGTATATTTCAAAACACTAATAAATCTAAAAACAAATCATCGACATCGTCGTGGTCTTCGAGCTTGTAAGTTTCTTTGTAATAAGTACCAACATAACTGAAGACTGAACATAACGCAACATAACCCATGCCATTTATAGAGCGGTAAGATTGTGTACTAATTTGAAGGCGGTGAAATTTTAAATTTAAAAAGAAAAAAAAATTTTAAATTGACTTTCGGCAGTTTTTAAAAACCGTCAGATTTCCCGTCAGATAGTCTTTAATTAAGCTAAAATTCCCGCTAGCCGCTAGATGGAAATTTTTCCCGCTAAAGCAACTTAAAACAAGTCAGATCTAGCGGGAAAACCGCTAGATTGGCAACACTGACTGCAACCGTTCCAACGTGCTTTTACGTATTGCGCGTAATTTTAGTAATCTTGTTCACGCAAGAGCAGTTCCTAGTTCAATTATTGGTAGTAAACGATAACGGAACTGCTTGTTGGAACAAATATTTACTTCATTGTAAATAATTCTCATATTTGAGGTTGCTATCGATTTGAACTTGAACAAATGACAGCTCGAGTAAGTACTGGTCGAGCAACTTGTACAATTAAAAAACACGTTAATGTATAATTAATTAATTGAGGTTTGCGAGCGAATTTAAATTTTTAGTGAAAATTCTTGTGTTATTGTTATTTAATTAGGTTTTTTGGTCACTTTTATTATGTTTATAGACATTCCACAGTCGACCCATGCTTTCAGAAGTTACATTCTCATAACTCTAATTATATTAGTATTCTGGAAAGCACCCGTGATGGGAGGAACAGTAGCGGATCCAGGGGGGGCACGTGCCCCCGCACGTGCCCCCGTGCCCCCCCCCCAGACGGTGTATTTTTATGTATATTTTTATATTTTTGTGTGATATGATAACAGTTATTGTTGACTTTTTTGCCCGTCCGCCCCTTTGTGCCCCCCCCCAGAAAAAAATCCTGGATCCGCCCTTGGGGAGGAAGATTTCCCACCTTTGTGTTGACAGTTTGCGGTACTAAGAAAAGATTAGGTAACCATTAATAATATTCAGGGGGTCCAACGTGTTTATACATTCAATGAAAAAACTTTAAAAAAGAAGCCAGAAAAATTCGCCCATCAAAGGATTAATCCTTTGATGGGCGAATTTTTTTAGGAATTTTTTTAGGAATATTCCTTATTCCTAATAATAACAATTTGATGTGTTAATAATTAATTAAATTATAAATTAATAATTAATATTATTAATATTAAATTATAATTAAATATTAATAAATAAATTAATAAAAGACCAGCAGTCTGGCGTAAATCAAACACGGATAGACTACAGAGCGGGAAACCGCGGTTCTAATCCTGATTGCGTCGGATATGTGCTGTGATCTAAAAAGTTGGCTTAGCCAAGAGGATCGCTAATATCCGAAATCGGATAGGCACCTGAAGAAAAATAATTAATTAGTTGATGCGAAACTATATGGTGATACAAATTTTATTATTTTAATGTATAAAGGAAATTAAAAAATTTATAAGGAAAATTTTCCTAGTACAGTGCAGTCTCGGTAATCCGAACACTGGCTAGTCCGCACAAATCGGAATATTATTCTATAATCCGAACACAAATAATAAAATGTTCGGATTATAAAATACTTAATATTCGGATTACAGATCAAACGTTTCTTTGTTCTTTTGTTCGGATTAGCGTGTGTTCGGATTAGTGTGTGTTCGGATTACCGATACTGCACTGTAGTTGGAATTGCTAACGCAAAGATAATAATGACGTACATTGTACATATTATTATGTCCAGAGAAGGACCATATGGAAATTGTTTATGTTTCCGGGGGTTTATAGTGTCCAGCTTCGAAGAAGGCGTTACCTCTTCGAAGGGTAGTAGTAGCAAAATGTGTAACATATTAGCTCTGTTTGGTACACATAAAAGTGTAGTGCAGGCAGGATAGCCCAAGGCAGTCCAGGGCAGCCGGAACTGCACGAGAACTCGCTAGTGCACATGACTGTAACAAACGACATTAGTGCAGGCGGTGCAGGATTGAAACGTCACTCATAAAATTTGAAGTTTTTTTTTATAAAAAAATCAAAATATATTAGTGTGCGAAAGGGTAGTCTCTAAAAAATCAGAACAAATCGAGCACAGTTATTTCTGAGAATACTTAGTTCAACAATAACATCATAAATGAGGACAAATTTATGAGTTCATTTCAAGAAGGCAGTTTACATTTTTATGGCCTACGACAAGTTAGTATCATAAATATCGTTCTTCACCCTTAATTATTAGATATTTTTTTATCAAGTTTCCTAATCCTAAAATTGTCTAAAATTGAATATAATAAAATTATATTCAACCTATAAGAAGTTTTTTGGTACATACGTTTGAATTATTAAGTGATTAAAAATGATAAAAATGCAATTTTTATGCAAATTTGCATAAAAAATTATTTTAAGGACGTTGTACCCAATTACAGCGAAAAGGAATTTAAAACAAATTTTAGAATTTCAAAAAATTTATTTTTATTATTATTATAATTTATTTTTATTATAATAATTTATAATAAAATTTTTTTAATTAAGAACAAATGAAGTAAATTTGCGTTTTCAATCGCAAGTTTTATTACCCACCCACAAATTCTACTGCTTGTCAGCTACCTGCACTCGCTACTCTAGCTATTTAGGTAGAGTAAAATGTGTAGTTCCGAGCTGTTCGGAACTACAACAATTTTCGTAACAAACGGTTGTCCACTACCTGCACCGCTTACACCAATTCATGCCAAACGCGATTTAGGAAAAAGTGCAGTTCAGGTTGCACTAGGACTGTGATACCAAACAGAGCTATTATAAGCAGTCTTCCTTTACATGTTAATGTGCGAACACTAAGATATTTAAAAATAAAGCAATTTTTTAAAAGTTATTATTTTAATTATTATTATTCGATTATTATATCTATATGCACACATAATAGATATAGCTACCTTTCGTCTAGAAAGTTAACAACATTTGGAATAGAGGTAAACAGAAAAGAGCAAAATAATCAATAAAGACGAGACATGACACACTTATTAAGTGACAGTCCAGTAATTAGAGTTAAAAATTTTAATGAATAAAGAATAATAATGATAAGAAAAGATAATTAAGTTAGGTACACAATTATATTTACATACAGTATCTACATAAATAATGTATGTTGGTCGAAAAAGATGCGATGCCTCTGATTTGTAACATACTACGCAAAAAGTTTGTAAAATAATCATTAAATAACTGTCAAAGTAAGCGCGAATTTAAAACTGGCGCATATGGCGTGAGGGTTGTTGAGAACCAATGGTGAAGAAGTAACTTAAATTTTGATCCAATGAAAATCATTTATAATGGTCTGACCGATGGGACTCTGGATTGTTGGACTAGAATATAACTTTAATTGAATATAAAAAGCTCGATTTATTGAAATGTTTGTAATGAGGCAATTAATATTAATATTAATTGAATAAAACTTGTTTAATTTATCAGGTAATTAACAAAGCTTTAAGATATTCACGTTTATATTGACATGCGTATCGAGAATCTCACCGCGCCCCACTAACGATATAAAATTGAGTATGAGAAATGAGAATGACTGGAATGATACCATACGTATAGTGCTTGTTGTTTAGTCGACGATTTCATTTAATTCGACTTGGTAGAGTGGTGTGACTAGTGCGATCGATTATCTATTACAAATTTGATTGGATTTTTAACGCATTCAAAATATGAATTCTTTCAACGATAACATAAGTAATAATATGGAAGATGCAAGGTGAGAAAAATAATGTTTGTTTCTAGATCATTCTACCTCATTACTTTTATTTAGTTAGTAGGTATTTGTGGGGCGTGTTTTAAAATCATTTGTAATAAGCCTTTTGTTAATTTGCAATCCATCAATCGACCTTAGAGTAAAATTAATAAATGGCTGACGTCATTGAGAATTCCAAAATTAAAGCATGAAAAATTCAAGTTTTTTCAAGATTGTTTACTACTGGTTTTTAAAAAATGCTGTTTATTTAGGAATCACACACAGGTTAACAAGGTTGTTTTTTTTCTGTACCTTGCTTGCGGTTGTATAACATTGAATTTGGATCAAATGTGACGTCACGTTTTTAAATGCATTTTGTTCTGGGACTGCAGCAGCAGGATTTAACTGGGATTTTTTACTGTGAAACTCGCATTACTTTCAATAAATGATAATTCAATAATTTTTAATTTTAATTCAAAATGTATGAATTGTGAAAGCACTCTACTTAAAATAAAATGAGTTTACTTTTATTTTAAGTGTACAGTGTAGGTACCTAATTGAAAAATGTACCTGTACCTACCTACTTCAATTATTTGAACATTTGGTGAAAGTTGGTTAAATAAATTCCATCTGTTTTTTAAATTATCACAGCATTATGCAATAATAAAGTATGTCAAGTAATTGAATCTAATGCAAAATTTGTTTTCTTAGGAGTTATTTTCGACGTTTGGGATTACACGACAATTCCGAGTTTTCCAATCAAAGTATACTAAGTGCAATAGGGGAATTAGTTAAGGCAATAACCACGATGGAAGAGACAATATTGGTTCCTTGTCGATTAATGGATCTTAAAGTTGGCGATGAACAAGATCATACTACTTCAAAGAAACATCATTCCAAGGGCAAGCATAACATTCAAGACAGTTTAAATGCTGCCGATTTGTTTGCAGTTTATAACATGTTGAATAGTATTAAAGTTGACTTATTGTGGGGCCAAAATTTTGATCGCTTAGAAGGTGCACATTCAAATACAACTACGCCCACAAATAACTTATCTATTAAGAAGGGTCATGTTAGGAGACCGTCAACCGTGAGTGTTTCTTCTACTAATTCCACAACTTCGATTGTCAGCGATTCGGAATCGGAAGCGGGAAACGAGAATGACTCTGGCATTGAAGAAACCCCTCAAGAGCAGGATTCCACGGTAGTGCTTGCACAAAATTTTAGGAGGCATTTGCGTGGACTCATTAAATGTTTAAGACAAATGCACGATACCACACAGTATCTCACCTCACGTTATCAGCAAGATATTGGAAATCCCCTTTGATCATAAAGTGTGCTAATTTATCTAATTTTAATTAAGTTTGTGTGAATCCTGGATTGTATGTATGCATGTTTGTATAAGTTTAGCCAATTGAATTGAATGTCTAGAAAATTTAATTGTCCGTTAATAGTAATATCATTTCTTTAAATGATTATTATTAATTGATTATTAGATTATTACAATTAAAACGTAAATTATATTATTTTTATGTTATATTTATTTCAAAGTTACTTCATAATTTTTTTAAATTTAATTATAAAAATGGCGTCACAATTTCTCAAAGAAATTGATTTATTACCATATATTTATTATGTATGTAATACAATAATATTACTGTTACTATTATTCAGTGATAAAATAATGAAAATCTACTAAATTCTTGATTGTTATAAACTCTTCATCCTTTTCTTAGATGTTACTTAAAAAATTGAGTAGATGCGTGAGTTGATACTATTTTGTTAAATAAATTTTCTTTTAAATTTAAAGTGAGGAAAATATCAGTGGTAATAATTGGAGTTGCCTGTGCAAGCCTTCACCAATAATGTAGTATTTTTGGTCTATCATTTTACGTTACGAGGATTGAAGGCTTCAATAACTGCAATTGTTATTTTTTTCAATTTTGCTGTAATTTATATTAATCTTAATAAATTATGTGCAGAACTTTTGTTTTTTATTAGATCTTAATATGCGCAGTAGCTTTTATTCACGATAAAACAACAGTACAATAGAACACACTAATAGTCGATCATACTTCGCTTATGTAGTATAGGCAGTTCTTCCCAAAGTTTCTAGGTTGGTAGAACTTCCACCTTTTGAGGAACTCTGTATGATACCGTTGTGCTCGATGAACATACAGGGCACACTTTGTTCAGTGCCGTATCAAGGAGTTCTAACATTTTTTTATTTTTTATAATATAAAATTAGAATGCGGATTTTTAGGCACACCGAAATTTAAAGAAAAGACGCTTAAAAATGACATTTAAAAGGCGCAAAAATATTAACAAAATCTATACAGGAAGCACTACAATCAGTGGTCGAAGTGAGGGGGTATGGCATACCACCACTTTTTTCAAATTGCAGAAACGTACCCTAACTTATTTAGCATCACGAGACGCGTACTTTTACGTACCTCAACTTATTTTTATGCTACGGAATGATTAATTTAATTATTATGCTGTTTATTACACCAGATGACCAAAAAGGCAACAAATAAAACAAAATTCGGAATATGAAGCGATTCATACAAAAGATCAATACTGGTCGCAGTTTTGAAAGGCTCTCGTAGCCAATGGACCCCTAAGTACAAATACAATACAAAATGAAGCGATTTGGAAACACATTTAAGTAGCGTAGTAAATAATTATTATAAGTACTACTTGGTTTTTTTTTCTGTCAAATAAAAGTACCTATTCAGCTTCAATAAATTCTTCTTCTTATAATGCCTTCTCCTAACAGAGATTGGCGATCATCACTTCAAACTCTTCTCTGTTCTGCGCCATGCGTATCAGTCTTTCGGCTTCACTGATGTTAAACCATTGTCGCAAGTTCTTTAGCCATGAGAAGCGTTTTCGGCCCAGGCCCCTCTTACCTTCGCTCTTTCCTTCCATTATTAACTGTAGTAGAGCACACTTTTCACCTCTCATTATGTGACCGAAGTATGCAGCTTTTCTCCTCTTAATCATTGTGTAGAGCACCCAGTCTTTATTCATTCTACGAAGCATCTCTTCGTTCGAAACCCTGTCCATCACCCTCTCCATCTGTTGAGATTCTCAACATCCTGCGGTAGAGCCACATTTCGAAAGCCTCAAGCTTGTTAACTGATGACACTGTCCATCCTTCTACTCCATACAATAAACAGGCCCGGACTAGCCAGGTCGGCGATCGCCGAGGGCTCCCAACTCAAGGGGGCCTTGAAGAGGCCTCAAAAAATGGATTATACTTAGGGTAAAAGGATTTTTATGTATGGACTTTTATGCGTACAGATTTATGGTTCGTAGTAATTCATTTAATAATCTTTTGTTGACTGGAAATCTCTTTCACCAATTTGTTGTTGTAGATATGTTTGCAAAAATAGAAGCTGAAAGATTACGCTATATTAGAACTCACCAGAGGGAATTAAGAAGTGAATCATAATATATACATTTGAGAGATGGCGTTAATAATGATAATATAACTGGAGCTGATATCGGACAACTTTGCATTCTTCCGTCATCGATTATTGGCAGCCCACGTTGCATGCATGAAAGAACCCAGGACGCAATGATATATTATGTTCGCAATTATGGTCGACCTGACCTCTTCATAACATTTACCTGTAATACTTATTGGCAAGAAATTACAAATGAGTTACTACCCGGACAAACTCATATTCATAGACATGACCTTATTCATTAAAAGTAATGAAGTTGATAGATCTAATTACAAACCTTCTAAATGAAAAAGGAGAACACGCTAAGCGATTTCGGTTGCACAGAGGCTGAAAGTGAAGATGAACCTCGAAACACAAGCTTCAAGGCAGGCTACTCAAAGTTGAACGCAATGGAAGAACAAGCAGAACTTCAACCAGAAGAAAGGAACTATACATATATAAAAATATTTTATTTTATGTAAAACCCCGGGCGAAGCCGGGTATCCCGCTAGTAAAATAATAAATTAAATAACTAATATTACAATCGAGAAGGCAAAATGGAATATTTAAAATAATAATTTAGCGAGTTAAGTGTTTTTTCTTTTCGTGTAATTTAGCAGCCTTCTTTTTCATTATTTGTAAACGCTTATCAGCGCTTATAATGTTAATGGTAGGAGTTATAACACTTTTTGAGCCACCGCTAGAAGAGGATGTAGATTTTAGAGACGATTTGCTCGATTTTGAAAGTGGATTAGCTGAAAAAATTATTTTTAAAGTATGTTTCAATTGCCACTTGTATGCATATATACATACTATTCGACTTTGAGACACCGCTTGATTTATAATTTGGTACACTAGTGGACGTTGGTGGTTTGAGTTGCGGCGGTGAATTTTTAACAGCTTTTATATTGGCAATAGACGAAGTAACCATATGAGAAGCAGAAGACGATGCACTGGAAGCAGTTATTGTTTTCTTCAATGACTTTGCAATATCCTTACAATTTTGACATGTGAATGTACCTTCAGAATCCACCGTCATAACGGGTGGTCGATGACATTCCTGATGATACAAAGAATGGCAATCGGAACATTCAATGAGTTGATTTCCGGCAGCAACGTCCATTCCACTAAAAATAACACCACCAAGATATAAAATTAAAACGAAACGTAAACCTTACTTGCAAATGATACACATGAGATCCTCATTAAACAAATCCAATTCTAATTCGTTATCTGAACTAGAAGCTGTTTTAATGTCTTCCATTCCATGAACCACAGTTCGAATTTCATCTACGGGTCGACTATAAAGGCAAGCAATCAACGGACCAAAATCTTTACTTACACCCGTTTTCGCTTTGATGGCTTCTTCCAAATTTAATTGCAAAAGTGATGGTTCCTTTTTAACGATGTGTTCCGTACAATGCAACGCCCCGATACATTTTACATAGTACATGTCGATATCGTTTAAAGCCATAGTGCATTGGTATGAAAGATTAACCTATTTCACGTCGTAATAAACAGAATAATATACAATTTATAACACAATAGAAACTCGCGTATTAAAATTAAAAATCGTCTTGTTGCGCCCACATCGGCAATATTGGTGTTAGTTAGAGGTTAGAGCAGAGTAGCAGAATACGCGCATTGCATTTAGTGCTGTTATAGTAAGTGCTCTCAGCGCGGGAACTGTTTTTTCCAAACAATGCAAAATTAACATGCGAAAATACAGAGCGTAAAGAATAATTCGAAAATATCATAGCTATGAGATTCATATATAGGGTGTCCCAGTAACACCGCCTATTTTGAATTTAGCGCAACGCATAGAAATTGTGAAAATTCACTACCGAAATGGTGAATTTTTGTAGAGATGCAGACGGTTCGAAAATGTCGTTGATGTTTCGGTCACCACACTGGGTCACCATAACGCACCCTCTTGCTAACACTCTGATCTAACACACCAATGCAGTAGATAAACCCAAATTTAAATGATTTCAATTTTAATCTTTGAACTATTTAACCTCACTTTTTGTTACAGATATAATTCTCGTAAAATCACTCAAACTCAAATAATTAGTTAATAATATGTTAGGGGGATTGTGTATAAGAGTACGCACTTAGTGAACAAAGTGAAATAATTTCCCAGTTGTTAAGCGGATATAATGTTTTTACATGTCATTTGTTAAAGTGGATATTATAGAATATATTTTTAACCAGTTTATCAATAGGTTATTACATAAATATGAGATATTTAATTTAATTCGTAGCGACTGCAAATGCGTACTCTTATACATAGATATGTATAAGAGTACGCGTATTAATGCTTAAGAGTACGCATATTATCTTTTGGCTATGTAAAATATTATAAATAATAAAATACTTACATGATAGAAAGTAAAATAGCAAACTTTTAAGTATTCAAAATCAGATTAACACTTTAATTTCACTCCTCACAGTTAGCACAAATAAAAATTCATGTTACAAACGTTGTAAAAGTTTCTTCCCACCATTTTTCTCATTTTGAACATTTAATCCAGTCATCATATGATTTTGCCAATTGCGTCCTCTTATACACATACGTTAAATTTGAAATAAAAAGCAATTTCTCTTGCAAAAATTTTTTTCAACTATGCAAACAGTAACAATATTACATATAAGCATAAAAATACGTTTATTATTCCATGACATTACTACATACTTCCAGAACACTAAAAGTACAACCGCAAGAAACTACAGTGTAAACAAGCGTAATGTTATAATCGCCATATTATAAAAACCGCTGCGATAATGCCGATTCCCGTTTTTTCCTGTATCAGAATCTGCAATTATTAATGCACCTGACCATTCAAAACATTTAATAGATGGTAGCATAAGGTATATTAAAAAAAACTGATAGTACTCTTATACACATGCGTGCTCTTATACCCATTTACCCTATACCTAATACAATTAACTCGAGATCAATCTACTGTTGAGATGACATAATATTGGAATTGTACAATCACAGTAGGGAAAAACCTACTACGTTTGACAATTATTTTTAACGCTGTTTTAAATAAAATATAATTAAAAAAAAAAGACACCGTAGCGGTGAAAACCGCAGTATCTTTGCTCAAATTTAGATCTATATGTTAAGAAAGGTATTAAAAGGTCTTAATATTCTTTAAACTATTACCGTAACATGCTACAACTTGGGACACTATCACAACTTGGGACAGTTTGCACACTATTCAGAAAACTCAATCTGGCAAAGTTGTATCTAGGTTTCTTGATTCAACGTGCGTAATACCTGTTTATTATGCGTATTTCAGAGGTCCTTGATTAAGTCACGTGTGATCATTTGAGAAGAATCGAAGAATGCATCGGTGTGTTGAAAAATTTGTTTGAAAAATATTACGTAAATTTTTATACCTTGGAACTTCTGCTGGGGCGGTGTGGCTGTAACGTGTGTTAAGTTCATATTTTGAATGTTTATAGCAAATGTTATTATTAATTGAATGGTTTAATTAGTGCTTTTATATTTTAAACCCCTTTTTTTATTAATTGTTTTTTTTAATAA
The DNA here is from genome assembly GCA_958510855.1 of Rhagonycha lutea. Lineage (NCBI taxonomy): Eukaryota > Metazoa > Arthropoda > Insecta > Coleoptera > Cantharidae > Rhagonycha > Rhagonycha lutea. The sequence goes on from OY294042.1 coordinate 31,990,331, forward strand.
GTAGATACCTACAATAAACACACGGATGTGGAAGCACTTTTCCGAGAGGTCGTGAAGTATGTCATTACGACAGTACTAAATGTGTTGAGGATAAACCATCAATCAAGACCCTTCACGAAGTCAAAGTTGAGACGGTCATTGCCTTGCAGCTAACGCAGTTGGATGCGAATGCAGGGTACCGGGTTCAAACCTGGGGAGAGTCAAACTTTCTTGTGACCAAGTCTCCGTGCTTCGGAGGGCACGTTAAGCCGGCGTCCCCCTAAGTTGACGAATTGCCACCGTTAACAAAAAACAGGGCTATAGGCACATCTGAAGGTTAGCCTAGCAAGCTGCTACTGAATGTAAAACAACTATAGTCCAAAAATCGATATGCGGACTACTCACCAACCCGTCTAGCCAGCGTGGTGAGTTATGGCAAAAACCTCCATTACTGGAGAAGCCTATTGTCCAGGAGTGGACTAGGATGGGCTGAAGAAGAAAGAAGAATAATAGCAGTTAACCCACCATGGTATTTTCAAAAATTCATAACTCAGGAACTAAGGGCCAATCGACTAAAATTCGAAAAAGTGATAATTTTTTTAGCAACTAGAATCACCAAAAAAATTGAGATCTCGATTGGCGACATGCTCACTGTAATATCTCCTTGTTAGTCAATTCGCGTAAGACGGTTTGCCAATTTCTAGGCGTTGTGACGTCACCACTAATGGACTCAATTAGTAATAAGCTTTCTCTATTGGTGAATTATATTAGGGTTTCTCCTAAGTCGGATCTGTTTTTGCCTGACTACCCTGTCTAATAATAATTATACATTATTACTTCACTGGTTTGGAGGGAAAATTTCTTACGTAATTCACATATTATCACTAGAAGTGGCTGGTTTACTGAATCTTGGACTTTATATTTCGTTTTTGAAATTATTTCTTCAAAGAAATTTAACTATAAAATACTAATTGTTGACGATCTTCAACTTTGCAGAGAATATAATTTATTTATTAGCATAATCAATACATAATGGTTATAAAAAAATTTCAAATTTAAAAACAAGGTGGGGTTATTTTTCACACTCTTAACAAAATTACAAGAAAAATCATTACGAGATTAAACAGCATGTAGCTAGCGACAATTAAAAATTTATCAATAAATTAATTTTATTTCTTAGTCTTTCCACCAGCCTTCTTAGTTCCTCCAGATTTTCGTGGTGGAGGTGCAGGGCCTTGCTGCGACCCAGATACAGCAGCAGCTTCACTTGGTTGAGTTTTGGTTGAAGCTTTTGGCTCTTTTTCAGATTGCACTTTTGAAGGTAATTTTTGACTATCTGTATCTTTAGGTTGCTGTGGTGCTGTACCGAGTGGTTTAGAAACTTTTGCAGCTTCAGCCGGAGGTAATTTTTGGACTTCTTGAGACTTTGTTGATACAGATCCTTTAATTTGTTGCGTAACTGTGCTTTTTTCAGTTTTAATCTCGGGAGACTTTTTTCGAGAACATTCAGTAGATGGAGATGATTTTGAAATTTCTTGAGGTTTTGGTATTCCAGATTCTTTAGTTACGACTTGTAGAGGTTCAACTTCTGGAAAACTTTTTAAAGAAGTTGCAGTAGGTGGCGATGATTTTGAGGTTTCTTGAGATTTTGATGATCCAGATTCTTTACTTAAGACTTTTACAGATTCAACTTCTGTAGATGTTTTTAAAGAACATTCACTAAGTGAAGGCAATTTTGGAGTTTCTTTAGGTTTAGGTGTATCAGGTTCTTTAGTTTGCTGTAAAGTTGTGGTGGTCTTTGTAACTTCATCCTGAGAAATATCTGTTAAAGGACATTTACTGGGCACAACCGATTGAGTTTCTAACTTTTCAGTTTGTGGAGAAGGTCCACTTAATGGAACAGACTGAGGTGTTTTGGGAACGATATCAATAGATTTTTCATCAATTTTAACGCATTCTATTGGTATAGTAGGACTGATAGTAGGTAATTGAGCAATGGTTTCTGGAATCTTCAAATCTTCAGTGTTTGAAGTTTGAATTTCAGAACTTTGTACTACATCAGAAAGTGGTGAAACTACTGTTGCAGTAGTTTCAGATGATTTGATAATTGAGGAAGTTTCATCACTACTTTGAGATTGAATTGTTTCTGTTTGTAACGGTTTTTGAGAGGATTTAGTTGCTAGAGAAGATTCTTTACTTTCTTCTACCAATGTTTGTTTATCTGTTATTTGTAATGGTTGTATTTCACATACTTTTGCTACTTTTGATCCTTCCGGAAGTAAGCTTGACGAATCTGTAATGGTTTCTGGAATTGAAAGTACTAAAGGTACAGATTCTACAGGAGATGCATCAGCACCTGATTGAATTGTTGCTGGAACTGAAGATGCTATAGAAACGGATTCTTGGGTAGGTGCGCTAGGCGGAACAACATCTGTTTCTGAGATCTTAGATAAATCTTCCATTGCAACAGATTTATCCGTAATACTAGACGGAGAAACTTCAACGTTGGATTCAATTTTAATTTCAGAAGTTGTATCAATAATTGGAAGAGTAGTGCATTCCTCTGGCTTTTCTTCTTTTGAAACAGGTTCGGGACTAGGAACATCAATGGATAATTTTGAAGACACGTCTGGAAATGATTTTAACGTGTAAAAAAATTTATTAAACAGAATAGCATGCCACTCACTCTTCTTGTTATTTTAGAAAAATGCTGTAAAAATTAATAAGCAAAACACAAAAAGTGTGTAAGCAATTTATTAGAAACAAAAAAGTTTTCATTTAACTAAATATTTTGTAGCGTGTTAAAAATCTCTATAATAATTTTTTAATGAAACATTCATGAAAGCGTATAAAATATAAATAGCATCATAATACAGAGTATTTTTATGTAAATCTAACAGTCTTTGATGCAAAATATGCACCTCTTTCTAAAAGACAAATAATATGGCAATCGATGGCTGTTTGGAGATTGAATAAAAATTACAGCTTATTCAATATTCAAACACGAATAAAAAAATTTAGATTTAAACCCTACCCTCCCATTTTGAACAAAACAACAACGAATGTATAACATATTTTGCCGCGCTTTATAAAAACGAGCAGAAATATTACATTATTTTTATTTACATGTTCCTTAAAGCTATGGACGGCGACGCCGACCGAGCAAATTATTTATTAGCAAGTAAGCGCATTGCCTAATCATTAAAGTTGCCTGAAGTTAATTATTACAACTTGAGCGGTTATAATTTCTTTTTATTCTGACCTTTCTCGGAAATTGCAGCTGTAGGTGGGATTTGTTCCTTTTCTACAAAAATTACTTCGGTTCAGTTATACCCTTGCATCACCATCACATGTGAATAAGTATCTCTTACCTTGAGTTACACTTGTTTCTGATGTACTTAAAGTTTCACATATTTTACTCCAAATATTGTCAAATGCATCACGGCCCATGTAATCAATGTTACCACTTTCCCAATTTTGGCGACGCAAATTGTCTTCTAAAATGCGCTGCTCTGCTGTTCTGGCACAACCAAGAGTCAATTGAGCAAACGCTCCAGCTAAACCAGCCTATAAGAACATATTTTTATAAAAAAATTTATAGTAAGAGATTTCGTCTTTTCAAAATGTGCAACTGAATAAAATTTCCACATAAATGAAAATTTACAAATAATTTAAGTCGCAAATTAAGTAATTTAATTACTCAAATTAAAATTTAATGCTCTATTTCAATAGAATAAAGTAGGTATTTTATTAAAATTTAATCAAATACTTTTCCAACTTTCTGAAACAATAAAGGTCTTTTCGTTCTATACATAAAGGATTTATTATTTTATTGAACTAACGGTAATAAAAAGGCACGCACAAGATTTCCTTTTTAAAATACAATTGTACTGACAAGAAGGGATCTTGGCTTTCTTTGCTAAAACCATAATGTTTGCACCCATTGATGACGACTATTCTTCCCGGTCAAAGATATAATATAATTTGTATCTACTATTAACAACAAGAATAACATTCTTAGTACGGTTTTTGTACTAACAATAAAGTGTGTTAATTTGAACATGTCTTTGAATTTTGTGTGTTCATATTATCGAGTTTCTACTGTAGTATCAATCTAAAGAGATTTTTCTTCTGCGTTTGAAGATTTCCAATGGACGGGGGTTAACCTTCATTATCGGCCTATTATTGTTTATTATATTACTATTTTTAAATGACCCAATAGAAAAAAGTTATCAAAAAAGTTCACAGCACTCTACATACTACCCGTTTGTAAATCCCACTTAATAAAAACCAAAACTGACAGACAACGCACAGCCTAAACCGGTGGGTCTAGAAGCATGAAATTTGGCACACGAGTTCCTTATATGATGTAGGTGAACACTAAGAACGGATTTTACGGAAATCCTATTCAAACGGGATTTATCACGCACTACCTAATTAGTGGTGACGCGCATGAATGGATTAACGATTATGCTGATGCACATGAATGGATTAACGAGATTTCTAACGCACAGACTAAGCCGGTGGGATTCTGGAAGCATGGAATTTTGCTCGCCTACGTATATAACGTAGGTGACCACTAAGAAGAGGTTTTATCCAAAAAGAGTTTTTGTTTGTTACATAGATAGATTTAGTTAAAAAAAAAACAGGAACGCTTACCGGTGAAGGTAGGTTACTTTCTCCCAATAGATGGCGTTGCTGTTCTCTCGCCAAAAAATAAGCTGAGGATCTACCAAACGGTCATACAACCGGTCCTAACCTACGCAGCCCCTGCATGGGCTTTCGCTAATAAATTCCGAATGGAGCAAATATATGCTATCCACAACAAAAATCTTCGTCAGGCGGTCCAGGCCCCGTGGTTTGTGTCGAATCGTCAGATTCTGGCAGCTACAGGGGCCAAATAGCTGGACAAAATCATCGTAGACCTGACAGAGGGACTCTATAAAAAGAGTGCCCATTCAATTAACCCGCTTATAAGCCAATTAGGCCAGTACGACCCGGCAGCCACCCCAAATTTCCCTAGACCTAAGGTCATTCTTCTGGGCGGCCCTTTACCAGCCAATCCAAATCATCCCCCCCCCATTGTGATCAAATGAACGTAGGGGAGGGTGACCTCCCCCCCTCCGGTAACAATTTTCAAAACAGGAACACCAACGAAAGTAGACCACCATCCGACGAAGACGAACTGCAAAACCGATGGCACATTTAATTCGAATAATCCATAAAACTATGCCCAGCTGGGCTCCAAACCAGGCAGGACAACAACACCAACAGTTGGCACTACAAGAAACACCACGAGAACATAAGAAGACCCAAGAATAAGAAAAACAATGGACAAAAGGGAAACCAAAAATGGGAAAATATCGATCTATACCCGATCTACATGTTTAAAGTTCTAAATTTTTACTATTGATTGTTGTAAATTACCAATGGCTCCCCAAACACAATTATTATAAGTGTTAAAGGAGTCACCAATTTAAGTTGTGATAATAAATATGCGGGTGGTGGTAGGCGAATGCAATCGGTACAGTACTCCAAGTAAAAATAGCAAAGAGCTGCACTCTTGGGGCGTCACCTCAAGGGGGTCTTCCCAGCTCCAAAAATATGAATGGCTCGAGGCCGTAAACAAAAATCATTGTAAATTCACTTTTGAATTACACAGTCAATGCACCTATCGACGAAGGAGAAAATTGGGCTTAGACCCATACAAATTGCTCCATAAAAAGCTAATTATTGATACTGATACTGAAAACACGATTTCTGTCATGAGTACCACCGAAAAACGCCAGGTACGATGAAAGGGGGAAAGGGCTGAACCTCTCCACGGTTCAATCGGGTGACCATTTTGTTCCGAAGCCGCGATCGCTCGCAAAATAGGGTTTTGTAAGCGGTCCCAAAATGTCGGAAAGACTTCGAACCCACGGCCAAGGACCTAAAGGGTGAGGAGCCTACAACCCTTGAGAAGGTCTGTTGAGGCTGCATGAGGGATGCGGCTCTAATCGCACCCCGAAATTCATATTCAAAGAATCCAAGGGGCAGTGGGACCAGGGCGCCGCTCGCCGCCCCGCGACTTTTTTTAAAGAGAAGGTCATTAAAAGTTAGATCCACCGGTCGAGGCTAGGTTAGTGTTAGGAATCGACTTTTATGTAAAGAGAGGATCATTATTAAAAGGTAGATCCCGGTTGAGGCTATAGTCTGTTTTTTTTAAGAATAATGTAGAAAATTTGTACTAAACGACGACCTCTAAATGTTAACCAATGAAATTGCTTTGATTTTAAACCCATTTACAATGACAAAAAGTTACGAGTTTTATGTGTGTTGTGTGTTGCCTAAAGTGAAATTGAATAATTTTGTGACCGAATTAAACAAGTTGTGATAAAATTATTCACTGTTATTTGTTGTGAATATTTAATATTACTACAAGATCAAGTGCTATTTCTCTCGAGATCACGTTTAATTCGATTTTTTTACAGAGTTATTTAACTGACATCGGTTTTTTTTAAAACCTTTTTAATTCTAACCTTATTTTTTTTTAGTACTTTTAGTTGATTTAATTATGAATATTGCAGAAGACATCCCAATCCCTAGTTGTAGTCGAGACAATGGAGCAAAACTTGAAATTATTAAAAATCATAGTGGTCAAATTCTGGGCAGCGGGGGGCGAATTTTGATACACAATCTTTATGCAATGTATCGAAATCTAAATATTGGTAAGACGGAAAGCGTAAATTCAACTGCAGAAGTGTTAGGTGTTTCAGAGAGCATTGTCTGGGATATTGTCTTGAAGATGGAAAAGACTGGAACTTTAGCATCACCATCTAAAAAACGACAACGCAAATGTACTTACGATAAATTAGACGAGTTACAGAGGACAGCACTTCGTAGAGTAGTTCACCAATTTTTTCTTTCTAACGATCCCCCTACGTTGGATAAAATTTTAGTTGTAAGAATTTATAAAGAGTAACTTTATTATTTCATATGTAAATATTAATTTTATTAGGAGGTGGAACGTTGTGAAGTGCTACCCACCATGTCGCGCAGTACTTTATCAAAATCATTAGGAAAATTAGGCTTTACTTGGGAAACGAGATCAAGAAACCATCTATTAATAGAGAGAACAGACCTAATATTGTGGAGAAGAAGATATTTAAGAAATATAAGGAAATTTAGATTGGAGAGACGTAAAATTTATTATTTGGATGAAACATGGGTCAATGCAGGTCACACAAAATCTAAGGTATGGAAAGACAAATCTGTAACTAGCGCAAGTGATGCGTTTCTCAAGGGTCTCTCGGTAATAGCATATTTATTTATTTATTTAACAATTACTACATTATAAATTTATTTTAGACTGGATTAAAAGATCCCTCCGGTAAAGGTAAGCGACTTATTATTCTTCATATAGGAAACGAAGATGGATTTGTAGAAAATGGACTTCTATGTTTTGAATCGAAGAAAACTGGCGACTATCATGAAGAAATGAATTCTATTGTATTTGAGGACTGGATGAAGAGAACTTTACCCCTTTTGGAACCAAATTGTGTCATAGTAATGGATAACGCCCCGTATCATTCAAGAAAAACAGAAAAAATGCCTACTTTTCAATGGAATAAATCTCAAATGATCGAATGGCTTCAAGAAAAAGGCATACCGGCAGAACATGATGTTCTAAAAGTAGAACTTTTTGGTAAACTTATATATCTTAATATTATATGGTATTAATGTGTTTATAACAATAAGTATAATTTAATTAAGGGTGAGTTGTATCAAGAAAGTTCAAAATGTTAACCTTTTTTGGCACAACAACACCTTAAGAGTTACTAACTATTGATATAAACATGAAGTTCATATTAATACGAACATGATTGATAAATAATTACTAAAATACATGGCTTTGTCGGGATACAGATAATTCTATTTTAATAATTTGATGGTAAGTTTTACTTCGATACTTGTAAAGTTGAATATTATGAATGTTATTACAACTGAACTAATTTTTAGATAGAATAAAAGAACACATGAAGTCGGAGCAAATTTGCTCTTCATATGTTGTAGATGAATTGGTTAGAAGCACTGGAAGAGAAATATTAAGATTACCTCCATATCACTGTAAATTTAATCCTATCGAACTAGTTTGGGCACAAGTGAAGGGCTATGTTGCTGCCAATAATAAAACTTTTAAATTTGCTGATATGAAAATTTTGTTTCAGAATGCTTTGAGTCAAGTTACACCAGAAAAATGGGCCGAATGTGTTAAACATGCTATAAAAGAAGAAGATTTTATATATCCAGTAGATAATCAAATAGAAAGTATGCAATTGGAATTTATTGTAAACACTGGATCCTCTGACGAAGAAATCTGAATTCAGACTAAATTTAAAAATGTTTTAAAAAACTATTGAACAAACAGGAAAGTTTATAAATTAATAATATTGCATTATTTCAAATTTAATTATTGGTATTTTTTCAGGAAAATAAAACGGTCTTGTGAGGGTTTGTTGTTATTTTATATGTGTTATTATGAATGATGTATAATGTTAAAATTAAATAGTTCGTATCCAGTATTTCTTTATTTATTTTATCAAAATCGCATTAAAGTTTAAATAAAAAAATATAAAATTACTTTTATCATTATGAATACTTATGCAAAATGTTGACTGGGTTGTATATTGTGAAGTATAACCGTTAAATTATCTGCAGTTCCCTGGTGTAAAATAGACTTTGCTACTGACTCGCCACCTACAGTACTTTTATCTTGGATCGACTATAGGTTTATTTATTTATTTATTAGTATCAACGGATAAACCATTTTAAATATGTAAAAATTACAATTATAATAAAATACAAAATAAAAGAAGTCGCTAGTGGACATTCAACAAATCCATCTTCCACATGATGTTGTGTTTGAAAACAATAAACGACTGTTGAGTCAAATCGAAATATTCAACACCGTTAACTCTGTTTATGAACTGAATCATCCTATTAATAGGACTGTAGAGGCCATAATGGTCGCATGCTGGCAAGTTCTAAACACATTAATATGTCTTGTGTTATGCGTTGGTGTATACGGTTGGAAGCAATTCAACAAACGTTTACAATTGATTTTTCCGTTGACCAAACGATAAGCAAAACATAAATCGGCAGCCAAGCGTCTATATTCCAGAGACCTTGTGTTACAGGCGAGGAGGCTATTCGTGCTGGAGAATTCATCCTAAGTGAGACCTCGTTTATAATGAAAAAACTTAAGGAATTTCCGTTCCACTGCATCTGTCTATATAAGTTTGGTAATAAGGCGACCAAACACTTGAGGCGTATTCCAACTGGGATCTAACAAGCGTAAAATAAAGAATTTTAATGGTGTTAGCAGAGAAATAATTGCTCTGCCTGCGAATAAAACCTAACGTGCGGAGTGCCTTGATACAAATTTTCGCTATATGGCTTTTGAATGTTAATCCGGAGTCCAAGCGTACACATAAATCTGTTAGGAATCGACTTTTAAAGAGAGGGTCATTATTGTTAGGAAACGAATTTTTTTTAAAGAGAAGGTCATTGAAAGTTAAATCCACCGGTCGAGGCTAGGTTAGTGTTAGGAATCGACTTTTATTTAAAGAGAGGATCATTATTAAAAGGTAGATCCCGGTTGAGGCTAGGTTAGTGTTAGGAAACGACTTTTTTCATTTTTTTTTCAAGGTCATTAAAAAGTAGATCCACCGGTATACCCGGGGATAGTCCCTTCCCAGTAGCAATAACTACGGGCAAAAGGGAAGCGATACAGGGTGGATGATAAAACAAAAAATTCGAAATTAAATATTACTGTTTCCAAAATCCAAACCTGGAACTATTTTTTTACATATGAAATTTTTGTTTTAATTATTGGTCAACATATTAGGATGAATTTCAGAAATGTATTAAACAGTCTGAAAATGTTGTAAATGACCGAGGTGTCTTTTTAGAAAAAAAGGAATGCATTAACGAGATTCCCACTGTCCCTCCACCCTGTGAGGCCGAAGGCCGAACAACCACATCCGACACTCATAGGGGGTGAAGGCCAGAACCGCCTAGTAATTAATAAATTATTATTGTTTGTTTAACCCTTGTCAGGCGGCATATGTACAATTGCACCTTTTAAGCGTGTAAATTGCAATAACTTTTTTTCTAAAAGTCGTTGACGGCTGAAATTTTGTGACATCTCTACATTTTTGGTCTAGAATATGTAGTCTAAATTTCATAATAATATCTTCATCCCCTCCCGAAATAGGGGTTTGAGTTGTTTTTGCACCCATAACATGTAGAAAAGGTACAATTATTGTACCTTCGTATATTTTGTATGAAGATAATGCAAGAAAAAAAAAGAATACGATTTCTTTGTGAATTATCAGGTTCTTTTATATTATAAAACAAATTTTATACTTTTTTTTATATATTTTCTTCGCAAGTACTACACGTTGTCTTTGGTACTGAGTGTTCATCGCAAGTGGGTTTCACGCAAACCACACAGGACTTCCTAGATTTACGTACAAAATATATGAAGGTACAATATTGTACCTATGCCGCCTGCTAACGTTATAAAAAACTATTTCCACTTTTCTTGTATCTAGTAACATATAAAAATTATTCACTGTTACCACATTCCGTGAACACACTGTATATTTTTAACAATAATTTAAGAGCAAAAAATATTAATTATCCATCGGGTATCTTCAGAAGCAGAAAAAAAATCTTTTTGTATCGATAGCATATTCGTTCTTATCCATCACAATGGGAGAAGCAGGAATTTTAATAACATTAATTTATTATGTTAATCTAGTTAGGTGGGCCACCCGGTATATAGATTATTTATTTCTCACTCACTCATCAAAAGATCGAGATTGGTTTAAAGTACTATACAGGACATTATCAACTTAAATTATTTTTATGTTGACCGCCCCCCCCCCCCCGCCCCCCAATGAGGACAAACAACAATTAATTGCCGACGTGCACTAGATGGCTAAAAGCGGTCCAGCTAGTTATTTATGATAATCACCTTCTTTGATCTTATTGGGATCGTGCATAACATAGAGTGGAGTCGCCAAGAGCCCAATTTTTGAACTGTTGATTAACAATAAATTTTACTTTTAGAAAATGTCCGATTCATGCATGGGAAAGAGCCTAGGAAAGCATAAAGCAAAAAGTAACTATATCGAAAAAACACAACATGCTTTGGTATTTCAATAGACGTTCGTTTTTGAAAATTGCATTTTCTATGTAGGTGTCTACATACTACATAATGCAAGACCATCTAGTAGTAAAATTAAAATAATATTTAAATTAACTAATACTAGCAAACATCATAAACTTTCAATTGCACATTTTTGCAAACGCTGTAATAGTAAATACTTACATTGTCGTCGGGGCTCTCAATAGGATGGACTTGCAAAGCGATTTCATCTGTTATATAGCAAATTGGTTCAAACGTATCTGCCCATGCAAGTTGATTGCATTCAGCGATTGCATGAGAGTTAATGGAATGATTAGGAGAACTATTAGGATTTATATATAAGGATTTCTCAAAGTTCACGCGGCTCTCAGTTTTATACAAACTATTATTTTCAACTTGTTCGTTAACAAACTCTTGTGAAGTAGTATCCGGAGTTAAAGCTTTATTATCTTCTCCAAAATTACATTGATTTAAGTCGTCTGGAGGTGCTTCAAAAACATCTCTACATATGTCATCATCAATAAGACAAACATTTGAAGCAGGTTCGGTATCAACTTCCGTTACTACACACTCAGGATTAGAAGATAATTCAGATTCGTGAATTGATAAAGAAGGTGATTTTGAATCTGAACTTGCTGTTTGATCATTATCATTATAATCGTCCCAAGGATCCCGCATGTTTATACTATTTTCAATTGGTATCGTTGTTAGAGGGCAACCGTACTTAGGCTCCCGCCTATTTGTACTACTTGCAGGAAAATTTAAGGAATGAGGTGGTTGGAAAAATGCAGATGTGTATTTTTCAGCGAATGCACTATTTGATGCCTGAACAAACATGCATGCAAAAGAAAGAAATACATATATACAAAAGTTATTAGAACTGAGCAGAAAAAATAAACTTTACAATGCAAACACAAACTTAAAAAAATTTTCAAATAAGGTCACCTCGAATTAGATTACTATAGCGGTGGGGCACCGCGGAAAGAGGGACACAGAAGAAAGAAATCTAAATGATTCCAGAATCACTTTTTGTTTGATTGTTCAATCAAATTTTTTCTAGCATTACTTTGGTTGTTTTTAATTCAGAATAAGTAAACGCTTTTTAATTCCAATTTAAACCGCCGGCGGACCTTACTTTCCTAATTACGCTAGCGATTACTAGAGAATTCCAATTCTAGGTGACGTTATGAAAAATCATCGTTAGAACAATTATTAAATATAAATCAAATTTTTCAATGCAGTTTTCATGAGCGTCTACAGAATTTTTCGATAGAAGGAAACTAACTAAAGAAACTAAAAATTTTAATAAAAATTTATTAAAATAGTATAAAGCACCCCATACGTTTTTTAGGTAAATTCTGTTTTGGTTAAATTCGCTGAATTTTATATAATGATGTTGATAAAAAGTTGTCAAAAAATGAACCATGGAGTCATTTACAAGTTGTACGTAATTTAATTTTTCCCGAGGGGAAAAATTACCCGAAGGACGAAAAGTCACTTTAATCCCGAGCGCGAATATACTATTTTTTGCCTTTCCGAAAGCCAATTACGAAATTAAAAGCAAATATTTGTTAGAATAAGCGAGAATTACCAAACCATACAGCTTAAAGCCAGATCTGTACATGACATTAATGAAATACGGCCCTGATTCACAAGTTTACAAATTCGGTTCAACTTTTGGACCAGAGCAGATGAGAACGATTTTTAACGTTATTTAATGCCCTGAACTCAGATCTTTAAACCGTGTGTCAAGATTGGTTCTAGTTTTCGAGTTCTCCATTAATTAAGGCGGGGGTACACCTTGCCGGAAAAACTAAGAAGTCCAACATTGTGATTTTTTTCTGAGAAAATGAATGTATTTAGATCAATTTGGGTTTTGACACATTATTGTACAAGTCTTGAAAAACATTTAACAATTTTTTCAAGTCAAAATATTACAAAATTGCCGCGGGGGGCAGCTGAACTCCAAAAAGCAATTCTTAAAATGAGGTGGAAGATATCACAATGGTGGCGTTAGACCTACAACATTGGAAATCAAAAAATTTAGTTTAATATATGTTTATCCAGTCCGCCTCGATCCAGATTTTTTATATTTTAATTTTTTTTTAAGTTATACAGGTTCAAAGTCAAAAATCAATGTTTCGACCACAACCTCGTCACTTAAACGGTCATAAAAAATTTTTGAGACAAAAATTTAAAAATCTGGATCAAGGCGGACTGGAAAAACATATATTAAACTAAATTTTTTTATTTTCGATGTTGTAGGTCTAACGACACCATTGGGATATCTTCCACCGCATTTTAAGAGGTGCTTTTTGGAGTTCAGCTGCCACGCGGCCATTTTGTAATATTTTGACTAGAAAAAATTGTTAAATGTTGTTCAAGACTTGTACAATAATGTGTCGAAACCCAAATTGATCTAAATATGTTTATTTTCTCAGAAAAAATTCACAAAGTTGGACTTCTTAGTTTTGCCCCCGCCTTAATAGATTAATTTATAATTTTTATTAATTAATTAATAGATGCAAAATTACTACAAGATTGGAGCTTGAATGTCTCTCAAGATACATTTTCTGCATTAACATCTTGATTTTTTCCCACAAAACTTGGGCGACACGAGCGACGAGCAAGGAGAGAGGCTACATCAAGATATAGCGAAAATCGAAAGCCGATACCAAGGATTTTGGGACGAAGGCATGATGAGCGACTACTGTTGGACCCTAATGCGTGAAACAGATCCCAAGCAGTATAAAAGACTCAGTTCAACCACTGTTCATTTCTGAATTATACTTTTTAATTCAATAAATGGTCGTTAATGGTCAAAAATATTGAATTTATTGAATATTTCGAAAACTAGAACCAATTTCAAAAAACGGGCTGCTGATTTGGATTCAGCCCCCAAGTTTACCTTATAATAATCAGCTTTTGGTTGCTCAGGTCCAAAACCGTGTAAACTTGTGAATTATTTAACGAAGTGTTGATTGAGTAATACCAACTTAAATTAAGTTTTTACTTTTCCTCCCGCTGTTTTACTTTTCCTCCCGCTATTTTACTTTTCCTCCCGCTAATTTACTTTTCCTCCCGCTCCTAAGAAAAGTGGCACTTTGCTCCCGCAAAATAGTATATTATACTGCCGTGCTAAGCAAGAAGGTCGTATCTGCAAATACCGATTAAGGGGTTATTTTTTAAATAATTATTAATAGCATCCTCAATTTTTACTGCAGAAGGTTAAAATTTAAAACGTAATTCAGAAATATGTTACTTTATCATTTCGCGTGTTGTAAATATCAAATTTTTTATCGCATGTTATTAAAAACTATGTAAATTTGGAGACATTTCAGGACCGGCCTTATTTGCAGATACGACCTTCTTGCTTAGCACGGCAGTATACACCGAGGGAGTAAAGTGCTACTTTTCGTCATGAGGGTAAAGGTTTTTTACACGAGGCGCAGCCGAGTGGAAAAATTACCCGAAGGACGAAAAGTCACTTTAATCCCGAGCGCGAATATACTATTTTTTGCCTTTCCGAAAGCCGAAAGAAAGAAAAAAATTCAAAACAAATATTTGTTAGAATAAGCGAGAATTACCAAACCATATAGCCTAAAGCCAGACCTGTACATGGCATTAACGAAGTACCAACTTAAGTTGGTGGTATTTACTTTTCCTCCGGCTAATTTACTTTCCCCCCCCTCCTAAGAAAAGTGGCACTTTGCTCCCGGAAAGGCAAAAAATAATTTATTCTACTGTCAAATTTTCTACCAAATGCGCATGTCCATTAATTCCCCACTAAAGTCTATGTAAATGGTTTTGAATACTTACCAACATCATAGTAAAAGAAATAATACAGTATGGACAGTCTAGCATTTTTGCCGTTCCAAATTTTTATACGCATGTCCGAAAATAGTTTGAGTATGTATAGGTATTCACAGATGTCACAGTCTATTTCAATTGTATTTGGTGCTCTTTCGAAGAGAGTTCACAGATGGCGCAGTCGGTCGCACGACAATTATTCACAAAACGTCAAACTTACAGGTTAGAATTCATAAATAACAAAAGGTAGCCCCCTAGAGTGCTACAGATGAACTCAAACTATTTCAGATTTTTTGGAACACCCAAGAACAAAGGGCCGACCAAGGACTGTCCATACTGTATTATTTCTTTTACTATGCCAACATCTTACCAATACTACTACCGTTAGCGTTACGGTTAAAGTTACACTAAGCTTATGTAAATGGCCCTTTAGGCATATTATTTTTTGTTGCATTTGTTATCCTTCGTTACAATGTAAAATTTTCAAAGAAAAATATTGTGGAAAATTACTGAATCAATTTTACGTTATTAAGTAAATAAGTAAGTAAGTTATGCAAGAATCTACTAACCTATTGACTATTAGGTACAGTCCTGCCACGTAACTTTGTTGTTACGTCATCCTAATCTAACCAATCACAAAAGGTGCTTTAGTTGGACAATCAATGACGATGTTTTACATGCGACGATGTAACACCAAAGTTCTGTGACAAGGACTATGTAAAGCTTACCTCTGACTCACTGTATAGAGCAGATTTATCCTTTTGTTAGTTTGTATGCATTAATAAAATGAATGGTAAAATTATACCGTAATTGTTACAGTAAATTAAAATTTACTTACCATTTGCTGTGATAATACTGGATGGACACTGCTGCAGAAGATTTCCCACCACTGCTGAGTAATACCATGCAAATGATCTAATCCAGGATTTATTTGAACGTTTAAAGTTTCAAAATCAAAGTGTTGGAGCCATGGTTTGCTATTGCCAATAAAATGGATAATTTTAATATTTCTGCTATATCTATAAAAACCAAAGATTATCTCGTTTATTGCAATTTTTTATTTAAATAAAAACTTGCTGTTTGAATGCTGGTATGTAACTGTAGGTAGCTGTTGAACATACATTATAAATGAAAGGCAAATGTTTACTAATATCTTTATGCGCCCATTCATTAAAATACAAATTAAGTAAGCCCTGATCGGCGCCTGAAAATAATTAAAAAACTTAGAACAAAATAATATCAAATTTAATGTAATGTATTGACAATATAATATTGATCGTCTGAAGCGGCCTTTAACTATTAATCAATAAAACTTAAATTACAAATTTAAAAAAACCCCAACGCAAAAAAACTCTAAAAAGTAAAATAATAATTAAATCGATCTAACCGTCGCGTTGTTTACCGGCCCGACACGACGATGCGACGGTTACATCGATTTAATTATTATTTTACTTTTTAGAGGTTTATTTTTAGAGTTTTTTTTGGGTTGGGGGTTTTTTAACCTTTATCCGCTCGCGCCTTTTCAAGTTACACTTTCGATCGCATGGGCGGCATTTAGACCGCCTTTGTTTTTTATTGTTTTCGTGAGTTTTTCGTCATTCAAAGTGCATGATTCGAATTATTTAGGACAAATGAACTCTCGATATAACATTCTATGTAAGTTTTTGGACAAAAAATCTGTATTAAAAGATAAAAACAAAGTTATATTTAATTGTGAATAAAATTGAAAACGATTTCACAAATTAACAGTATTCATAAAAAGTTCACGTTGTCGATCGCGCTAGGCGGCAAATTGGCCGCCGTACGACACTACATACTTTGGGGCTGTCTTGAGCCGGCTGGTGAAGTTGTCTTATCAGAAAATGGGTAGGGTCTAGTGGAGGAGATAGTAATTAGAGAATACAATCCCATCCCGACCCTCCTATGACGCTCTGGAAGAAAATAGGAGATAAAATTTAAAAGGCGGCCCATTTTCCGCCTACGCAAGCGAATGAAGGTTAAATTTGTAATTAATACCTATATTGTTGTTATCTCAAATTGAAATTCTTATATGATCCACGTTTTTTATTCAAGTCAAGTAAGAATGACTCACTTTTTTTATCACTAGATCAAAGTAGCACACAGTGGCACAAATTAGTTGAGTGTGGCAGAATTGCATGGAGGACACAGATTTAACAAAGGGGGGTTGTAATCAGCACATCATATTTGTCTTGGCAACGTATTGTTGCAAAGGTTCATCGAGCGAGAATACCAGGTAATTGTTTGCACAAAAAGACAAACATGTGATATTCATTGTGGTTACAGTAAAAGATTAAATAAGGCGATAGCTTACATTACAAGAAGCTGTGATAAGTATGTGGTGTTAAAATCCATTAACAGCACAGTATGTATGTATGTGTGTCTGTATGCGTGTAGATATACAGGGTGTCCCCGCACTCACTTTACATAACTTAGGTGGTGATAGAGGACACTTTTCTAAGAACAATATTTAACAAAAATTTTTTTCTAAATTCAAACCCTCGAGAGTTAGGCCTATTTAAAGCATTTTTTTTAATTTCCACCTTCACGTGGCCATAGCGCCGAAAATATTGATTTTGCGGTAAAAATGGTTTAGTACTTTTTTAATGAGCGTGAAATAATCTACCAACTAGATTTAACCCTTTTATTATCTAAAATCAACGGCTTTTGAGTTATGAATTAAAGTAAGTTAAAAAATGTCGACAAATTTGAGCTTTCTTTTTTTTTGTTTTTTTTTCAAAACCCTGTATCTTTTAAACGAAAGATTTTACAAAAGATCTGACGCCCCATTCCGGATAGGAAATTTAACGGACTACAAGTTTGGTCTAGTAAAAATTTTTGAAAAACCAATCCATTTCACAGAAAATCAGAAAATAACAAACAAGGCAGCTACAAAACATAAAATTAAATTCACAAAATTTTTATTTTTTTTGAAAAATTATTTTATTAATTAATTTTAAATTATTACATTAATAAAGTAATTGTTGAAAATGACCATCCTCATTTTCAATACACAGTTGTGATTGTTTTAAAAGATGTTTGTCGAAACAAATCGAAAAAATTTTTCGACACTTTTAATAGCAGAAATTCGAATTTTTGACACTTTTCACATTCACGGATTGACCAAAATTGGCCTCGTGATCGACCGGTCAATCCCTCGACCTTGTTGACCACCCCTGCTATAATGGATGTAAAAAAAAGAAAATTTTATAAATAATACTATAAAGCATATTTTAAAACGAGCACGACTGTGTATTAAAAATGAGGGTGGTCATTTTCAACATTTACTTAAATAATCTAATAGTTTAAAATTAATTAATAAAATAATTTTTCAAAAAAAATAAAAATTTTGTGAATTAAATTTTATGTTTTGTTGCTGTCTCGTTTGTTATTTTCTGATTTTCTGTGAAATGGATTGGTTTCTCAAAAATTTTTACTAGACAAAAGTTGTAGTCCGTTAAATTTTCTATCCGGAATGGGGCGTCAGATTTTTTGTAAAATGTTTCGTTTAAAAGATACAGGGTCTTGAAAAAAACCAGAAAAAAAGAAAGCTCAAATTTTTCGACATTTTTTAACTTACTTTAATTCATAACTCGAAAGCCGTTGATTTTAGACAAGAAAAGGTTTGAATCTAGTTTGTAGATTATTTCACGCTCTTTAAAAAATCACTAAACCATTTTTACTGAAAAATCAATACTTTCGGGGCTATGGCCACGTGAAGGTGGAAATTAAAAAAAATGCTTTAAAGAGGCCTAACTTTCGAGGGTTTGAATTTAGAAAAAAATTTTTGTTAAAAATTGTTCTTAGAAAAGTGTCCTCTATCACCAACTAAGTTATGTAAAGTGAGTGCGGGGACACCCTGTATGTATGTAAGCAAAGAATATTTACTATAGGAATAAGAAGAGACACTCAACAGCGTATTTTGTTGATGTTGTAGTTGGTGAACATGTGTACTAAAAACCGCTGCAGAGTGTCATTTCTTGTTCTTATCATATATACATTATATTCTCTGATGTAAGTACCTTGTACCTACTACTCACCATCGAAGCTTCCTGTTTGGAGAGCAAATTTAACTAAATTATCGTAAGTAGCTTCTGATGGTCGATATACATAAACACCAGAATTGAAACAATCTGGCCAACCAACATCTGGAGCGGCGGAAAATTCTTCTCTTTCAAACAGCTCATCTGCATTTTGTAACACCTGCAAACAAAAAAGATATATTCTGGTTTCGATCCGATATTATTTGAATGAAAATTTTAACTTTTCAACTAAATTAACTTAAATTTGTTGCAAGAATAAAATTTTAAACATAATTGAGTAATTATATTTAAGTAATGAGAGCTAATTAAGCCACTTCCCACAGAGGTAAAGAATTACAAAACATATTTGTTGTAGAAATTTAAATATTTTCACATTAGGAGGGAACCTGCTTTACACGGCCGAAAAAAACACGATTTTCACGAATTATTTTCTCAGGTATAATAACTAGTAACGCTTTGAAATTTGTATGACAGTTTAATGCATTAGGAATAATGTATCGATAGTACAAGAGTATAATATTCTTTGTGCGCTTTATATTTGAAACTAAATAATTGCGAAGACTAACTTAAACACCTACGCTTTTGCCAGCATTCCAATAATAATTAAACTTGGTTTTAAATAGAAGGCAACATTTTGTAATAATAAATTCTTAAGTAAAACTAAAAAATGTTGATCAACTTACCAAAGTATCGGCATCCAAAAATACACATTTGTCAAATTGGGTTAATCGCCAACAATTCAATTTTGTAAAAGTTATTCCTAGTTCTGGTCGTTGCAAAAGGCGCAGATTATTTTGATCTTTAGAATCCAAAATGTTAACTTCTTTAACAACATTAAATACAGATGATAGTTTTTCTCTAAAACGTTCAAGAGTCATAAAGAATAGGTACATATGAAGGGTCCACTGGAAGAACGATGAGGCTCCATTTTTTTCAAAATCTATATTTTATCGGCATCTCTTAGCTTGTAACATAAGCTATGAACATACCAATCCTCACAGGAAACAAACAATGAAATTCCACTAAAAACTGCGGTTGCGCAGTTGTGAAACTTTAAACCTAGTTTTACTCGACTTTTTAAAAATGTGACCCTCATCGCTTTTCCAGTGGACCCTTCATATGTAAGTACTTAATGAAAATGATAAATAATACAGTTCGACATGCATGAACACAATGAATAAAATATTTTCAAACTATTTATAATAGATTCATCAATAATAATCACCTCATACTATTAGTAACTCCTGGGGTTATCAATACTGCTAACTGATGGACTGTACCAACTCGTCGTAAAGAGTTAGCCAAAACCAAAGCACCCAAGGAATACGAATCGTTGGTAGCAAGAGTAACCCAAGCGTATCCTAGAAGAACAAGATGGAAATAAATTATTCAACTGATATAATAAAAATTACAATGTATTACGGTATGCAATTTTCTACAAATAAATATTTGTCAAAATTACATTTTTCAAAAAATGATTCTGCGTTATTCAATTATGTATAATAATGTATGCACCATGTTATAATGTCTTTAAATAAAGCAGATCATCTAAAAATATAAACTAATTAATAATTACATATGCGTCCAAAAAAAGTGATCAAAACATTAAAAAAAACAGGATACTGAAAAAAATTACTATCAAACATAGCGACAAATATTCACCTAACATGGTGATGTGAAGATTAAAATCGAGTACGTGATAGCGTGATACGTCCAAAGCGATAAGCCTTAAATTTGGCAATAATCACTTTGTCTGGGCATGCGCATTTCTTTTTATTTGTCCTTTCAAAATAATGAAAAAATTTATTTTTGATAGTGATCACTGATCAGATTTAATTTGCCAATACCAATGGGGTTTTGTAATCTACGCTAATTTCGACCCACCTCAACATGGGGCTTATTTTTTTTATAATCCTGGTTGTAAACTCCCCTAACGTCGAGGGATTATTAGGCAATAATAATATAATTGCTACCAACTTTTGATGAATAAGGGCCGGTTCTACAAAGCAGGTATAAATTAGGAATAAGCTATACTGACGGAGAATGAGCCAGTTTCATAAAAATAGGATAAAAAATGCTATTTAAAAATGTCATATTCAACTATGGTTTCCATTTAAAAAAATACAACTTTTTATTATAACTCGGAAACTCACTTAAATATTTAAAATCTATTCAGCCTATCTTGTTGCCCTTAAAAAAGTGTCTGAAGAAAGTGTCAACACTTTTTTGGAAACTTCAAAAACAACCGAGATACCGACATTTATCGAAAAGTCCAATAATCGAACTTTTGGCTATAACTCGAAAACAAAAAAAGATAGCGAATTCCGGTTTTCGCCATTGAGCTTTTCTCAAAAAAAGAGATCGAGGATGCGCCATCCATTTTTCGATATCTCCTATAGTTACCAATTTCCCCATAAGAAGCGAATTTGAGCCACCCTGTACATGGGCACGAAGCCAAATAATGGACAGTTTCCGAGATAAAGGCATTAAAGAGTGGAAAATGGAAGTTGAACACACTGTATACAATCCAAAATACAACAATACCACCTTACAACAATACCAACTTAATAAATCATAAATCATAATTGACATCCAAAATTTGAAAGATGGCTATCATAGTTCCGACAATTACATTGTAAATTACTGTGGTAAAGGGTAAACAGACACAGAGTAGTATTTTGGATTGTATATTATATTAGAGAAGAACGTAATTAATAAAAAAGTAATTATCACGAATTTATATATAGTCTGTTTTTTTTAAAGAAACAAGTAAAAAATTTCTATTCCACGTGGATAACGTGAATGTTAACCAATGAAATTGGTTGAAATTAAATTTCAAGCAAGGTTGAACCCTATTCAAGGTTGAAATTAAATTTCAAGCAATTTCATTGGTTAACATTCAAGTTATCCCACGTGGAATAGAAATTTTTTACTCGTTTCTTAAAAAAACAGACTATAGTTTCTAAAGTACAACAATACCAACTTAATAAATCATAACAACTTAATACGTTAAACAGGGATGCTGTTTAACGTATTACACAGGGTGTACAAAATTTTAAATTTGTCATTACAGAATTTGTCATTTACAATTTTTTTCGCTTGGACAAAAATAGTTGTTTGCATCTCTGGCGTAAAGTGTGTTTTTGTCCCTTGTCGTGATTAAAAACTTACACTTTACGCCCTAGATACAAAAATAACTATTTTAAGATCTTACGGCTGTGGAACACAATGTCGTCGTCGCGATAAAATTTTGTAGTCATATGGATGGAAATAGTAAAGTATAAATTTTTAAAAAATAAATTGGCATGTGAAAACAAGACCTGTAGTTTGCTTTCAAAATTTAATTTCACTGTTATAAAAAAATATTAAAATTAAAATGCGATTAAAAATATTGTGTAATTAAGAGATCAAAATTTAAAAAAGCTTATCTGAACTTGATAATAAAATTAAGTTAGATAATTTCAGTTAGTGTGAGTGCGTATACATAATATTATGTAAATTAATAAACAAAAAAATTATATAATATTGATAATAACTTAATTTTACAAAAGTGCAAAGGTCTTTTATCAGTAAAACGTGCATATTATAGTTACTTACATAACAAAATAAAATAGATTGACAAAAAATAATAATTTTTTTAATTTAAATTACTTGGATTAGAAAAAAAAAAACAAATTGACCCTTTTGAGAAAATACAAGTGATAAATTTCTTGACATTTATAGCAAGGAAAATATAATTTTGGAAATCAATATTAGTTACTAGGATAATATCCAAATTATCAAACATATAAAAGACCAGCACGCTCCGCCGCCTCCAGTGTGTCATTTTTTTAGGACACAAAAGATTTTTTAATGACAGGACCGTTAAGAGTTAAATAAGGTTTTAGATTTGGGCCCCAAGCTCTGATCCGGTCCTGTTTATAAAACTACAAATTTAATTGTTTCGATTACTTGGATTAAAGTAAAATAATAAGATTAACGTAGATTAACTAAATTAAACATTATTATGTAATAAACAGAAAATATTGAATTTATTTAAAGTTTAAAATATACCCAAAATTCTTAATGAAAACCAATCACCTAAAAAACTGTGATGCCCCATGCTGCCCCCCCCCCAAGTGGAATTTTGGGGTGAAATTGGTGTCAAACGTTTGAGCATCAATGAGCTTCCAAATTTTTCGTTTGAGCCTCAACCGTCGCGGAGTTATTCGCGAAATACTTGGGGGGGGCTGGAGACATGTTTTCCTATTTTCGTTAATATTACGAATATTTCTGTGAAATCGATGTCTATCGATAGAGCTTCGTTTGAGCTTGAATGAGCTTCCATTCCCATCATTTTATTTTCATATTCTAAAAAGGTACGAATATTTCAAATTTCGAGTACTCCGAGCAAGTTCCGTACATTAACCCTCAATTTTAAGTGAACTTTTTGGTTGAAATAGGTGTCAAACGTTTAAGTATAGTTTGAGCATCAATGAGCTTCCCAGTTTTTCGTTTGAGCCCTAACATTCGCGGAGTTATTTGCGATATTCTTGGGGGGTGGGGCTGTAGACGTTTATCGATTTTCGTTCTTATTTCGAATTTTTTTGTGAAATCGATGTCTATCGATAGAGATTTGTTGGAGCTTAAATAAGCTTGCATTCTCATCATTTTAATTTCATTTTCTGCAAAGTTAAGAGTATTCAAATCCTCCGAGCTAGTTTCGTACGAAAATCTTCCCCATGTTCTGTTTTAATTTGCATACTTGATAATAATATTAATGATGTATTATTCAATATGAATGTATTATTCGTCAATTAATTGAGTTAATTTCTGTCTCTTACATAATGTAACAATTTATTGTAGAAAATTATTGACTTATTTCTTCCATTTATTTTGTTACGTTTATACATCAAAAGTTGGTAGCAATATATTATCCCTAAAGCCTATCTCTAAGCTTTATAATCTTATTGCCTAATAATCCCTCGACGTTAGGGGAGTTTACAACCAGGATTATAAAAATAATAAGCCCCATCGTAAGGTGGGTCGAAATTAGCGGAGTTTACAAAACCCCATTGGTATTGGCAAATTAAATCTGATCAGTGAAAAAATTACCCGAAGGACGAAAAGTCACTTTAATCCCGAGAGCGAATTAACTATTTTTTGCCTTTCCGAAAGCCAATTGCGAAATTCAAAGCAAATATTTATTGCATTTTTGGAATCTTAGACGTAGTAATAAATTTGAATCGTTGCTGCGCAACGTCAATAATTTCAAACCAGCAACAAAATTTAACAACTTCGGTGGATTTTAATCGGTTGCTTCACATTAATTCTTTTTACTTTTCCTCCCGCTAATTTACTTTTCCTCCCGCTCCTAAGAAAAGTGGCACTTTGCTCCCGGTTGTCCAGACATGCTTGACCTGGCTAAAAAGTAAAAAGTGTAACAAGGTAAAAAAAAACGGAAAGAGGGTCCGAATAAAACCTTCAAAAATTTCCTAAAATTCAGTGTGTCTTCCATTTTTTTAGCTCTCTCCAAGGAGTGTATCACCTCTGACTTTCATATTTATGGAAAACAATCATCAGACCAAGATTGAAAAGCACCAAGTTCTCCACAAATTCGGTTACCTCAAATTGTTCTACATTGTACTGCAGTAGTTTCAATTAGGTTTTCCTAATTTTTTTTAAAGTATGTATGTATATTATGAAAAGTAGTGCTGTTATTTGAAAAAATGCAGATAAAAAGTAAAATATTTTGGGAAGAATTTTCTTTTTTGGTATGGCAATTCTATATTTTGAAATGATTCATTATAGGCATTAGAGAAATAATATAGAAATATAGAAAAATAAAGAATTTAAAACAATTAAAAAAAGACAAATCGACAAAAGCTTGCTGAAGATGCTGAAATTTGTGATGTGGAAAACTCAAATATATTATAATTTTATAATATAAATAAATTTTGCATTATTTATTAGTGGGCAATAACTTAAAATTTCTAAAATAAATTGTGATAATAATTTGAGAAAGAATAAAATTTGAAATCACTTAGTTTATTAGTTTATCATCAGTTTATCGGTGTAGTAAAAAATTAGGAAATAGCACTAGAATTCTTATTTATAAATGTAACATAAACAACGTGATAGCTAAATATAAAAATCTGGGAAATAACACCACGTAATTTTTGTCAAAAATCATAAGTGCAGTTTAAACAAATATTTAGTCAAATGCAATTTATTTTTCTCCCAAGTAATTACTTGATAATCCAAGATAATCTACATAATATTGGAGATTATTAATAATTATATGCCAAAGTTTTGAAGGTCGTTAGGTCATTATGAAATCTACGAAGAAAACAATATTTAACAAAGTTCCTTACCACCCATTGTTTATCGATAAAGGTAGGGTAAAAAAGTAACAAATCCAACTCCACGCGAACACAAATATTTAATTCGTATAAACTGATACGACAAAGTCTTCGAACTAAACTGCCGAATCTCCCGACCCGAACTACCTAATCCTATCCTACCGAAATACGAAACAAACCACATGGAAACAAACAACTCACAATGCGCCTCAAATTTGCGTTCCTATAAAGGCGGGAGGAATAATTTTAAATCTCGCTATATTATCTACTTTTATCCAGAAACTAAATTTTTTGAGTAGGAATAAAATAATTAACGCGTCTAATTTTCACAAATATTTATTTATTTCTAAACTACTAGTTTCGCTCTCTCGAGCATTTTCAAGTTACTGATTTCAAGATAGTCAGTGGGGACTTGGGTTGCTAATACAGGTGCATTAGAATAAAATATTCTCCCATTGCCCCAATGGTAGATCCAAATAATGACTCTATTGATAATTTAGAAGGTTTAATTATTATTTATTACACAAATTTATTACACAATAACAACAAAAGTTTGGGAAGGCACAAATAATTTTTCTGTAATGCAATATTGAATATTTGAGGAATATTGAATAACAATATGTTATTGACATAACAGATTCCTCAAATATCCTGCCTGTTGTGATTCACCCCATTTTACTAACTGCGGAAAAATACTTACAGTGTAACCACTAACCATAGCACTAAAAATATTGTTTTTTATTGTAACTTGAAACACATTGCTCTGTGTGACCTTGCTCAGTTTTGAAAAAAATATAAATAAAGGTCTTAATTCATTCTAGCCTGCAGTAATGTACAGTATAACTCAATTTTAACGAAACGGACGTGATGGGATTTGCTTGGACGCTTTTCAATTGACTCAAAAACGCTTATTAGATATTGGCAAACCGTACTATTATTATATTCCATATTCATAGACATTTTGACGTCAGTAATGGAGTTAATTGATCCAATTAATTATTATCGATAGGAGAGGATTACACTTCGTATATCGTCGGCTTACAAGCAAAACACAATTAAGTCAGTTTTTTTCATTTTTGAGTTAATGACACTATCTTATATATTTTCTTCCGTTCTATTGACGATTTCATGTTAAACATTTTCATAAATAACAAACATTAAAAGATTCATTTGAGTATACAGTACCGTAAAACTTCTAACTCAATTATCTCAATTGTAACATTTTTGACTTATTAGTTAGTGCGTGTTTTGCTTGTAAGCCGACGATATATAGTTTTAATAACGAAAGAACATTCTTTTCCTATTTTATGAATATTAACCTTCACCTTCCAAGGGCGGATCCAGGGGGAAGGGGCGATCGCCCCCTCCTTATACAAATTAAACATTATATAAAACATATAAACTAAAATCATTGGAAAAAAGTATAAAGGGGGTTATCAATTTTAGTATTTTTCTATTTAATCTATGAAATCGCCCCCTTGAAAAAGTTTCTGGATCTGCCCTTGCCATCTTCTTGGGGTTGTTAACCTCTACAATATCTGGCGGAACTCACTTTCGAGAATCCCTCGGCATGGAAATTAAGTCAAAGGCCTAAGAATCAAAAAAACAACGATCCCCCCTCGACGGTGAAAGCGGGACGGCCCAAAGCCCTCAGCAGAAGGTCAAACTTGTTGCAGATCACTTGGAACGTCAATTCACTCCGAATGTCGACACCCAAGTGCCCACTTTCACCAAGATGGTGGACGATTACGTTTAATGCCAGCTTAGGGAGCCTAGAGTCAATTTAGAACCCGTTGAACCAGTCTCATTTCAAGAGATCGTTAAGAGCGCGCTGCAAATTTTGATGCAAAAACATGTTTCGACAGATGGCGTGCCCTAAAATATTAATCTTTTATAGTTAGTTATCTTTTTACCAAAACAGAATTCTAATCATTTATAAAAGTCATATGAATAAACGATAACTAAGCTAGGCAATAAGGAAGTTTGAGCTTTCAAATATAAATATTTTTAAATATATTCAATATTTTCACATGTGCATATCTTTTTGGAATATACGTGTAAATATTCAACATTGGAAGCTCCAAACTTCCTTATTGCCTAGCTTAGTTATCGTTTATACATATGACTTTTATAAATTATTAGAATTCTGTTTTGATGAAAAGATAACTATAAAAGATTAATATTTTAGGGTACGCCATCTGTCGAAACATGTTTTTGCATCAAAATTTGCAGCGCGCTCTTAAATCCGTCCGCGGCTTGAACAAGAAAGCTCCAGGTCCGGACGGGATCATAAATTTAACCCTGACTCAGCTCCTTGAGCGGGGCTTAGCGGCCATGGTGAGACACTTTACTTCCAGATGGAAAGGAAAGAAAAATGGAAAGGAAGGAAAGATGAAAAGAAAGAAAAGTTTAGTGTAGTCCGTGGTGTAGTCGACATATCGACCCATGGAACTCGTAAAAAAAGTGGTCTTTAATATGAGAGGTCCGTGAGTCTACCTGAACACCCTGTATATATTAATAAAATGATGAAAAATTAAGAGCATAAACCATAAAGTAAACAAAAATACTCAACAAACTGTAAAATAAAAAATGTAGATCAAAAAGATATCTACAAATTTACTAAAATGTAAAAATAATTTTCGGACGACTCGATTGTTTTCAGCAATTTGGTAATATTATATTCTTATTTAGGTTATGTTGTTAGTTTTCTTATACGTGATCTCTCTAGTATCGAGTGCATGACGTTTTGTATCGGAAAGTGTTTTATTACCGTTTAATATTTAACTATGATAGCAGATACCTAAATAGAGCTGTGATTTGTTTAATATAAATTTTGTTGTTGTGACTAACTGGAAGCAGTATGTTTAAGTTGGTCGTGATTGGTATTTTAGTGCACCTCCTATTACTTTATTCTGTGTTTGATATTTATTTTACATCTCCGATACATCATGGTATGACACCTCATAAATCAGGGGGCTTGGCTCCTGCGAAAAGGGTAGTCTTATTAGTAGCCGATGGTTTGCGAGCCGAATCTTTATATCATTCTCATATGCTTACTCAAGCACCTTATTTATAGTAAGTATTTATTATGATTGATGTGATCGAGTGTTGTATTCTTCCCTATATTTAAATTTTAGTTCTTTAAAAAATGGCAGTGCAGTGTGGGGTGTATCTCATACTCGTGTACCAACCGAATCACGGCCCGGTCATGTTGCTATTTTAGCCGGCTTTGGTGAAGATCCCAGTGCTATTACAAAAGGATGGAAGTATAATCCAGTTGATTTTGATTCTGTAATAAATCAAAGTACAAACGCGTGGTGTTGGGGTAGTCCCGATATAGTGGATATCTTCAATCGAGGTAATTTACACTTGTTATTGTATTAATCAGTTACTGAGATTAAAAGCAAACTATAATTTTAGACCATTTAAAACATATTCGTTTACACTCTTACGATGCTTACATGCAAGATTTTTCTGGAAAAGAATCTCCTGCAGTACTAGACACTTGGGTGTTTGACCGCGTCGAACAATTTCTAACAAATCAAAAAAGTAAACGTCCGTGTACTGATTTTTGCGAGTCTGGAAATATTTTCTTTTTACACTTGTTAGGTTTGGATACTGCTGGGCATTCAATAAAACCAACATCCGAGTGCGTATATATACGTATAATTTTTATAGGAAAATTTTATTTATTTATTTTATTAGAAAATATCTTCAAAACATAAAAATAGTCGACAGTGGTGTAAAAAAAATTGTTAATTTATTTAATGATTACTTTCGTGATTTACAAACTGTGTACATTTTTACTTCGGATCATGGAATGACGAATTGGGGTTCTCATGGAGATGGTTCTGAGCATGAAACCTCGGTTCCATTTATGGCTTGGGGTTCCGGAATTAAAGCGAGTTTGGAACGGCAAGATTTATTGCAAGTTGATATTGCACCTTTAATTTCCTCGTTAATTGGTGTTAACATACCAGTTAATTCCATGGTAAGGGTTTTTTAAATTACATAGCAAAAGTAAATAAGTTTAAAGTAGTAATGGACTGCAAATTGTAGGGTGTGGTACCTGTTCATTTTTTACAAACAAGTCTTGAGCAAAAAGCCAGAATAATGCGAGCAAATGCACTTCAAATATTGGAACAGTTTATTTCTAAACACTTGGATATGCAGCAAAATACAATAGCATGGGCTTTCATTCCATTTTCATTATTAACTGAAGAAACTATGCATAAAAATCAAAATAATTTAAACAATTTCATAGCTAATGGAAATTATTCCAATGCTGTTAGTATTTCTTTTTATTGCATTTTAATAGCTATTTAAAAGAGTTTCTTTCTGGACACCGTCCAAATTTTTCCAGATCTCTTTAAGTAAGGAGCTTGTTGAATTATGTATGGATGGATTAAACTACTACCGACAATACTACCAGAGTATTTTGTTAATGTTTTTGACTGTCGGATTTATGGGATGGATAATTTTTCTTTTTACTTCTATAAGTAACCTCGGAACGTCAACGTACCAGTCTAGTGAAAGTGCAGTTTTAAGAAGTTACAGAACTCATCCCTGGACGATATTTCCATACATTTTTTATGGATTTAGTGTTTTAATGATATTGTTAATGTTCGGTAGGTAATTTTTGTGCTGACCATCATCATCAAATAAGAACACCATTTTTTCTTTTTTAGTTCAGTCATTATCGTGGAATTACTTTATTTATTGTGTATTTCCTTTCATAACTTGGTGTATGGTAGTTAAATATCGTCAGAAATGTTTCATAATGCTTCGTGTTTTGGCTACCTACAAATATTACAATTTATTCTTAATAGGTTTGGTTTATTTTTTTGGTATTGAAATATTGGTGAGTAATCAATATATTTGCAATAAGTATTACATACTACATGTTTTACTTTTACAGATTTTCACATTTTTTGAACGCACTTATTTGTCCTTGGTTTTTGTTTATTTTACTTGTCGTGCAATGTTCAAAGAATCTGATGGATTATTTTCAACCTGGACTATTGGACAGATTTTATTGGGATTATGTCCTATATATTTAGAAATTCAAACCAAATTCAGCTATTTATATCAGTAAGATTGCTAACTTTGTTTCTAAATTTAATTGCCTAAATTTAATTTTAGCATAACTGGCTTTTTATTTTGGATTTTATTTGGTCACAGAGTCTTATCGACACCTAAAAGTGAAGGAAATAAGCAAATATTATTTTTTCAATTGATAATGGTGGCTATAGCATATTTAAATTGCTTAATGGTGCATATTACAATAGACAACAATTTTGGTTTGCTATTAATAAATCAAGCCATTTCTTGGATTTTGTTATGTAAGTAATCAAAAAATTATCTTCTTATCTCTTAAATTTTAACCCATTTTTAGTGATATTTTGGATTCCACCCCTTCTTATGAGATATAATCCTGATTGTAAACTTTTAAGTGCAATGATTTCTTTAATAATTCCATACACTCTGATGGGTGTCGGTTACGAAAATATTTGCATATTTTTGTTCTCCCAACACATGCTAAATTGGGTGTTTATTGAAAGTGACGCAAAATACACCAACAAAGTTATTTTATTACGCTGTCGCAGGGAATTTAAGAAATACAGTGACGAAAATAGCGTACGAAGATGTTTCTATTGTGTATCCTTTTTCACATATAGATAACCGACCGCCCCTATCTTAAAAGTCGGAAGGGGCTTAAAAAAATTTTAAAATCATCACTTGTATGTTTTTCAAATTTTTACCTTACTAATTATTTTAACACATACGATACTTTATAGGTAGTTCTCAAAGGGTGTTCTGCAGAATATCAGGGGTAATTTTAACTAAAAATAAATTGATGTCAATATTTTCAATATAGAATGTACAATTCTATTACAGAATGAACGTATAGGGTTTCGCGATCTTGAAAAAATCGTAGTAAGGCTTCCTGGACAAAACAAGTTTAGGCACCACTTTTATAGAGACATTTATTTAAAGGTAAAAAACAAATTTACAAATTCAAAATACTGAAAAAAGAAATAATATGGATGCCAATTCATATAAGACATTCCAACGCATTTAAATTCCACATGATATTCCCCTTAAACTGAAGATATGAACTGCGCAACAAATTAAAACTATCAATTTTGTTTAATTTATTGGCAAAGCGGCACATCCTAGTTAAGGTGCTATGCATTCCATAATTTGTTGCATGATGGTCAATCAGAAACAAATCTTCATGCCTCCTCTTATATTATACGGCCACACGAAACTTGATCTTGTAAAATGTCGCAACTGATCCTTCCATTCAGCAACTGGTGGACAAAGCACAAGTCAATGGCGTCTCTTTTGTATTGCAATGATTTGGTCCCACAACTAATCAGAACAGAGCATCAGCTCAGGAAGTCATCCTGCATTCCACCACACTTGAAGTGGTGGTAATTTAGGAACCTTCCTTCAACCTTGTCCAATCTTGAAATGTGCGTTTCATAGTAGGGAGACCATCTTGGATCATATATTACATGTAAAATTGGTTTATTATTAATTCGTGAAAATAAATTTGTTTAATTATTAATAAATTACGAATTAAGGAATAATTATAATGTTATATTTGAGCTTTCGATCTTGCATTAAGATCTTCGTCAGAAAATTACAAATAATAAGTGGGTAAACATGGAAACATATATATGTACATTGTATTGTCATTTGACCGGTAACTAGATAAAATCCAATAACCGTGAGTTAGGAAAAACCTGGATTGTGTTCCACCAAAAAAGGAAAACCTAGCCCCAATACGTAAAAGGTTTTACACAAGTAAGTGGCTGTATATAGTACTTAAGCCCTCTATATCAGTTTGACGGTTCATAGTGTTTTTGGTCTTCTTTATGCAAATCATCTCATGTAGCAAACGATCTTTGTAATTGCTAACCGATTTAATAATTTTTGTGTTCATAAAATTAGCATCGTGCCCGTCAATAAGAATATGTTTAGCAATGGCAGTACTTTCTGGTTTGTTACATCTGATGTTAGAGATGTGTCCACTAATTCTTTTCTTGAGCCATTGGTTAGTTTGTCCAACATACACTAAGTTACAAGTGGTACAATTTACTTGATATATTAGGTCGGATTTCTTTTCCGTTGGGATTGGGTCTTTAAGTTTAGTATATAGCATGCCGACGTTGTTTGGGGATCGGAAAGCCATGTTAATGTTGAATGGTTTTAAAGTTCTCTGAATCTTCTCACTTAAACCATTAATATACGGCATCACACAGAAGGTGGTTGGTTTTGCTCGTTCTGATAAGTGTCCATTGTATAATCTGTCGATACGATCTGCGATTAGTTTATTTATAATTATTAAAGGATAGCTATTTCTTATCAGAGTGGTTTTGACTACTTTCAATGTATCTTTTCTGTAGTCTCCATGAGTCAGTTTTAATGCTCTATCAATAAGTCCAATGGCCGTACCAATTATTTGGCTTTTATGGTGATAGGAGTTATAATTTAGATATCGTCCGGACCACGTAGGTTTTTGGGTCCATTTATATTTTATACTGTTATGGTCGTGTATGAGTTGGATATCTAAAAATGTTAATGTATTGTTAACTTCGCTTTCCATTGTAAATTGCAGACGGGGATGAAACTTGTTGAAATGTGCAAGTATAAAATCTTCTTTGTCTGTTGGAATAGCTGTAATGATATCATCCACGTATCTTTTGAAGAAAGGAAGTTGGAAAGGACGAAGATCTTAATGCAAGATCGAAAGCTCAAATATAACATTATAATTATTCCTTAATTCGTAATTTATTAATAATTAAACAAATATATTACATGTAATATACCATACACATTAATTGTGTATTGTGAACTCCCATGAAGTGAATTATTACCTCTATACTGGGTGACTGTATAACATGGTAAATTAATTTTTTTCTTAATTCCTGCTTCCCATTATAACGGATTAGAATGAAACGAGCATCAATTTAAAAAGGTTTATTTTCCGCGTCTAAAGACGCCCAGCACTTGATGGTTTGTTCTTTGATCATTGTTAAAAACTCAAAATAAAATGACAAAATAGCACTTTTAAATAGATATTTAGATGCCTTGTTTAAAATTCATTGCAATTGTTTTGTTTGAAAACTAATTTTAAACGCAAGTTTTGACAGTTCATCCATCCAAAGCAGGTCTGATTTTTAAAAAATCGCTTATTTTAATGCTACATTTTTAACATTATTAAAGAACAAAACATCAAGTGTTGGGTGTCTTTAGACGCGGAAAATAAAACTCTTTCAATTATTACCTTTTTCATTCCTATCCGTTCTGATGGGAAGCAGGAATTAAAGAAAAATTAATTTCCTATGTTCACATCGGCGGCCGGTCACCCGGTATAATATACCTACCTTCTGTCAATTTTATATTTTAATAAAATTTCTTAACCTTACTAGCTAACTTTTGTCATGACTGGTTATTTTGGATTAGGACATACGGCAAGTATGAACTCTTTCGATCCGATGTGGGTGCGGTGCTTTGTGACGGTTTTCAGTCCTTTTACAATGGCTGCTCTCATATTTTGCAAATTAATTATACCATTTTTGTTGGTCATGTGTGCATTTTCCCATATAATGGTTATTACAGCAGCACAAATACGGAACTCGTTCTTAACGATTTTATTATTTTGTGACTTTATGGTTATTCAGTTTTTATATTTCATCAAAAGTGAAGGATCATGGCTGGAAATTGGTATTAGTTTATCTCGTTTTATTGCAGTTAGCGTGACTACTATGGTTTTGTTATTATTATACCAAATAGCACATTTTTTAACGTCCAGTGACATTGCTATTCAAGTTATAAAATTTAAAAATGAATGTTGTGATTATTATAATGCTTAAGTGGTCTTTTATGACAATAAAAATCAATAAGGCTGTGTAATTAAATAAATTTTTAGTTTATGTTGTATAAATAAAATTTATTTTTGAAGAAAATTTGTTTTATTAAAAGCTAAATTACAAAAGGTGAAACAAAATATTCAAATGGATTAAAAAATTATCTCCAACCATTCTGTATATTGGCTCTAGTATGTATCAAATTACAACTAGTAAGTGAGTTATTAATATTGTAACCATATTTTCTAGAAAAAAGTAAAGGATAAATTTGATGTGGTTGTTTGACCTCGCTGGGTGAGCGATGTGGCCATCACATGACTTTACCATACAGCATACATTAATCTTATGGAATTATAATATCACATGTTAATTCAATACAGATTACAAAAATATAGTTTGTTTTTCAAGTTAAAAATTAATTTTTAATTCTAATTTAAAATGAATTTTCACCAAGTTTCGACCGATATAGCCGCTTTTGCTACTATACCCCTAAATTGTCTTCTACACCACATATTTTAATGTTACACAGGAAGCTTTGAGGAACAATCTGTCAAATTTTCGTAACTGTATCTTTAGTATTATTTAATAATTTTAAATGTGGATGTCGGCATTAAATTAAAAATTTAATGAGTAAGCATAGTGTTTAAAATTATTATTCTATGTTACATACAACGAAGATCTTTGCAAATCAATTCATAATCTTGGACAGAATTTACCACCTTAAAGATCTTGAGATCGTCAGCATACAACAGAAATGTATTATAAAAGCTGCAATAAAGAATCAAATGGTCATATTATTATAATTTCCCGGAGAGGTCGGCATCCCAGATAGTTTGCACCAGAATTTAAATGGCACCATAGGTCCAAAGTGGTATTGTTGAAAAGATCTTTTAAAAATATGCAAGTTTTGTAGGAAACATTATTTTATTACTGCCATCCCTTTTAAGTAATATTCGATTGAAGTTATTAAATTTTAATTTCATATAACGAATTTAATTTTAAACGAAAATAATACTTGCACAAACAAGTGTAAATTATCGAGACTATCACGACTATTTTAAATCTGAAATTTCAAAAAAAAATCATGTCTCCAGCCCCCCCAAGCTAAATTTTAAAATTTCTCGTAAACTGTATGGGCACAAACGATTTAGACCATTTTGGATCCAAAATTCGAAATGGGGGAGGGCTGGCGACATGCATCTCGTATCCCACCAATTAAGAGTCCCTACCAACTAGGAACAACCAATTACGTTCTATTGAATAACCAATGTGCATTCTAGCTCAGCTATCTGGAATCCAGATTCTGGATAGGTAGCCAAATTACAATTTTTAAATTTCTTTGGTTATTTTTATTATAATTAAATAAAATCTTGAACGGCACATGTTATAAATAGTTGTAAAATTAGGTTTAAAAAATATGCTTTCCTGTGAAAATATTTATTGACACATCTATTAATAAGTAGAAATTAACCATAACAAAACTATAAATTTGATGTAAATAAAAATATGTACAAGTCATTTAAATTGTTACAAGAAATATTTCTAAGATAACACAATTTTATTAAATTCATTAAACTAATTGATGGACCTAGACCCACAAGTTTATCTAATTTTACATATCGATACTCCAGCTCAATGAAAAAAATTTTTTTTTTGAGTTAATCACACCATACAAAATAAATGTGTATTCTACTTTGAATATTCGCCAACAGTTGACAGAAATAACAATAAGGGTCCAATTTTGTTTAAAAATAAACTATCTTTTGGTAAAAATAAATTACATAAAATCATGATCCTTTTTGAGTTTATAAATCTTTAATTTTTATTTACACAAAATATAATGATGACCAAAAAAAAATTTACAAACGTAAAAATTCAATTTTGAAAATATGAGCTACTACCATACTAAGAATATTTTTGTTTAATACCTATGCTTATGCTTATGTTTGCGTGTAACTTCAGGGGAAACTTCACGGTACCTTGATCGTGTAGGGGAGTTGGATTTTTGACTGTACTTGAACGATTTTGGAGATGTCGGAGAGTATTTACTGTATTTCATTTGCGGTGAACTGTATTTGTTTGTAGAACTATCCGGTGATATGGATCCTTTGTGATGGGATTTTGAGTTGTTTGGAGAATGCCTCCGAATTTTGGGTGGGGTTGGTGGACTTGGTGCTCTAGAACTCTTTTTACGTGACGATGATGGTGAATTACTTTTTGATCTTGAATTGAAAATGGATTATTAATATTCCCATTTTTGAATAAAAAGCGTACATAATATTAAAATTCATAAAACATACCTTCGTCTAGATGAAGTACTACCTGGTGAACTCCTGGAGTGTTTCTTGGCTTTCTTAGAAGAGGACCTACATTAAATTGCAAATTAATTTCATTTCGTATATAATTATAAAATAAGAATACTTTATTCAATTTCCAGTTCCAATAAAAAAATTATAGATAGATATTCATTAATTTGTTATTTAGTCACAACTAGGGCTGGGAATTAATTTCGATTAATCGCTTAAATAAAGTGTGTGCACGAAACAATTTGGTCGGAAAAACACCTGTGTAACTTTTGTTGTAGTATTAATAAAAATTTTTTAAAAAGACTAAATTAACGCCATATTGTTGTCGACATAACGATAGCATATAGTAAAAATAATAAACAGTTTGTTAATAAATTAAAACTTTTAAAAATATATTTATGATCTATATTTGTTTGCTAGAATTAAATAATGGAATAAAAATTAAAATACAAGCATGCTTGGACATTTGAATTACATGAATTACTACTTACATTTCTTTATAATAAATTTCTTCATCAGAACTTTCTCGACTATTTTCCCAGTCACGTTTATGTTTTTCACCTCTACTAATGCTAGTATTAATAATTTCCTTTTCTCTTCTTTCTTTATCGGATTTTCTTAAAAGTTTACGTCTGTAATGTTCTACCTGTTGTGATATTGTCCAGCCACTCTTCAATGAACGTTGACCAGATTCAAGTTCGTCTTGATATTGTACAGCTTTTAATTCAATTTCCCTAAGTTTTGTACGTCGTTCTTCTGTCATATCTCTTGCATCTGTATAATCACTGGAATCTTGATTTTCATTTTTGCTGTCCTGACTATTATCGACATTATTTTCTAATAAATCCCACTTGCTTGTCGTCATAGCTTGTGCTTCAACCTGTTGGGGATCAACGGTTTCCCATTTGGATAAAATAAAACCAGATAATTGACTAGGTGTAGTGTGTTTTTCATTATCTCTTGTATTGCTGTCTTGAATTTCAAAACCATCGATATCGTCGACAGTAGGAGAAGGACTTTTTAAATTTTGCTTTAAAGCACTTTTTAATAATGTAGCACCATCCATCGGTGCATCTTCATCTAATTCAATTTGATCCTGTAGTGGGTTTCCATCCCAGTTTTGCTCTATTATAGCATCTTCACTTTTATTTTCTTCAATTTCTAATCCCAAGAAACTATTATGTAACTTACTCATAAAATCTTTAGGATAAATGGAATCTTCCCAAGCTTTTAAAGTTCGTAAAACTCTCACTTTAAAACCTTCCGCTTGCAATCTACCTTCTAATCTGTCATGCGTTAATCGAATCTGTTTCATAATTTCAATTAAACGAGTTTCAAATCTGTAATATTTTATATTTAACTTCAATTTTGCTTTGGCAAAACAAAAATAATAACTTACGCTCTTCTGTAAAATGAAGCCTTGTTGACCTTAACACCACAATTGTGTAAAATATCAGATATTAGATACAGTCGCGCTATTTTCTTTGTTACTGCAGTTGATTCGTTTGACAAAGCTTCAAGTACACACTCCGCAACTTCGTCTGCTGCATCACTATGTTCAATGCAAAACACCATAACTTCTCCAATTTTTTTATTTTCAGGTTGCAAGTTCCTTATCAAATCTTCTAAACGATCCCTTTGACTAAAATTTAAAAACGATAAAAAATAAAAATTAAAAAAAAAAGGTCACTCACGTAGTCGATAAAGAACCTTTAGTTTGATCTCTCGCTTCTTCTTCCAAAACCAATTCGTCTGGCATACCCGCAGTATAATTTATAAATGGGGGCCTCCATGCAGAACCGCCTTTTAAATAGCAAAAATTAATTTTAAAAATTTTCAACTTATCGTTAGTAATCAAAATACCTTTAAACATTTTGAATTCTTTTAGTGTCCACTCCTTCTGTGAATCACCGTGCATGATGGAATACAACTTCCATCTGTAGTAAATGTGTGCAGGACTTTGATTTTCAAATAAAAATCTGTAAAAACATAAATTTTGACTATACAGTGTGTTCAAGGAAAGTGGTAACAGGGAATAATTCTTATATGTTACTAGATACAAAAAAAAGTTTAAATAGTTTTTTATTCAACTGGTAATTTACTATCGGAAACTGCTGAGGTATATTTTTTTATACGTCAAACTCAACCGGAAGTGAATATAAAATTTTATTTTCAAATGGCAACATGTCTTTTTTTTAATATTTTTGCAATCTGCAATTTTTTCTCTATAAATACATATACAATTTTCATAAGATTACATATGATGGTTTTCTATTAAAGAAAATCTTCTTAATATATAATTTTAGGAGTATTTTAATTTTATTTTGTAAATTATTTGTTTTTTTTTAAATAAAAATTATGAAATATTCAGCAAACACTTTTATTGCAACAACTTGAACTTTTAAAAACGATAAACTGTTAACAGTTCTCGTGTATTGTTTTAACGGGTACATTAAACGGAACTTCAGGTATACACGAGTCTGTTTAATCATTATTCATTAGCATTGCAGTCTGTTGTTCCTGCGAATACGAATATAGTAATCCAAGATCGCTTTATTTCTACCACGGATTTCTACCAAGAAAAAAATAATTGCAAAACCCAAGTTAAGTAAACCAACTCCTGAAGAAAAACTTACTATTAAAGAAATTTTTCATAATAAAACTATATAATTAGTTACTTATTAGTCATGATACCTTATTAGTTACTATATAATTTTGTTTTGTAAATTATTATTTATTTCTTTTTAATAAAAATTATGAAATATTCATCAAACGTCAAATTTAAAACGAATGCGCGCGACGTTAGTTCGCTCCTATTGGACGGAGATTTTTGAGACTCGGCTGCCGTTACTCGCTCGTGTTTTTTGATATGTGTTATGTGTGAACATTGAGGTTTAGTTATGGAGAATTATACGGATGCACAACGCATAGAAATTGTGAAAATCCACTACAGAAATAGTGAAATTTTTGCAGAGACGATTCAAAAATGTTGTTGATTTTTCGGTCACCATAACGCACCCTCTTGTCGTACAGTGGTCCGATTAATAGAAAAATTTGAGGCGGTTGGGTCAATTCAAACCCAAAAGAAACCTGTCCGTGTTCGTGCAGCTCGTTGTAATGAAATTATTGCAACAATTAGTGAGAGTGTTGACCAGAATCCTTCCGCCTCAATTTGCCATCGTCCTCAGCAACAATTGCAACAGCAAAATTGAGACGTGAGATGATAAGCATAACTTTTTTTCGCCTAAACTTCAATGGAGCTCGAAGATATGTGGTTTCAGCAGGATGGCGCAACCTGCCACACAGCGAACGAAACGATGAAATTGTTGAAAAGACGAAATTTGAAAGGAGGGTTATCTCGCGCCGCGGCGATGTGAATTTGACGCCCTTGGATTTATTTCTTTGGGTTTTTTTGAAAGGAAAGGTGTATGCCATTAATCCAAGAACAATTTCTGAACTGAAAGACAAGATTCGACGCGCCATTGATGAAATTGAGCCGGAAGTATGCCAAAATATCATCGAAAATTTCACCAAAAGAACTAACGAGTGCCTCAGACACGAGGTGACCATTTATCAGATATTGTATTCCATACATAACCTCCATGTCTACACCCTTTATTACAACAAAAACATTTGAACTTTTCAAATAAACACGTTTTTTTTCAAATTTAAAAATAGGCGGTGTTACTGGGACACCCTATATGTGTTACTATAAGGATTTCAAGACATTTTCCATTCAACACAAAATAAATTATTAAAAATTAAC
Source organism: Rhagonycha lutea (assembly GCA_958510855.1). NCBI lineage: Eukaryota > Metazoa > Arthropoda > Insecta > Coleoptera > Cantharidae > Rhagonycha > Rhagonycha lutea. The sequence continues at coordinate 32,030,670 of OY294042.1, forward strand.
AAACAACCCAACTGCGTTAAAAAAAATATCTACTGAAAAGCGAAAAACAAGCTCCATAATCTATAGAAATTTGTAAGAGCAAAAGGTATGGCTTAGTCCAAGTTTTACTCTTACAAATTTCTATAGATTATAGAGCTTGTTTTTCGCTTTTCAGTTGATATATTTTTTTTAACGCAGTCGGGTTTTTTTTGTTTATTTTTAATAATTTCTTTATTTCTCGCTTTTCAGTTCACATTTTTCATTTTAAATAAAAGGTTTTTTTTTTAATTTTTTATTTCATTTTCTATTTTTTTTTATTCATTCTCTAGGGCCAACGTATTCCGTATTGAAAAAAAAATAAAAATAAACATATTATTCAAATTTTTTTTTACTCAATTTAAAAAAAGGTTATACGTTGGCTCAAGCTAAAGTGTTTTTATGTACTTCTGTAAATTTTGGTTCCATTCTGACAATTAATAGCTGAGAATTATTGTCTTAAAGATTTCCGCACATGTCACTTCCCCTTAACTAAATCTACATTAAAGAGTTTAGTAATTTTGCCACAGTATAATGTCATTGTTATTGTGCTCTTTAATGATAAATTATAAATTTAAAAAAAACCCCAACACAAAAAAAACTCTGAAAGTAAAATAATAAAATCGATCCACCCGTCCGTCCTCGTGTCAGGTTAAGCAAATATTAACAACAATATCAAATCATTCTGTGTAATTAATGTAAGTGTTACTCAGTTACACTATTTGCTTAGCGGTCCCCCAACTCGAGGACGGACGGTGGATCGATTTTATTATTTTACTTTTTAGAGTTTTTTTTGGGTCGAAGGTTAAAAAAGAACACTGTTAATTTTTGTACTTGTAAGGATATAATTTTTTTTAAATCTTAGTTGGACCCTGTTTGTCACAGCTATCTTAATGCCTAATTATATTTTTTTAGATTATAATACATTTGAAAACTCATATGTATAGTAAAGTACACATTTTCATTTTTTCATTGAAAAGTTAATTTGACTGGACTAAAGACAAAAAAATTAATAAAATTTCCTGACTTGAAAGTACTGTAAAATTATCTTACCTAAATAAAGGATTATTAATTTCTCTGTTCATAATCATTGCCTCAAACATAGGACCTTCACGAATAACAAATTCAACCATTCTATGAATTAGCATCAAAAGATTTCTGAAATATAGAAAATGATAGCAACAGATAAAAATATTAAATTTTAAATCACAATAACAAAATTTTTGTTACTAAAGGCCGTATGACACGACGTTAAATTTTGCATACATTTTAGTAGTACTATTATTATTGCTGAACGGGTGTGTTTCTTTCGAACCACTTGCACTGAAGCTCCTGGCTTATTGTACCCCGCGTTCCGTGTTTTACTCCAATAGTTCTGTATCGGATATAGACAATCAAGATGTTTTAGCCTTTTTGGGGCTAGTATTGTGCATACACATAGTATGTGGTGCGGAGTTTCCTCCTCCATCCCCGCATAATCTACATATAGGATCTTCTATGACACCCATTATGTTGAGGTGCCTGTTAAACAGCAGTGTCCGGTAAACAGTCCTACTATCTTTCTCAGCCGAACTCTGCTCAGCTGGAGGATTTCCTTTTTCCTTTGTCCACTGGAGGGGCCCTCAATGAACATCCGCGACTACCTGAGTCCCTGGAGGCCCCGCCAGTATTCAAGGTGTTTATTACGTACTAGTTCCTTAATTGTTCCCTTTGCGGTCTGCTTTCTCCCAGCTTTCTTTGCTAGGAAGTCTGCTTGTATGTTACCTCTTAGCCTGTGTGAGCCGGAACCCACCTCAGCATTACGCTGTTGCGTTGTGCCAGCCCACCCAGTGCTTTAAGGCATTGCTTCACGGCCCTGGATTGTATTTCTACCGCTTCCAGGGCCCAGAGTGCTGCTTGGCTGTCGGACATGATGCAGATTCGCCTATTTACATAGGCCCTCCTCATCATCTCCTCTGCACAGACCATTATGGCGATAATTTCCGCCTGGAAGACAGTTGCGTAGCAGCCCAGGTTTATGCTAATAGCAACCCCCGTTCTGTCACCTCCCAACCCCCGCTCCAGTACTTATATCCGTTTTGGATCCATCTGTATACCAGATGGTGTCAAATCGAGCCCCCAGCTCCTGCTTGGTGCTTACCTCTTCCCTCCTAGGTATTTCTACTCTAAAAGGTTTTTGGAAGTCCCTTACAGTACGGGATCTGTCTGATTGCATGCATAGCATGTTTGAGTTCTTAATTGATTTGAAGATCATGGTGTGATATCCTCCCCTTGGATTCATCACCCCCTGATCATTTATGGTTAGCCTGTAGGCTGCCAGTTGGGCTTCCATTTCCACCACTAAGTGTGGTGTAGTCCCAAAATTTTAGTACTAAATGGTAGAGTGAATTTTTTCCTTAGTGGTTGGCATGTGACTGGGGCTTGCGCGGCAAATGTGGAGGGAGAACGCTTGACACCTAATTCCACCAATTGAGAATTGACACAAACATAGAACCGAAATGACAAATATTCGTTTCTGCACATGAGTCACTCCCAACCACTAAGAACAAAATTAACTCTAACTAACCAATGGAAAGCGCGTGTTTGTATCCATCAGACGGTTTTTATTGGTTAGTTACCATTTAATGCTAAATTTTATGCAAAATTTAACGTCGTGTCATACGCGTTTAAAATGAAAGATATAATAATTTTTTACAGTAGGTATCCTCGACTTCCAATAAAAAAAAATATAGTGAACTTGTTGAAAGTGATTATTGAGTCTGTCATTACTTAGGGTGGGTTGTACCACCGTCGGTTAAACCTCGTTCAACTTTGAACTCAGTTTAACTAAACAACATGGCTAAATACGGGGTTTTTAACCTGTTGATTGGTAGAAAAGAGTTCAAAGTTGAACGAGGTTTAACCTACGTTGGTACAACCCACCCTTAAAGAGATAGAAGGGAATGAGGTTAATAAATAATAGTAACCTTACTCTAAATATCTCGAATTACTCAAAAGTAGATGTATTGTGGTTGTAAAATTTAATAATTTCCACACCAAAATCTGCAAAACCTTTTTAGCTTATTTTGAGAAAAGGCTTTACAATTATTATTACAGAGACAAATATGTAACACATTAAAATTTGTATTTTGTGCCCCGATTATTTGAAATTGATTATTATTCTTCCAACTTGTGTTGAATAAGCACCACACATCTACTTTTAGAGCATAACCAAATCTTTCCACAAACTAAGAAAACTTAGTCTACGATTTCCATATTGGCTTTTGAAAAATTTAAGTACAAACGAACAATTATTTAAAGATAAAGAATAAACTTGAATCCTCTTTACCTATCGGTTGGTATAACAACTTTCACGACAGCATGACTTAATATCTGTAAAATACAAAGTGACAACAAGTATTAATAATAAATTCAAATATGAAATATAGCAGAAAAAAACATCAAGTGATAAAAATAAAAGTGGTTTTACTAATTAAAAATTCTTGCAATTTTAAGTTTACAGCCACATATTTTGATCATTCGATATTTCATAATAAAAGCAAAATATTGACAAATTTTAAAATTAAATCACTTTTTATGATTAGCAATTTATTCCAAACTAATGTATGGAAGTTTCTGCAGTTTAACCCTTTTTGTGGGCCGCGGGAAGACGTATTGTAAGGAAAATTAAATTGTAAGGAATAATAATAAATAAATTGTAAGGAATGAATCTAAGGGAATATGTTTCCCACCTAATCTTTGTCAGTCCTGTACAAGACATTTACGAAGTCAATTTTCTAATTTACCAGTATATTATATTACCGTGAAAGTGGATTAGGAAATGTATAAAATTTCTAGCGAAGGTATACTTTCACTGATATGAGCAGTGAAAGTTTACAATAACATAAAAAATATACTTTCACTAGTGAATGTATAGTCACTGATACTGTCTAGGAAATGTGGAATAGAATTTAACATAACCCTGTAATGTGATAATTTGTGTATTTTAAATTAGTTACCAAGTTGTAACTTTTATTATTTTATATTCAAGTTAAGAGGAGTTGGAAAATACACTTTCGTAATTCACTGATATCTTGCTTATTACTCAAAAATATTGCACAAAAGTATATATTTTTTAAAAGAGGAAACTTGGACGCAGGTCGTGTTGTTTTGATTTTTTTTAAATTCAAATTTTTTGAAAAAAAATATTGAAAAAAATTTGAATTTAAAAAAATTCAAATCGTCCTCTTCTAAAAAATAATACTTTTGACAAAATTGACAAATTGACATGACAAAATTTTGTTTTGCTCTTATTTGAGCGAAACAAAAGTTACAACTTACAAGGAGATACTACAGTGAGGTACCCACCAATCGGGATCCCAAATTTTTGGTGATTCTATGAGTTAAAAAAATTATCACTTTCTTGGCGTTTAGTCCAATGGCTCTTAGTTTTTGAGTTATTAATTTGTCACTAACGTGTCATACACACTTTTGTGAAAAATTTTGTAAAATTTCACAAGAAAACGTGTGTTTAACACGAAACGAAATTTCTCAACCCCTAACCCCCATCTTACGTATGGATTATTTAAAAAAAATTAATTTTGCACACCCCCTTACCTTTTACAAGATAAGGTATTAAAAAGCTTACGTAAGGAATACGTCGGACCCCCCCCCCCCCCGCCGTAAGGGTCCGTAAGATTTCCGATACCCCCCTCCCCCCCTAAAGACGGCCCCTTAAGAGTTTAGATAATTTGTTCATCCTTTTTTATTGTAATCTAAATTCCTCGAGTTCCAAAACTTGCAATCATCCAGCAAGATATGAAAAGGTAAGAAGCATTTTAACAAATTACACTTGTGTAAATTCTGCCGTGCTAAGCAAGAAGGGTGTATCTGCAAATACTGATTCAGGAGATATTTTTTAAATAATTATTTACAGCATCCTCAATTTTTACTGCAGAAGGTTGCAATTTAAAACGAAATTTTGAAATCTGTAACTTTATCATTTCGTATGTAGTAAATATCAAATTTTTGATCGTATATTATTAAAAATTATGTAAATTTGGAGACATATCAGGACCGGCCTTGTTTGCAGATACGCCCTTCTTGGTATAAGGTATATGCTCATATAGAATCAATGCTCAAGTGCTATTTGCTCTAAACAGAAGGTTACTATGAGAGTTCAAAACTACAGAAGTTGATTTTCCAAAAAATGCACTTTTGTTTCTAAGCCCTTCATAATATATACCTAATGTAAACAAAACTTTAAATAAATGATTAATAAAAGAAATCTCAAAGTAACAGATATTCTCTATTGTGTTTTAAAAATTAAAAATCTGTTAAAATCATAAAAATTACTTTGAAACCACAGAATGGTTTAATAAACAAATAAAAAAGAATTATCAAAAATAAACATACTCTTCGTTAAAAATAATTAACTAATTTTTAATACCTCACTTAATTCTTCTGTGGTTTTGGGTAGCACGTCTTTATATTTTGGTAAAGGTTGCGCATTAAATGGCAAACCGGACGGTGGTGGTGGTAACGATAACTCCAATAAAGAAGGTGGTAAGTAAATAGGATAAGGTGGAATAAGAACGGATTTGCCCCAACCCAATTTCATTTTGTATCCAATTACATCTTTACCTATACATAAATTACAAGTTATTAAATGTAGCATCGTAAAAATTGGTTAATCATTTTACCATTAAGATTACGAAGTGCTCTTTCTCCATCTTTTCGACTCATATAAGCAACAAATCCACAATTTCTACCTCGGGCCTTTTCCTCATCAGACCTGGGCCACATAATTTTAACACTTGCCAATGGTCCGAATCTACCAAAAACTTCTAATAGCTGTTGCTCGGTGATCTATTACGGGACCAATGGGACATTAATAAAAGTTTAAAAAAACAATTAAAAAACATACCTTTGGGTTCAAATTTCCTAAATATAAGTTGGTTGTAGTTGGATCGCCATTATCAAATGATCCTATATCGCCACTCTTCATAAACAAATCCAATTCTGATTCGATTGGAGATTTTACAACTCCTTTGTATTTGTGTCTTTCTTCACGCTCCTCTTGTATTCTTTAACACAAAAGTCAATTTAAAATATTTGTAATAAAAACGCAACTATAATGCACTCACTGCCGTAATTCCTCTTTAAAAGACTCGAGATTACTTTTTCCTGATGGCTTCTTTTTTCCTAATCTCTCTGGTTTTTTATCGACTGCTAATATTCTTGCATATGCTTGAGCTCGTTCGGCAGAAGTTAGAAGTTCTTGCGACTGCGAAAATCTAGATTGTGGTTTATATAACTTTCCCTTATCTTTCGTATCTTCCTCTATAATTGAAAACAAAATAGATTTTTTAATTTTAATTATAACTTTAGGAAACTTACTTCTAGCTCCAGCATCGTATGTTCCAGCTTTAACCCAAACTTTTGACCCATTGACAGGAGCTTCTTGAAATATTTCAACAAATTCTTGAAAAACCTTCAAATAAATTAAAATTAGGTAATTTCTTTTGCAAGTCGTAAGATTACTTACATGAGCAGCAGCTCGTTCTTCCTCCTTTTTCCTTTGCTCTTCCAATTCTTTTTTTGAAAGCGTTCGTTTTCCCATTGCACCAATAGAAAACGCTTTTAACTTCTGTTCTGGTATATTCTGAAATAAAAGCATAATTTTGGGGTATTGTAAAAGTTGTTGTTCTCAAAGCCAGAAAAAATGTTTACCTTTGTTTTATCAGTCATATTTACAATTTCAATTTACCGTAAATTTGTAATACATAATATCATATTTTCGCTTTCCGATAAAAAATTTAGGTATACCTTCGTACAACACTAACCGTAGATATATTCGATGTATTACACAAATTTTGGTTTACACAACCTCAAAATTTGGTAAAATCAGAGGTAAAATTAAAATATTGATATTGGTACCAACCCAACAACCTCATCAATATAAGCCCCCTATAAAAAGAACTTCATTCTAATAAGAATATATGCCAGTGGCGTAGAATAAAACATGGTTTTCTTAATTTGCAAAAAGAAGCCACATTGCATCGTCGCAATGTGCATACCTTCCTTAGATCATGTATTGAATTGACTAGATAGTAGATACTGAATGCAGGTACCTGAATTGAAGTTGATTGAAGCCTTACATGGCGTACTTTTTGTGTTTACCAAGTCCCAGGATCTGATTGGTGCTCTCAATGTTTACCTGGTCCTGAATGTCAAATTTAAATTTTCTACCTAAAGTAAAGTGACCACATTTTCATTGTTTTTGTTGAGATCCTTTTTTTTTATTAAATTAAATTTATAAATTAAAAAGAAAAGATTCATTTTAAAAAGCACTCGTTTGACTCATGTTTTCCAGCTTAATTTTCCATTTTCAACTATGACGCAGACGAACAGATATTTGGCACGGACTATACGTTTCTCGCGGTTGTGCGAGCACACCAACAAAAAAATTTGAAAAGACTCCCCCGACGGGTCTAGGATTATTCGGCGCAGCCGGTCCGGCGCTGGTACTATTCGGCGCAAGGGCGATTCGGCGAATCCCGTTTCGGCGCAAAGACTATTCGGTGCAAAAAAAAATATTTTTTATTTTTCGGATAATCTATAGGTCTGTTTGTTATGTTACACCGAACTACTCCGAGTAAGTTAGTGTAAAAAATTGCGAACATTGATTGTTGATTCGGACATTGATTTAGCGGCGCCGAATCGGCGGCGCCGAATAGTCTTTGCGCCGAAACGGGATTCGCCGAATCGTCCTTGCGCCGAACCGTCCTTGCGCCGAATAGTGCCTGCACCGAACTGGCAGCGTCAAACCGGCGGCGCCGAAAAGTCCCATACCCCCCGACAGTAGTGATGGGCGCATTCGGAATACATAATCGGAATGATTCCGATTATTAAAATAATCGGTTGATTCCGATTATGTCAAAATGGTAATGAAAAATAATCGGATGATTTTCGAATGCGCGCGCAATACGATTCTTGTTTTGGCGTCACTCGTTCAAGAATCGGAATATTCAATCGAATGCGTAGATTGCGGAATAAATGAGATTTATTGCATATACCTATTATTATAATGAATAAATTTCATTTATTCCGATCGTATTTATCGGTCATCCCCCCATAGCATAATGGGAGATAAAAAAATGCATACAGTAAAAGTCGCTACGTGCGCGCGTGCGCAGTTACTCTCGGCGTCAGTTACCCCTCCACAGGCATTTTTTCGGAATGACCCCCCCCCCAATGACCAATGGTTAGCTACGGCCCTGCTAATATTAAAATTTTAATGAACGGTTTCCATATGGAACGGAATATAAAATAATCGGATGATATTCCGATTATTTAAATATTCCGGATACCAACATTCCGATTATTGAAATCATCCGATTATGCCCATCACTACCCGACAGCCCTGTTACCTTACACTTAGCACAGAAGCAAACCACATTTAGGTTCCCAAGTTACGCACCCAATTAAAAGTACAAGCATAATATGATTATGATAGTAGCATTTATTTACAACAGGTGAGAATGATGTGTGTAGGTGTAATGTTTAATGTAATCAAAATGTGTGTAAACGTACTCGGAAAAGTGTAAGGTCGTGAACCTTGCTCAATTGAGTTTTTTTAGAGCCAGCATTCTAAATGATTTTATTAATTTTGGGTCAGTTTCACAGTTTGTTAGCTACCTATAGATTGAAGTTAACGTACTTACGAAATTATTTTTAGCATGGAATTAATTATTTTGAAATAAAAATTTGATATGGAAATGGAGCAGCACATTAAAGCAGAAATACTTCACGATAAAAACAGAAATAATACGAATAGCATGTGCCTAACTGTCGAGTTGTGCGTTGTTTGTGGTGACCGTGCTTCTGGTAGGCATTATGGAGCTATCAGTTGCGAAGGTTGTAAAGGATTTTTTAAACGATCCATACGTAAACAGTTAGGTTATCAGTGCAGAGGAACAAAAAATTGTGAAGTCACTAAGCATCATAGAAATCGTTGTCAATATTGTAGATTGCAGAAATGCTTGGCTTGTGGAATGCGAAGTGATTGTAAGTTATGAGAATATTATGTTTATCTTGGCTTTTAATTTTAGTAATTTATTATTGCCGATTGTAGCCGTACAACATGAACGGAAACCAATTGTTGACAAAAAAGAATACGCCAATAATACCGCTTCTCCTTCCTTCAGTTCGGGTAGTGTAAATAAAATATTTATAAGGAAAGATTTAGCAACGGAAGCATCTGCAATGATGCCTACTAGTTTTAACACTTGCGAATTAACACTTCCTTTTCTTAATAAACGGTTAGTAAACAGTGTATCAGATTTGTCATATCACATGTCTCCAAGTCAAGTGAGCGTGGAAGATGACGTTTCGATGGACAGCTCCAATGCAGGTATTGGTGATTTTACTGAGGTTATTTCGAGTGCACGTGATAAACAAATGATTTCTAAAGCACTCGACACCATGGCTAGAATACAGTGCCTCAACGGTGGCGATTATTCCCCTCTGACAGGTGAAGAAAAATTGTTAGAACTTGATGGACCAGTCTTACAAGACCAGCACATTACTTTTAATTTGCAAACTCCTCCCGGACCTGTGCCTCCGTATTTAAATGTACATTATATTTGCGAAAGTGGTTCGAGGTTATTGTTTTTATCAATCCATTGGGCACGCAGCATACCTGCTTTTCAACTTCTCAGGTAGTTATCATAAATTTGTCGTAAATTTTGAACTTGTAATTGTAGCTCAAATAATTTTATAGTTCGGATGCACAAATTGGCTTACTTCGAAGTTGTTGGGCAGAATTATTTGTGTTGGGATTAGCTCAATGTTCACAATCTCTCTCGCTATCTGCAATTCTTCCATCTTTAATAAGTCACCTTCATACGTCAATTGCGCAAGATAAGATGTCTGCATCTAAAGTAAAGCAAGTGACGGATCACATCGTGAAATTGCAAGATTATGTAACCACACTTAATCGAATGCATATAGACGAACACGAATATGCCTACTTAAAGGCGATAATTTTATTTTCTCCCGATCAGTCTAGTTTAATGTACAAAAAACAAGTGGAAAAATTGCAAGAAAAATCATTTCAAGCTTTAAGAAGTTACATAATTAACAGTTTTCCTGACGATACCGATCGCTTTCCGAGATTACTTTTACGTCTTCCACCTCTACGTGCCTTAGATCCACAAATTTTGGAAGAACTATTTTTTTCCGGTTTGATTGGTCAAGTACAAATTGATAGCGTTATTCCCTATATTCTTAGAATGGGAAATGGTGTTGCAGGTAAATACTTAGGGCTAGTAATAACAGAATATTTACAGCCATATACATAGTTCACATAGTAGCTACTAACTTAGTAAGCAAACAACAATTACCTACTAATTTAGTAGCTACTAAATCGGTACAGGATTAAGCCAGCACAAAGCCTATAGCAAATTTTGTTGCGGGCCCTCTTATTTTTTTGAATGACCTTATTTTACCCATTCCTTAAAATTAAAACACTTCTACCGTGTGCGGGGCCTGTAGCATTTGCTACTATGTTAATCCGGCCCTGTACTAAATTAATGTAAAGTTCAGCTGGAGTAAGACGACTGGGCAGTAGCCAATTTATTGTGCAGTAGATGTTGAACGGAGAATGTTCCAGTGCCATATATGAAGTGTATTTATTTTATTTTCTGCACATCAGCTGCACCCAGTCATCTTATTCTGGCCAAGCTTTACCTACTATACAATCATGTGGCTGTTAATTTTTAAAATTTTATAGGTAACTGTGGCCGACAACTGAAATCTGAACACATGGATGAATTTATATGTAAGTAACATTTTTTGTATCCATTTATGAAAAGATTTCGTGATATACCTACTGCGACAATTTTAGATAAATTTTAATTATAAGTGCAATTAAAGAAGGATATTAGCAGACATTATAGTTGAGGAATGGGTCGTTAGTTAACAGATCAGTTAAGATGTCTCTTTGAATTTTACAACCGTTTTTCTTGGGTTTTATTGAATGTCAATCCCGACGGTCCCACTTGTTGTTTTTTGTCATGTTGATATAATATATATATATCTACTTTGCAGATTACTAACAACCTATTCCTAAACTATAATATTTGCTATTATCAGTATATGGTCGACCATAACAGTTTTAAAATTTTGAATTTTTAGTAATTGAAATTTTAAAATGTCTGTTTATAAAGAAAGGTATTAAGTACGTATTTTATAAATTATATACTTATGTATTGTGTTGTGTGGCTTGATTGCTTGACTTGACCACCTAATTGAAGTATTTTAATACGATAAAGTTAAACTTGTAATAACTAAACTGTATGACTTAACAAATTGGTGTATTAATTCTAATGGTTTTATTTAATACTGTTATTTAAACAACAAAGTTGTAATTGTTTATAAATTTATGCTCGATTAAGTTAGATACAAATTTATGTCGATAGCGATGGAAATAATTATTATATGACATACGCTCATACGCATATAGCAATTATATCTTTGAGGTTGAGAAATTTATACTACGATGCAATAAAAGGGAAAAAATTCAACAAGTTTTGAAATGGTGCATCAAAGTAAAATTGAAATATTTTTATTGTTAGAACGCTAGAAGGATCTTCCTTCAGATCTGAGAGGATTTTTATGAAAAATAAATTTGGTATGCTAATAAATTGATACTACTAATAATTGTAGGTTAATTTTAAAACTCTTCCATTTGTGACAAATTTTAAATAACATAGCATTATAGCAGGAGTTCATTTTAATTTCACAGATAAATTTATTGCAGATAACGGGGCCAATTAATTTTTCTCGGGTAATGTGCTTGAAAGTAAGTGAAAATCAATCCAATAAGTAAATGAAGTTCTGTTGTAAAATACCATTTTAACGTTGGGGCTATTTATCTGTATTAAAGAGGTAGTTGCATAAAATAAAAATAAGATAAAATTGTAAAATTATTATAAATATGTAAACGATAGACGCTCTTGTTGATTGAAAATATTTTTAATATTATTTTAATTATTAATCAATATTAAAAATCCATAATTAACACAGTAAAAGTATGGAATTTGTTACTTGACGTGTTATATTATAAAAAATTTATATTTTTAGATAAAATTACTTCTTAAAAATATAAATTTAATATGTACAGAGTTCCATATATACAAAAAGGGATTTCTTATCGCGTAATATATTTATGCGATTGCAAAGAAATATAATGTGTCAGAAAGAAGCTGTTAAATTGCTCCTTTTTTTTAATAATTCTTTATCAAATCAATTGCAAACGATTCATAAAACAATTTTTTTATACATTACATTACAGGCTTGCATGATGATCTGATCAATTTTTTTGCTTTATTAAGGCCCAGTTTATCCACCTCTAGTTAGTGTCCTAAGTAAATTTATCTGACCAGTAAATTTTAAAGGTCTTAAATTAGCTTTTTAAAGGGGCATTTTAGAGTCTTTAAAATTTACTTGTCAGATAAATTTACTTGAGACACTAACTAGAGGTAGATAACTGGCCCTAAAAGATATATTTATTTAATTGACCAACAAGTCTCGCAACTACCTCCTTAATAAATATTGATTGATAAGAGATAAATGATAAGTGATACATACAAATTTAATGTAATAATTAAAAAAATGCATCCGTTATAGGAGAGTTTCTATTAGAAGCAAGTCCATTCTAGGTGGATTAAAGTGTATTTATAAAATTGAATGTTGACGCATGTCAAGCAGGACCAAAATTTTTGATTTCTTCAACATTGTTTAACAGATTATTTCCATCGCTAATATAGCTAATTGTATATGCAGAATTTTTAAAAATTATTGGTTTAGGTTCTTAAAAATTATTCTCAAAAATATACCCATGAGGTTCAATTATTTGCACTTTATTAAGTAATAAGCACCAAAAACAATTATTTTGGCAAGTTGATTATTTTGTACTTTAGTTTCATTTATAAAGCAAAAGTTTTACCATTCAAAAATAATTTTCTTGTTTTAAATTTTAATTACTTGAATAAAATATATTGATGTAAAGGTTCGTTCCAGTTTGGTTTTAATTTATATTTTATTAAAATTTTTATAATTTAACAGTATTTAAATAAAATTTGAACAGTAACCAGATTGAAGCCTACCAAATAAATTGAAATAATTAAATGTGTAGTGTTGGAAGAAATAATTTATAAGAAGACGTTTTGAATGTATGTATACAGCAGCGGACTCATAAGTCAGGACCTCTTAAAACCCATCTCTATGAATTTGCTGACAGATAGTCAGAAAGAACTGCTTGACGCGCTTCTATAGGCAAACGCCGCGCCAGTTGCCTTTATGAAAATACCGGCAATAGTTTCTGTGTTCACTGCTGATATTTCAAAAATATAATTACATCAAGCTTAAATTTTGTACTTAAACCACTTTAATTGTTTTAAACGTTGACTTTTGATTTAAAACTTTTACAAAAATTGTTCAATATATTAAGTACAGCAAATTGAAAAAAATTAATTCTCCGATAAATATTTGAGAATAAAAAATTCTAGTTTTCAGTGGTTTTCTTAATGCCTGTCACCTTTGACTCTTCTCAATTTAGTCTAATCTTAGATACTTCCTTTTCGTAGAAATAACTCTAAATGCAATTTTGTTTGCTTAAAAAAATGTTTATTAGAATAAAAGTTAAACAGTTTGTAGTCTCTGGTGAGGACATACTCTTTGTGAACGCCGCTTTACATCATCCCTTGGTATCACCATCTACCAAGTTGGCGACCACCTGCCATACTTTTGATCGTGCCATTCATCTTGCATCCCCTACCCCAACATCTTGGACCAGAAGACACCTTCAAGATAAGCCTATTTTGTATATTTTTTTTAATATCTCTGTACATTTTATTTTACTGCTCGGAATATTTTGGACCGTTCCTTTGCTATTTGATTTTATACAGTGTGTTCAATTATTTCCTGTGAATTTAACACCGAGGCGTATATATCTTATTGTACGCCGAGTAGATGTATACCAGGTAGCACCAAAACAACAGTTATTTTTATAACTACTTACGTAGAATTGTACAACTTAATTCATATTTTTTAAAGGGTAAGCTCAATTATTGCGCCAGGTTCTGTAAATCTCATGTTAATCATTACATCTAGATTGAAACGAGATAATACGCTTTTGTTACTGGAGGTGATTTACCCAATCTCCTTTACCTTCCTCTATCCCAGCACTCCAGCTTTTCGTAGTTTTTACAGGGAGTACTTAGCTGTGATATACAGGGTGGTCCATCAAACTACGTGGCCCTCTTTTTACCAGCAGTTATCGCCTTGCTTTTGAAGCATAACCTTTCGGCGCCCCCTGTATTATCCATTTGTCAACAAGGAAGGAGATTGGCACATCACTTTGCCTCTTGCGTACTCCGAGCTAGCCAAAGAGGCATTTCTATCTCAAATTGCTACAAAGCCCTGAGTTTTCGCTTTTCCGGTAGCAAAAGTTTAAACGTCCAACATCAGACGTAACAAAAGCCGTAATAAGGAATAGAATGGCCATATTATTATTTCTCGAAAAGGTCGGCATCCAGAATAATTTGCTCCAGAATTTTAAATGGTACAACTTCAATCGAATATTACATAAAAGGGGTGGCAGTTATAAAATAACTTTTCCTATAAAACTTGTTTATTTTTGCAAGATATTTTCAACAATACCACTTTTAACCTATGGTGCCATTTAAAATTCTGGAGTTCTGGAGCAAATTACTCGAGACGCCGACCTTTCCGAGAAATAATAATAACACCTTCAAGCTGAATTGGCGAAAGCCCATTTTCACTAAACGCAAACAGCTGGGAATGAAGCTGATGAGACAACTGTACTGGCTACTGGGGAGAAATTCACAAATGTCGTTTGCAAACAAACTGCTTATATAATAAAGTTGTAATAAAACCCATTTGGATCTAAGGCATTCAGCTTTGGGGAACCGCAGCTACATCGAAATCTTGCAAAGATTTCAGAATAAAGTGCTTCGAACTATTGTGGGCGCCCCGTGGTATGTGCCCAACGATATCATTCGACAAGATTTGCAAGTGTTATTAAATAAGCTACTCTACGGAGCTTTTTTTTGGGTTTCTACAGGTAGAGTTACTCTACTAGATACTCTACTCTACTGATTACTATACCCGTGTAAACCAGGCTTTAAACATAGTAGAGATTATACCATGATAGTAGAGTACCAAGCACGTACCTCTTAAAATAAAATGGACTGCTGATCAAGGTAAGAAAAGTGTGTCCATCTGGAAGCGTATTTTCGCGAGGATCCCGGTTAGTACCGCTCGGTTACCAGTGCTCTCTTTAGGCATGGGCCCCCACCGGGCCCCGTTCTATACAATTTGTATATACATTGTATAATACTTAAATAAATATTGAATAAGGACCTATCTACTGAGTGAGTTACATACTTAGTTTCTTAAAGGGCCCCCTCATTACCTTGAGCCCGGGGCCCCGATCATATAAAAGACAGCGCTGTCGGTTACTTTTGGTTGCTCAACTTTGGTTAGTCCCCCACCACAATTTCTAATTTAACATAACCTCAAATCCTCGTCTTTAGAATGGTTTAGAACATTAGAACCACTTCCAACTTTAAAATTTAAATTGTGGCAGCCTCACACATTTGTACTACTTAGCAAAGCAACCGCAAAAAGTAACCACTGATTTTGAGCGGTCGTCTTTGGTTGTTGTTATACTATAATACTCTTTCATCTATGATTTTGTGATCTATGATTTAAAAGCAACGGCAACATTTTTCAATTCAATTTTTGAAAATAAGCTTTGACACCCTACGACGGCGATCGGTCTAACTACCATACTAACTACCTTGTAAATGTAAACACCAGTAAACACTTTTAAATCGATTTGACGAGTTGAATTTTTGTATTAAACCTTGTAAAAATGATGTAATTAACATGTATTTCTTTTTCTTGAACGTGGTTAAAATTTAAATTTGTTTGCTTTTCCCCCATTCCTTGCCCATGTGATAATTTTTGTTTTACATTTTACCGTGATCTCGTGACTGACAGTTAGTTGTATTAGATAAGCGGGCGGTGCAGCATTTTCTCTAAATTTTGTTTTCTGTAAATTAAATTTGGTCAAAATGTTATCGATGCGATATACTTTAGCGTATACCCTTATAACGTCATTAGTTTTGGTGATGGTTTATATAGGTAAGTTAAAATTAATAATCAAATACTAGAGTTTTTCAAAACATGTGACCCCATTGACTAAAATTTAATTTGTGTTTTTGGCAGTTTTATATTATGTTTTAACTGGAAATGGCGAAAAATTAAGCATTGGATGGTAAGTTTTCTTATTCTTACGATGTTATTCTTTTTTATTTATGTTACCTATGTACCTACGCGTCACAAAATCTAAAACTAAAAATTTGACTACCTTGCAATTTCTCTTATACCTATAAAACTATTTTATAGAAAGGTCAAAATTTATATTTTTTAAATATTTAGCATCTACCTACATTTTTTCATTTATTTACTTATCAAAACGTTATTTTGTTTTATATTCATCTTTTAATCACGTGATTTACAGGGTGTTACAAAATTTTTATTTCATTTTTAGCACCAAAATCAAGTTTGATTTTCAGAGTAGCGTCATTATTTATTGCAATTAAAGTTTATTCAAGTCAGCACAAACAGAGTTCTTATTTTACTTAACACCCTTAAATTAAATGCAGGTCTAATTAAATGCCACACCTCTCCAAAGAATTTTCTATTTTTACTATAGTAATCGGGTTGTAAATAAATAGGATAAGATCGGTTAATATTTGATTGGCTTGAAACAACTGAGAAAACGTTGTGTTCAATAGAAGTGCTTCGTTTTTGAGTTTGCAGCAATTTATGTCTTGCTTTGACCTGCTTTCTGAAAAGCTGGTTTTCATGACGTTTAGAAGAAATCTTTCTAAAATATTAATTTTGAATGCTTTCATACAAATAAGAATTTGGAAACGGTATTCAGTTCCAACTGTTGATGCTAATCTTGCAAATCATTGCAATCAATAAATATCTCGTGGTATCTCTAACAATAAGTACTGAAATTATAACCATATCTGCTTCAATAAAGCGTAAATCAATAAAAATATGCTTTTTATTAACAATAATTACTTTGTACTTAGGTTTTTGGAAAATACCTCGCCTTATATGTGGGCTTCCACTGGGGTAGGATTAGCTGTTTCTTTATCGGTAGTTGGTGCAGCAGCGTAAGTTACAACTTATATTTTAATCACTGCTGTGATTTTTCGTGTATTAGTAATTTAAAGGTTTTAATTAATTAACAGCTGTCCTGCTTTTTCTCATTTTTTGAAATTTTATCATATTAATTGAAATTTATTATTTTTTAGAGGTATTCACACAACTGGAGTTAGCATCGTTGGTGCTGGTGTTAAAGCACCTAGAATTAAAACAAAAAACTTAATTTCTATTATATTTTGCGAAGCTGTTGCCATTTATGGATTGATTACCGCAATTGTGTTATCTGGAAGCTTAAACGTAAGTTTTTCTTACCACGTTTGGTGATTTACCTTATCACTCATTTTTCAGAACTTTTCTATTGAAAAAGCTTTGCAAGAGGAAGCACTCTTTCAAAGAAATTGGTTGTGTGGTTACATAATTTTTGGTGCAGGAATAACTGTGGGATTTGTAAATTTATTCTGTGGTATGGCCGTAGGAATTGTAGGTTCTGGCGCAGCTATAGCCGACGCTGCAAACGCATCTTTATTTGTTAAAGTTCTCATTATAGAAATTTTCGGTAGTGCTATTGGACTTTTTGGATTAATTGTTGCAATTTATATGGTAACAAATTTTATTTTAATTTATATTTTTGCTTAAAACTTTTTTTTCAGGCTTCAAAAGCTACCGCAATGGGAAATTCTTAACTTAATTAAATTTCTTAATTCTTAGTTAACGATGTTAACAACTTTACTACTGTAAAATATAGACTAACACAAGAATTTTTGGGAAAATATTATAGTATTTTAATATAATTCGTTGTATTTCCAGAATTTTTTATGTTCATTATTATAACATATTTTGTTATTTATTGTATAATAATTAGTATCACTTAATTGAGTGTATTAATTTGAAATTCTTGTATATAGAAAGTATTCGAAAAGATGCATATAAATAGTTACCGTTAGCTGATCTATACCTAGAATAGATAACATCCTGTATGTAAAATACATTATCTTATAAATTAATAAACTTCATTTGTTGATTTAAAAAATGTTTCTTATTTAAATTACGATAAAACCAGATTGATAGAGCAGGGGTCTGCAACCATGCATATGACTTAGTCATATGAGAAGTCATGGCTAAAATCATACCATCTTAAAAGCCAATCATAAAGGCCAGGACTGCTATAATATCAAAAATCATATAGTCTGAACCTAAAAATATTTCTCATATGAGAAATCAGATAGTGTGAACCGGATTTTAGAATGACAATCGCCACCTATATGAATGAATGAATGATATTTGATGATTCCTAATCGAATATAACCACTTCTGTAAAAGTTCTCTAAATCCGAGTTTAGAGCTAAATTACTTCTCATTTCTTTCCATTATATACATACAGTCTCTCTCTTCAGCCCATTAACCTTCTGCAGGGTGTGGTGAGCCTCTTAACAAAGGCTTTTCATGGCAGATTACATCCCGGTGGTTTGCCATTGCCTGCCAAGGGGAGACGGTCACAATATGATTCTTACCTCGTCCGGAGTCGAACCGGGTTCTCTGTATTAGCAGTCTATGCGCTTAATCGCTATGCTAACGACCGTCTCCATACATACAGTATGCATGTGTATTATGCACACGGGGCCTTACTGATCCACCACCCATATATCTACTCTAATATTATATTAAACGAGCATGAGCTACTCCAATGGTATCGTAGGCGAAATTTAGAAAGAAAGGTGTAACTTCACTTTTAAGAGAATAAAAAATTGATAAGTGACTCATGGACCATCACTGAGAATCACTACACCTTTTTCAACAATTTCGAAATCTTAATTTAAAATTTTTAAAATAAATTTGTTTTCGCACGTCACTGTTTATTTTGTGGCAGAGTTACTCCATCTATTACAAATTACATGTATTGGGCAAACTCCATCGATCTGTCAACTCAATGAAGTGGAGGGGAACTTAAAAAACATCGTTATTGATAAGCGACGCGGATAAGTTAATTTAAAATAAAATTAATTATTTCAAAGTTATTTAAGCTTTTGTGAATTACCAATAATGCAGGTATTGTTGGGGAAGATTTTTGTTAGTAGTGCTGCGATAATCACCACAGCATTAAGTAAATATTGATTTACATATTTCAAATTCAAATTGCTTCTGATTATTCAAATTTTAGCTCTTTATCATGTTCTAACTGGTAAGGGAGAACGAGTGAGTGTTGGATGGTTGGTTTACTTTAATAATATTATTTTACATGAGTTTTAAATTTTATTTGGTTGTTAGGTTTTTGGAAGAAACATCTCCACATATGTGGGCCACTATTGGAATAGGTTTATCCGTTGCTCTCTCAATTGTAGGAGCTGCAGCGTAAGTAAATGGATTTCTATTCACTAAACATTATTATTGGTTATTACCATTTTAGAGGTATTCATACCACGGGGGTCAGTATTATTGGAGGTGGTGTAAAAGCACCAAGGATCAAAACCAAAAATTTAATTTCTGTTATATTTTGTGAAGCTGTTGCAATTTATGGACTCATAACTGCTATAGTCTTGTCAGGATATTTAGATGTAAGTACCTATGCAGTTCAGATAATATTATTTCAAGGCAAATCGTAAAAGTTAACAAGTCAATGTTATGTTTTGTCATTGACGGCATTCTGTTAAAACCAGTGTCGAGTATAGGCACATGAGTATAAAATAGATCAGGCTCTATTTATCACAGGGGCTTGTTTTGATTATTCAAATATTTTTTATATTTGATAGGTCTATTTCGTCAATTTTATCCATGGATTAAGGCAATAAATTATTCATTTTAAATTGCTTATCTACTATTTGTTATACAAGTGAACTACTGTAATTCAAAATGTTATCGTAATAAAATATGAGAAATACAAAGATTGAAACAATATCAATTTTACTCTGGGATTTATATGCATAAAAAATTCTAAAATATGCTCATATATATGCTCCAATTTTCATAAAAATATGAAAGTTAAAATATAAAATATGCAGTGAAATATGCTGAATAAAAGTTTAAAATATGCAATAAAATTTTTGCCAAAAAATAAACATTTAGCACTTTTTTTTATTGATAACGCATTTAATTACTACTGTTTTTCACTTGATAATAAATATTAATTATAATATGTTTTTCTAAATTATCTAAAATAAAAAGATTGTCTTTTGTCACTCAATATTATGTTCTTGTACGTTGAGAAAATTCTTTCAACGTCGACTGATGTTATTGGAGCGAATTTAAACTTGCACATTTTTTGAGGTTCCATTGTTACCGATTCTTCATATTGACCTTCTAGTATATTTGAAATCTTTTTAAGAACCTCGAATTCTTGAATCCTTCATTTTTTCTAATCACATCTGTAAATTTTTGGCCAATACGCATCCCTACATCCCCTTTATCTGTTGAATCGAATTTTCAGTTTGATTCAGCAACTCAATGGAATCTACAAGTTTCATACATTGCGTCTCGAGAGTTTTGATTGCCTTTGCAATAAAGGCGTAATTTGATTTTATAAATGCTAGATTCTGAGGTAATTGTTGATCATCTTTTTCGCCTCACGAATAGTAGCAGAATCATTTGGAAATTCAAGAATTTTCATACGTAGGTATATTATAATTTCACGAGTTGAAATAAAACGAGTATTTATGCATTAATATGCTAACTTTACTAAAATATGAACCAAAAGTGGAAAATATGCAAAATATGCCTAAAAAAATTTGGTTTAAATTACTCTAATTTATGTGATTCGCAAAGATATCCAAAAATCGACGTTCTCATATCAATAGTTAAAAATATGCATTTGCATATAATCCCAGCCTTAGTTATAATATAACAATATAAATATTATGTAATGTAATATGTTTCAAAAACAAAGAAAAGAAAATTAGTAGTTTGTATTTTTTGTTTGTTTTATTGGAATTCAAATAAGTAATTAAAAAAAAAGAAAGGAAAATAAATCTGCAATGGCGGGATTCGATCCGGGGTTTACAATCTACGCTTTGCTTTGAAAAATGTACGAGAATTAACTTGTTGAGTCTAATGTATTCGCCCACTACGGTTATTGTTTACTGTGTCATTTTGTACTGTTTATAACTAGAACCCATGAACTTAAAATGCCTTTTTATCGAAAATGGCTTAATTGTGCGATTTACTACTTTCACAAAATAAACTAGGGGTACTGATGTTTAAGTACGATTAATATAAAAAATATCTGTTTCTCGAATGTCTCGCCTTCCCCTTGTAAGATATGAATTCGCTTCTTTAATCAGAGCGTAAATAGAATAGAACTATAAACATCACTCTAGAGAGTTTTTGAAATTTTTTACAGGATTTTTCTATGAAAGTAACTGCAGTTCACGAGGATATTAGGAGTAGAAATTGGATGGCAGGCTACTTGATGTTTGGTGCTGGTATAGCGGTTGGATTTGTCAATTTATTTTGTGGAATGGCAGTTGGAGTTGTCGGTTCAGGTGCTGCTTTAGCTGATGCTGCAAATTCGGCACTTTTTGTTAAAGTTCTTATTATCGAAATATTTGGTAGTGCAATTGGTCTTTTCGGTTTAATTGTTGGCATATATATGGTAAAATCTTGGTTATTTCAAAATGCTCACTTTTAATTATTTTTAATTTAATAGGTTTCCAAAGTTAGTATGGGCAACAAATAATAAAATGAAGTGAAAACGTTGTTTTATGTAAACGACACATGTTTTCGTAAATTACTTTACATCACATTAGATTATTATATATTTATATATGTATATGTGTATGTCTACTAATAGGTACTTGTACTGTAAGGGCCAGTTGCATAACTCGAGGATCAGTTGATCCTGCTTCAAGAGCTGACCCAGGATCAACGCAAGGTAGATAGATTTACTTGATAGGTTTATTTATAATCTATTTACCTTGCGTCGATCCTGCTTTGCTTTGATCCTTGGTTTAACCTTGATCCGAAGATGATCTTCTTTTATGCAACTGGCCCTTAGGATATTAGGCGTTTTCGAAATTGATCTGGTAGATGAGCGGTACATACCGCTTGCGTTCGAAAATTCAATTGGTAAATTTTAACCGCGTTCGGAAATTGTACTAAATCTACCAAGCGCATGTACCAGGTTAACCAAGGTTAACCTTTTGTGGACCGACACTTGTAGTCGGTACATCATTCACCGTAGGTTACTTAACCTATCTTTTTTCCTGTTTTTGTGTTCACTGCGTTTATTAATTTAAATTTTGGCAGTTGTCAACCATTTTATGTTGGTAACTCTACCTGCTGTTCTCAAGGCTATATGAAAGAAACGTAAACCGGTCTACCTTAACCAGAGCGTTCGGAAATTCTTTAACCCTCTTTAACCTGTTCCATCTACCGTAGATCGACCGTTTACCGTGCGGTAAACCGGTATATACCTCCATGATCAATTTTCGAAAACGCCTATTAATGCCTGTTTGCACCACCTATCCTTAAAGGTGACGTTCAGCTAAGTCTCTCTTAACGTTAAGGTGGACCAATGAAAATCAGTGGTGCAATGAAAAAGGATGGTACTTAGTGATTTAGGGTGATGCTTAAGGTTAAGGATAGGTAGTGCAAACGGGCATAAATGTAAAATTTTAAGGTAGTAATTAATATCGATGGATCAGTTCAAAAGAGCAACAACTTTGAAAGCCTTGTTCTGAGATAATAGACTTTTTTGTTTCTGTTACTTGTTACAGTTTATTAATGTTGAATTTATATGGATTTAACAACGTAGGCGGAAAATTGTACATAATGTTGAGTTGTTACTGTATTAAACTAGTAAAATACACCTAAAGCTATGTGTTGCCCCGTTTGTGTATTAAACATGAAATTTTCATTTCTTATGCAAAACTGCATTCAGATAATAATTATAAATTATCTATAGGTATATTAAATTAAACTAATTTGGAATTGAATCGGTTATTGTTGAAAGGGGATAACTCACTTTTTGATTTTTTTTGGTAAAGGTGAATTTCTATATTTTCGAGATGGACGCGGTGCTTGGTGGAGAAAGGGATCTTCTTATATCATTTTTTACAAAAAATTTACTATAAAACAAGTAACAACGAACGATATTTTAAATTTTATAGAATGATGGCCAAAAATACTATAAGAAAATGGTTAATTCTGAAGGAATTTTTATACAGTTTTCATTGTATTTTAAATATTTGTGTAATAAAATTTTCAAAAATAATGACTAATTTACTTTTAAAACAAACAAATAAAATTTTTATTGTTGAAAGGGGATAACTCAAAAAACTTTGACCTTCAAATTTATAGATATAACGATTTTCAAATGTTTTCAAAATATATCCAAAAATACCATGGGTTTCTATAGAACCATCAAGTATTGTTAAAAATGTAAAATTTGTTTCTATTTGTTCAAAAAACAGTTTTTAGCGATTATCTCAAAACATCAAAAAGTGAGTAGTCCCCTTTCAACAATAACCGATTCAATTATATTTTTGTTTGTAACTTTTTTTTCTATTTGCAATCAATATCAACAACAATCAAATTAAATGTTACAATACAAACGAGAGGAAGAAGAAGTGTGGGCCGCCCCAAAAAAAGATGGAGCGACCAATTATTCGAGTGACGTAACGGACCACCGGTCTTAGACATGCAGATGATGATCAAATTAAATTAATAAAAAGATTCGTTTTATAGTTTCTCTATAAAAAATTTCCTAAAATACCTCTCTTTTTCGAGCTGTTACAGTGTTTTGCCCCCTTAAGTTTATTGATTTTTATATTTGTTTTTTGTTATATGGCTGTATAAATGTATTTTAACATTTAAATAAATTCACGTAGCTAGCGTCTGACGATGAAACGGACGGATGCGTGGTAAGATGGTATAGAAAGCTGAGCTGCACCAACGGTGCTTTCACACCGCTGGCACTGGAACAATGCAGCTCCAAAATCATGACAAAGGCTCGATGCCGTCAAACAAAATAAATTCCCAACAGCTATGTTACACATAGATGAAGGAGAAAAGCGGGCTAAGCCTGCATCTGCTCCGAAAAGCTAATCAGATACTACATAATTTTCCACCAGGGCGAAATTATTCAGCATTATTAACTAAAAATGAAGTTTTTTTTAGTTGTTTCCCTCTTAAACTGATTCATCGATTTGTATGTGTACATAATTTTTGTTAATTCAATTTCTTGCTTGCAATAGCAAAAAGGTTCTTATAAAAATTGTTATATTGGTTGTAAATAAATTATAATAAAATTATATTTCTAAGCATCAAAATTCATCATTTTCAACTGAATGACTATGACAAAATAAAATATTTGTAAGAAAAAAAAAGTATTTTTCGTTATTCCGGCCGTAAAGTGAGTGGTTTACGACCTCATTTGAGGTGCGAAAAGTACCATTTTACAGCCTAGGGAGTCAAAAGTGGTTTACAACAAGCGGTTCCATTGGTCCCGGCACAACGAAAAGCGGTTTACTTTACATCAACTCGGCCGTAAAATGATTTTAGGCCTTGCGATGTAAACTACTATTTTAAATTTCAGTTTTTATTGTCTTAAATTCATTTTAGAAACAATGAAAATCATACAAAAGCCAACCCTGATCAGTATCTGGAAATAATTAATTAGTTTAATTTAATTATTAAACTTTATTTTTAATTAGTTTACATACAAAAACCACCGGATAATGTGATCAAAAAGTCGCTTATTATTATCACTTTCAAGGAATTTCCAACACAATAATCTCTTTTTCTATAAGTAAGTATGTTTTTCTGATTTGTCATTGAAATTTTATATCTTTACAAAACACGTCACTCGTTTCAATTTCTATACAAAGGCGACGAAGAGGATTTTCAAAAATTTACTAACTATGAAAATTTTATTAACAAATTTCTCACTTGTAACAAGCAATCAACATTATAGTACTTTTCACTTCATCTTCATCAGCCTTTTTTTTTTCCGCCCACTGCTGGACATAAGCCTCTCCATATTATGGAGGATCTGGCCATAACTCACCACGCTGGCCAGACGGGTTGGTGAGTAGTCCGCAGATCGATTTTGGACTATAGTTGTTTTACATCCGGTGTAGCAGCTTACTAGGCTAGCATTCAGATGTGCCTGTGGCCCTGTTTTTTGTTAACGGTGGCAATTCGTCAACTCAGGGGGACCGCCGGCTTAACGTGCCCTCCGAAGCACGGAGACTTGGTCATAAGAAAGTTTGACTCTCCCCGGGTTTGAACCCAGTACCCCGCGTTCGCATCCAACTGCGTTATCTGCAAGGCAATGACCGTCTCTACTTTTCTCTACTTTTCACTACAAGGGCGTAAAACGCCATTTTACGCGCGAGCGGCGTGGAGGGAAGCCGAGACGCAGCGGAGCGCAGCAGCATAGATGCGCAGCAGTATCTATGAATGTAAAGTAATGTAAAAATTTGTAATAGGGTAAAAATTCACTAGGGAAATTTTACCCCTTTATTTTTTTTCAATAAATTCATTAAAATTCACTGAAATACCCGGGGGGTAAAATTTAAGGGGGTAAAAACTCCCGGCTACACCGGTCCTGATCATTATTATTGAATGTGTAAAACATACTTTATCTTAGTTTTTGTGAAGTTGGTGACAAGTAATGGTCACTATATACTCACCACCCACGATACACTTTGGTGTATCGTGCTCACCACCTAAGACTTAACATCTTACGCCTAAGAAGATTAACAAATGGGTTTATGTATAACCATTTATACTGGTCACTTTAGACCAGGGGTGAGCATACATAATATGCCTAAACTAGTTCAGGATTACTCCCGTGAACAAATCAATAATTTATTGCTTCTTATGAATTATAATTGTATCTACTGTATAATATAACTGTACCATGTAGTAAGTCCACCATTACTTAAAATTTAAAAAGCTTATAAATACTCGTTTCACGTTCTCCATTAATTAATGAATCAATAAATTTTTTTTATTAATTTTATCTATTTTTTCTTAATTTGGTGTTTATAGGAGGTGGATCCTAGTTCCTCCATTACCCCTTGTCAGACCTTGGTCAGACCTTACCTTACCTTAGAAACGTTATTACTATTAGTGTTCGGATTTGTAGGCACTAAAAAACTTGAAAATATGCAGGCAAATATGCTCTAAAAACTTCAAAATAAGCACTCAAATATGCGCTAAAAAAAAACAGTCACAAACGAAGTATTGTAATCGATTGAGCCTATTTTGAATCCGAAATTCAAATTTCAAAAAACTGTAAATATTACCACACAATACGTGTTACCGAAAATCTCGAATATTTCAAAAACTATTTGGATACAAACGAAAATAATGTTTGCACAAACGAAGTACATAACAATCGATTGAGACTATTTTGAATCCGAAATTCGAATATAAAAAGGCATGTCTCTATCCCCCCCCCCAAACTTAAAATTGAATTATCTAGAAAACTATATGGGTACAAAAAATAATGTTTGCACAAACAGGCACAAACAAAGCATAAACGATTGAGACTATTTTGGAGTCAAAATTCGAAAAGGGGGGGGCCCACATGCACCTTCTTGGTAACATGATCAGAGCAATAATATTAATAGTATATGCAGTTATTGCACTGAATCACCTACAGTTGACAAAGTATATGGTTATTAATTAAAATTATTGTTTTAAATAATACAAAAGGCGGCAATATCAGAAAGAGAATAATTAAAATTATTTAAAATTTTATTACTTGATTTGCTAAATATGCAAAATATATCTACTCTATATATATAAAAAGATAAGAAAAATATGCAACGTTTTTATGCAACGTTTTTATGCAACGTTTTATGCAACGCTGAGAACAGCTATTGGACGACACCAAATCAACATTATAATCACATCAACGGACGAATCAAAACAAAGCAAAGCAAGTTTTACCTGTTATAAAATACGCTTCACCTGTGGAGATAGTCAATTATACTTTAAAGTCAACATCAATTTGGCCAAGCAGCATTATATTATTGAAAGTACCGAATAGCTGGAAATCTACAAATATAATTCAGGGACACGGACAACTAGGCACCGGGAAAACTCGGCACCGGGGAAACTCAGTTCCGGGCTAACTTGGCACCAGTTGAAAAACTTAAAAAAAATATATGAGGATTATTATTAAAAGGTAGATCCCGGTCGAGGCTAGGTTAGTGTTAGGAAACGACTTGTTTTTTAAAGGAGAAAGTCATTAAAAGGTAGATTAATTACTAATAAAGAATATTTAAATGTGTGACATAATATGGTCCGGTACCGAAAAAAAATGCGAGATTCACCCCATTCCCAGTAGCACAATTTGCCGAGTTGGAAGGCCCTAAGGGGATGTTTTTAAGGAGTTTAGTGCTGAAAAAATGGCTCTGGAGCGGACTCGGCACCAGTTGAAAAACTTAAAAAAAATTAAAATATGAAAAATTTATTATATTAAAGAAATTATCTTTTTATAATTCACTTTCCGGAACAAACGCTACCGAAGTTATCATACGTGACTTTGCGACGGAAATGGTCTTAAAAATCTACCTACACAACCTACACTGAAAAAAAAAGGTACGCCATATTGATGAACACCATTCATCAAGTGAAATTCATCGTAATGATGATGATAATTATCAATATGATGTACAAAAACTTAGATAAAATAATGAATTTGATTTCATCAATTTATTTTCATCATGGAGATGAAATAATCATCAATGTGCTGTACCAAGTCATCGATGAGGTTTAAAGAATGATGAATGATTCATCAATACAATGAATTTTATTTCATCGGTTTATTTTCATCATCGTGATGAAATATTCATTGACTTTTTTTTTCAGTGTAGCCTCGACCGGGATCTACCTTTTAATAATGATCCTCATACATTTTTTAAAAGTTTTTAACTGGTGCCAAGTTATCCCGGAGCTGAGTTTCCCCGGTGCCGAGTTGTCCTGTACCGTATAATTCAGGACATTTACAGCAATTCAATTGCTTCTAATGCCGATCTCTCCGACAGAATTATATTACCCTGCCACAATGATGATGTTCGGGCGAGATTCATACCTACTTAAGTCAAGATATAATAGCTAAACATCGAGGGGTCGATCAAACAGAAGAGGACATTCGGTTGGAATATGAAGTCGAATAATTAAATTCATTGAATTTCCCTGGTTTTCCGGTACACAAATCAAAACTTAAAATAGGATCTGTTGTTATGCTAGCAGAGCTTTAACAAAGTTGGTATATACATCGATAGGCCTTTGTTTAGTCATGGACAGTTATATGTAGCAGTATCAAGATGTCGAGCGAAGGATGGAATACAAATTCAAAGTGAAAGCAACATAAAAAATGTTGTATGGAAATAAGTTTTATAACTTGAAGTTATTAGGGCCGCAAAGCGGCCCTGGGGGGTTGGGCCGCGTTAGCGGCCAGGGGGGCAAAGCCCCCCTAGTACCAATATAAGCAAATAAGCATTTATAGGCAACAAACCGCCAAATATGCACTTAAACTCAAAATATGCATTATAGGCAAAATAAAAACTATATAAAACGATTCAGAAAGGCGTATAACATGCTCCCCTTTTAAAATTTTTCACGTGCCTGTACGCAAAAAAAAACCTGCAAATGCCTACAAATCCGGACCCTAGTTATTACCTCTGTTGGATAGCTATTATTTAGTTTATTAACGGATAACCATTTTACATATACATTACACAAGAAGACACACAAAAAATAAATAAAATAGTAATAAAAAAAATATATAATATAATATAATAACAATGACACGATAAGGGGAATCCAAATTATTTCAGATCCATTGTCCAAAGGATCTTCTTGAACTTAGCCAGCGAAACATTGAATAGATCAAAGTTTGGGTCATCATTAGCACTGTTGACCAGACGAATCATCCTAGCCACTGGACTGTGACTATACCATAATTTGTTGCATGCAGTTTGTTTTCGAAAATCCATTTAGACCTTGTAAATCTTGCAGGTTCTCTGAAAATAAACAATTCACGCAAGGCATTGCAGTTGATTTTGCCGCTGAATAACCCGTGAAGAAAACAAAGATCGAACACCTTCCGTCTAGTTGTCAAAGATTTAGCATTGCAAAATTTAAAATAAATTTCGTCGGCGAAGTCTTCTTTGGCACGACCAAGTTTAAAATGTAGAAATTTGAAGTATAAAAGTTTAAATTTTAATTACAAAATCATAATAAATAAACAAAATAAATAAAACAAAAAAGGTGACGCGCAGGTCATATTTTTGAAAAATGTTGAAAAAATTTTGTTTTAATAAAAATGTATAAACATAAAAGCATTGTACTTTTATTTATTTATTTATTTACAAAAAAACCCTGAACCCGTCAATTACCCTGTCAATTACTCTCTTGAGCAGCTATATCAGTAGGGCTTGCAATCTCTTCTTAAAAACGAATTTTGATCCAGCTGTTAAAGCTGCTCTGTACTTAGCAGTACCTATTCTGTACTTAGCTCTGTTACTTATTTAAATTGAAATAAATTACTTGTTTTAAATATAATAATTCGTTTTTAGTTCAAAATTATGTGAATTTATTGAAGGTACCCTATTGGATGTGGTTGAAGTTAGCAACGGATTCGGATTTGGATTCAGATTCAGATTTACAATTTTACAGTGGACCAACTAAATCATCAACATAAAATAAAGTTTTGTATAAAGTGCATTTTTTAGGCAATTTCTGAAACTCAACAAGATATATAATTTCAAATATGTGTTCTAAAGTCGTTTAGAAAAATTTCTCTGCACCGGGAAGCTCTGAACGCTATTAAAGCTCATAACAAAAATTTAAGGAAATTTAATTGTGTTTTAGTCTAAACACGGCCAAACATTCGATTTTCTTTAGTAACATACAAGTCCAATACATGTACAAAATTTCAATCCCCAATTTAGGATATAATGGGGTGGATCTGCGACTCCAAGTTTATATTGGAAAAAAAACCGCAGTGTGTCAGAATCGGACTAGTCTCAGAAATTCGACAATATTTAGTTACGTATGTACAAAAATTATCAGCCCCCAACTCAGAGGTCTTGGGGGTGGATTTGCGACTCCAAGTTTAAATTGGGAAAAAAACCGCAGTGTGTCAGAATCGGACTAGTCTCAGAAATTCGACAATATTTAGTTACGTATGTACAAAAATTATCAGCCCCCAACTCAGAGGTCTTGGGGGTGGATTTGCGACTCCAAGTTTAAATTGGGAAAAAAACCGCAGTGTGTCAAAATCGGACTAGTCTCAAAAAATCTACAATATTAAGTTACGTATGTACAAAAATTTTCAGCCCCCAACTCAAAGGTCCTGGGGGTGGATTTGCGACTCCAAGTTTAAATTGAGAAAAAAAACGCATTGTGTCAGAATCGCACTAGTCCCCAAAAATCGACAATATTTAGCTACGTATGTACAAAAATTGTCAGCCCCCAACTCAGAGGTCTTGGGGGTGGATTTGCGACTCCAAGTTTAAATTGGGAAAAAAACCGCAGTGTGTCAAAATGGGACTAGTTTCAAAAAATTTAAAATATTAAGTTACGTATGTACAAAAATTTTCAGCCCCCAACTCAGAGGTCCTGGGGGTCGATTTGCGACTCCAAGTTTAAATTGAGAAAAAAACGCATTGTGTCAGAATCGCACTAGTCCCCAAAAATCGACAATATTTAGCTACGTATGTACAAAAATTTTCAGCCCCCAACTCAGAGGTCCTGGGGGTGGATTTGCGACTCCAAGTTTAAATTGAGAAAAAAAACGCATTGTGTCAGAATCGCACTAGTCCCCAAAAATCGACAATATTTAGCTACGTATGTACAAAAATTTTCAGCCCCCAACTCAGAGGTCCTGGGGGTGGATTTGCGACTACAAGTATAAATTGGGAAAAAAACCGCAGTGTGTCACAATCGGACTAGTCTCAAAAAATCAACAATATTTAGCTAAGTTTGTAAAAAAATTTTCAGCCCCCAACTCAGAGGTCTTGGGGGTGGATTTGCGACTCCAAGTTTAAATTGGGAAAAAAACTGCAGTGTGTCAGAATCGCACTAGTCTCAAAAAATCTACAATATTAAGTTACGTATGTACAAAAATTTTCAGCCCCCAACTCAGAGGCCTTGGGGGTGGATTTGCGACTCCAAGTTTAAATTGGGAAAAAAAACGCAGTGTGTCAAAATCGGACTAGTCTCAAAAAATCTATAATATTAAGTTACGTATGTACAAAAATTTTCAGCCCCCAACTCAGAGGTCTTGGGGGTGGATTTGCGACTCCAAGTTTAAATTGGGAAAAAAACCGCAGTGTGTCAAAATGGGACTAGTCTCAAAAAATTTAAAATATTAAGTTACGTATGTACAAAAATTTTCAGCCCCCAACTCAGAGGTCCTGGGGGTGGATTTGCGACTACAAGTTTAAATTGGGAAAAAAACCGCAGTGTGTCACAATCGGACTAGTCTCAAAAAATCAAAAATATTTAGCTAAGTTTGTACAAAAATTTTCAGCCCCCAACTCAGAGGTCTTGGGGGTGGATTTGCGACTCCAAGTTTAAATTGGGAAAAAAACTGCAGTGTGTCAGAATCGCACTAGTCTCAAAAAATCTACAATATTAAGTTACGTATGTACAAAAATTTTCAGCCCCCAACTCAAAGGTCTTGGGGGTGGATTTGCGACTCCAAGTTTAAATTGGAAAAAAAAACGCAGTGTGTCAAAATCGGACTAGTCTCAAAAAATCTATAATATTAAGTTACGTATGTACAAAAATTTTCAGCCCCCAACTCAGAGGTCTTGGGGGTGGATTTGCGACTCCAAGTTTAAATTGGGAAAAAAACCGCAGTGTGTCAAAATGGGACTAGTCTCAAAAAATTTAAAATATTAAGTTACGTTTGTACAAAAATTTTCAGCCCCCAACTCAGAGGTCTTGGGGGTGGATTTGCGACTCCAAGTTTAAATTGGGAAAAAAACTGCAGTGTGTCAGAATCGCACTAGTCTCAAAAAATCTACAATATTAAGTTACGTATGTACAAAAATTTTCAGCCCCCAACTCAAAGGTCTTGGGGTGGATTTGCGACTCCAAGTTTAAATTGGAAAAAAAAACGCATTGTGTCAGAATCGCACTAGTCCCCAAAAATCGACAATATTTAGCTACGTATGTACAAAAATTGTCAGCCCCCAACTCAGAGGTCTTGGGGGTGGATTTGCGACTCCAAGTTTAAATTGGGAAAAAAACCGCAGTGTGTCAGAATCGCACTAATCTCAAAAAATCGACAATATTTAGCTACGTATGTACAAAAATTTTCAGCCCCCAACTCAGAGGTCTTGGGGGTGAATTTGCGACTCCAAGTTTAAATTGGGAATTAAAAATTTTTAAAAAAAACCTTTTATTTAAAATTAAAAAGGTGCACTAAAAAATAAAAAATAATTTTAATAAGAATAAAGAAAACTTCTTGAAAACATCAATATAAAAGCGTGGGGCTATCAATTGCTTACTTACCTCTAAATAAATAGCCCCACGCTTTTATATTGATGTTTTCAAGAAGTTTTCTTTATTCTTATTAAAATTATTTTTTATTTTTTAGTGCACCTTTTCAATTTTAAATAAAAGGTTTTTTTTTTAATTTTTAATTTTTTATTTAATTTTTTATTTTTAATTTTTTAGTCATGTTTGACTAAAGGCCGTGTGACACTTGTGTAAATTTTGTACAAAACTTTCTATTGGTTAGTTACCATTGTCTGTTTTTTTTTAAGAAACTAGTAAAAAATTTCTATTCTACGTGGATAATTTGAATGTTTACCAATGAAATTGCTTGAAATTTAATCTCAACCTTGAATAGGGTTAACCTTGCTTGAAATATAATTTCAATGAATTTCATTGGTTAACATTCACGTTATCTAAAATCCCGTCTGTTTCGTTTTTAGAGGGCCACCCTGTATATAATTTGTTAAATTGGTATTGACATAAAATATTACTATAATAAGCAAAAATAACAGGATTAATGGACACAATAAAAATAAGAATACTCGATATTATAAAAATGGCAAGAGATAAAGCAAATTTGAAAAAGAGAATGGCCAAGAAACCAAGCAAAATAAATTTACAGTTGTTAGCCAGAGCATTAAAAGACTCGTGTCTAGAGACAGTATATTTTGTTTTTGATCCTGAATCCTTACGCATGCGCATTTGTTTCTTTTTTGTACTTAAGAAAATCAAATGTAATTTTGACATCTGTCAAATTTCGTCAAAGTACGTTTATTATTAAATTATTTCCTTCTATAATAATAGACCGTAAACGGTAATACTACCTACTAATTGTTTAGTAGTTTCAGTGTAAAATTTGTGATTACAAATGTAAATAAAAGGACAATTATTAAAAAAATCACTTTAAAGCTCATATAGGCGAAAAGCCGTCTTTAAATTACCACATTTAAATTATTTCCTTCTACAATAAACTGGCGTTCATAATAATTATTATAATATATTTAATATTATTAAATATAATATATTTAATATATTATATTAAATAATTAATTTGTTAACTTTAAAGACGGCTTTTCGCCTGTAAGAGTTTTAAAGTGATTTTTTTAATAATTGTCCTTTTATTTACGTTGTGTAATCACAAATTTCACACTGAAACTACTAAACAATTAGTAGTATTACCGTTTACGGTCTATTATTATAGAAGGAAATAATTTAAATAATAAAAGTACTACTTTGACGTAATTTGACAGCTGTCAAAATTACATTTGATTTTCTTAAGTACAAAAAAGAAACAAATGCGCATGCGTAAGGATTCAGGATCAAAAACAAAATATACTGTCTCTAGACACGAGTCATTAAAAGTTCTGAAAATATCAATTGATGAAATGGACTCTGCGTTGTATCGTGACAAAGATGAGAATTCGGTATATTCGAGAATGTGTACATTTCTGGGTCGTAATAGAAATATTAAAAACAAAAAATTATTGAACACGACTTGGATGAGAAAGAAAAGTAAAGTCGTTACTATTTTATCTAAAGAAAATTTAAAAAAATCACCAGTTCGAGAAGATAAAACTACTGAAGATGACGTTTCTTTAGAAATACCTGAAAATGAAAATATATTACCCAAAATAGAAGATATTTCTTTAACGCAATTGGAAAAATGCGATAATATGAATTTAAAGGTTTGCCGTGAGAATTCCAAAAATATATTTATCGAAAAAGAAGATAGTAGTTCAAATGAATTGGAAGAAAATGAAAATAGACGTGGAAACTCTAATTTTAATTTTAACGTAGCAACACTTGTTTTACAAGAAGTTAATATATTAAATGATACTGGGAAGCTCTACAATGCTATAAAAAGTGGATTGATTAAAGAAGGAATTAATTGTGTGGTGTCTTTTAAAGGTGGCCG
Source organism: Rhagonycha lutea (assembly GCA_958510855.1). Lineage (NCBI taxonomy): Eukaryota > Metazoa > Arthropoda > Insecta > Coleoptera > Cantharidae > Rhagonycha > Rhagonycha lutea. Next base: position 32,065,312 of record OY294042.1, read on the forward strand.
TAATTTAAAAAAAAATGGTGGTCAAGTACGATACGGAATATGCAAGCATACAAATTGCCGGAAGTATCGATTTGATGTGTTGCCAGCAAACCATGGTTTGGTTGACGTCGTTGTAAGATGTGACTCGGAATTTGACAATCATGTTGGAGAACAATATGGTTATCAACTACGAGGTGACGATAGAATAGAGGCCAAAAAAAAATTGTTGAAAGAATTACCAAACTCTGTTCGCTGTTACGATATTGAAATGGCAAATACTGATGGTTTGGCTGAAGGGAACTTGCAAGGTATTAGATCTCTAGCAGTTTATCAAAAAGCTAGATCTGAAGCAAAAGCTGCTAGGGATCTACATGTTGATCCGTATATAGATCTAAGACGTAAGGCTTTTAATCAATCTGAAAGTTTTCAGTACATTAAAATGCCAAGTGCTAACGATTCTACGTATTTATATACCAAGGAGCAACTAAATGTTATTGTAAGTAAGGGGAAGAAAATTGTTGCTTATTTTGATGCCACGGGGTCGGTTGTAAGACCAACAACCGAGCAAAAACGTATATTATATTATGCTTTAGTTGTCAACATTAATGGAAAGATTATTCCAATGGCAGAATTGATTACGTCTAATCACGACGCCGCAACTATAAGTTGTTTTTTTATTAAATATAGGCGGTTCGTTAGCGCTATTTGTCATAAAAAATGGCCAATATTCAAAACAATAGTGTGCGATTGGAGTTTTGCCATTCTAACTGCCCTTTGCTTGTCGTTGAACGACATGAATTTATTTCTATACTTAAAAGTAACTTACGAATTTGTGACAAGGGGCTCCTCTAACAACTCGATGTCACAAATTATTCCGATTCGAACATGTTGTGCGCATTTCATGATAAATATTTGCAATCGATTGAAGAAGTGTAAACCCAAAGTTGAGGATAGACGTGTGCTTACAGAAGTAGTCGCCATTTTATTGGAATGCGATACTATAAGTAGGTTATCATCTTGTTTTAAGTCACTTATTGTACTCCTTTTAAGTGACTATAACGATGAATATTGTAAGAAGGCCCTAGTTGATCTAATGGGAAAGAAGAATAACAAATCTGAAAGCACTTTCTATAATGACGATGAAGAGAATTTGGACGGCATCGAAGATGATCACGAAGAATGCAATATCAGGGGTACGTATAATAAATCACAGTTTTATGAGCATTTCTATAAAATATATCTGGACGCTAAAAATCAGGTTTTGCAAAATACACAAAATGCCAAAAAAATATATGGTATAAATTCTTTACGATCAGAAAGTTTCAAAGATTACTTACTCACAAATTATATGCCATTTGTGCCATTATGGACCGCAATTTTAGCACCGCTCTCCGATAATGTACTTAGATACAGTAATGCAAACGTTGAGTGTTGGTTCAAGATAGTCAAGAGTGATATCTTACAACACGACAGAAATTTAAAAGTTGGAAGGTTCGTAGAACGTTTGCGGAACAGAATTGAAATTGATTTAAAAGCCATCAAATATAATATTGGTTTGCAACCTAGAAAGAACAAAAAAGAAGAAGATTATGGAGTTGTCGTGCCTGAAGTCGATCATCCATTTGCAGAGGAGACATGGCGACCGAAGCGAAAGCGAAATAATTACTTTTCGAAATTAAATATCGAAAAAAAATTAGGTAATGAAAATAACTTGGAAGAATTATGCGGTAGTTTAGTGTCAGATGGTGAGGATATGGAAGAATTATCCGGTAGTTTAGTGTCAGATGGTGAGGATATGGAAGAATTATGCGGTAGTTTAGTATCAGATGGCGAGGATATGGAAGAATTATGCGGTAGTTTAGTGTCAGATGGTGAGGATATGGAATCAAAAAAATCTGAAGTATTGGTAGACTTAACTTCTGAAGTTAGCGACAACGTTTCTGACTGCTCCTTGCTGTTGAACGAAATGGAAAAAGGAGAAGCAACAGAGGTAGATCCGAGAGTATTACCAAATGGATTATTCTTTAACGCCGAATACTATCTTATGGGATGTACAGATCAAGAAGGAGGAGGATTAATTATTTCCATTCACACGTTTGAAAATTCAAAAATTATGGTTTCTAAAGTGGACTTTGCGTCTCTTATTTCGGAGTATAATCAATTGAGCATTTCGTCAAACGTCCATACAGATCGTTGGTTAACTGACTATTGCATCGATGTTGGTGCTGCAATCTTTACAAGATCGATGAAATCAATTTATTATATAGACACTGTATCGTGTCAAATAATATTTTCTCAAGGATCAGGAAAATTAAGTGATCTAAGCAATTTTGTTCCCTACACAAAGAGTTTAATCGGCATACGTTACTTACTTATGCCTTTTAATATAAATGGTATTCATTGGACATTGATTATTGTAGATTTGTCATTACATTTAATATACCATTTACATCCATTTAATATAGATTACACATAACTAATTATTTTCCATTTTTCGAGGCTAGTGCGATTCTGACACACTGCGGTTTTTTTCACAATTTAAACTTGGAGTCGCAAATCCACCCCCAAAAACTCTGAGTTGGGGGCTGACAATTTTTTTACATACGTAGCTAAATATTGTCGACTTTTTGAGACTAGTCCGATTGTGACACACTGCGGTTTTTTTCCCAAATTAAACTTGTAGTCGCAAATCCACCCCCAGGACCTCTGAGTTGGGGGCTGAAAATTTTTGTACATACGTAACTTAATATTTTAAATTTTTTGAGACTAGTCCCATTTTGACACACTGCGGTTTTTTTCCCAATTTAAACTTGGAGTCGCAAATCCACCCCCAAGACCTCTGAGTTGGGGGCTGAAAATTTTTGTACAAACTTAGCTAAATATTGTTGATTTTTTGAGACTAGTCCGATTGTGACACACTGCGGTTTTCTTCCCAATTTAAACTTGTAGTCGCAAATCCACCCCCAGGACCTCTGAGTTGGGGGCTGAAAATTTTTGTACATACGTAACTTAATATTTTAAATTTTTTGAGACTAGTCCCATTTTGACACACTGCGGTTTTTTTCCCAATTTAAACTTGGAGTCGCAAATCCACCCCCAAGACCTCTGAGTTGGGGGCTGACAATTTTTGTACATACGTAGCTAAATATTGTCGATTTTTGGGGACTAGTGCGATTCTGACACAATGCGTTTTTTTTCTCAATTTAAACTTGGAGTCGCAAATCCACCCCCAGGACCTCTGAGTTGGGGGCTGAAAATTTTTGTACATACGTAACTTAATATTGTAGATTTTTTGAGACTAGTCCGATTTTGACACACTGCGTTTTTTTTCCCAATTTAAACTTGGAGTCGCAAATCCACCCCCAAGACCTCTGAGTTGGGGGCTGAAAATTTTTGTACAAACTTAGCTAAATATTGTTGATTTTTTGAGACTAGTCCGATTGTGACACACTGCGGTTTTTTTCCCAATTTAAACTTGTAGTCGCAAATCCACCCCCAGGACCTCTGAGTTGGGGGCTGAAAATTTTTGTACATACGTAACTTAATATTTTAAATTTTTTGAGACTAGTCCCATTTTGACACACTGCGGTTTTTTTCCCAATTTAAACTTGGAGTCGCAAATCCACCCCCAAGACCTCTGAGTTGGGGGCTGACAATTTTTGTACATACGTAGCTAAATATTGTCGATTTTTGGGGACTAGTGCGATTCTGACACAATGCGTTTTTTTTCTCAATTTAAACTTGGAGTCGCAAATCCACCCCCAGGACCTCTGAGTTGGGGGCTGAAAATTTTTGTACATACGTAACTTAATATTGTAGATTTTTTTAGACTAGTCCGATTTTGACACACTGCGTTTTTTTTCCCAATTTAAACTTGGAGTCGCAAATCCACCCCCAAGGCCTCTGAGTTGGGGGCTGACAATTTTTGCACATACGTAGCTAAATATTGTCGATTTTTGGGGACTAGTGCGATTCTGACACAATGCGTTTTTTTTTCCAATTTAAACTTGGAGTCGCAAATCCACCCCCAAGACCTCTGAGTTGGGGGCTGAAAATTTTTGTTCATACGTAACTTAATATTGTAGATTTTTTGAGACTAGTGCGATTCTGACACACTGCAGTTTTTTTCCCAATTTAAACTTGGAGTCGCAAATCCACCCCCAAGACCTCTGAGTTGGGGGCTGAAAATTTTTGTACAAACTTAGCTAAATATTGTTGATTTTTTGAGACTAGTCCGATTGTGACACACTGCGGTTTTTTTCCCAATTTAAACTTGTAGTCGCAAATCCACCCCCAGGACCTCTGAGTTGGGGGCTGAAAATTTTTGTACATACGTAACTTAATATTTTAAATTTTTTGAGACTAGTCCCATTTTGACACACTGCGGTTTTTTTCCCAATTTAAACTTGGAGTCGCAAATCCACCCCCAAGACCTCTGAGTTGGGGGCTGACAATTTTTGTACATACGTAGCTAAATATTGTCGATTTTTGGGGACTAGTGCGATTCTGACACAATGCGTTTTTTTTCTCAATTTAAACTTGGAGTCGCAAATCCACCCCCAGGACCTCTGAGTTGGGGGCTGAAAATTTTTGTACATACGTAACTTAATATTGTAGATTTTTTTAGACTAGTCCGATTTTGACACACTGCGTTTTTTTTCCCAATTTAAACTTGGAGTCGCAAATCCACCCCCAAGGCCTCTGAGTTGGGGGCTGACAATTTTTGCACATACGTAGCTAAATATTGTCGATTTTTGGGGACTAGTGCGATTCTGACACAATGCGTTTTTTTTTCCAATTTAAACTTGGAGTCGCAAATCCACCCCCAAGACCTCTGAGTTGGGGGCTGAAAATTTTTGTTCATACGTAACTTAATATTGTAGATTTTTTGAGACTAGTGCGATTCTGACACACTGCAGTTTTTTTCCCAATTTAAACTTGGAGTCGCAAATCCACCCCCAAGACCTCTGAGTTGGGGGCTGAAAATTTTTGTACAAACTTAGCTAAATATTGTTGATTTTTTGAGACTAGTCCGATTGTGACACACTGCGGTTTTTTTCCTAATTTAAACTTGTAGTCGCAAATCCACCCCCAGGACCTCTGAGTTGGGGGCTGAAAATTTTTGTACATACGTAACTTAATATTTTAGATTTTTTGAGACTAGTCCCATTTTGACACACTGCGGTTTTTTTCCCAATTTAAACTTGGAGTCGCAAATCCACCCCCCAAGACCTCTGAGTTGGGGGCTGACAATTTTTGTACATACGTAGCTAAATATTGTCGATTTTTGGGGACTAGTGCGATTCTGACACAATGCGTTTTTTTTCTCAATTTAAACTTGGAGTCGCAAATCCACCCCCAGGACCTCTGAGTTGGGGGCTGAAAATTTTTGTACATACGTAACTTAATATTGTAGATTTTTTTAGACTAGTCCGATTTTGACACACTGCGTTTTTTTTCCCAATTTAAACTTGGAGTCGCAAATCCACCCCCAAGGCCTCTGAGTTGGGGGCTGACAATTTTTGCACATACGTAGCTAAATATTGTCGATTTTTGGGGACTAGTGCGATTCTGACACAATGCGTTTTTTTTTCCAATTTAAACTTGGAGTCGCAAATCCACCCCCAAGACCTCTGAGTTGGGGGCTGAAAATTTTTGTACATACGTAACTTAATATTGTAGATTTTTTGAGACTAGTGCGATTCTGACACACTGCAGTTTTTTTCCCAATTTAAACTTGGAGTCGCAAATCCACCCCCAAGACCTCTGAGTTGGGGGCTGAAAATTTTTGTACAAACTTAGCTAAATATTGTTGATTTTTTGAGACTAGTCCGATTGTGACACACTGCGGTTTTTTTCCCAATTTAAACTTGTAGTCGCAAATCCACCCCCAGGACCTCTGAGTTGGGGGCTGAAAATTTTTGTACATACGTAACTTAATATTTTAGATTTTTTGAGACTAGTCCCATTTTGACACACTGCGGTTTTTTTCCCAATTTAAACTTGGAGTCGCAAATCCACCCCCAAGACCTCTGAGTTGGGGGCTGAAAATTTTTGTACATACGTAACTAAATATTGTCGATTTTCTGAGACTAGTCCGGTTCTGACACACTGCGGTTTTTTTTCCAATATAAACTTGGAGTCGCAGATCCACCCCATTATATCCTAAATTGGGGATTGAAATTTTGTACATGTATTGGACTTGTATGTTACTAAAGAAAATCGAATGTTTGGCCGTGTTTAGACTAAAACACAATTAATATTTCCTTAAATTTTTGTTATGAGCTTTAATAGCGTTCAGAGCTTCCCGGTGCAGAGAAATTTTTCTAAACGACTTTAGAACACATATTTGAAATTATATATCTTGTTGAGTTTCAGAAATTGCCTAAAAAATGCACTTTATACAAAACTTTATTTTATGTTGATGATTTAGTTGGTCCACTGTAAAATTGTAAATCTGAATCTGAATCCAAATCCGAATCCGTTGCTAACTTCAACCACATCCCTATTGGGGTGGTATAATAATTAAGTATTATATCTACCTTTTTATTATCGCAAAAGAAGTGCATTTCCTAAAATGTTGTAACTTCCAAAATGGCTTTTATACGTTCAGTAGGTATTATTTTTTATAAGACGTCACAAGATCCCAGGTTGCTTTGAAAAATACCCGCAACCACGATCCGGGAACATGAGGGTTAAAGTGACTAAAAAAAAATTGAATTGAAATTATTAAAATTTTTATTAGTTATTTATTAGCTAGGTTCTATGTGATTCTACGTGCGGTGATTCATATGCTATCGAAACGGAAATGTTTTTCATTAATGGGGAAATTGTGACTAATAAGTAGGTTTGATGATAAGATGAAGTATTTTATTTTTGAATTGTTTTTCTTTTTCTGCAATAAAAGCTGTTAATTTTTTATTGTTTTGAAATTATTTTGGTGATAAAGAAACTTAATAATATGTTAGTTTGTATCGGTAAAATAATAATAATAAAAAAAAAATGTTTATTTGTTAATTGTTACGCATGTTTAGATAATTTGAACGTTAACGACGCGTTAGTTGATAGGATGGGTAAACGGTGGCGCTGAAGGGTCTGAACCTGAACTGGACATGACAGTAGTTTTAGTTATATTCATTTTTCATTAAAATAGGTAGTACTAAAATAAAACACGATTTGTTGTTGGTTCGTTTTTGTTCGAGTTATTATCATTACGGGTGTTGTGATATTGTTTAGATACCTAATTTATTTGAAGAACGTTGAACTTTGTCGCTTAAAGAGTTTATTTTATAATTTTGAAATGCTACAATTTTGTTATGATGTTAAATCCAAGTTTGCTGAAGGAAACCAAGATGAATGCGGGTGTTAATAAACTTTTTGTGTAATGTTGACTTAAACGTGATAACCGTGTTTTAAACAAAAGTGTGATACATTTTTGCCTTATTAATATTGTAATTATATCGTGTTTAATTTATTTTAAACATAATCTTAAGTGTCCAGCTTTGTGCCTTGAAGAATTTTACGTTGAATATGGAGAAAAAGAGGACGGTTATAATTTACCTATTTTGTGTATTCATCTCTACCAATTGTATACCAGAAGATTACGATGCTTACGGAGGTATGTATGTTGCTAAAAAAATTCTCATAGGTTCATATTTTTATATGTTAAAATTAAAACTTGTTCCCCTGACAACTGTTGCTTTGTTGTTTGTAATGCCGTTTTATCTTCGTCGAGGTTATTATTTAATTTTTTTACTATTTATAGTCTCTCTTCAGTATTTGTGAAATTATCCTAACGACCTATACAATTATTATTACGTGTTTTGTTGCTTTTTATTTTTTAATTTATTAAAATACCTGCGAGTCTTGGGCGGTTCCGAGTGACGCATTCTATAGGTGTAGGTACTTGCATCAGTCATACATTCCGGGTACTCGAACGTAAAATTATAGCAACGTGTTAACTTATCTAATAAACCCACATTAAATCATTCCATTATTTACTCCCCTTATCGCCAATTTTATAGGTAGGTAATTTTCCAATAGGTTTTACTCATTTTTTTTTATTTAATTTTAAAGTTACCAACCGGAAATCAAAAACATTCTCTTGAACTGGATTCCTTTTAAATTTCCATCTTCAATACCCAAATTCTTTAAAGATCACCGACGCTTTGCTTGACGAGTCGTTGAAAACCAAACCTTTTTATAAGTAGGTAAATAAAAAAAAAATCACAACCACTTGAAACTTACTATATTATACAGAAACAAGTTGGGTATTTAGCATGGTGGTACTTGACGTAACGATAAGATTAACTTATATTACTTCTCAGCGATTCTTAACATTTTTTTCTTTTCGTCATTCTCACCTACCTACCCCTTGAGATTTAAAACTACTTATTTAGGATAACTGCATAAAAAAGAAAAATAATTTTTCTGACCTATTAACCAAGAAATAAAAATAGTAAATAATAAAAACAGTAATTAGTATAAATATTTATTATTTATACTAATAATAATGCTTTTAAAAATACTCGTCATCTTCATTTTGTACAGAAAGCCAGGCTCTCTACCTTACATACTCCTCCCAGCGGTTCAGAACCGCTGGCTTCGATGGTATATTTAAATAAATCATGAGGGTTTTGAAGAAAAAATGATTCATATTAATTTGCCTATAATCGTTTTTTATTTATTATTCATTAATTGTGATTCATTTTGAATTATCATTGATGATTAAGAGTAAGTGTGGTTTTATGACCTACATTATAAAATATTTATGTTTATTCATGAAAAAGATGTATTACATATTTTTAATATGTGTTTTTCGTTTTCATTTAAAAAGATTCTTTTATAACTGAGGCTAGAAACGTAAAATGATGTAAAATCCTGTTGACACTATATGATTTCTCATGTGAATGTGACTTACAAGTAACTCAGCAATATTGCTGCAGTTTAGCTTCAAAATTGAAGTAAAAAATCTTACTAAAGTAGTATTTTCCCGAGGCATAAAAGTTAACCAAAAGTGACCAAAACTAAGCGGTGTCATTTTCGCGACGAACGGTTAGAGGGGAGGTATGTAGTTTTTGGTTAAAAAGTTACCCAACCAAAGTTAACCAAAGACGACCACTCAAAATCAGTGGTTACTGTTTGCGGTTGCTTTGCTAGTACAAATGTGCGCCACAATTTAATATTTAAAGTTAGAAGTGTACGAGTTAATAATATGAGTAACAAAGGGATAAATATATGGACAGCATAATTCAATAAGAAAGATACTAAATCCTGATGACCTATGTCATCTACATTCTACACCAACCAAACTTAAATTAAAATTGAAGGTACTCATATCAGGTTTAAATTTGTTGTTATTGAAGTAGTGTATAAGTTCATCATCATCTGTGGATTTAGTTGAAGAAACAAAAAATTCGTTAATAGCATCACAATCAGCTAATGCAACCGGAATGCCATTATTATGAGAAGATACAACATTGAGGCCCCTAAGTGTCCTCCACAACTGCTTAGAGTCACGACCATCCACAACAGACTGCAAATATCTGCTCCAATTGAAAGAGTGGTAAGATTCCTCAACCTCTTATAGTCAAGCCAATGTGCCAGTAGTTTCGTACGCTTACATCTAGAGAAAGCCCTATCTCGTAAATACATCAGAAGTCGTACATTATCCGTGAGCCAGGGCACAGGCTTCTTAGTAATTTGCTTCAGAACTCCAGAATTTTAAATGGCACCATAGGTCAAAAGTGATATTGTTGAAAAGCTCTTGCAAAACATAGGTCTGCAACTAAACGCCTATATTCCAAGGACCTCGTGTTACAAGATCTGAGGCACTTCATACTGGAGAAGTTCTCCGAAATACCTCCCCATTTATAGTGGACATATTTAAGGAACTTTCGTTCGAATGATTCTAATCTATCGATATCCGAACGATAAAATGGAGACCAGACACATGACGCATATTCCAATTGAAGACCACAGGGAAAGAACGTGCAAAGTCAGATTTACTTAATTTGTAGTACAGCAATAAACTTTAAAATTATTTTAAAGTTTAAAACCGTATATGGTTTGTCTGCATGCAATATTTTAAAGTTCCAATATCTCATGACACGGTGCGTTATTTCCCAATATTATTAGATTACATGAAACTACATCCATTGAAGTAATATATGGCACTATTAACTCAATTTTGAAAAAAAGTGACTTTGCACATTCTTTCCCTGTGGTCTTCAATTGGGATCTCACAAGGGAGAAGTACAGTAATTTCATAATGTTACCTGAGAAGTACTTGACTTTGCCTACGAATAAACCCCAACGTTTGGAGAGCGCTGCTACATACTTTCGTAATATGGCATTTAAAAGTGAAGCCAGTATTAAGTCAAACACCCAAATCGTCGATTTCAGTAACACGATTTAGTATTTTGCCATTAATACTGTAATCGAATGTATTTAAAATACGCTTGGAGTAAGAGATTACAGAGCATTTGTCGAAGTTCAAATTGAGACGATTATGCAGACACCATTGGTAAATATTACCAAGGTCTAATTGCAATAGTATGCAGTCACTGATAGATTTAATCGCTCTGAAAATTTTGAGATCATCAGCAAATAAAAGAATTTTACTGTAAAAATTCATAGTAACATATTAGATATTAATAATATCAAAAACATGTGTTTAAAATTAAAACAGGTGGCGTTTGAAAATGAACTGTCATGTATTACGACATATCAAAACCCGAAGTTGCACGAAACAATTTGTTATTTTCGGCGACATTTTTAAGGGTGCCACCTATTGGCGTAAGACGTATATTAACGAAACTTTCGAGATTTGGTGGGTGATAATTTGTAATTTACTATAATTATTTACAGTACGATTTTAACCGTATTATCTTTTGAAACATGTTTTCGCATCAAAATTTAAATGCCCCTCTTAATCGTGATTTAAACAAAGTCCTATACCCTTAATAAAACAACATAACCTTCGTCAAGTAGCGTTAATTCACGTTTCCAGCCGCTAGTGGCGCTGCGAATATGTGTCGCCGAAAATGTGCATGAGTTTCCCGTATTGTAAAGTATTTGCTTTTAGTTTAAAAAAGTTTTGAAAAACTTTATAATCCCTCTGCGAGTTTTACTTTTTACTGTCCGACATAAAGTTCATGCAATAAGTGTCAGATCTAAACGTAGCTTTAAAAGCACAGGCATTTTTTTGACTGATGGCGACCTCCAGGTAGAAAAATTATGCTATAGGGCAGTGGTTTTCAATCGGTGTGTCGCGAGTATCCTACTGGTGTGTCGTCAGGTTTTCGAGTTATTCTTGATGATCAGGTAAAATTAAAAATCATAAAAAAATTGATTTTAAAGTAAGTTTTTTTGAGAGATAAGTGTGTTTCATGTTTCATTCAAAAATGGATTACTTCTGTATGCTTGAGATTTTGTAGGTTTTCTTCACTGGCGCCAAGTGTATTATCGCGCTTTAAGTGATTCACACATTTTTATAAATAAATTATTTTATCTTTTATGGAATTCCATTTCCACGATATTATTTTATATTATCGAAATAAATATTCAAGTATAGTAGTAATAATTATTATTTTTATATTCAAATATTTTAAGTAATAGTTTCTGCTTTAATGGGGTTCCTTGACACTTATAATTTTAAGACATTCGCTATTTTAACATTTTAATGATAACTTACTGTCATGTGAAAAAATAAGTGTATACCTAATAATGTCTGCATGATTATTTTTGAAACAATAATTTCTATGATTCAGTAAACATTAATGAAATGTCAATTTATTCAATTAATGTTAGCGGGATAAGAACAGACTATCGTCATTTCCCATATTATTCTGTACACCCCATGAAAGTAAAGGTGCAGAAATGCAAAAGGACATTTTGTTAATAAATTTTATAAAAAAATAAAATGTCCTGGTAGGTCTCTCCCGCAACAGTGTGCAAAATATACACGGGCGACCAAAATCAGTTTAATTAAATCCCAGTAACAAATTTTATAAAAGAAAAACTAAATTGCAAAATGTAAAAAAAAATTCTGTTTAAGTTCAAAAAATTATTAACTATTTTATATATAGACAGGATAGTTAGGCAAAATAAAACCTCAAAAAAGGCATACAAAAAGCCATTAAAAACAAGCCAAAAAGGCAAGAACGATAGAAAGAAAGTGCTTTTTTTCCAACCAAAATAATACAAATTCAAGTTAAGTATTATAAAACCAAATCAACATGGATTATTATAGTTGACGAATAGAATATTTCAAATCTCATTGTAATCTGGTAAGGTGTTCTTAGATTTTATAGTTTTTTGTTTGTTTTTGTTTTCAATAATGCGAATGACTAATTAATGGGTTGTTACAAGTTACAACCCATGGTTACAACCTACTTTTAAGTTGTAAGAGGATTAAAATTTTAAAATTTATTTGTATGAATTTCAAGTTTACCTGCCTTAGAAATTTCCCAGATAAGTTTGGTTCAAAGCATGGTTCAAGGTTCAAGTCACTAAATAGGCAAAAGCAACGCAAAATAGGTGAAAAGGGCAAAATAAATTGAAATCCTCCCAAAAAGGTAAAATAAAATGGTTAGTTGAATAATTGAATAATTCAAATGAAGGAAAAAAAGTAAAAAAAAAATTCCTAACTGTTTTATAGACACATCACTTTAAACTTTACTATCTTCAAAAAATGCAAATGTTACTTATACCCTTTCTATTCTAACCCCTTTAATAATTATTGTAACAATGCGATTGTTGGAAAGTTGCAATTCAAATGATTTCCAACCACTACTAGGAGAACGACGGCGATATTTAGGATAACCATCTTCACCTGTCTGATGAGTCTCAGCAACGAATTTTTTCGGAAATCTTTTAGTGCACTGTCCATCTTTAATGCACTGTAAATTCCTATTGTGTTGTCCACATAGTCGATGGATCATAATATTCTTCGTGATAATATCAAATAATGCTGGATCTACCTGTCGGTTTGACAATTCTGCACTGAGGACACTGTCAATATCAGCTGAGGATACTGTCAATATCAGCTGGTCTTAATCTGTTCATAAGCCAAAGTAAAATCTGAACGTGAGGTATTCCTATTTTTTTTTGCCATTTGATAGTATACACTATACAATATACATGCAACATCTGGTTTCGGCAAAAATTTTATCCTTGACAATCAGTTCCATCAGGTTTTTGACTTTGAAATGGAAAACACGTGCAATGATGTCATTCACATCATACAATTGTTGATTTTCAAACAAGCACGATCGCATTTCAGGCCATTTTGGGTTGCAGATTACAATTATACCTCTCCTCCTTGTCCTGATGGGTTTTAAGAGAACCGATTTGTTGATGAATCTTCGCTCCTTTCGATTTTTAGGGTTCTTGTGTATGAATTTGAAGAAAGGAAAACATGTCACTCTGAACATATCTTTCTCGAGGGTTGGAGGTTCCCCCATCCTGTGGATCCGCGACCGTGGGTTCGAATCGTTCCCTACCTAACTGGGGCCGTTTAGGATCCACCGTCTGCGACTGGCGCGGCATAATAGGTTAGGTGGAGTGACGGGCTATGCTTTCTTCGCAAATTGTAGGCACGAACACAATCTGATCAAAAGATTGTGGGCACGAATTTGTAGTTAAGTGTGCGAGAAAGATTACCCATAAAGGATAGACAACGAGCGTCACAAGCAGCGTGCTAAAACACATAATGCATATGCATCAATGCATTTTATTGCAGCTTTAAGTAGAATACAATTGGTTCTGTGTTAATTTTTTTTATCATAGACAAGAACAAGAGAAATTAACAAAACAGGCAGCTGTCGATAAGAAAAAATCAAAATTAGATTGGTCATAATTAGAGTCCGGATTTGTAGCTATTATGCTTTTTCTGAAAATTCGAAGCAGCTGAAAATTTTTAGAAAAATTTTGTGTTTTAACTTAAAAGAAGTCTTTTGGTATCAAGTTTTATATGCTTTTTTTTGACTTTTTATGCTTTTCGTGCTTTTTTTTGACTATGCTTTTTCGTGCTTTTTTTTTGACTTTGTGCTTTTTTATACTTCATTAATGCTTATTTTACAAAATATTTTAAAGTTTGATCTTTTAAAATTTTTTGCAACACCTGCAAGGTTTATAACTAGATTATTACTTCCTGGTATTTTAGAAAATTAGAAAATTCGGATAGAAAATCTAGAAAAGATTGCCAAAATGTATTAAAGAATCCAGAACTTAAAGGAAATTTAGCGTTTATTAAATGACACTGTAACTATGTTACTGATATTATAAAATCTGTGGAAAAGCAGCAAATGCCTTTGGCTGAATCCTGGGATTTAGTAGAAAAATTTAAAAACGCTACCACTAGCATCATAGGACATGTTGGAGACAATATTAAAAAGAAATTGAATGATGTGTTAGAGAAAAATGAAGGATTAAAAATCTTAAATAATATAGCTAAAACAATAGCTGGAGAAACTATTGAAAATTTTGAAATGGAACCTTCACTTGTAGCAAAATTCAAATTTGCACCTAGTACTAGTGTGTTGATGTCGAAAGAAGTTTTTCTGGGATGAATTTTACTACAGAAAATTTTGAAAAATTCTTAACTGTTAATTGTTTCAAAAATTAAATTAATACTTTTGTTTATGCTTTTTTTTAATAAAATTTGTGCTTTTTTTGACAAAGTTGATGCTTTTTTTAGTATTATTTGGTGCTTTTTTAGGCACTTTTTCCCCCATTTTTTATGCTTTTTTATCCGGACTCTAGTCATAATCATAATTAATTAAATTTTCTCTTGTACGAAATTTGTGTACTTTTTAGTGAATTTTTTCCCTATTGATTCGTTTTACTCGTCTTTAAATAGACAAAATTAAATTATATCATTAAATTAATAATTATTATAAAGTCCCATCCATATAATGTATAGATATAAACTCATTTTGCAATAATTTCGTCTCGATCCTTGGCATCCAAATTTTATTGATTAATTAAACTAAATTTGATGAAAGCGTGGATGAAAGTAGGTATAATTTCTTAAATTTTTCTTATACTTATGAAGTTATTAATATAAAAATTATGCCTAAGTTTGTTTGTAATTGTGTCTAAACAATAAAGTAAATATTATTTGTACTGTAAAGGTGAATTTTGGGAAGATTCTGAATAAATCGTGGCACCTATTTATGACGTTGATTTACCTGAAACACTGGATTGCATTATTTATTATTTAACTGGTTTTATATGCAGAAAACTTTTTAAAGGGTCGAAATGTAAAATTTGTCGGGAACGTTTGTATAATTCAAAACCTACGGATTACCCCCCGAAGCTGCACTGATTATGTTGAAATCTAGGGGATGGTTGAATCATCCCAATAAAATTATTCATACGTTCTTAAAAAATTTGGAAAGTGTGTTATTTAAACATATTGCTTCTGTCGATGTTTTTGAAAACACAATAGAAGATTTTTTTTCACTTGAAGAAAACAAGTCAATATTTGGGTGCAAAGTACATCGAGATGAAATTATTGCAGAAGGAGTTATTTCTAGATATGCATACGAGTTAAGCAATATTATAGACAGGAACAAGGGAGGTTAAAAAAATAGTCGGCTGTAGATAAAAAAAATCTAAATTACATAAATCATAAGTAGTCTTAAGTAATTAAATTAATTTTGTCTGATTAAGGCCGGGGATATGCTCACAGAACCAACACTGCCAAGGAAACGACGCAGATGTTGGTAATAACAAGGCTTAAGGTGGCCGAGAAATTGTTTTTTTTTGTTCGACACAAATCTTAAAAACGAATAAATTTAAAAAAATTCTGAAAACAGATTCAAAAAGCCTAAGTTTGAAACTACAAGGTGAGTGATTTTCAAAAAAAAATATCGCGAAAAAAAATTTTTTTTTTGAGAATTTTTACCTATATTTTTTTCATCCTAAATTTTTAAAGCCCAAATTTGGATTCTAGTTGTAGCGTCAAGTTTGAAGAACATTATTTCACAAAGTCGGTATGCTAAAATTTTCTATTTTTTGAGTTTTGTGTCGAATGGAAAATGTCTTTTGAAATCCTTATAGTAACTCATGTATGTATGTTTTTTTAAAATAACCTGCTGGATCCCTAAAGAAAGGGATTGTTTCAAACTATGGGTAATTTCAACCCCTCAGCTGCTATGGGGAATTCGCGCTACAGTCGCGGCACCTAGCGGATTTAGTGTTTTTAAGTGAATTTCTCGGCCACCTTAAACTAAGAAGAAGAAGGCCGGGGATTATAACGAAATTAACTTGGTCAATTAATTTACTTCCCAAGTTAATTTGTATTCAAGCAACTTCCGATTTACATTTTACTTTGACACATCAGATGAATTAAATGCCATATTTTTTAATTTTAAACACATTTTCGTATTTGTTATAAATAATCGATTAATCGAAATTAATTCCTAGCCCTAATTTTAACGTACAGGATTAAAATTTTTTTATTATGGTTTACAAATTTTATATTGTAATTTCTTTACAGATCTTTATGAAACAACAGATGCAATTCGGTACAGAAACAATTCAATAGTTGCTCATTTGGCAAATTTAAACGAGAACGAAGTTGATATGAAAGATAACCATAAGCCGGAATTTAAAGATTGTGCAGTTTATAAGCCACATGTCGAAGAAGAGCGACCGCGAGGAACTTATGTTATTCAAGTAAATATCATATACTGTTGTGTTGTATATTTTTGTATGATGGTGATTTTGTAGGTTTCGGCTGTTGATAAAGATCCAAAAGAATCGGGTGGTACTATAAGTTACAAAATTATCACAAAAGATGGCGATCGTACTTATTTTAATATTAATTCTACAACAGGTGTGATAATGACAAGCATTCCCTTTGATCGGGATGAACCAACTAGACAAAAAGAGTTGTATATTACCGTAACAGCTACTGATAACGGTAGACCTGTTTTGGCCGACGTTTGTACTTTTAAAGTTACAATTGATGATGTTAATGATAACGATCCAGTATTTGATCAAATTGTAATATTTTTCTTGATTTTTAATGAGGATTGTTTTCTTATTATATTTTCTTTTTAGAGTTATAAAGAGCAGGTTTCTGAAGATTTAAAAGAAGGTGGTGAGGTTATGAGAGTTTTTGCGTATGATTATGACGATGGGGAGAATTCAAAATTGTCTTATACTTTAAATCCTAAACTTGAACACTCACAAAATCCTACCGATTATTTTAATATTGACACAAAAACGGGGGTTATTTATTTACGAAGATCACTCCATACGGTAAGTACATTGTTTTATCTTGGTTGATGTGACTATAACTAATTTTTTGTTTGTTTAGCTAAAAGGACACGTTTTTCACATGCAAGTTAACGTTGCTGATCATGGTAAACAACCAAAAACAGCAACTGCTGATTTGGATATTGAAGTAGTTGACTCGCATAAAAAGACCCCAATTTTTACCAAGTATCCAGAAGTACCCATAACGTTAAAAGAAAATTTTAAT
This sequence comes from Rhagonycha lutea, assembly GCA_958510855.1. Taxonomy (NCBI): domain Eukaryota; kingdom Metazoa; phylum Arthropoda; class Insecta; order Coleoptera; family Cantharidae; genus Rhagonycha; species Rhagonycha lutea. Next base: position 32,082,788 of record OY294042.1, read on the forward strand.
GATTACGAATACAAAATAGCAACTTTTAAAGCTATGTAAGTTTATTATTATATATTTACTTTATTATCTTGGTTAAAGTTTATCAGTTTTTTTAAATTACATTCTTCTTATTTAATTTATTAATAATCTCTTATTATTATATTTTCTTATACAATGCCGTACAAATCATAATCTTTTTAACCTTTAAGTGGTGCCGTGGGCGTCTTTGAGGCAAAGTTGAAATTAAAATTACTGTAATTTTGATATTTTTCATAATTAAAAAAAAATGCTTCTAACTATTCCTCGTCTGTAGTGTTAGGAACATACCCCTAACAGATTTCTTACAAATTCGAATGTAAAACCCCTAAAACGATCAATTTAGCAAAAGGATGAATTTGCCGGGCGTCGCGGAGTGTGCACGGCACTACTTACGTATGTATTAAAAAAGTATAAAAATAGTGCAGCCGCTTTAGGAAGTAAATGTAATAGATAAGGAAGGAGATAAATTAATTTTATATTTTCTTATTTTCGGTTTTCAATTAGTTTTTTCTGTTAATATATTATAATTCATAAATTGTAACAAAATGCTATTCCAATTACTAATAATTTCAATTTTGTATATTTACTTATTGAAAAATTTAATTAAAATTCAACTTGCAAATAAACACCAATATTTCATTAACGCCTTATATTTATTGTTTCAAAAGTGCATAAAATATTAGGTAGAGTAGGGTCAAGTAGGTAGGTTTTTTTTTAAGAGCCCTTGCGACGGTGTTTTTGCACCGATTTTGAAAAATAAGCATTCGTTGGAAAGGTTATTTATCTGGCAACATTTTCGCCATACTAACTTTATGTCTAGCATAAATATTTTGAAAGCTACATTCGATAAGGCGAAGGTACCTTTTTTTTGATATTTTAACAATTTGGGGGTAGGATAGGTCACGATATTCGAGGTGAAATTAAACTACAAACACATGTAAAAGATTAGCTCTAACGCTTTTATTTGAAGAGTATGAATACTCCTGATGTTATAAAAATTAGTAATACTAATAATAATTCGATGGTTTGAGCAGTGGAGCTTTGGGAAACGGCCGTGTCTTTAATTTTTCGGGTCGAGATTTGATGGACCGGGCTCTTGATCGGCATTCGATGGACCAGCCTCTTGATCGGGTTACGATGCCGGCATGATATCTTCCGAAAAAATGTAAAAAAAAAAATTTTTTTAATTATTTCCGTGAGCGTTAAAAATAGTGACTTATGGTGCCCCCAAGCACATGTTTCATGTTGGGGTCTGTATTTTTTTCAAAATCAAGAATATCGAAAAACCAACACAATATTTGTGTTCAGCGTCAAATTCTACATAAAAATAAACTCGAATTATTTGCGTTAATTTAATGCACTGCATTTCAGAAAGAAAACAATGCTTTTTCACAGAAGAACACGCGTCAAAATGAATGACACCATAACTAAACTGACAGATGCATGGCGACAGCCAAAATTTTGCCGTGAACGTTTTTCGCCACTATGTATCTAATAAGAACGCAAAACGGGCGGCCTATGTAATAAAATGGCGACGTTAAAGCCAATTACCTATTATGCCCCCATACCTATGTGACCCCATTCTACTCTAATGATCTATTCTTGCAATATATGACATAAAAATGCTTTTATTTAACATTTAAAACAATATTTTTAAATAAAACATATGGGCGTTGCAAAGACGCCCACGGCACTACTTATGTAGGAAAAATTCACGGCACCACTTAAAGGTTAAACACGAACCATAATGTTAAATACAATCGGTGATGATCAAGTCTTACAGTCTCCTTCTCAGTCTGGATATATCAAGTAGTACTGTAATCTGAACCTAACATTAACCCTTCACTGCACAATTCTTTATTTTTACTGAATACTTTAAAGAATTATCTTTTGCAAAGAAAATTATTATTTACGCACGATGTTAATATCGTACATCATTTTTAAACAAGCACTGAATTTTTATTTCATAATAAATTACAAAGAAACTAGACTAGAGGGATGTCGTAGTCCACATCGAGAACCTTTCCAAACTAAATGAATCAATTTATCTTTTTTCAAAAGAGTATACACTACAACTACACTATTAAATTTATACTTACATAAATAAAACAATAATAAAATTAATTTGATAATTTTATCTCTATATCAGGAAATCTGGTTATTTAAATTATGTAATTTAATTTTATTTTTATACAGCAATAAATATTTATTTGGCAAACTATTAAATTTGTTTGTAAACAATTACGCCAAGCATATAATTAGTGTAATCTTAATTTTGTTAATATTCTCATAGTTATTGCATTGGCGGCATTGCTTCACAATTAATTTTTTATTTTATAGGTTTATGTTTTTCATTTTTAATAAAATTGGTTAATTCAACAATGCAAACATTAATTAGTTTGGATTATCGAGGTTGCGCTGTATTGCAATTTTTTTCTTTTTATAGATCAAATATCGAACAACCTGGTCTACTCTTTGAGTTACTAAAAGGTAAAACCACTCAAACAAACAAAGATCAAACTTTTAAATTAACCCAAGAAAGTGAAGAGGAAGCTTATATCTCATTGGGGCGACCGTTGGATTATGAAACTGTAACGGAATACCAATTAACCGTTCGTGCAACTAATAAAGAACTAGCAACCACAGTTACAATTGACATCAAAGTGGAAGATGTCAATGATGAAATTCCTACTTTTATCGAATCGGTTACAGGAAGTGTGCTTGAAAATGAACAACGTGGAGCACAAGTTATGCAGGTTCGAGCGATTGATAAAGACGGCACTTCAGCCTTCAATATTGTCAGTTATGAGCTCCAAAATTATGAAGAATTCTTCAGTATTGATGAAAAAACTGGTAAAATCACAACACTTAAAATGTTCGACAGAGAATTGGAAGATTTTTATAACGTGATGGTTAAAGCAAAAGATAATGCACCTAGTGCCATATTAAAAAGTAAAAGTGAACCTAATTCTGCTAGTCAAACTTTTCGAATAACAATTGAAGATCGTAATGACAACAAACCTCAATTTAAAAATACGACCTATGTTGCTGACAATATACTAGAAACAACAGATAAAGGAAAAGATGTTATCGAAGTAAAAGCAATAGATAAAGATATTGCATCTCTCATTATTTATAGTATAATCGATGGCAATATTGGTGACGCTTTTTACATGGAAAATACAACCGGTCGAATTAAAGTCAATAACAAACTTGATTTTGAAAAATACGAACAATACACTTTAACTGTCCAAGCAAGTGATGGAATTTATTCCGATTCTGCTAAGGTTATCATCAACATTGGAAACGTCAATGATGAATTACCAGTATTTGATTATTATGCAAAAAATATAAACATAACTGAAGAGAAATTAATCGATGGCTGCATTTTAAATTTGCAAGCATACGATCCAGACATCAAAGATAGAAGTGCACCACAACATATTGTTTATCGAATTGGAGAAAACCAGAAAAATTTTTTAAGCATCACCAATGATGGATGCGTTTCCCTTATAAAAGTGAGTGAAAATTTGTTGTTTTTTTAACAACTTGTTATTAAATTAATTTTAGGCTTTAGATCGAGACAGACCTTATGGATTTCCCAAATATCAAGCTTATGTTTATGCTTACGATAACGAAGGTAGCACACCTTTTCAACTTAGCACTGCCGAATTTAATATTTATTTGGAAGACATCAATGATAATGCTCCATTCTTGAATGTGGTAAGTAAAATTTTTTGAATTTTCCTTTTTTTATAAAATATTCTATAATTGTGACAAACAATAAATTTGTTCTATAAATATATTTATGAATATAAAAAATGTAAATTTAATTTTTTAGACTGAAGTTGTTTGGTACGAACGAGAAGATCCAGGCGATATAATCACTCTAACTGCCGATGACTATGATGGTCCAGATAACGGACCTCCATTTTTCTTTGCAATTGCAGAGGAAGCTTCGATGGACATACGTGAAAAATTTTCGATACATGGAAATATCTTGCGTGCCGAAGTTACTTTTGATAGAGAACAGCAAAAATATTACAAAGTACCGATTGCTGTGCAGGATAGTGGTAAACCTGAAACCCAAACTAAAACGAGCTTTATGAAAGTTATTATTGGAGATGTGAACGATAACGCAGCTAAACCAGGTCACAGTCATATTTTTGTTTACAGTTACAAGGTAAACAAACTGAAATTGTTTCACCGAAACAGATCCTAACCTTACATTATTTAGGGGCAATCACCAGATGTTCAAATTGGACGTGTCTACGTCGAAGATTTAGATGATTGGGATTTACCTGATAAACATTTTCAATGGGAAACGTTCGAAGACAACAATTTTGACTTAAACATACACAACGGAACGATTACTATGAAAAATGGAACTAAGGAAGGCGTGTACAAACTACGATTTTTTGTAACAGAGGAATCTCCACCTTGGGTAGCAAAACATACGGTAGAAGCTTCCGTTGAAGTTACCGTTAAGTATATTCCTGAAGAAGCTGTTAGAAAGTCAGGTTCTGTTCGTATCGAAGGTATCACCGCTGAAGAATTTGTTGAAAAATTACCTAATCAAGTAAGCGACTGCTTTAATATGCTTTTATCAACAAACATTATTTAATTTAATTTAGGTTTATAAACTTTATTTTATTGCTTTAGGGTGGCTTGAGTCGAAAAGATTTGCTTCAACAGTACATGGCAACAATTTTGAACACATCTAAAGAAAACGTAGACGTTTTTACTGTCTTAGTTTCTCCTACAAATAAATCTTTAATTGATGTTAGATTTTCTGCACATGGATCGCCTTATTATTTACCAGAAAATTTAAACTCCCGTGTGTCTGATCATCAACCTGAATTAGAGAAATCACTTGATGGGAAGTTTGTTATGATCAGTATAAGCGAGTGTTTATTGGAACCTGTCTGTCCGGAGCATAGTTCTTGTAATAACCAATTAAATATAAAAGATTCACCTGCCGTAGTTTATACAAATCAAACTTCATTTGTCGGTGTTAATGCCGTTGTTGAAGTTGTCTGTGATTGTTTATCACCAGTTGAACCTGAGTTACTGCCAAGTGGAGATTGCGAATCAATGGGAGTTACCTTTGCCGGAAATGGATGGGCTTTATATCCGTCATTTGAAGCATGTAACAGTTCAGATATTAGGCTCGAGATTCTTCCTCAAAATTTGGATGGTTTGGTTTTTTATGTAGGACCGCTGGATACCCATCCTCAACCCATTGTTAGAGGTGTGTAAAATTTTAAATTAAAAGAAAAGCAAAAGTACGAAAGTAATGTTTTTTTTTTAGACTTTATGTCTTTGGAACTCAAGGATGGGTATGTAGTGTTACTTGTCGATTTTGGAACAGGAACGGCATTTTTAAAGTCAAAGCAACCGTTAGAAGTTGACGTTAGTCACAGTATTAATATTTTACTTCAACCCGAGGTAAGTTGCAATTTTTTTTTTAATTTGTCAATTGAAAAATTAAATGAAGCGTAAGGTCACTTTAGTTTAAATGAAACTCACTTCAGCTTAACTTGGATTTATTATACAATTAATAAATATCAATATTAACGGATTGCCCTAGTTATACCATCTCTGGTTGAATGGGTGCAAACCATCCTCTATTTGCTGGTTTTAATATTTTAATAAAGGTGGCTTGTTTTAGGAAATACAACTAATTGTAGATAATTGCCACCAAAGCGATTGTATAGTTTTGGAAGAAGCACCAGGTTCCAATTCTCTCTTAAATGTTAACGGTCCTTTGCAAGTGGGGGGATTAAAAACAAGCTTAACACCGGTTGCTCAAATTTTGGATTGGAAATATGAACCAACACATAAAGGTTTTGTGGGCTGGATTCACAATTTCACATTTAATGGTCAACGTTACAACTTGGGAACTCCTGCCGCATTCTTAAATTTCATACCAGAATGTAATCACAGAGTAGCTAAAGCGGTTTCATTTGGAATCGATTCTAACTTTCTAGTCGCTATATTGGTTTGTGTGGCTATTCTCTCGAGTAAGTTACAAAAAGTGAGATTTATTTTGTTTTACGTTGCTTAACTTAATTGTTTTAGTTTTGTTACTGGCAGTTGTTGTTCACAAAAAGAAACAAGATAATTGGAACGAGAAGGATTCGGATGATATTTGTGAGAACATTATTAATTACGAAGATGAAGGTGGCGGCGAAGTCGATACTGGTTTTGATATGTCGGTATTAAGACGTGAACACCTGGAAGATAAGGCTCCGATTAAAGATACGTTGTATAAGCAAGTTCCAGATATTAGCGGATTTTTGGATGGCAAAAAAGATGTGTGTGACCGGGATCCAAGTAATATACCATATGATGATGTTAGATATTATGCATATGAAGGTGATGGTAATAGTAGCGGTTCGTTATCATCTTTAGCTTCTTGTAAGTTAGTCATTATGTTTTTGATTTTTTGTATTCTAAATTTCTTTTTTAGGTACGGACGAAGGTGATTTGAAGTTTAATTATTTATCAAACTTTGGACCACGTTTCCGTAAACTTGCTGATATGTATGGGGAAGATCCTAGTGATGAAGATAGTCAAGATGGTGGAGAAGAGTCGTGGTGCTAAAAGTGAATATCAGTTAGGAGAAAGTACTTACTGTATTTTGTTCGACCAAAGAAGTTATATTTGGTAAAAAATCCTTCACCTCGTGGCGGATCCAGCAATGTAGACTGATAATCAAAATATAATTCCTTCCTTATTTGTTCATAAATTAGAAAAATTGAATCACATTTGAGTTAACACTACACCATTTTCTGATTTATTTCAGAAAACATCAATAGTAGTTCAGATTAGCCAATACCATTGCAGAGATAGTCAGATGGGTTAAAGCTGAACTTGGAACGACCTCTCAAAGTTACCAGAAAGGTAAACTACTAATTTATAATTGATGCTTTCTGAATTATAGCTGGTAATGGTGTAGATTTTATTTCAAATTTGAATTACAAGAAAAATATATTTTTGTACGTTTGTATTTCTGGACTAGATTACGTTTATGTACATTAATTTAAAAAATATTTTAATTACGTTAATAAATTAAGTTAGATTATTAATTTAAATATAAAGGCAATTGTAGGGTAGATAATTAGTTTTTAGATATATTGCATTTACGTAAAAGTTACATCATTGATTTGTTATTGTTTGCAAAATTTTGCATTTTATTTTTCGCTCATTAATTTTTAATTTACTAATATTAATACAAAAAAGCTGTGATATGAAGAACGAATGTATGCTTTAAGCCTTAAGTGCTCAAATTGTGATTAATAAATCAATAATAGATTGTTCACAGCTCCGTAATACATAAATTTAATTGTCAAAATACTTGCAATATTGATTAATTTTTGTGCGTGATATTTTTGGTCAAGATACAAATTAATAAAAGTGTATTATAGTAACATTAACATGTTTTGTGATGGTGCGGCAGCCATATCTAATTTATAAATCGCCTCAACTACTATTTTATATTTGATCTCGTGTGAGAAAGTAGTTAAGTTAATTTTATTGCATTATTCATTCCACTTGTTCTATTTTTAGCTTTTGTAAATAGTTTAGGCATAAAAAAAGTATTATACATTTATTTATACATACATACAGAGTAGCTTATTTGAATTTTTCAAGCCTGCACATACAAACATAGATTTGCATATTCTAAAGCTCGATTGTTTTGTCATTGAGCATATTTAATTGAAAAGGACAAATGTATATTATCTAACATAATTTCTTTATTCTAAATTTATTTTAATTATTTATGCTTGCCTGTTACCCTGAAAAGATTTCACAATAAATTATTGTACTTTTATTATCACTAAAAGTGGTCTTTCAATAATCTTCCAGGGTGATTTGACATTGCTCACTGCCATTATTGACACTTTAATTAGCCTGTAATGTAATAATTTTAATAAATTAGGATGTATTTGAAAATTCTTCATTATTCTAGAAGAAATTAAAAATCCAGAAGATTTATGGACGCATTATGCTCGCCCACTTAACACTTAAGAAGATTAATCAATAGAATTATGTATAAACATTTATTTTAACCGTTATTTATCTAATTATTGGTTAATTCTCTTAAGTGTTAAGTTAGTGAGCATAATTTGACCATAATAAAAAGCAACACAAATTGAAAATTGCCATATATCCTTCAAATATCATAATAGTATATCCTGAAAAAGCAATAAGGTGGCTGTTAATAATTGAGTGCAGAGTAAGTGACCGAGCTGGTCAAAATTTAAGGGGGGGTAGGATATTAAAATTTAGTTTTTGGATTTTTGTAAAAAAATTTTAACTGAATGCATAACATCTCAAGAATATTGTTTCAAAATTTCAAGTCGATCAGAGCAAAATTGACGACGTTATGAGTATTTTTATACCTGTCGGATTTTTATACCTTTATCTTTTATAAGTTTATATCAAAATTTTAAAGCGATTTTCCCACAACTCATGTTTTCAAAGTCTGTGACCCTCATAACTTCAAAACTACTGCACCGATCCTTTTGAACACTATTTCTGTACATAATATACGAGGTAACGCTGGAGAGTTTTTTTTAAATTTGTTAATATTTTTTATTTTACAATAACAAATTAGCCGTTTTTTTCGCAAAAATCGCGTTTTTCCCTTCAAAGTGTTCCCAAAAAGTGAAAAATTGAAATTTCAAAAAACCCTCCCAGCGTTACCTGGGGAAAGCGATTATCTAACGAAAGAACTTTGACTTTTTGATTTCCGATAATCCAGCACCGAGTTATGAGAGACACCGCAATTCTACTTTTTTCTGAGACGCTTTCGAATAATTGCTGCCATTGCCGTATTTTTTAATATTTCTTCGTGAAAATATTACACAATATTCTTCAAATGTTATACTTTAATGTACCATTGGTTTTAATAAATATAGATTTTAACTGTGTCGTCAAAAAAAATTCACAAAAATGTGCCTTTTTTTTGCACGAATTAACCCTACTCTCCCCTTAATAAGTTTGAGCATAATATAATACTAATAGGGTAAGTAGTTGCACTCTCTGTTGGTGACCACAAAGTGAACTTACGCACTCTACGGTGTGCAAGTATTTATGGTGCAATACAATTCAGATAAAATTATTTTACACATTGCGTGCTACATCATACACATATGATGACCTCGTGTATAAAGTGCCATAAACGAATATATCATGGCACGCAATGTGTTAAGGTACAAACTCGAGCTGACCACAACAGCTGATAAAACGGGATCCATATTAGATGTGCATGTGAGCATAATCTAGATCATGTACATGAGTGAGATGTAGATGTTCGCGCCGTAGAAAGCGCGAAAACGACCCGTGGTTACAAAGTTGGGCAAGTGCAAATACTTATTCTATTATTTGTATTATACTATGGTTTGATTAGCTAATAGTATGAGTTTTCATTCACAAAATGTCCACCTGCTTACACTGAATAACATAAATGGATCAAATGCTTTTGTAGAAGTCTTTCATTCATAAAATAACATGTCAGTTGCGTGAAATCAATGATAAAATGCTCATCATTTATGTTATTACTACATTACTAGCTGGAAGGCCCATCCACGGACGAGCAGTTCGCCAAGGTTGAAAACTCGTTTGGTGTGCTACTCGATTCCAGGGGGAGGTGATTTTAACTTTTAAGTTGGTACTACCAACGACCAATCAGAATGCGTTGTGTCATTGCCTCCTATACTTACTTAAAGAATTGACACGCTGGCGGCGCGGCGGCGGCGGAGTGTGCTGGTCTTTCATGTTTGATGATGCTTGTTACAGGAGAGACAAATTTATTAAATGAAGGGCTCAGAGGAAAAGTGGTACAAGTGCATATGCAATTGTTTCGAGATAATTGATCTTAAGAGGGGCCTTTAAATTTTGATGCGAAAACATGTTTCAACAGATGGCGTACCCTAAAATATTAATCTTTTCTAAGAATCTTTTATTCATATGACTGTTATAAATTACTAGCTGACCCGGCGAACTTCGTACCGCCCAAAAGTGATTTAAACACGATTTGATCGTTTTGTGAAAAGCTATTGGAAATGTGTAAATAAAGTAAAAATGAGTTAAAAAGGTAGGTAATGTTAAGATTTTGGAAGTAGGCAATGGATTATGATTAAGGATTAAATAAAACACGTCGTTACTTTGGCGTAGTTTGTGCAGAACTATACTTTTAATAAAGCGCATGTATGAGTACATATGACGTCAAGCATAAGACCTAGTACATATTCTCAACAGGTAACTGCTCTGTTCGGGTTTAAATTTGATTGGCAATAGAACTTCTCCATTATTCAATTGAAATTCAATTCATAATGTAATTTAAGAGATGTGAGATTAATGAAAAATTAAAGAAATTATTAAGTATATTCATCCAATTATTAAGGGATTCATCCAACCGAATCTTTCCTTAAGTTTGTGTGAATAGGGGGGAAAAATTTTCAGTACAATCATGTATTTACGTATTGAAACGAAATTTCAAGGCTTGGTAATGAACGATAATTCTTTGTCTTTCCGTCCGGAGAGAAAACGAATAGTGCATATGGTTTGCTGACTCTGGCCCTTGAGAAAAACACGGTAATTCGAGGTTTAATCCACATACTTCCAACAATTGGCCTTGCGATTTATTAATCGTCATTGCGAACGCAAGACGAACCGGAAACTGGACACGTTTAAATTGAAACGGCAATCACGTTGTTCATCAGCTTGTTAGCTGCGAGTCTAGTCCCATTGCATAGTTTCGGTTGGTTAAGATTCTGGAATATGATTATCACCGAGCCGACCTTGAGTTGCAAATTGTGCGGCGGCATTCCTGGCAAATCCAGTGAATTAAGGAATTCAAAAGCTGCCGATCTTGGGATAACTGGCAGGGTTTAGCGAAAATCGCCGGCCAGCATAATCATCGCACCACCAACCATCGTTATTGCTCAAATCTTTCAACGTTCGATCGAGTGCCTCCAATGCTCGTTTGTGCGCCATCGTACACTCATCCCAAATGATTATTTTGCAATTCTGGAGTACTTACTTTCGCCATTGCTGATTTTTTGGAAATATTGCACGTCGGTTCATCTATCGTTTGCAAATTCAGTGGCAGTTTGAGCGCAGAATGAGCTGTTTGTCCTTCTTCTAACAACGTGGCAGCGATCCCAGATGATGCTACGGCCAACGCTATTTGACTTTGTGCGTGAATGGAAGCTAAAATTAATGAAATTAGGAACGTTTTCCCAGTCCCGCCAGGTGCATCAAGGAAGAAGATTCCTCCGAAGCTGTCGTTGACTGCTGTCATCAATGTGTCATACGCCGTTTTCTGCTGGTGATTCAAAAGTGGGACCTTTGTTCGTGCTGATTCACTCAAAGCATCTCGATATTGCCGTTCTCGTTGAAATTCTCGATTGAATGCATCGTGCATGGGGCGATGCAACATCTTGCCGGACATCATTAGGCACAAATCTTCCATAGAAATCAATGCTTCGTTGTGGATCTCCGCGTTATATTCAAGGTCAGGATTGGCCGTCGTAGTACGCACTCGATGCAAAATGTCTTCAGCCATACTGTATTTGTTCCACAAATCGAGTGGGTCTGATGGGAAATACGTTGAAATGATGATCGCAAAAGTGTTCGAATTTGATGTGTAGTAGACGAACTAACATCAGCGATCGTGTGATTCCAATGAATTTTGCTAATCTCTTGAAAGGTCAATGGGTTTTAGATCTCATGGTCACCATACACCATTAGGTTTATCGTGAATTCATTTTTTCTCAAAAATAGAGATCGAGGATGCGCCATCCTTATTTCGATATCTCATCGAGTTACCGATTTTCCCATAAGAAAGAATCGAATTTGAGCCACCCTGTACGGCTGGTGATTCCGTCCGGGCCTGGACCCTTCTTCAGAACAGTTTTGCTAATCTCTTGAAAGGTCAATGGGTATCAGTATCAGTATCAATAATTAGCTTTTTATGGAGCAATTTGTATGGGTCTAAGCCCAATTTTCTCCTTCGTCGATAGGTGCATTGACTGTGTAATTCAAAAGTGAATTTACAATGATTTTTGTTTACGGCCTCGAGCCATTCATATTTTTGGAGCTGGGAAGACCCCCTCGAGGTGACGCCCCAAGAGTGCAGCTCTTTGCTATTTTTATTTGGAGTACTGTACCGATTGCATTCGCCTACCACCACCCGCATAAGGTCAATGGGGGTATCAGGTATCATACTTTGGCTTTTTTGGAGAAGTTATGGGTCCGGCCCAATTGTCTCCTTTATCTGTGTGAAAATGACAGTGATTTATTCAAAAATGAAATTTTGATTTGTAATTGAAAGCGGCATTGAGCCTCGTCATTTTTATGGTGCTGTGAATATGCATTCCGCCGTGAGGCGACGGAAGCGCAGCTCTGATTTTTATTCGCCTGGATTTGTACCTGCCTGCACTCATTCGCCCTCGACACGCCATTTATTTTGCTTTATCCATCAACGCTCACTGCATTTACAATAACTATGCAGTGAGGAACATAAATACATATCAATAAACAGTTTACTGCATAAGTAATAATAATAAGCCTGCAGTATTAACATTAAATAAGAATAAGACCTCATAAATCGTATAAACTATAGAACTGATCGTAAATTTACAGTTAGAACTTGAAAATAAAACATTGGTTACAAAAAATAATTTTTATCGTTTATATTGATGATCTTATTTCTATACCACCGGGTACAGATTTGTGTTCTTGCTTTCTTGATCTTGCATAACTGCTGCGGGAACGAATTAATTATTGGGTGATTACTTGTTTGCATAACGGTTTGGCTTTGAACGACCAGTAGCATTTTTTTGGGGGGGGGACACAATTGGTTTGGAGATCCTGGGTGAACTTAGATTCTCCATCGATTTTGGTCTTCTTCTTCATCGTCGTCGTTTACTGGTGACCTGGTTCTTTGATCAGTTGCATTTGGGTGCACAGGCCTGGATCGAGGAGGGGAGAAACCTACAAAAATTTCCCCAGCTTGCTCGGGCTCAAACACGGGGGGGGGATGATTAGGGTTTATAGGTAGGCGACCACCCAGCAGAATGACTTTTGGTCTCGGGATGTTTGGAGTGTCCAGCGGGTCATATCGACCCAGCTGCCTGATTAGTGGGTTAGCGGAGAGGGCGCTGCTCTTATACAGGCCCTCTGTCAGGTCTTGTATGATTTTGTCCAGAGTTTTGGCTCCAGTGGCTGCGCGAATCTGTCGATTTGACACAAACCACGGAGCCTGGACCGCCTGACGAAGATTTTTATTGTGTAGCGAGTACAGCTCGCCCATGCGGGAATGGCTTGCGAACGCCCAAGCCGGGGCCGCGTATGTTATTATCGGCTGAATTACGGTCTGATAAACGCGTAGTTTATTCTTTGGCGAGAGCTTGCTATGGCTACCCAAGAGAGGATACAGGGCACCTTTTATCCCTTTCGCTTGTGTTTTGCAATAGTTAACATGTTTACTCCAGCATAGTAAGGGGTCCAACATGACTCCCAAATATTTGGCAGACGTGCACCAGGGAAGGTCAATGGGTTTTAGATCTCATGGTTTATCGTGAGGTGTACTAACATTACAATTTACATGTCCCACTCGCGGCATCTATCGACAGGTACAAAAATACCATCCAAATTTCCGACTTTTCCAGTGGTTTTCCAAACTTTTTCTTACATACAAACCTTGTCCTGATAATTACGAACACAACAAAATAAAAATCAGCCAAATCGGTCGAGCCGTTCTCAAGTGATGATCAGTCATACATGGGGCATATTTCATTTTTATATTATAAAAATAAATATAGATTTCTTGAAATTGATTAGAATTCTGTATTGGCGAACAGATAAGTATAAAAGATTAATATTTTAGAGTGCGCCATCTGTTGAAACATGTTTTTGCACAAAAATTTGCAGCGCGCTCAATGTTTATTCACTTCTTTTTAAAGCTATTTTGATCTATTTTAAAGTGCGGTTAATTACCACCCATTTTTTTTTGTATCCATGTATCTATTTTCTATTAAGGTGGTGTAGACTCTTGCCTATGCAACAGACATTTGCTCTGATCCTTGGTTTAACCCAGATCCGAGGATAATCTTCTTTCGTGAAATTGGCCCTTATAGTAGCATTTCAAGTACTCAAGTGATTTAGGAAGATAATTCAATGATGCGGATAATCTCTATAACAAAAAATGTTGTGCGATCTCTTTCTCCTCTCAAGTTTTCAAAGTTTTCTTTGCACACGAACCTAACCCGAGTCCTAGTAAGCAAGTGTACCAAATTAGGTTCAAATCGTTCGAAAGGCTTAGGAGTGTATAGCGTATCGTGATAGCGATCAAACAAACAAACACATATACAAACAATTTTTCTCTCTTATAAGTTATAATATGCTAGCTGGAAAGCCCGTCCACGGACGGGTGGCTAGTCAGTGGAGCTGTTCTTTAGCGGTTTTTAACGGTCTTAATTTAAAAAAAATATTATTTCCTAACGCTAACCTGAGCTCGATTCCTAATACTGACAATTTTAATTGTTCGTGTTCAAACGTCCTCACTTTAAAGAATTATTTTAAGAAGAAAAAGCTGCTTTAAATTCGCAGGTAGTTCCATATGTCCTGTGCTTCAGCATTTCATATTCATAGTTTAGTACATCAAGAAAATTATTACCGGTTCCATCATCCGTGAAAGGTTGAAATATTTCCCATTTTTCCACTACGTGATTTACAATTAATTGTCGAACATTAAAACTTTGTTCACAATTTCCGTACATCAAATAAGACAACGAATGGAATAAACATGAACCATCTCCTGGCATTCGGACTACATGTTGGAGCAACCACTCATTATTAACAACAATATATTCAAATTCGGACATCTTATTCATCGGCAAAGTTTAGCAATAAAAGCAAAGGTAGATAACATTTGTTCTTCTATTTTATCTGCTTATATAGATAAAATTAAGTTTATAATACCAACCTAATAATTAGAGCAGGGAATTATATTTAAACAAACAATCAAAGGTAAAGGGCTTATAATAGTGCCCAGTAGACTGAGTGTGGGCAACGTTGGGAAAACAAATTTTGCTTTTTTGAAAAATTTTGAAAAACAAAACCTGATTGGTGCGCTACTCGATCCCAGGGGGAGAAGATTAAGTTGGTACTACCAACGACCAATCAGAATGCTTTGTGTGTCCTAAAAATTGACACGCTGCTTTTTTGAAAAATTTTGAAAAACAAAACCTGATTGGTGTGCTACTCGATCCCAGGGGGAGATGATTTTAACTTTTAAGTTGGTACTACCAACGACCAATCAGAATGCGTTGTGTGTCCTAAAAAATTGACACGCTGGAGGAGGAGGCGGAGGCGGCGGCGGAGGAGCGTGCTGGTCTTTTATATGTTTGATTAGATTAGAATTTTGTATTGGTGAAAAGATAAGTATAAATTTTAAAAGATTAATATTTTAGGGCGCGTCATCTGTTGAAACATGCTCTTGCATCAAAATTTGCAGCGCGCTCTTAACAACTTCCACCTTTATACAATAGTTACATTTATATTATAACATAGTACAATACAATATGATACATATAAGCAGGCGTTTCTTTAATAATCGAGCAAATATAAATTAACAAATAAATGTTAACGTAAAATTGATGCTTTGACGCTAATATTTAAATTTGATGCTAGTTGGTTACCATAGTAACAAACATATGATTACCACGCCTTCGTATGTTTTGAATATTAGGAAGTGTTTAGAAAATGGTTTTGGTAACGAAAGGAAGTTTTAAATATAAAAGTAAATAAATGGGCGAAATAAATTTTTTATTTGTTTACTTTTATTTTAGTTTTAATAAAGAGGTATAAGTAAGTAGAAGAAAATTTAAAGTTAAAAGTTATTTTAGTATGCAAATGACATACATCGGAAGCCCAATTGACGCATGCTCACATTATATATGACCCCGAAGTCAATGGTATTACATTGGGATCGGTTTTTACAGTGGGTTATTGAGTAATAGAGTATTAATCGATTTATAGTTAAGTTTTCGCGATAGTTTTTGTTGGTGTGTTGAATTATTGATTTTTATTTATGTATTCATTTAAGATTGATTTCGCATATTGCGAAATAATCATAATTTGATGTTAGAAATGACGTTGACCCGGTACCAGCTTGGTAATGGCGTTCAACTTGGCAACTTTGAACATGAACACTAAAATATGACAATTAATATGTTTTCCAACTTATTTCTTATTAGTGAGGTGATCGTATTAATTAAACAATAATACATGCTAGTGTAGTTGGGTTAACAAGTACAGGTAGTTATTTAAATTTTACCACATACCAAGGTTAAAAATTTAGTACTGTGATACAAACAAAATGTGATATTAAAATACAGTGTTATTTAATTACTAAATCAAATTGTTTCTCCAAGCGAGAGTTTAGATGAAGAATTCCTTTTATCCTTCTTAGCCCTCACAAGCAAAACAAACATTCAATTTGTATAGGTAAGTAGGTACCTATTAGTACACTATGCCCACTTAAATTTTCAATTATTTAACTTGCACCTTCATCCGATAACTTTAAACCTCAGTGTCCAAGTACTTACTTAAATTTACTTACCCTGCTGCTTAGTTTATCTTACGCTGCCCTATGATATTCTCTAAAATAGTCTTAATATGCCAAACAAAATTCATCAAATTAAGTATCGTCAATATCAAATAGTTGGATAAGTAAAAATATATTTAATTACCCACATCTAATCTTATCTAATCAATTGAAGGTTCTTAAATTGAGAAATCAGGTGAATTTTGAATGCGATAGTTTTGATTAAATATTTTGTTCTGATTTTTAAACTGATCCCTTAAAAATGTTCTCTCCGTCTTTAAGTTGTTTTCTTTTTAATTAATTTTTTATTACCAAGAGGTCATGTTTTTGGTTAAGTTAATTTTAATCAGCTTAAATAATATAAATAAAGTAAAGTGATTAGACTTTATTATTTGCCAGTGCTTGTTTGGAATAAATAATTAAAATATACCTACTCAAAAATATGACGTTCGGTCATCACTTTCAAGTGATTTCATTCTTTAAACCTTAAACAGGTAAATAATAATTCACAATCTTGATAAGTGGATGACAAAAAGGTCCAACTTCTTTGTCAACTATGTATTAAGGAATATGACTCATAAAATGCCTAACATGTTTTAGAAATTTTTGTCTCCTAGTCATTGTCATGAAAATTTTTAGGTTAGATTTGAAATATGGATTTTGGTAAGAAAGGAATTAATTAAGTTAGAAATAAAAATTAATTTTTATTTATGTATTACAATTAATAGAAGTCTTACAATTTTGTTTGGTCTCTGTAAAATGATCTCTTTTTAATGTGCTTAAAAGTGAAAAAATATTTTGAGTTGAAGGATTTCACTTCACTTGCTTGCTGAATTACTTACACTTACCTATTATGTACATTTTTTTAAATCCATATTTGTACCTACGATTGTAATTTTCTTAATCGCAACCTTTTAACTAGAAAGCGAGGACGTTTTCTTTCTCGTATTAAAACGTTTCTTCTCCACTTGTAGATTATCTTCAATTATTTAACATGGAACCAAGAAAAAATTCTAAACGCCACGGTACGTTACTTTAATAATATGAATAAATATTAATTTGTTTGATTTGAATTTGAATTTAGGTGCTAGTGGTGGTGGGGAAACTCATTCTTCTCGACATTCTGTGAATTCGAGTTCAGGTGTTTTAATGGTTGGTCCCAACTTTCGAGTTGGAAAGAAAATTGGCTGTGGAAATTTCGGAGAGTTACGATTAGGTGGGCCTATTTTATTTTAAATAATTACATAGAAACTTACTCATTTTTGTTGGTAGGTAAAAACTTGTATAATAACGAACATGTTGCTATTAAAATGGAACCAATGAAATCCAAAGCACCTCAACTTCACCTAGAATATCGGTTTTATAAGCTGCTTGGTTCTCATGGTAAATAAATTTCTTTTATTTTTACTTGTTGTGTTGTGCTAAAAGCGTTTATTTTAGTTGATGGTATTCCCGATGTGTATTATTTTGGCCCTTGTGGAAAATATAACGCTTTAGTGATGGAGTTACTAGGGCCAAGCCTTGAAGATCTTTTTGATCTTTGTGAACGCAGGTTCACTCTTAAGACTGTTCTCATGATTGCTACGCAACTTGTAAGTGCCATTAAACGTATTTACTATTTATAATTAATTTATTTTCAAATATTTCAGTTACATAGAATTGAATATGTTCACGGACGTCACTTAATTTACCGTGATGTTAAACCTGAAAATTTTCTTATCGGTCGTGCGAGTACAAAAAGAGAAAAAATTATACATATAATAGGTGAATTTAAAGGTTTTTCCAATACAAACATTCTTTTTAAGTTGAAATTTTTAGATTTTGGATTAGCAAAAGAGTACATAGAGTTAGAAACCAACAAACACATCCCTTACAGAGAACACAAGTCGCTTACTGGTACAGCTCGCTATATGTCCATTAATACACATTTAGGGAAGGAACAGTCACGTAGGGATGATTTGGAAGCACTAGGTCACATGTTTATGTACTTTCTTCGTGGCTCCTTACCGTGGCAAGGTTTAAAGGTAAATATTTAATTCGAGTAGCTAAATGTTATGCACAAATATTATTTGCATGCTTTAATAATATTTAAATAGTGATAAGTTTTGCCAAGCTATCTGCTTTTTTTATGTTAACATTGTTTAATTATTTAATTGTGAGAATATGAAAAATTAAATTAATGATGATTTTCTCAATACTACCTATCCGATTAAATTTTAAAATAATTTCTCAAAATTAAAAAGCTTCTTTCGTTAAAATTATTGTTCCACAAATACAAACCCATAGCTACCCCTGTCAGTGCATTATGTCGATCTTAAGAGCGCGCTGCAAATTTTGATGCAAAAACATGTTTCAACAGATGTCGTACCCTAAAATATTAATCTTTTATTGTTATCTTTTCCCAAAACAGAATACTAATAATTTATAAAAGTCATATGAATAAACGATAACTAAGCTAGGCAATAAGGAAGTTTGAGCTTCCAATGTTGAATATTTACAAGTATATTCCAAAAAGATATTCATATTTGAAAATATTGAATATTTTTAAAAATATTTAATTATCTTTGAAAGTTCAAAGTTCCTTATTGCCTAGCTTAGTTATCGTTTATTCATATGACTTTTATAAATTATTAGAATTCTGTTTTAGTGAAAAGATAACTATAAAAGATTAATATTTTAGGATACGCCATCTGTCGAAACATGTTTTTGCATCAAAATTTGCAGCGCGCTCTTAAGAAAAAAGATAATGATAAAGATATATTATTTGTATTAAACATTTTTTAATTATCAAGTACTTTTGTTTTAAAACTGCAAAGTATGTAAAATGTTCAGAAAAACATATCACTAAGGACTGTCTTTGCAAAGTAAAAGATAACAAAGTAAAATACTTAAATTACAAAGGCGATCTATTGTGGATGTTACGTACATAAACTGCAACGTTTGTACAATGCCCTGCCCTTAGAAGTAAAAGCGGTAAAATAAAAAAAAGAACATTCGACGCAAAATATTTCTAATCAACAATCACATGGCAGTATAATATATTATCTACCAAACAATTACAATATGACTTTTTCTCAACTCCCAACACAAACCAAGGCGAAGTAGCACTAATCAGCAGACCTGGCAAACTCGCTAAGCCAAAAATCAAATCACAAACCAACAGCCCAACAACATGAGTAGATAAACTTGAAAATATGATGGGGAAACTCATGACACAAATGAACACTATGCTAGGCCTAACAACTTTTGTTGGTAAAATGGCTACCCACCCAAAGTATAAACAGAGTATACATTTTAAATTAGCAATCTGGAACTCGAATGGTCTATACTCTATACCATAGATCTCCAAACATTTTAGGCTAAGGGCCACACTGACTTCTTTACTAATTGTAAATCTCAAGACTAGCTAGCTTATCATACCAACATATGTCCAGTATACATGCACTAATTAGCTCCAGCTGTCTCAGTTTGAGCTTAGACCATTCATGTATGAATCCATTCAGGTAGGATGACCTAACGGTATAGTGCGACCCGAGTGAGATCAAGCTAAAAACGTGGGCTAGGTGCTTAGTGCGATCTCAAAATTGAATATAATATACCCCTTAGCTCAGGGGTGAGCAACCCGCGGGCCGCATGCCCTGACGGGGAATTCAGGGTAAAGATGGAAGGCATCCGTTATTCCACCTTAAGGCACCCTAGCAGGGGTTCCCCAATGGTCCATCCTCTCCCCGGCTATTCGCGTTCTTCACGCATGACGGCCCTAATCGACTGGTAGACCCCCGCACACAGATCAGATACTCTGCCGTGCTAAGTTAAATCTTTAATTTATATATAAATCATTTAACTTAGCACGGCAGTACTACTGTGATGATGCAACGGTTTTCGCCAGAGGAAAAACAGAATTTGTCATCTGTAGGCTACTAGCAATCTTACAGAAGATGAATAAGTTATATCGTATTTGGAGGATTGCCGTCAATCCCTCGAAAGGTACCGCCACTTACTTCACCAGACGCAATGATCGCGACCTACTGAAAAAGCAAACTAACAAACCAAGGTGTCGCAGAACGCGACTCCCATAACAACCTCTTTCTTTGAATGGTAGTACAATTCAAGTGGTCTAAGACGTCCCAAGTATCTGGGGGGTCATCTTCAACAAAAAGTTAACTTGGGGCCCTCATATCAACAATGTACAATAAAATAAACTCTTCAAAACTTTTTTTTATTCAAAATAGGGCGCATTAGAAAAATCGCACCCCCAGTGTAAAACTATCACAACTCAGAAAACATAGTTTTGAGATATATAGCATTGAAGGGTTCATGATGCAATTAGAAATAGCATAGTATCTTTTTTTTTAAATAATATTTATGTTGTATGGGGCTAATTGGGATTACTATTGATTGATATTATTACAATTGAAAAATAAAATCTGTATTTTGATTAAGAAAGAATTAATTTATTATTGACTTGTGATAGTTTTACACTAAACATTTTTAATTTTTTCAATAATAATTTAGAATTTTAATAATAATAATACAGAAAATTCTAAATTATTGGATATTATAAAGGGATAGAGCAGTGATTCTCAACCACTGTGCCGTGGCACTTTTGTGTGCCGCGAAATTCTAAAAGTATGCCGCCAAATTTTAGATATATAATTATGTTTTTCTAATAGTGTTTGAAAAAGTCTTACTTTGTGATATCCAAAAGAGTGTGGAAAAGTAATACTGTGTGGGAAAGAGAAAAGAGAAGGGAAACTAGTGCGGAAAAGAAAAAGTTCGACAATGTCGATCGCAACATGGAATTACAGCTCCATAAAGTTGAGCATTGCACCAAATTTAAAAAAACCTGCGATCACTAACCTATTTTCTTTTGTAACTGATCACACTGATCATGATCATTAATATAGTATACCAAAGTACGGTTGGTAGTCAATAATACCACGGCTACCAACCGTCAAATTTAAATATTATATTATATTTTCATAAAGTGTAACAAAAACTGCCCTCTGGATTGCAACCCCTAATGAGAGGGTTAGTACACCAAAAGCCAGAGTCTGCAACAATCCGAAGAGAAACTCTCCAGTTCGTTTTGCCACGATGGAAATTTAGACCAGCTCTTTATTTGGGCGGTGGCCGGATCGGGGTTCTGTAAATAATAGGTAGCTAAGGGTGAAAAAAACAATAAAACACCTATGATGGTAAATGTGCTTTAATTCAATGATAACAGAATCTGAGATGCTCTTACAGTTCCAAACAATTGCAATGTATAAATTGCTGTGGTAAAACTGCACAGTAGCAAATGAAATAATGAGCGGTTCATTCACAAAGAGCTCCGTCGTAAATATAAACAAGTACCAAACAAGATAACAACACTAAGGTTGTACAATTTGAAAACAAAGCACACACACGTTGATGCTTTCGATATGGAAAAATAAAAATGCTTACCTCGATATCTCGCTAAGCTTACAATATCAAAGATGACGGGCACTTCCAATCGAGACCAACGGGTGCTATTCAGATGAACTTGGATCTTGTTGAACTATCTAAAACAGTAGCACTTGATAGAACTACGCGCACAGATAAACACGGCTTGGATTAGATGATGGTGTATTGAGAGCAGGTGAAATGCTGATCGAACGAAACTTCGTTACAGTTGGAGAATCCAGGATGGCAATCGATCAATTTGATGTTGTAAGGAGACCAAAACAAACATCACAACTCGATACTTGTCGAAAAGATAAACAAGAACTGGCTTGCGCAAAACTTTGCGTGCGGGGAGAAATCGTGCAATATGCTGATAATGGTGAATTTTGTAAAATCCACAGGTGGTATACTTCCACGTTAGAAAAAACTGTGACGCAACAGCGAATGGCTTAAAGTAATGCTCAATAGAAACAGGAGCTGGCCAATTTAAAATAATGGATAAAGCACCAGTAATTCAGCACTAAAAGGCACTTTAAAACTCAGCACACGAAGGTCGAACGTACACATTCAATATCTCAAACCCAACTGATACGACTCAACCGCGTCCGACAGCAAGCCACATCGCGTTCAAAAATTGCAAGGTCAATCCAAAATGCATTTAAAAATGCATACAAGACAATGGGCCGTACTCAGGGATATTGTGAAACGATATGAAAAGGAGAACAATATAACAAAGCAAAAATTTGTTACAAAAGTATATAAAATTATTTTCAATTAGGTATAAAAAGTATGTTGTTGGTTCTTTTTCAAAAACTATTAGAAAAAATATTGTTCGATACGCGTGGAAAAGTATCTTTTTCCATTCTCGGCTGCGGTTTAGGCTTCGGAACAGATAACTAAATTGAAGTTAGTTTATTAGTCTATTTTAAAGTAACTAGCTTTAGCCTATGGTCGCCGTTTTTAATTTGAGATTTTTACTTGCACACGATCATGTTTTTTGTCGTGACATTTTTATTATAGAATCGAAATTTACATTTCACGTCCGTGCCTTTTCGTAGAGAGGTCATAATCTTATTAAAGATTGCACATTTTTACAAATGTAATCGGATAATAACTTCCTTGCGAAAAGACACAAGCCTCTCTCGTAATTACCCTTTTAATATTTTTTTATAATTATAGGCAGATACTTTGAAAGAAAGGTATCAGAAAATCGGAGATACAAAAAGAGCAACTCCTATAGATGTACTGTGTGAAGGCCATCCAGAAGAAATGGCCTTATATCTCCGATATGTGCGAAGATTAGATTTTTTCGAAACACCAGACTATGAATACTTGCGCAAATTGTTTACAGACCTGTTTGAACGACGCGGATACGTAAATGATGGAGAATTTGATTGGACTGGAAAGACTATGGTATTGTTTTGTTTATTATTTAGTTTTAAAAGTATCTTATTTTAATTAAAATTAAAATTTATTTAATTTCTTACTGCGATACTGGGAACAGCCTCCGAACTTATATATTTTACACCAAATGCGAAATGCACCCCCATCTCGTATTGTTAAAACTAAATCTGCAAAGGTAGTGTATGTATTTTTGAACATGCGATGTTCTAAAATGCTATTAGAATCTGCTAAGCAATTTTAAGGTTTAATTTTGATTTGAGTGAGTAATTTCAATTTCAAACATGTAATTTTGTGTTTTATGTTAACAGAGTACTCCGGTAGGGTCTTTACAAACTACTGGTCACGATGTCGTAGTTTCTCCCAACAGGGAACGTCATTTAGCTAATAAGGTATAAGAAGTTTTTAAAAAGGAATTTTTGATTAGGAAAGAAATAATTACATTGAAATAATTTTTCAGAATACAAATAAAACTAGTGCATGGCCTGAAGCTTCTAAACAAAGTACGCTAGGAAATTTGACTCCTGCTGATCGTCACGGTTCTGTGCAAGTTGTCAGTTCTACAAATGGCGAATTGAATACTGACGATCCCACTGCAGGGCACAGCAATACTCCAATCACACAGCCTCAAGAAATTGAATTACTGGACGAAACTAAGTAAATTTTCTAGTTTATTTTATATTTAATTAACAAGTCTAGTAAAAATAGTAGGATTGTCCATTTAGTTTTAGTCTAATGTAGTAAGCATGATTGATGACAATGAAGGGAATTTTCAAATAATTTCAATTCGAATATCTACAATGCTAATTTTGAACACTTGAAAAAATTTAATTGAAACTTTCACGAACTTTAGTAGTACCCCGTTTGTTAAAAATAAAAACATCGAAATAAGAAGACAGTAAGTGCCAAGGGAACTGTCAAAAGCTTATAAAATAAATTGAATTTTATTATGTTGACTTGATTAATTAATAATAAATTTAGACATGATGAAATAAAAAATAAATTTTCCTGTTTTTTGTTTAGATGTTGCTGTTTCTTTAAAAGAAAGAAGAAGAAAGGAGTGCGTGCCAAATGACTACAGTATAGTGAGACCGACCAACAACTAACATTGTTGCCTTGTGGTCATAGTAGTGCTGCAACTCTCAATTGACTAGTTTTAAACAAAGACCAATGTACAGACCTTGTTACACTATCTACTATTTAAACAATATAAAATTTAGCCTTAAGTTATTATAATGATAATGTAGTTGTTGCAAAATAAGAGTGAGCCTTACTCGTAAGTTTTTTCATGCAGTTCGTCATAGTCATATTAACTTTAAGATTATTTATGTTTTAGTAAGTTGGTAATATAAATATGTTTCTTAAACAAAGTTGACTAAAATTTGATTACTTAAAAGAGCATTGATACTTGTAAGGGTTGCCAGCTATTGCACCATCAACAGTTGAGGCAACAAATTAAGATGATTAGAATAAGGTTGCCTTTTTTAAAGAAAATTTTAAATCGCTCGGCACTTGCTATAATAAAATTATATATAAACTTAGCTCTGGCTTATATAGGGTTTATCCGATAAGTTTTTAAAAACATAAAATTCTTTAATATTATATTATTGCATTTATTGTCTGTTATTCTTTTTGTGCCATGTTTTTGCTGTATTTTGTACCGAAAAATTGTTTTATGTACTAGGCTGATATTAATTACACTAGGCAGTATATTGTACAAGAAATTTTACAGTTTATTGTTGTGTTGTGACAGGTGTGTCAATTATACAGTAATTAAACATTTTAGTTTATTGTACAATAAATTGTGGTGCATAGTGTAATCCAGGCATTTATACACTCGAGTCATCCCTTACATCGTTAGCATGATTTTGTTATTTTGATAAACTCTGTATATATTTGCGCTTGTTTAAAAATTTTGTGAATCTAAATGTCGATTAAAGACTTACATGATAACTTGTGAATATGTTTTCTTTTAAATTAGTTCCAATTTATAGTTATATAAATAGACAACATAATTATTATGTAGCTATGTATTTTAAAAATTTTCGTTCTATTATCAAAATTGATTCACATTTCAGAAGTAATTATCACAATATTTGTTCGTTGAATCATTTATGTTTTAATTCCTTTGGAGATTTATTTGTGTAACAAATAAAGTGAATGCAACCGTTGATTTCATTGAAATATACAAGTGGATATAAATTTTTTTATTATTTATACTTTCCAACCATATCACATCACTATTGAATTTAATCGAGATTATTAAATATTAACTGTTGGAACTACTGGGTTTTACCTTTGTTACTTTACCATACTTTTGTAAATATTATTTTAATATTTAGTTCATTTTGGCCCGCTAAACGAGTAAGGCTAAATTTTTTGTTTACTGTATTACATGACTTACATTTTGGTAAGATTTGTATACTTTATACTGAATGTACCATCAAAAGTATAACAAAAATTGCAACTATTAAACACGAACTATTTTATCAAATTTTTGTCCTCCCAATAGAAGACTTTTAAACTGCCGTGTTTAATATTTGCAATTCCTTTTAATTTATTAGTGTTCTTTTTATATTTATACTTAACTTATTTGTTTGATTCACATTCAGTATTACTTATTCTCATTAGATTTATTGTAAAATGTGATTTATTCATTGTACATTAAATTACTTGCTTTATTGTTGATCTCAATTAAAGTTGATCGACTGCTTTACTAATTGTTGATTTGTCTCATTATTTAAACTAAATTGTACATTTTAAGCATTCATTTAGGTAGAATGCTTAGAAACTAATAAACAGTTTCTTCACGCACGTCAATCCAATCTACATAAACATCTTTGTGTACATCGTAATATCACATTTAATGGTAAATTTTAGTTTCTACAGGGTGAATGAGACCACCTGTATCAGTAATGTTTTTCAAAAACGGTTGTGAGACCGAGGTTGCGAGAGTTGGGTCAAAAAACTTTCTTATAAAAGCCGTAATAAAGAATCGAATGGTGATATTATTAGTTTTCGGAAAGGTCGTCATTCCGAGTAGTTTACTCCAGAAACTCCTGAATTCCACAATTAATGGCACTGTAGGTCAAAAGTAGTATTGTTGAAAAGATCTAAAAAAAATAAAGACCGTAAAATTGTTATTTTAATAAATATTGCAAAGTAAACTGCGTCAGTCGAATTTTCTCGTCAAAATACATTAGAATCACTCGAAAAACCAATGGTTTTCCAAAAATGACTTTTGGGCTAAAAAAACTTCAAAGGGGTAATCCATCGTTTTTATCAAAATCCGCTAAAATTTAACATGCCTTTTGTTAGATTGTATACGACGTATTTGGATGCGTAGAGTGCGAAAAACTTGTTTTTAGCCGGCGGAAGCGCTTAAATCTTGGAAAAAATCACTTTCAAAGATGAAAAAGTAAAGATCGCTTTTTGCAACTTCAATCGACCGTAAAAGTGTTATTTTAATAAATATTGCAAAATAAACTGCGTCAGTCGAATTTTCTCGTCAAAATACATTAGAATCACTCGAAAAAGCAATGGTTTTCCAAATATGACTTTTTGGGCTAAAAAAACTTAAAAGGGGTTAATCCATCGTTTTTATCAAAATCCGCTAAAATTTAACATGCCCTTTTTACTTTACCATACATAGTATGAGTATACGTAGTATACCATACATAATGGTAAAGTATTGTAATCGAAAAAAAAAAAAATTTCAGATTTCAACGGATTTATAGTCCTTGAGGTCCAACGAGTTGTTTGAGACCACACATCAACAAATGTCTGTGTGTGTGTGTGTATGTCACGTAAATTTTGTGTGCGCTTTGGCGCCCAACTAACAAGAATTTCTCAACCAAATTTCATATTTAGTACTTTTATATTTAGACTTAGAGCTGATTAGATTTTGGCTGAAATTGTTTCACGGAAACTTGGTGGTGGGGGTGACGCGAGGGAATGGATAACGAGATTCCACCACTGTTTTTATATAATTATGTATATAAGGTTATTAAAATTTTATCGATAACAATAACCAATTCTGTTTCTCTGTAATACAAAAGAAACAACAATTAAGTTTACTATTATCTCTACATAAACTACAACAATTAAAATTCATTCACTAATACACTTCTTAACACAATATTCTAAAATCTGTCATAATCTTATTCGTTCCTCCATATTGCGAGCGCAATATGGAGCGCGGCAAATTTAAATTAAGAAAGCACTTTCTTTACATCTCCCCCTCCCACCGTGAAAATTCTCATGAAAAATTTCATTAGCTATTGCTTACTCTGGTATTAATTTTGTTATGTGGAACAGGCCTGTTTCTTCGTTTCTTTTTCCTGTTTTAATTCTAAATATGGTGTTTGACAATTTCTCTGTTATTTTGAAAGGACCGATCCTGAGTTCATCTAATTTTCTTCTATTTAACTTATTCCCGTTCTCAATGTATACGGAGTCGCCTATATTGAATTCATTTTCTTTTCTGTTTTTGTCAAATAGTTTCTTATTATATTCATGTGATTTTATAGTGTTATCTACAGCCATTTTTCTATCTTCCTTCCAATCTTCTGCATTTTTACGTTCTTTTAGTTCTTCGGGTAACATATTTGTATTGGTCCCATCTAACAGATATTTTGGTGTAAAACCTGTTACTGAGTGTTCTGTTATGTTATATTTGTCAACACATTCTCTTGCTATTGTTGTCCAAGCTTTTCTTTCTGAAGATTCATTGATTCTGCATCTTATTTTATTGACTATTGTTTGGTTCAATCTTTCGTTTAGACCATTTGAAAAAGGTGCATTTAAGGCTGTGTAAATAAGTCTGATATTCTGTTCTTCTAAAAAATTTTTGAATTCTTTAGAGTTGAGTCCTGGATATTGATCTGTTAATATTGTATCTATCTTGTTTATTTCTAGTGTGTTTTGAACCATCTTTATGAAATCGCTTGCAGCTTGGGTTTTTGAAGTATGTATGAATGCGTATCTTGTATAGTGATCAACCAAAAGATGAAGGTACCTCTTCGTTGATCTTTGACCACCAAACCCACCGATCGTATCAATCGACATTATCTCAAATGGCCTTGTTGCTGGTCCCAATTGTGACATCAATCCATATTTTGCTTGACCTCTAGATTTATTTCTTTTACAAATATCGCATGTTTTGCATATTTTTTTAATGTTTTCTATTAATCTTTTTGAAGTATAATATGGGCATATTCTGTTTATCATTTGATTTATGCCAATATGACACCAATCTATATGTGTATTTCTTATCAATGCAATGCCCAATTTCTCTGATAATACTATTTTCTTTTTATTCTTACTCTGTTTATAAATTATACCATGCTCATCTATTGTCCTTCTCTTAAGTTCTTTTAATGCAATGTTTTCATCTTGATCTTTTTTTATTTCTTGAATTTTGATTGTATTTACTATCTTTAATGCTTCTTCAGCATTATCTATTGCTTCTAATACCGGGTTCCTGCTAAGACAGTCTGCTTCAATGTTGAGTTTCCCCGGTATGTATTTAATATTGAAATCAAATTGAGATAGGTAATATGTTAGATCACCTAATTCTTCGTCTGTTCTTGCTTTTAAATTGAGGTTCTCCAAAGGTTTATGGTCTGAATACACTTCAAATTTTCTTCCAATCAACCAGTGTTCCCAATACTTCACCGCCTCCTTCACTGCCAAGCATTCCAAATATATAGCTTTTTTTCTTTTTTGTGTCTCGTTTAATTTTTTTGAAAAATAGGCTACTGGTTTATCCTTTCCATTTTGTTGTGTTTGTTTCAGTATTGCACCCATACCTTCTATTGAAGCATCTGAAAATATCTTAATAGGCAGGTCTTTATCGAATATTTCTAACACTGGTTGAGAACATAATAATTTTTTTATTTCTGTAAATGATTTTTCACAATCCACAGACCAATTAAATTTTACATCTTTTCTCAACAATCTATGCAATGGATCTAGTATTGATGAGATTTTCGGTATGTATTCGCGATAAAAGTTTATTTTACCTAGGAATTGTCTGATATTCTTCTGTGTTTTTGGAGTAGGAAAATTATGTATTGATACTAAGTTGTCTTTGATTGGTCTTACTGTATTATTTTCTATTATATGTCCGAGATATTTGATTGATTTGGATGCAAACGTGCATTTTTTTAATTTCAATCTAAAGCCTTCTTTTATTATGGCTTCTAAAACTTGTTTTATATGCATGATATGATCTTCAAAAGTTTTTGAAAATATTAATATGTCATCTATGTAATTTTCCGTGAAGTTCTTAAGATTATTTTTTCTTAGTATGCTTGATAAAATTCTCTGGAAGATTGCTGGTGCTGTTTTTAAACCGAATGGTAGACAAGTCCATTGATAGTGTCCTTCTTGAGTTATAAAACCTGTTTTATTTCTATCTTCTATCCTTATTGGTATTGACCAAAATGCTGAATTGATGTCAAGTGATGTAAAATATTTACAATTTCTAGATTTAATTATTAGGTCATCAATTAGCGGAAAAGGTTGAGATTGTGGTATCACAATTTTATTTAAATCTCTAAAATCAATGCATAATCTAGTCTTTCCCTCATCTTTTTTTAATGCTAGAGTCACTGGTGCAGCGAAAGGGCTATATGATTCTTCAATTAAATTTTTTTCCAACAGTCTTGCCACTTGCTGTTCTATTTCATTCCTGTCTTCAATTGTACATCTATATGGTCTTTTACTACAAAATTTATCCACTAAGAGATCTATTCTTGCTTCATAGTTTTTTACAGTTCCTATATCATATTTATCCCTGGCAAATATTACTGCATATTCCTCTATCAATTGTTTTATTTTGATTTTTTTATTATCATCCAAATGATTTAAATCTATTTTAAAATCTTTTTCATTAATGTGTTCATTAAAATTTATTTCTATCATATCTTCTCCTTGCGATTGTTTTTGGCTTATATTTAGATTTTCATCTTGCTTCAATTTAAATTCTCTTATTATATCCAGGCCTATCAAAAAATCATGAAAATCCTCATTTTCTACAATAAACACGTCTATTTCTTTTTCAATATTGAAAATTTTTAATTTTATCTTTGTTAATCCTTTTGTGAGTGACACACCACTAATTGTTTTTAATTGTATTTTGTTTTTATCTTTATTATTATTATTTATAGTTTTTATTAATCTTTTATTAATCAATGAAACTTGAGATCCTGAATCATAGATCCCTTCTATTTTTATTTTATCTTCCAATACAATGTTTAATTTAATTAGTGGTGTGTTTATTCGTTTTTTGCTTCATTATAAATTTCTACATCCAAAATAGAATTGTTATTTACCTTTCTTGTTGTAATGTTTCTCTCTCTATCTTCTTCATTTTTCTTAAACCAGCATTTTTCATTAGGGTGGTATCTCACACCTTTACCCAAATCTTCACACGTCTTACAAGGTTTTTTTTCTTCATATTTTTTTTTAGAGTTTGATGTGAAATTTCTTTGAAAACTTCTTTTGTTTACTAGACATTCGAGTTGTCTCAACTCATTAAATAAATCTGTTGTCTCTTTTAATTCTGACTTATTAATTTTGTTCAATATAAATTCTGGTAACCCCACTGCTATTAATGCTATAAGTGACCCAATATCCATATTCTTATTAAAATCCATCAAAAGTTTCTCTTTTTTCAAAGCATAATCAGTTAGCGAACCCTCTCGATACTTAAATGATATTGCATACGTAACATTATTCCATCCACTATCTGTAAAGCATTCCAAAAATCTCTTCTTCCACTCCAACCAACCAGCACCCACCGTTAATCTAATGAGTGTAGAAGAGTGCCAATCCAAACCTGGTCTATCCAGAAATAATTTCAATAATTCAATTTTATCCTCACCTTTATCTATTTGATATCTAAAACACTCCTTTTCAAAGCCTTCCATCCATTGTTTAGCATTAGTATTTTTGCTTGAAAATTTCTCTATCAAAAATTTTTCCGATATTAGTTTTAAGTTTTTTTCTTTATCCTTATTTTGCGTTGTTTCTATCAGCTTTTCCAATATTTCTCTTAGATTATGATCTTGTGTTTTATTTTCATTCTCTTCATTTACCTCCTCCAAATATTGCTCTTTAAATTGCAAATTCCCATCTTCGTCCATGTACGTCTCCTCCAATTCCTTTGTCATCGTAATCCACACCCTTCTTACTTGATTTCTTCTCTTTAATGAATTAACCAGTTTTGTGTAATTGTTTGTCTTTTTCAACTCTACATGATCTCCCACATATCTACATTCTTCCGGCAATACATATGCTTTTCCATCACTTGTACAAATTGAGGTTATAGCAATTATACTTGTTTTAGCATCTTTTGGTGAAGGCACCACCGTAAATTCAAATTGCAATTTCGACATCACAAACAAAATTGTTGTTTTATAAGGTTATTAAAATTTTATCGATAACAATAACCAATTCTGTTTCTCTGTAATACAAAAGAAACAACAATTAAGTTTACTATTATCTCTACATAAACTACAACAATTAAAATTCATTCACTAATACACTTCTTAACACAATATTCTAAAATCTGTCATAATCTTATTCGTTCCTCCATATTGCGAGCGCAATATGGAGCGCGGCAAATTTAAATTAAGAAAGCACTTTCTTTACATGTATTTATAACTTATACGACATAATGAGATGTTATAATACCATATCATTAATGTATGGTAAAGTCATGGGATGGCCACATCAGAATCCCAGTGAGGCCGTAGGCCGAACAACCACATCCGACGTTTTTTATATTTGGAAGCATAGATTTACCGGGTGTATTCCGATAGGGGATCGAAAAATCCATTATTTTTGCGATATCTCTTACCGTTTTCGAGATAATCGACATTTTCCGATTTTAGTCTTTTTGGCACTCAAAATACACAAAATTTTTTAAGATTTTTTTTTTTTTCAATTTAGGACATTCAGCACTTGTTTTTTATATTTGGAAGCACAGATTTACCGGGTGTATTCCGATAGGGGATCGAAAAATCCATTATTTTTGCGATATCTCTTACCGTTTTCGAGATAATCGACATTTTCCGATTTTAGTCTTTTTGGCACTCAAAATACACAAAATTTTTTAAGATTTTTTTTTTTTTCAATTTAGGACATTCAGCACTTGTTTTTTATATTTGGAAGCATAGATTTACCGGGTGTATTCTGATAGGGGATCGAAAAATCCATTATTTTTGCGATATCTCTTACCGTTCTCGAGATAATCGACATTTTCCGATTTTAGTCTTTTTGGCACTCAAAATACACAAAATTTTTTAAGATTTTTTTTTTTTTCAATTTAGGACATTCAGCACTTGTTTTTTATATTTGGAAGCACAGATTTACCGGGTGTATTCCGATAGGGGATCGAAAAATCCATTATTTTTGCGATATCTCTTACCGTTTTCGAGATAATCGACATTTTCCGATTTTAGTCTTTTTGGCACTCAAAATACACAAAATTTTTTAAGATTTTTTTTTTTTTCAATTTAGGACATTCAGCACTTGTTTTTTATATTTGGAAGCATAGATTTACCGGGTGTATTCTGATAGGGGATCGAAAAATCCATTATTTTTGCGATATCTCTTACCGTTCTCGAGATAATCGACATTTTCCGATTTTAGTCTTTTTGGCACTCAAAATACACAAAATTTTTTAAGATTTTTTTTTTTTCAATTTAGGACATTCAGCACTTGTTTTTTATATTTGGAAGCATAGATTTACCGGGTGTATTCCGATAGGGGATCGAAAAATCCATTATTTTTGCGATATCTCTTACCGTTTTCGAGATAATCGACATTTTCCGATTTTAGTCTTTTTGGCACTCAAAATACACAAAATTTTTTAAGATTTTTTTTTTTTTCAATTTAGGACATTCAGCACTTGTTTTTTATATTTGGAAGCACAGATTTACCGGGTGTATTCCGATAGGGGATCGAAAAATCCATTATTTTTGCGATATCTCTTACCGTTTTCGAGATAATCGACATTTTCCGATTTTAGTCTTTTTGGCACTCAAAATACACAAAATTTTTTAAGATTTTTTTTTTTTCAATTTAGGACATTCAGCACTTGTTTTTTATATTTGGAAGCATAGATTTACCGGGTGTATTCTGATAGGGGATCGAAAAATCCATTATTTTTGCGATATCTCTTACCGTTCTCGAGATAATCGACATTTTCCGATTTTAGTCTTTTTGGCACTCAAAATACACAAAATTTTTTAAGATTTTTTTTTTTTCAATTTAGGACATTCAGCACTTGTTTTTTATATTTGGAAGCATAGATTTACCGGGTGTATTCCGATAGGGGATCGAAAAATCCATTATTTTTGCGATATCTCTTACCGTTTTCGAGATAATCGACATTTTCCGATTTTAGTCTTTTTGGCACTCAAAATACACAAAATTTTTTAAGATTTTTTTTTTTTTCAATTTAGGACATTCAGCACTTGTTTTTTATATTTGGAAGCATAGATTTACCGGGTGTATTCCGATAGGGGATCGAAAAATCCATTATTTTTGCGATATCTCTTACCGTTTTCGAGATAATCGACATTTTCCGATTTTAGTCTTTTTGGCACTCAAAATACACAAAATTTTTTAAGATTTTTTTTTTTTTCAATTTAGGACATTCAGCACTTGTTTTTTATATTTGGAAGCATAGATTTACCGGGTGTATTCCGATAGGGGATCGAAAAATCCATTATTTTTGCGATATCTCTTACCGTTCTCGAGATAATCGACATTTTCCGATTTTAGTCTTTTTGGCACTCAAAATACACAAAATTTTTTAAGATTTTTTTTTTTTCAATTTAGGACATTCAGCACTTGTTTTTTATATTTGGAAGCATAGGTTTACCGGGTGTATTCCGATAGGGGATCGAAAAATCCATTATTTTTGCGATATCTCTTACCGTTTTCGAGATAATCGACATTTTCCGATTTTAGTCTTTTTGGCACTCAAAATACACAAAATTTTTTAAGATTTTTTTTTTTTTCAATTTAGGACATTCAGCACTTGTTTTTTATATTTGGAAGCATAGGTTTACCGGGTGTATTCCGATAGGGGATCGAAAAATCCATTATTTTTGCGATATCTCTTACCGTTTTCGAGATAATCGACATTTTCCGATTTTAGTCTTTTTGGCACTCAAAATACACAAAATTTTTTAAGATTTTTTTTTTTTCAATTTAGGACATTCAGCACTTGTTTTTTTATATTTGGAAGCATAGATTTACCGGGTGTATTCCGATAGGGGATCGAAAAATCCATTATTTTTGCGATATCTCTTACCGTTTTCGAGATAATCGACATTTTCCGATTTTAGTCTTTTTGGCACTCAAAATACACAAAATTTGCATAGATTTACCGGGTGTATTCCGATAGGGGATCGAAAAATCCATTATTTTTGCGATATCTCTTACCGTTTTCGAGATAATCGACATTTTCGGATTTTAGTCTTTTTGGCACTCAAAATACACAAAATTTGCATAGATTTACCGGTTGTATTCCAATAGGGGATCGAAAAATCCATTATTTTTGCGATATCTCTTACCGTTTTCGAGATAATCGACATTTTCCGATTTTAGTCTTTTTGGCACTCAAAATACACAAAAATTTTTAAGATTTTTTTTTTTTCAATTTAGGACATTCAGCACTTGTTTTTTATATTTGGAAGCATAGATTTACCGGGTGTAGTCCGATAGGGGATCGAAAAATCCATTATTTTTGCGATATCTCTTACCGTTTTCGAGATAATCGACATTTTCCGATTTTAGTCTTTTTGGCACTCAAAATACACAAAATTTTTTAAGATTTTTTTTTTTCAATTTAGGACATTCAGCACTTGTTTTTTATATTTGGAAGCATAGATTTACCGGGTGTATTCCGATAGGGGATCGAAAAATCCATTATTTTTGCGATATCTCTTACCGTTTTCGAGATAATCGACATTTTCCGATTTTAGTCTTTTTGGCACTCAAAATACACAAAATTTGCATAGCTTTACCGGGTGTATTCCGATAGGGGATCGAAAAATCCATTATTTTTGCGATATCTCTTACCGTTTTCGAGATAATCGACATTTTCGGATTTTAGTCTTTTTGGCACTCAAAATACACAAAATTTGCATAAATTTACCGGGTGTATTCCGATAGGGGATCGAAAAATCCATTATTTTTGCGATATCTCTTACCGTTTTCGAGATAATCGACATTTTCCGATTTTAGTCTTTTTGGCACTCAAAATACACAAAATTTTTTAAGATTTTTTTTTTTTTCAATTTAGGACATTCAGCACTTGTTTTTTATATTTGGAAGCATAGATTTACCGGGTGTATTCCGATAGGGGATCGAAAAATCCATTATTTTTGCGATATCTCTTACCGTTTTCGAGATAATCGACATTTTCCGATTTTAGTCTTTTTGGCACTCAAAATACACAAAAATTTTTAAGATTTTTTTTTTTTTCAATTTAGGACATTCAGCACTTGTTTTTTATATTTGGAAGCATAGATTTACCGGGTGTAGTCCGATAGGGGATCGAAAAATCCATTATTTTTGCGATATCTCTTACCGTTTTCGAGATAATCGACATTTTCCGATTTTAGTCTTTTTGGCACTCAAAATACACAAAATTTTTTAAGATTTTTTTTTTTCAATTTAGGACATTCAGCACTTGTTTTTTATATTTGGAAGCATAGATTTACCGGGTGTATTCCGATAGGGGATCGAAAAATCCATTATTTTTGCGATATCTCTTACCGTTTTCGAGATAATCGACATTTTCCGATTTTAGTCTTTTTGGCACTCAAAATACACAAAATTTGCATAGCTTTACCGGGTGTATTCCGATAGGGGATCGAAAAATCCATTATTTTTGCGATATCTCTTACCGTTTTCGAGATAATCGACATTTTCCGATTTTAGTCTTTTTGGCACTCAAAATACACAAAATTTGCATAGATTTACCGGTTGTATTCCAATAGGGGATCGAAAAATCCATTATTTTTGCGATATCTCTTACCGTTTTCGAGATAATCGACATTTTCCGATTTTAGTCTTTTTGGCACTCAAAATACACAAAATTTGCATAAATTTACCGGGTGTATTCCGATAGGGGATCGAAAAATCCATTATTTTTGCGATATCTCTTACCGTTTTCGAGATAATCGACATTTTCCGATTTTAGTCTTTTTGGCACTCAAAATACACAAAATTTTTTAAGATTTTTTTTTTTTTCAATTTAGGACATTCAGCACTTGTTTTTTATATTTGGAAGCATAGATTTACCGGGTGTATTCCGATAGGGGATCGAAAAATCCATTATTTTTGCGATATCTCTTACCGTTTTCGAGATAATCGACATTTTCCGATTTTAGTCTTTTTGGCACCAAAATACACAAAATTTGCATAGATTTACCGGGTGTATTCCGATAGGGGATCGAAAAATCCATTATTTTTGCGATATCTCTTACCGTTTTCGAGATAATCGACATTTTCCGATTTTAGTCTTTTTGGCACTCAAAATACACAAAATTTTTTAAGATTTTTTTTTTTTTCAATTTAGGACATTCAGCACTTGTTTTTTATATTTGGAAGCATAGATTTACCGGGTGTATTCCGATAGGGGATCGAAAAATCCATTATTTTTGCGATATCTCTTACCGTTTTCGAGATAATCGACATTTTCCGATTTTAGTCTTTTTGGCACCAAAATACACAAAATTTGCATAGATTTACCGGGTGTATTCCGATAGGGGATCGAAAAATCCATTATTTTTGCGATATCTCTTACCGTTTTCGAGATAATCGACATTTTCCGATTTTAGTCTTTTTGGCACTCAAAATACACAAAAATTTTTAAGATTTTTTTTTTTTTCAATTGAGGACATTCAGCACTTGTTTTTTATATTTGGAAGCATAAATTTACCGAGTGTATTCCGATAGGGGATCGAAAAATCCATTATTTTTGCGATATCTCTTACCGTTTTCGAGATAATCGACATTTTCCGATTTTAGTCTTTTTGGCACTCAAAATACACAAAATTTTTTAAGATTTTTTTTTTTTCAATTTAGGACATTCAGCACTTGTTTTTTATATTTGGAAGCATAGATTTACCGGGTGTATTCCGATAGGGGATCGAAAAATCCATTATTTTTGCGATATCTCTTACCGTTTTCGAGATAATCGACATTTTCCGATTTTAGTCTTTTTGGCACCAAAATACACAAAATTTGCATAGATTTACCGGGTGTATTCCGATAGGGGATCGAAATATCCATTATTTTTGCGATATCTCTTACCGTTTTCGAGATAATCGACATTTTCCGATTTTAGTCTTTTTGGCACTCAAAATACACAAAATTTTTTAAGATTTTTTTTTTGTCAATTTAGGACATTCAGCACTTGTTTTTTATATTTGGAAGTATAGATTTACCGGGTGTATTCCGATAGGGGATCGAAAAATCCATTATTTTTGCGATATCTCTTACCGTTTTCGGATAATCGACATTTTCCGATTTTAGTCTTTTTGGCACTCAAAATACACAAAAATTTTTAAGATTTTTTTTTTTTCAATTTAGGACATTCAGCACTTGTTTTTTATATTTGGAAGCATAAATTTACCGGGTGTATTCCGATAGGGGATCGAAAAATCCATTATTTTTGCGATATCTCTTACCGTTTTCGAGATAATCGACATTTTCCGATTTTAGTCTTTTTGGCACTCAAAATACACAAAATTTTTTAAGATTTTTTTTTTTTCAATTTAGGACATTCAGCACTTGTTTTTTATATTTGGAAGCATAGATTTACCGGGTGTATTCCGATAGGGGATCGAAAAATCCATTATTTTTGCGATATCTCTTACCGTTTTCGAGATAATCGACATTTTCCGATTTTAGTCTTTTTGGCACTCAAAATACACAAAATTTTTTAAGATTTTTTTTTTTCAATTTAGGACATTCAGCACTTGTTTTTTATATTTGGAAGCATAGATTTACCGGGTGTATTCCGATAGGGGATCGAAAAATCCATTATTTTTGCGATATCTCTTACCGTTTTCGAGATAATCGACATTTTCCGATTTTAGTCTTTTTGGCACTCAAAATACACAAAATTTTTTAAGATTTTTTTTTTTTTCAATTTAGGACATTCAGCACTTGTTTTTTATATTTGGAAGCATAGATTTACCGGGTGTATTCCGATAGGGGATCGAAAAATCCATTATTTTTGCGATATCTCTTACCGTTTTCGAGATAATCGACATTTTCCGATTTTAGTCTTTTTGGCACTCAAAATACACAAAATTTTTTAAGATTTTTTTTTTTTTCAATTTAGGACATTCAGCACTTGTTTTTTATATTTGGAAGCATAGATTTACCGGGTGTATTCCGATAGGGGATCGAAAAATCCATTATTTTTGCGATATCTCTTACCGTTCTCGAGATAATCGACATTTTCCGATTTTAGTCTTTTTGGCACTCAAAATACACAAAATTTTTTAAGATTTTTTTTTTTTCAATTTAGGACATTCAGCACTTGTTTTTTATATTTGGAAGCATAGATTTACCGGGTGTATTCCGATAGGGGATCGAAAAATCCATTATTTTTGCGATATCTCTTACCGTTTTCGAGATAATCGACATTTTCCGATTTTAGTCTTTTTGGCACTCAAAATACACAAAATTTTTTAAGATTTTTTTTTTTTTCAATTTAGGACATTCAGCACTTGTTTTTTATATTTGGAAGCATAGATTTACCGGGTGTATTCCGATAGGGGATCGAAAAATCCATTATTTTTGCGATATCTCTTACCGTTTTCGAGATAATCGACATTTTCCGATTTTAGTCTTTTTGGCACTCAAAATACACAAAAATTTTTAAGATTTTTTTTTTTTTCAATTTAGGACATTCAGCACTTGTTTTTTATATTTGGAAGCATAGATTTACCGGGTGTAGTCCGATAGGGGATCGAAAAATCCATTATTTTTGCGATATCTCTTACCGTTTTCGAGATAATCGACATTTTCCGATTTTAGTCTTTTTGGCACTCAAAATACACAAAATTTTTTAAGATTTTTTTTTTTCAATTTAGGACATTCAGCACTTGTTTTTTATATTTGGAAGCATAGATTTACCGGGTGTATTCCGATAGGGGATCGAAAAATCCATTATTTTTGCGATATCTCTTACCGTTTTCGAGATAATCGACATTTTCCGATTTTAGTCTTTTTGGCACTCAAAATACACAAAATTTGCATAGATTTACCGGGTGTATTCCGATAGGGGATCGAAAAATCCATTATTTTTGCGATATCTCTTACCGTTTTCGAGATAATCGACATTTTCGGATTTTAGTCTTTTTGGCACTCAAAATACACAAAATTTGCATAGATTTACCGGTTGTATTCCAATAGGGGATCGAAAAATCCATTATTTTTGCGATATCTCTTACCGTTTTCGAGATAATCGACATTTTCCGATTTTAGTCTTTTTGGCACTCAAAATACACAAAATTTGCATAAATTTACCGGGTGTATTCCGATAGGGGATCGAAAAATCCATTATTTTTGCGATATCTCTTACCGTTTTCGAGATAATCGACATTTTCCGATTTTAGTCTTTTTGGCACTCAAAATACACAAAATTTTTTAAGATTTTTTTTTTTTCAATTTAGGACATTCAGCACTTGTTTTTTATATTTGGAAGCATAGATTTACCGGGTGTATTCCGATAGGGGATCGAAAAATCCATTATTTTTGCGATATCTCTTACCGTTTTCGAGATAATCGACATTTTCCGATTTTAGTCTTTTTGGCACCAAAATACACAAAATTTGCATAGATTTACCGGGTGTATTCCGATAGGGGATCGAAATATCCATTATTTTTGCGATATCTCTTACCGTTTTCGAGATAATCGACATTTTCCGATTTTAGTCTTTTTGGCACTCAAAATACACAAAATTTTTTAAGATTTTTTTTTTTGTCAATTTAGGACATTCAGCACTTGTTTTTTATATTTGGAAGTATAGATTTACCGGGTGTATTCCGATAGGGGATCGAAAAATCCATTATTTTTGCGATATCTCTTACCGTTTTCGGATAATCGACATTTTCCGATTTTAGTCTTTTTGGCACTCAAAATACACAAAAATTTTTAAGATTTTTTTTTTTTCAATTTAGGACATTCAGCACTTGTTTTTTATATTTGGAAGCATAAATTTACCGGGTGTATTCCGATAGGGGATCGAAAAATCCATTATTTTTGCGATATCTCTTACCGTTTTCGAGATAATCGACATTTTCCGATTTTAGTCTTTTTGGCACTCAAAATACACAAAATTTTTTAAGATTTTTTTTTTTTCAATTTAGGACATTCAGCACTTGTTTTTTATATTTGGAAGCATAGATTTACCGGGTGTATTCCGATAGGGGATCGAAAAATCCATTATTTTTGCGATATCTCTTACCGTTTTCGAGATAATCGACATTTTCCGATTTTAGTCTTTTTGGCACTCAAAATACACAAAATTTTTTAAGATTTTTTTTTTTCAATTTAGGACATTCAGCACTTGTTTTTTATATTTGGAAGCATAGATTTACCGGGTGTATTCCGATAGGGGATCGAAAAATCCATTATTTTTGCGATATCTCTTACCGTTTTCGAGATAATCGACATTTTCCGATTTTAGTCTTTTTGGCACTCAAAATACACAAAATTTTTTAAGATTTTTTTTTTTTTCAATTTAGGACATTCAGCACTTGTTTTTTATATTTGGAAGCATAGATTTACCGGGTGTATTCCGATAGGGGATCGAAAAATCCATTATTTTTGCGATATCTCTTACCGTTTTCGAGATAATCGACATTTTCCGATTTTAGTCTTTTTGGCACTCAAAATACACAAAATTTTTTAAGATTTTTTTTTTTTTCAATTTAGGACATTCAGCACTTGTTTTTTATATTTGGAAGCATAGATTTACCGGGTGTATTCCGATAGGGGATCGAAAAATCCATTATTTTTGCGATATCTCTTACCGTTCTCGAGATAATCGACATTTTCCGATTTTAGTCTTTTTGGCACTCAAAATACACAAAATTTTTTAAGATTTTTTTTTTTTCAATTTAGGACATTCAGCACTTGTTTTTTATATTTGGAAGCATAGATTTACCGGGTGTATTCCGATAGGGGATCGAAAAATCCATTATTTTTGCGATATCTCTTACCGTTTTCGAGATAATCGACATTTTCCGATTTTAGTCTTTTTGGCACTCAAAATACACAAAATTTTTTAAGATTTTTTTTTTTTTCAATTTAGGACATTCAGCACTTGTTTTTTATATTTGGAAGCATAGATTTACCGGGTGTATTCCGATAGGGGATCGAAAAATCCATTATTTTTGCGATATCTCTTACCGTTTTCGAGATAATCGACATTTTCCGATTTTAGTCTTTTTGGCACTCAAAATACACAAAAATTTTTAAGATTTTTTTTTTTTTCAATTTAGGACATTCAGCACTTGTTTTTTATATTTGGAAGCATAGATTTACCGGGTGTAGTCCGATAGGGGATCGAAAAATCCATTATTTTTGCGATATCTCTTACCGTTTTCGAGATAATCGACATTTTCCGATTTTAGTCTTTTTGGCACTCAAAATACACAAAATTTTTTAAGATTTTTTTTTTTCAATTTAGGACATTCAGCACTTGTTTTTTATATTTGGAAGCATAGATTTACCGGGTGTATTCCGATAGGGGATCGAAAAATCCATTATTTTTGCGATATCTCTTACCGTTTTCGAGATAATCGACATTTTCCGATTTTAGTCTTTTTGGCACTCAAAATACACAAAATTTGCATAGATTTACCGGGTGTATTCCGATAGGGGATCGAAAAATCCATTATTTTTGCGATATCTCTTACCGTTTTCGAGATAATCGACATTTTCGGATTTTAGTCTTTTTGGCACTCAAAATACACAAAATTTGCATAGATTTACCGG
Organism: Rhagonycha lutea; assembly: GCA_958510855.1. Lineage (NCBI taxonomy): Eukaryota > Metazoa > Arthropoda > Insecta > Coleoptera > Cantharidae > Rhagonycha > Rhagonycha lutea. Next base: position 32,125,303 of record OY294042.1, read on the forward strand.
TTGTATTCCAATAGGGGATCGAAAAATCCATTATTTTTGCGATATCTCTTACCGTTTTCGAGATAATCGACATTTTCCGATTTTAGTCTTTTTGGCACTCAAAATACACAAAATTTGCATAAATTTACCGGGTGTATTCCGATAGGGGATCGAAAAATCCATTATTTTTGCGATATCTCTTACCGTTTTCGAGATAATCGACATTTTCCGATTTTAGTCTTTTTGGCACTCAAAATACACAAAATTTTTTAAGATTTTTTTTTTTTCAATTTAGGACATTCAGCACTTGTTTTTTATATTTGGAAGCATAGATTTACCGGGTGTATTCCGATAGGGGATCGAAAAATCCATTATTTTTGCGATATCTCTTACCGTTTTCGAGATAATCGACATTTTCCGATTTTAGTCTTTTTGGCACTCAAAATACACAAAATTTTTTAAGATTTTTTTTTTTTCAATTTAGGACATTCAGCACTTGTTTTTTATATTTGGAAGCATAGATTTACCGGGTGTATTCCGATAGGGGATCGAAAAATCCATTATTTTTGCGATATCTCTTACCGTTTTCGAGATAATCGACATTTTCCGATTTTAGTCTTTTTGGCACTCAAAATACACAAAATTTTTTAAGATTTTTTTTTTTTCAATTTAGGACATTCAGCACTTGTTTTTTATATTTGGAAGCATAGATTTACCGGGTGTATTCCGATAGGGGATCGAAAAATCCATTATTTTTGCGATATCTCTTACCGTTTTCGAGATAATCGACATTTTCCGATTTTAGTCTTTTTGGCACTCAAAATACACAAAATTTTTTAAGATTTTTTTTTTTTCAATTTAGGACATTCAGCACTTGTTTTTTATATTTGGAAGCATAGATTTACCGGGTGTATTCCGATAGGGGATCGAAAAATCCATTATTTTTGCGATATCTCTTACCGTTTTCGAGATAATCGACATTTTCCGATTTTAGTCTTTTTGGCACTCAAAATACACAAAATTTTTTAAGATTTTATTTTTTTTCAATTTAGGACATTCAGCACTTGTTTTTTATATTTGGAAGCATAGATTTACCGGGTGTATTCCGATAGGGGATCGAAAAATCCATTATTTTTGCGATATCTCTTACCGTTTTCGAGATAATCGACATTTTCCGATTTTAGTCTTTTTGGCACCAAAATACACAAAATTTGCAAAGATTTACCGGGTGTATTCCGATAGGGGATCGAAAAATCCATTATTTTTGCGATATCTCTTACCGTTTTCGAGATAATCGACATTTTCCGATTTTAGTCTTTTTGGCACTCAAAATACACAAAATTTTTTAAGATTTTTTTTTTTTTCAATTTAGGACATTCAGCACTTGTTTTTTATATTTGGAAGCATAGATTTACCGGGTGTATTCCGATAGGGGATCGAAAAATCCATTATTTTTGCGATATCTCTTACCGTTTTCGAGATAATCGACATTTTCCGATTTTAGTCTTTTTGGCACTCAAAACACACAAAATTTTTTAAGATTTTTTTTTTTTTCAATTTAGGACATTCAGCACTTGTTTTTTATATTTGGAAGCATAGATTTACCGGGTGTATTCCGATAGGGGATCGAAAAATCCATTATTTTTGCGATATCTCTTACCGTTTTCGAGATAATCGACATTTTCCGATTTTAGTCTTTTTGGCACCAAAATACACAAAATTTGCATAGATTTACCGGGTGTATTCCGATAGGGGATCGAAAAATCCATTATTTTTGCGATATCTCTTACCGTTTTCGAGATAATCGACATTTTCCGATTTTAGTCTTTTTGGCACTCAAAATACACAAAAATTTTTAAGATTTTTTTTTTTTTCAATTTAGGACATTCAGCACTTGTTTTTTATATTTGGAAGCATAGATTTACCGGGTGTATTCCGATAGGGGATCGAAAAATCCATTATTTTTGCGATATCTCTTACCGTTTTCGAGATAATCGACATTTTCCGATTTTAGTCTTTTTGGCACTCAAAATACACAAAATTTTTTAAGATTTTTTTTTTTTCAATTTAGGACATTCAGCACTTGTTTTTTATATTTGGAAGCATAGATTTACCGGGTGTATTCCGATAGGGGATCGAAAAATCCATTATTTTTGCGATATCTCTTACCGTTTTCGAGATAATCGACATTTTCCGATTTTAGTCTTTTTGGCACCAAAATACACAAAATTTGCATAGATTTACCGGGTGTATTCCGATAGGGGATCGAAAAATCCATTATTTTTGCGATATCTCTTACCGTTTTCGAGATAATCGACATTTTCCGATTTTAGTCTTTTTGGCACTCAAAATACACAAAATTTTTTAAGATTTTTTTTTTTTTCAATTTAGGACATTCAGCACTTGTTTTTTATATTTGGAAGCATAGATTTACCGGGTGTATTCCGATAGGGGATCGAAAAATCCATTATTTTTGCGATATCTCTTACCGTTTTCGAGATAATCGACATTTTCCGATTTTAGTCTTTTTGGCACTCAAAATACACAAAATTTTTTAAGATTTTTTTTTTTTTCAATTTAGGACATTCAGCACTTGTTTTTTATATTTGGAAGCATAGATTTACCGGGTGTATTCTGATAGGGGATCGAAAAATCCATTATTTTTGCGATATCTCTTACCGTTCTCGAGATAATCGACATTTTCCGATTTTAGTCTTTTTGGCACTCAAAATACACAAAATTTTTTAAGATTTTTTTTTTTTCAATTTAGGACATTCAGCACTTGTTTTTTATATTTGGAAGCATAGATTTACCGGGTGTATTCCGATAGGGGATCGAAAAATCCATTATTTTTGCGATATCTCTTACCGTTTTCGAGATAATCGACATTTTCCGATTTTAGTCTTTTTGGCACTCAAAATACACAAAATTTTTTAAGATTTTTTTTTTTTTCAATTTAGGACATTCAGCACTTGTTTTTTATATTTGGAAGCATAGATTTACCGGGTGTATTCCGATAGGGGATCGAAAAATCCATTATTTTTGCGATATCTCTTACCGTTTTCGAGATAATCGACATTTTCCGATTTTAGTCTTTTTGGCACTCAAAATACACAAAATTTTTTAAGATTTTTTTTTTTTTCAATTTAGGACATTCAGCACTTGTTTTTTATATTTGGAAGCATAGATTTACCGGGTGTATTCCGATAGGGGATCGAAAAATCCATTATTTTTGCGATATCTCTTACCGTTCTCGAGATAATCGACATTTTCCGATTTTAGTCTTTTTGGCACTCAAAATACACAAAATTTTTTAAGATTTTTTTTTTTTCAATTTAGGACATTCAGCACTTGTTTTTTATATTTGGAAGCATAGATTTACCGGGTGTATTCCGATAGGGGATCGAAAAATCCATTATTTTTGCGATATCTCTTACCGTTTTCGAGATAATCGACATTTTCCGATTTTAGTCTTTTTGGCACTCAAAATACACAAAATTTTTTAAGATTTTTTTTTTTTTCAATTTAGGACATTCAGCACTTGTTTTTTATATTTGGAAGCATATATTTACCGGGTGTAGTCCGATAGGGGATCGAAAAATCCATTATTTTTGCGATATCTCTTACCGTTTTCGAGATAATCGACATTTTCCGATTTTAGTCTTTTTGGCACTCAAAATACACAAAATTTTTTAAGATTTTTTTTTTTTCAATTTAGGACATTCAGCACTTGTTTTTTTATATTTGGAAGCATAGATTTACCGGGTGTATTCCGATAGGGGATCGAAAAATCCATTATTTTTGCGATATCTCTTACCGTTTTCGAGATAATCGACATTTTCCGATTTTAGTCTTTTTGGCACTCAAAATACACAAAATTTGCATAGATTTACCGGGTGTATTCCGATAGGGGATCGAAAAATCCATTATTTTTGCGATATCTCTTACCGTTTTCGAGATAATCGACATTTTCGGATTTTAGTCTTTTTGGCACTCAAAATACACAAAATTTGCATAGATTTACCGGTTGTATTCCAATAGGGGATCGAAAAATCCATTATTTTTGCGATATCTCTTACCGTTTTCGAGATAATCGACATTTTCCGATTTTAGTCTTTTTGGCACTCAAAATACACAAAATTTGCATAAATTTACCGGGTGTATTCCGATAGGGGATCGAAAAATCCATTATTTTTGCGATATCTCTTACCGTTTTCGAGATAATCGACATTTTCCGATTTTAGTCTTTTTGGCACTCAAAATACACAAAATTTTTTAAGATTTTTTTTTTTTCAATTTAGGACATTCAGCACTTGTTTTTTATATTTGGAAGCATAGATTTACCGGGTGTATTCCGATAGGGGATCGAAAAATCCATTATTTTTGCGATATCTCTTACCGTTTTCGAGATAATCGACATTTTCCGATTTTAGTCTTTTTGGCACTCAAAATACACAAAATTTTTTAAGATTTTTTTTTTTCAATTTAGGACATTCAGCACTTGTTTTTTATATTTGGAAGCATAGATTTACCGGGTGTATTCCGATAGGGGATCGAAAAATCCATTATTTTTGCGATATCTCTTACCGTTTTCGAGATAATCGACATTTTCCGATTTTAGTCTTTTTGGCACTCAAAATACACAAAATTTGCATAGCTTTACCGGGTGTATTCCGATAGGGGATCGAAAAATCCATTATTTTTGCGATATCTCTTACCGTTTTCGAGATAATCGACATTTTCGGATTTTAGTCTTTTTGGCACTCAAAATACACAAAATTTGCATAGATTTACCGGTTGTATTCCAATAGGGGATCGAAAAATCCATTATTTTTGCGATATCTCTTACCGTTTTCGAGATAATCGACATTTTCCGATTTTAGTCTTTTTGGCACTCAAAATACACAAAATTTGCATAAATTTACCGGGTGTATTCCGATAGGGGATCGAAAAATCCATTATTTTTGCGATATCTCTTACCGTTTTCGAGATAATCGACATTTTCCGATTTTAGTCTTTTTGGCACTCAAAATACACAAAATTTTTTAAGATTTTTTTTTTTTCAATTTAGGACATTCAGCACTTGTTTTTTATATTTGGAAGCATAGATTTACCGGGTGTATTCCGATAGGGGATCGAAAAATCCATTATTTTTGCGATATCTCTTACCGTTTTCGAGATAATCGACATTTTCCGATTTTAGTCTTTTTGGCACCAAAATACACAAAATTTGCATAGATTTACCGGGTGTATTCCGATAGGGGATCGAAATATCCATTATTTTTGCGATATCTCTTACCGTTTTCGAGATAATCGACATTTTCCGATTTTAGTCTTTTTGGCACTCAAAATACACAAAAATTTTTAAGATTTTTTTTTTTTTCAATTTAGGACATTCAGCACTTGTTTTTTATATTTGGAAGCATAGATTTACCGGGTGTATTCCGATAGGGGATCGAAAAATCCATTATTTTTGCGATATCTCTTACCGTTTTCGAGATAATCGACATTTTCCGATTTTAGTCTTTTTGGCACTCAAAATACACAAAATTTTTTAAGATTTTTTTTTTTTCAATTTAGGACATTCAGCACTTGTTTTTTATATTTGGAAGCATAGATTTACCGGGTGTATTCCGATAGGGGATCGAAAAATCCATTATTTTTGCGATATCTCTTACCGTTTTCGAGATAATCGACATTTTCCGATTTTAGTCTTTTTGGCACCAAAATACACAAAATTTGCATAGATTTACCGGGTGTATTCCGATAGGGGATCGAAAAATCCATTATTTTTGCGATATCTCTTACCGTTTTCGAGATAATCGACATTTTCCGATTTTAGTCTTTTTGTCACTCAAAATACACAAAATTTTTTAAGATTTTTTTTTTTTCAATTTAGGACATTCAGCACTTGTTTTTTATATTTGGAAGCATAGATTTACCGGGTGTATTCCGATAGGGGATCGAAAAATCCATTATTTTTGCGATATCTCTTACCGTTTTCGAGATAATCGACATTTTCCGATTTTAGTCTTTTTGGCACCAAAATACACAAAATTTGCATAGATTTACCGGGTGTATTCCGATAGGGGATCGAAAAATCCATTATTTTTGCGATATCTCTTACCGTTTTCGAGATAATCGACATTTTCCGATTTTAGTCTTTTTGGCACTCAAAATACACAAAATTTTTTAAGATTTTTTTTTTTTTCAATTTAGGACATTCAGCACTTGTTTTTTATATTTGGAAGCATAGATTTACCGGGTGTATTCCGATAGGGGATCGAAAAATCCATTATTTTTGCGATATCTCTTACCGTTTTCGAGATAATCGACATTTTCCGATTTTAGTCTTTTTGGCACTCAAAATACACAAAATTTTTTAAGATTTTTTTTTTTTTCAATTTAGGACATTCAGCACTTGTTTTTTATATTTGGAAGCATAGATTTACCGGGTGTATTCTGATAGGGGATCGAAAAATCCATTATTTTTGCGATATCTCTTACCGTTCTCGAGATAATCGACATTTTCCGATTTTAGTCTTTTTGGCACTCAAAATACACAACATTTTTTAAGATTTTTTTTTTTTCAATTTAGGACATTCAGCACTTGTTTTTTATATTTGGAAGCATAGATTTACCGGGTGTATTCCGATAGGGGATCGAAAAATCCATTATTTTTGCGATATCTCTTACCGTTTTCGAGATAATCGACATTTTCCGATTTTAGTCTTTTTGGCACTCAAAATACACAAAATTTTTTAAGATTTTTTTTTTTTTCAATTTAGGACATTCAGCACTTGTTTTTTATATTTGGAAGCATAGATTTACCGGGTGTATTCCGATAGGGGATCGAAAAATCCATTATTTTTGCGATATCTCTTACCGTTTTCGAGATAATCGACATTTTCCGATTTTAGTCTTTTTGGCACTCAAAATACACAAAATTTTTTAAGATTTTTTTTTTTTTCAATTTAGGACATTCAGCACTTGTTTTTTATATTTGGAAGCATAGATTTACCGGGTGTATTCCGATAGGGGATCGAAAAATCCATTATTTTTGCGATATCTCTTACCGTTCTCGAGATAATCGACATTTTCCGATTTTAGTCTTTTTGGCACTCAAAATACACAAAATTTTTTAAGATTTTTTTTTTTTCAATTTAGGACATTCAGCACTTGTTTTTTATATTTGGAAGCATAGATTTACCGGGTGTATTCCGATAGGGGATCGAAAAATCCATTATTTTTGCGATATCTCTTACCGTTTTCGAGATAATCGACATTTTCCGATTTTAGTCTTTTTGGCACTCAAAATACACAAAATTTTTTAAGATTTTTTTTTTTTTCAATTTAGGACATTCAGCACTTGTTTTTTATATTTGGAAGCATATATTTACCGGGTGTAGTCCGATAGGGGATCGAAAAATCCATTATTTTTGCGATATCTCTTACCGTTTTCGAGATAATCGACATTTTCCGATTTTAGTCTTTTTGGCACTCAAAATACACAAAATTTTTTAAGATTTTTTTTTTTTCAATTTAGGACATTCAGCACTTGTTTTTTTATATTTGGAAGCATAGATTTACCGGGTGTATTCCGATAGGGGATCGAAAAATCCATTATTTTTGCGATATCTCTTACCGTTTTCGAGATAATCGACATTTTCCGATTTTAGTCTTTTTGGCACTCAAAATACACAAAATTTGCATAGATTTACCGGGTGTATTCCGATAGGGGATCGAAAAATCCATTATTTTTGCGATATCTCTTACCGTTTTCGAGATAATCGACATTTTCCGATTTTAGTCTTTTTGGCACTCAAAATACACAAAATTTTTTAAGATTTTTTTTTTTTCAATTTAGGACATTCAGCACTTGTTTTTTATATTTGGAAGCATAGATTTACCGGGTGTATTCCGATAGGGGATCGAAAAATCCATTATTTTTGCGATATCTCTTACCGTTTTCGAGATAATCGACATTTTCCGATTTTAGTCTTTTTGGCACTCAAAATACACAAAATTTTTTAAGATTTTTTTTTTTTTCAATTTAGGACATTCAGCACTTGTTTTTTATATTTGGAAGCATAGATTTACCGGGGGTATTCCGATAGGGGATCGAAAAATCCATTATTTTTGCGATATCTCTTACCGTTTTCGAGATAATCGACATTTTCCGATTTTAGTCTTTTTGGCACTCAAAATACACAAAAATTTTTAAGATTTTTTTTTGTTCAATTTAGGACATTCAGCACTAGTTTTTTATATTTGGAAGCATAGATTTACCGGGTGTAGTCCGATAGGGGATCGAAAAATCCATTATTTTTGCGATATCTCTTACCGTTTTCGAGATAATCGACATTTTCCGATTTTAGTCTTTTTGGCACTCAAAATACACAAAATTTTTTAAGATTTTTTTTTTTCAATTTAGGACATTCAGCACTTGTTTTTTATATTTGGAAGCATAGATTTACCGGGTGTATTCCGATAGGGGATCGAAAAATCCATTATTTTTGCGATATCTCTTACCGTTTTCGAGATAATCGACATTTTCCGATTTTAGTCTTTTTGGCACTCAAAATACACAAAATTTGCATAGCTTTACCGGGTGTATTCCGATAGGGGATCGAAAAATCCATTATTTTTGCGATATCTCTTACCGTTTTCGAGATAATCGACATTTTCGGATTTTAGTCTTTTTGGCACTCAAAATACACAAAATTTGCATAGATTTACCGGTTGTATTCCAATAGGGGATCGAAAAATCCATTATTTTTGCGATATCTCTTACCGTTTTCGAGATAATCGACATTTTCCGATTTTAGTCTTTTTGGCACTCAAAATACACAAAATTTGCATAAATTTACCGGGTGTATTCCGATAGGGGATCGAAAAATCCATTATTTTTGCGATATCTCTTACCGTTTTCGAGATAATCGACATTTTCCGATTTTAGTCTTTTTGGCACTCAAAATACACAAAATTTTTTAAGATTTTTTTTTTTTCAATTTAGGACATTCAGCACTTGTTTTTTATATTTGGAAGCATAGATTTACCGGGTGTATTCCGATAGGGGATCGAAAAATCCATTATTTTTGCGATATCTCTTACCGTTTTCGAGATAATCGACATTTTCCGATTTTAGTCTTTTTGGCACCAAAATACACAAAATTTGCATAGATTTACCGGGTGTATTCCGATAGGGGATCGAAAAATCCATTATTTTTGCGATATCTCTTACCGTTTTCGAGATAATCGACATTTTCCGATTTTAGTCTTTTTGGCACTCAAAATACACAAAATTTTTTAAGATTTTTTTTTTTTTCAATTTAGGACATTCAGCACTTGTTTTTTATATTTGGAAGCATAGATTTACCGGGTGTATTCCGATAGGGGATCGAAAAATCCATTATTTTTGCGATATCTCTTACCGTTTTCGAGATAATCGACATTTTCCGATTTTAGTCTTTTTGGCACCAAAATACACAAAATTTGCATAGATTTACCGGGTGTATTCCGATAGGGGATCGAAAAATCCATTATTTTTGCGATATCTCTTACCGTTTTCGAGATAATCGACATTTTCCGATTTTAGTCTTTTTGGCACTCAAAATACACAAAAATTTTTAAGATTTTTTTTTTTTTCAATTTAGGACATTCAGCACTTGTTTTTTATATTTGGAAGCATAAATTTACCGAGTGTATTCCGATAGGGGATCGAAAAATCCATTATTTTTGCGATATCTCTTACCGTTTTCGAGATAATCGACATTTTCCGATTTTAGTCTTTTTGGCACTCAAAATACACAAAATTTTTTAAGATTTTTTTTTTTTCAATTTAGGACATTCAGCACTTGTTTTTTATATTTGGAAGCATAGATTTACCGGGTGTATTCCGATAGGGGATCGAAAAATCCATTATTTTTGCGATATCTCTTACCGTTTTCGAGATAATCGACATTTTCCGATTTTAGTCTTTTTGGCACTCAAAATACACAAAATTTTTTAAGATTTTTTTTTTTTCAATTTAGGACATTCAGCACTTGTTTTTTATATTTGGAAGCATAGATTTACCGGGTGTATTCCGATAGGGGATCGAAAAATCCATTATTTTTGCGATATCTCTTACCGTTTTCGAGATAATCGACATTTTCCGATTTTAGTCTTTTTGGCACTCAAAATACACAAAATTTTTTAAGATTTTTTTTTTTTTCAATTTAGGACATTCAGCACTTGTTTTTTATATTTGGAAGCATAGATTTACCGGGTGTATTCCGATAGGGGATCGAAAAATCCATTATTTTTGCGATATCTCTTACCGTTTTCGAGATAATCGACATTTTCCGATTTTAGTCTTTTTGGCACTCAAAATACACAAAATTTTTTAAGATTTTTTTTTTTTTCAATTTAGGACATTCAGCACTTGTTTTTTATATTTGGAAGCATAGATTTACCGGGTGTATTCCGATAGGGGATCGAAAAATCCATTATTTTTGCGATATCTCTTACCGTTCTCGAGATAATCGACATTTTCCGATTTTAGTCTTTTTGGCACTCAAAATACACAAAATTTTTTAAGATTTTTTTTTTTTCAATTTAGGACATTCAGCACTTGTTTTTTATATTTGGAAGCATAGATTTACCGGGTGTATTCCGATAGGGGATCGAAAAATCCATTATTTTTGCGATATCTCTTACCGTTTTCGAGATAATCGACATTTTCCGATTTTAGTCTTTTTGGCACTCAAAATACACAAAATTTTTTAAGATTTTTTTTTTTTTCAATTTAGGACATTCAGCACTTGTTTTTTATATTTGGAAGCATAGATTTACCGGGTGTATTCCGATAGGGGATCGAAAAATCCATTATTTTTGCGATATCTCTTACCGTTTTCGAGATAATCGACATTTTCCGATTTTAGTCTTTTTGGCACTCAAAATACACAAAAATTTTTAAGATTTTTTTTTTTTTCAATTTAGGACATTCAGCACTTGTTTTTTATATTTGGAAGCATAGATTTACCGGGTGTAGTCCGATAGGGGATCGAAAAATCCATTATTTTTGCGATATCTCTTACCGTTTTCGAGATAATCGACATTTTCCGATTTTAGTCTTTTTGGCACTCAAAATACACAAAATTTTTTAAGATTTTTTTTTTTCAATTTAGGACATTCAGCACTTGTTTTTTATATTTGGAAGCATAGATTTACCGGGTGTATTCCGATAGGGGATCGAAAAATCCATTATTTTTGCGATATCTCTTACCGTTTTCGAGATAATCGACATTTTCCGATTTTAGTCTTTTTGGCACTCAAAATACACAAAATTTGCATAGATTTACCGGGTGTATTCCGATAGGGGATCGAAAAATCCATTATTTTTGCGATATCTCTTACCGTTTTCGAGATAATCGACATTTTCGGATTTTAGTCTTTTTGGCACTCAAAATACACAAAATTTGCATAGATTTACCGGTTGTATTCCAATAGGGGATCGAAAAATCCATTATTTTTGCGATATCTCTTACCGTTTTCGAGATAATCGACATTTTCCGATTTTAGTCTTTTTGGCACTCAAAATACACAAAATTTGCATAAATTTACCGGGTGTATTCCGATAGGGGATCGAAAAATCCATTATTTTTGCGATATCTCTTACCGTTTTCGAGATAATCGACATTTTCCGATTTTAGTCTTTTTGGCACTCAAAATACACAAAATTTTTTAAGATTTTTTTTTTTTCAATTTAGGACATTCAGCACTTGTTTTTTATATTTGGAAGCATAGATTTACCGGGTGTATTCCGATAGGGGATCGAAAAATCCATTATTTTTGCGATATCTCTTACCGTTTTCGAGATAATCGACATTTTCCGATTTTAGTCTTTTTGGCACTCAAAATACACAAAATTTTTTAAGATTTTTTTTTTTTTCAATTTAGGACATTCAGCACTTGTTTTTTATATTTGGAAGCATAGATTTACCGGGTGTATTCCGATAGGGGATCGAAAAATCCATTATTTTTGCGATATCTCTTACCGTTTTCGAGATAATCGACATTTTCCGATTTTAGTCTTTTTGGCACTCAAAATACACAAAAATTTTTAAGATTTTTTTTTTTTCAATTTAGGACATTCAGCACTTGTTTTTTATATTTGGAAGCATAGATTTACCGGGTGTAGTCCGATAGGGGATCGAAAAATCCATTATTTTTGCGATATCTCTTACCGTTTTCGAGATAATCGACATTTTCCGATTTTAGTCTTTTTGGCACTCAAAATACACAAAATTTTTTAAGATTTTTTTTTTTCAATTTAGGACATTCAGCACTTGTTTTTTATATTTGGAAGCATAGATTTACCGGGTGTATTCCGATAGGGGATCGAAAAATCCATTATTTTTGCGATATCTCTTACCGTTTTCGAGATAATCGACATTTTCCGATTTTAGTCTTTTTGGCACTCAAAATACACAAAATTTGCATAGCTTTACCGGGTGTATTCCGATAGGGGATCGAAAAATCCATTATTTTTGCGATATCTCTTACCGTTTTCGAGATAATCGACATTTTCGGATTTTAGTCTTTTTGGCACTCAAAATACACAAAATTTGCATAGATTTACCGGTTGTATTCCAATAGGGGATCGAAAAATCCATTATTTTTGCGATATCTCTTACCGTTTTCGAGATAATCGACATTTTCCGATTTTAGTCTTTTTGGCACTCAAAATACACAAAAATTTTTAAGATTTTTTTTTTTTTCAATTTAGGACATTCAGCACTTGTTTTTTATATTTGGAAGCATAGATTTACCGGGTGTATTCCGATAGGGGATCGAAAAATCCATTATTTTTGCGATATCTCTTACCGTTTTCGAGATAATCGACATTTTCCGATTTTAGTCTTTTTGGCACCAAAATACACAAAATTTGCATAGATTTACCGGGTGTATTCCGATAGGGGATCGAAAAATCCATTATTTTTGCGATATCTCTTACCGTTTTCGAGATAATCGACATTTTCCGATTTTAGTCTTTTTGGCACTCAAAATACACAAAAATTTTTAAGATTTTTTTTTTTTTCAATTTAGGACATTCAGCACTTGTTTTTTATATTTGGAAGCATAAATTTACCGAGTGTATTCCGATAGGGGATCGAAAAATCCATTATTTTTGCGATATCTCTTACCGTTTTCGAGATAATCGACATTTTCCGATTTTAGTCTTTTTGGCACTCAAAATACACAAAATTTTTTAAGATTTTTTTTTTTTCAATTTAGGACATTCAGCACTTGTTTTTTATATTTGGAAGCATAGATTTACCGGGTGTATTCCGATAGGGGATCGAAAAATCCATTATTTTTGCGATATCTCTTACCGTTTTCGAGATAATCGACATTTTCCGATTTTAGTCTTTTTGGCACCAAAATACACAAAATTTGCATAGATTTACCGGGTGTATTCCGATAGGGGATCGAAATATCCATTATTTTTGCGATATCTCTTACCGTTTTCGAGATAATCGACATTTTCCGATTTTAGTCTTTTTGGCACTCAAAATACACAAAAATTTTTAAGATTTTTTTTTTTTTCAATTTAGGACATTCAGCACTTGTTTTTTATATTTGGAAGCATAGATTTACCGGGTGTATTCCGATAGGGGATCGAAAAATCCATTATTTTTGCGATATCTCTTACCGTTTTCGAGATAATCGACATTTTCCGATTTTAGTCTTTTTGGCACTCAAAATACACAAAATTTTTTAAGATTTTTTTTTTTTCAATTTAGGACATTCAGCACTTGTTTTTTATATTTGGAAGCATAGATTTACCGGGTGTATTCCGATAGGGGATCGAAAAATCCATTATTTTTGCGATATCTCTTACCGTTTTCGAGATAATCGACATTTTCCGATTTTAGTCTTTTTGGCACCAAAATACACAAAATTTGCATAGATTTACCGGGTGTATTCCGATAGGGGATCGAAAAATCCATTATTTTTGCGATATCTCTTACCGTTTTCGAGATAATCGACATTTTCCGATTTTAGTCTTTTTGTCACTCAAAATACACAAAATTTTTTAAGATTTTTTTTTTTTCAATTTAGGACATTCAGCACTTGTTTTTTATATTTGGAAGCATAGATTTACCGGGTGTATTCCGATAGGGGATCGAAAAATCCATTATTTTTGCGATATCTCTTACCGTTTTCGAGATAATCGACATTTTCCGATTTTAGTCTTTTTGGCACCAAAATACACAAAATTTGCATAGATTTACCGGGTGTATTCCGATAGGGGATCGAAAAATCCATTATTTTTGCGATATCTCTTACCGTTTTCGAGATAATCGACATTTTCCGATTTTAGTCTTTTTGGCACTCAAAATACACAAAATTTTTTAAGATTTTTTTTTTTTTCAATTTAGGACATTCAGCACTTGTTTTTTATATTTGGAAGCATAGATTTACCGGGTGTATTCCGATAGGGGATCGAAAAATCCATTATTTTTGCGATATCTCTTACCGTTTTCGAGATAATCGACATTTTCCGATTTTAGTCTTTTTGGCACTCAAAATACACAAAATTTTTTAAGATTTTTTTTTTTTTCAATTTAGGACATTCAGCACTTGTTTTTTATATTTGGAAGCATAGATTTACCGGGTGTATTCTGATAGGGGATCGAAAAATCCATTATTTTTGCGATATCTCTTACCGTTCTCGAGATAATCGACATTTTCCGATTTTAGTCTTTTTGGCACTCAAAATACACAACATTTTTTAAGATTTTTTTTTTTTCAATTTAGGACATTCAGCACTTGTTTTTTATATTTGGAAGCATAGATTTACCGGGTGTATTCCGATAGGGGATCGAAAAATCCATTATTTTTGCGATATCTCTTACCGTTTTCGAGATAATCGACATTTTCCGATTTTAGTCTTTTTGGCACTCAAAATACACAAAATTTTTTAAGATTTTTTTTTTTTTCAATTTAGGACATTCAGCACTTGTTTTTTATATTTGGAAGCATAGATTTACCGGGTGTATTCCGATAGGGGATCGAAAAATCCATTATTTTTGCGATATCTCTTACCGTTTTCGAGATAATCGACATTTTCCGATTTTAGTCTTTTTGGCACTCAAAATACACAAAATTTTTTAAGATTTTTTTTTTTTTCAATTTAGGACATTCAGCACTTGTTTTTTATATTTGGAAGCATAGATTTACCGGGTGTATTCCGATAGGGGATCGAAAAATCCATTATTTTTGCGATATCTCTTACCGTTCTCGAGATAATCGACATTTTCCGATTTTAGTCTTTTTGGCACTCAAAATACACAAAATTTTTTAAGATTTTTTTTTTTTCAATTTAGGACATTCAGCACTTGTTTTTTATATTTGGAAGCATAGATTTACCGGGTGTATTCCGATAGGGGATCGAAAAATCCATTATTTTTGCGATATCTCTTACCGTTTTCGAGATAATCGACATTTTCCGATTTTAGTCTTTTTGGCACTCAAAATACACAAAATTTTTTAAGATTTTTTTTTTTTTCAATTTAGGACATTCAGCACTTGTTTTTTATATTTGGAAGCATATATTTACCGGGTGTAGTCCGATAGGGGATCGAAAAATCCATTATTTTTGCGATATCTCTTACCGTTTTCGAGATAATCGACATTTTCCGATTTTAGTCTTTTTGGCACTCAAAATACACAAAATTTTTTAAGATTTTTTTTTTTTCAATTTAGGACATTCAGCACTTGTTTTTTTATATTTGGAAGCATAGATTTACCGGGTGTATTCCGATAGGGGATCGAAAAATCCATTATTTTTGCGATATCTCTTACCGTTTTCGAGATAATCGACATTTTCCGATTTTAGTCTTTTTGGCACTCAAAATACACAAAATTTGCATAGATTTACCGGGTGTATTCCGATAGGGGATCGAAAAATCCATTATTTTTGCGATATCTCTTACCGTTTTCGAGATAATCGACATTTTCCGATTTTAGTCTTTTTGGCACTCAAAATACACAAAATTTTTTAAGATTTTTTTTTTTTCAATTTAGGACATTCAGCACTTGTTTTTTATATTTGGAAGCATAGATTTACCGGGTGTATTCCGATAGGGGATCGAAAAATCCATTATTTTTGCGATATCTCTTACCGTTTTCGAGATAATCGACATTTTCCGATTTTAGTCTTTTTGGCACTCAAAATACACAAAATTTTTTAAGATTTTTTTTTTTTTCAATTTAGGACATTCAGCACTTGTTTTTTATATTTGGAAGCATAGATTTACCGGGGGTATTCCGATAGGGGATCGAAAAATCCATTATTTTTGCGATATCTCTTACCGTTTTCGAGATAATCGACATTTTCCGATTTTAGTCTTTTTGGCACTCAAAATACACAAAAATTTTTAAGATTTTTTTTTGTTCAATTTAGGACATTCAGCACTTGTTTTTTATATTTGGAAGCATAGATTTACCGGGTGTAGTCCGATAGGGGATCGAAAAATCCATTATTTTTGCGATATCTCTTACCGTTTTCGAGATAATCGACATTTTCCGATTTTAGTCTTTTTGGCACTCAAAATACACAAAATTTTTTAAGATTTTTTTTTTTCAATTTAGGACATTCAGCACTTGTTTTTTATATTTGGAAGCATAGATTTACCGGGTGTATTCCGATAGGGGATCGAAAAATCCATTATTTTTGCGATATCTCTTACCGTTTTCGAGATAATCGACATTTTCCGATTTTAGTCTTTTTGGCACTCAAAATACACAAAATTTGCATAGCTTTACCGGGTGTATTCCGATAGGGGATCGAAAAATCCATTATTTTTGCGATATCTCTTACCGTTTTCGAGATAATCGACATTTTCGGATTTTAGTCTTTTTGGCACTCAAAATACACAAAATTTGCATAAATTTACCGGGTGTATTCCGATAGGGGATCGAAAAATCCATTATTTTTGCGATATCTCTTACCGTTTTCGAGATAATCGACATTTTCCGATTTTAGTCTTTTTGGCACTCAAAATACACAAAATTTTTTAAGATTTTTTTTTTTTTCAATTTAGGACATTCAGCACTTGTTTTTTATATTTGGAAGCATAGATTTACCGGGTGTGTTCCGATAGGGGATCGAAAAATCCATTATTTTTGCGATATCTCTTACCGTTTTCGAGATAATCGACATTTTCCGATTTTAGTCTTTTTGGCACTCAAAATACACAAAATTTTTTAAGATTTTTTTTTTTTCAATTTAGGACATTCAGCACTTGTTTTTTATATTTGGAAGCATAGATTTACCGGGTGTATTCCGATAGGGGATCGAAAAATCCATTATTTTTGCGATATCTCTTACCGTTTTCGAGATAATCGACATTTTCCGATTTTAGTCTTTTTGGCACCAAAATACACAAAATTTGCATAGATTTACCGGGTGTATTCCGATAGGGGATCGAAAAATCCATTATTTTTGCGATATCTCTTACCGTTTTCGAGATAATCGACATTTTCCGATTTTAGTCTTTTTGGCACTCAAAATACACAAAATTTTTTAAGATTTTTTTTTTTTTCAATTTAGGACATTCAGCACTTGTTTTTTATATTTGGAAGCATAGATTTACCGGGTGTATTCTGATAGGGGATCGAAAAATCCATTATTTTTGCGATATCTCTTACCGTTTTCGAGATAATCGACATTTTCCGATTTTAGTCTTTTTGGCACTCAAAATACACAAAATTTTTTAAGATTTTTTTTTTTCAATTTAGGACATTCAGCACTTGTTTTTTATATTTGGAAGCATAGATTTACCGGGTGTATTCCGATAGGGGATCGAAAAATCCATTATTTTTGCGATATCTCTTACCGTTTTCGAGATAATCGACATTCTCCGATTTTAGTCTTTTTGGCACTCAAAATACACAAAATTTGCATAGCTTTACCGGGTGTATTCCGATAGGGGATCGAAAAATCCATTATTTTTGCGATATCTCTTACCGTTTTCGAGATAATCGACATTTTCCGATTTTAGTCTTTTTGGCACTCAAAATACACAAAATTTGCATAGATTTACCGGTTGTATTCCAATAGGGGATCGAAAAATCCATTATTTTTGCGATATCTCTTACCGTTTTCGAGATAATCGACATTTTCCGATTTTAGTCTTTTTGGCACTCAAAATACACAAAATTTGCATAAATTTACCGGGTGTATTCCGATAGGGGATCGAAAAATCCATTATTTTTGCGATATCTCTTACCGTTTTCGAGATAATCGACATTTTCCGATTTTAGTCTTTTTGGCACTCAAAATACACAAAATTTTTTAAGATTTTTTTTTTTTTCAATTTAGGACATTCAGCACTTGTTTTTTATATTTGGAAGCATAGATTTACCGGGTGTATTCCGATAGGGGATCGAAAAATCCATTATTTTTGCGATATCTCTTACCGTTTTCGAGATAATCGACATTTTCCGATTTTAGTCTTTTTGGCACCAAAATACACAAAATTTGCATAGATTTACCGGGTGTATTCCGATAGGGGATCGAAAAATCCATTATTTTTGCGATATCTCTTACCGTTTTCGAGATAATCGACATTTTCCGATTTTAGTCTTTTTGGCACTCAAAATACACAAAATTTTTTAAGATTTTTTTTTTTTTCAATTTAGGACATTCAGCACTTGTTTTTTATATTTGGAAGCATAGATTTACCGGGTGTATTCCGATAGGGGATCGAAAAATCCATTATTTTTGCGATATCTCTTACCGTTTTCGAGATAATCGACATTTTCCGATTTTAGTCTTTTTGGCACCAAAATACACAAAATTTGCATAGTTTTACCGGGTGTATTCCGATAGGGGATCGAAAAATCCATTATTTTTGCGATATCTCTTACCGTTTTCGAGATAATCGACATTTTCCGATTTTAGTCTTTTTGGCACTCAAAATACACAAAAATTTTTAAGATTTTTTTTTTTTTCAATTTAGGACATTCAGCACTTGTTTTTTATATTTGGAAGCATAAATTTACCGAGTGTATTCCGATAGGGGATCGAAAAATCCATTATTTTTGCGATATCTCTTACCGTTTTCGAGATAATCGACATTTTCCGATTTTAGTCTTTTTGGCACTCAAAATACACAAAATTTTTTAAGATTTTTTTTTTTTCAATTTAGGACATTCAGCACTTGTTTTTTATATTTGGAAGCATAGATTTACCGGGTGTATTCCGATAGGGGATCGAAAAATCCATTATTTTTGCGATATCTCTTACCGTTTTCGAGATAATCGACATTTTCCGATTTTAGTCTTTTTGGCACCAAAATACACAAAATTTGCATAGATTTACCGGGTGTATTCCGATAGGGGATCGAAATATCCATTATTTTTGCGATATCTCTTACCGTTTTCGAGATAATCGACATTTTCCGATTTTAGTCTTTTTGGCACTCAAAATACACAAAAATTTTTAAGATTTTTTTTTTTTTCAATTTAGGACATTCAGCACTTGTTTTTTATATTTGGAAGCATAGATTTACCGGGTGTATTCCGATAGGGGATCGAAAAATCCATTATTTTTGCGATATCTCTTACCGTTTTCGAGATAATCGACATTTTCCGATTTTAGTCTTTTTGGCACTCAAAATACACAAAATTTTTTAAGATTTTTTTTTTTTCAATTTAGGACATTCAGCACTTGTTTTTTATATTTGGAAGCATAGATTTACCGGGTGTATTCCGATAGGGGATCGAAAAATCCATTATTTTTGCGATATCTCTTACCGTTTTCGAGATAATCGACATTTTCCGATTTTAGTCTTTTTGGCACCAAAATACACAAAATTTGCATAGATTTACCGGGTGTATTCCGATAGGGGATCGAAAAATCCATTATTTTTGCGATATCTCTTACCGTTTTCGAGATAATCGACATTTTCCGATTTTAGTCTTTTTGGCACTCAAAATACACAAAATTTTTTAAGATTTTTTTTTTTTCAATTTAGGACATTCAGCACTTGTTTTTTATATTTGGAAGCATAGATTTACCGGGTGTATTCCGATAGGGGATCGAAAAATCCATTATTTTTGCGATATCTCTTACCGTTTTCGAGATAATCGACATTTTCCGATTTTAGTCTTTTTGGCACTCAAAATACACAAAATGTTTTAAGATTTTTTTTTTTTTCAATTTAGGACATTCAGCACTTGTTTTTTATATTTGGAAGTATAGATTTACCGGGTGTATTCCGATAGGGGATCGAAAAATCCATTATTTTTGCGATATCTCTTACCGTTTTCGGATAATCGACATTTTCCGATTTTAGTCTTTTTGGCACTCAAAATACACAAAAATTTTTAAGATTTTTTTTTTTTTCAATTTAGGACATTCAGCACTTGTTTTTTATATTTGGAAACATAAATTTACCGGGTGTATTCCGATAGGGGATCGAAAAATCCATTATTTTTGCGATATCTCTTACCGTTTTCGAGATAATCGACATTTTCCGATTTTAGTCTTTTTGGCACTCAAAATACACAAAAATTTTTAAGATTTTTTTTTTTTTCAATTTAGGACATTCAGCACTTGTTTTTTATATTTGGAAGCATAGATTTACCGGGTCTATTCCGATAGGGGATCGAAAAATCCATTATTTTTGCGATATCTCTTACCGTTTTCGAGATAATCGACATTTTCCGATTTTAGTCTTTTTGGCACCAAAATACACAAAATTTGCATAGATTTACCGGGTGTATTCCGATAGGGGATCGAAAAATCCATTATTTTTGCGATATCTCTTACCGTTTTCGAGATAATCGACATTTTCCGATTTTAGTCTTTTTGGCACTCAAAATACACAAAATTTTTTAAGATTTTTTTTTTTTCAATTTAGGACATTCAGCACTTGTTTTTTATATTTGGAAGCATAGATTTACCGGGTGTATTCCGATAGGGGATCGAAAAATCCATTATTTTTGCGATATCTCTTACCGTTTTCGAGATAATCGACATTTTCCGATTTTAGTCTTTTTGGCACTCAAAATACACAAAATGTTTTAAGATTTTTTTTTTTTTCAATTTAGGACATTCAGCACTTGTTTTTTATATTTGGAAGTATAGATTTACCGGGTGTATTCCGATAGGGGATCGAAAAATCCATTATTTTTGCGATATCTCTTACCGTTTTCGGATAATCGACATTTTCCGATTTTAGTCTTTTTGGCACTCAAAATACACAAAAATTTTTAAGATTTTTTTTTTTTTCAATTTAGGACATTCAGCACTTGTTTTTTATATTTGGAAGCATAAATTTACCGGGTGTATTCCGATAGGGGATCGAAAAATCCATTATTTTTGCGATATCTCTTACCGTTTTCGAGATAATCGACATTTTCCGATTTTAGTCTTTTTGGCACTCAAAATACACAAAAATTTTTAAGATTTTTTTTTTTTTCAATTTAGGACATTCAGCACTTGTTTTTTATATTTGGAAGCATAGATTTACCGGGTCTATTCCGATAGGGGATCGAAAAATCCATTATTTTTGCGATATCTCTTACCGTTTTCGAGATAATCGACATTTTCCGATTTTAGTCTTTTTGGCACTCAAAATACACAAAATTTTTTAAGATTTTTTTTTTTTCAATTTAGGACATTCAGCACTTGTTTTTTATATTTGGAAGCATAGATTTACCGGGTGTATTCCGATAGGGGATCGAAAAATCCATTATTTTTGCGATATCTCTTACCGTTTTCGAGATAATCGACATTTTCCGATTTTAGTCTTTTTGGCACTCAAAATACACAAAATTTTTTAAGATTTTCTTTTTTCAATTTAGGACATTCAGCACTTGTTTTTTATATTTGGAAGCATAGATTTACCGGGTGTATTCCGATAGGGGATCGAAAAATCCATTATTTTTGCGATATCTCTTACCGTTTTCGAGATAATCGACATTTTCCGATTTTAGTCTTTTTGGCACTCAAAATACACAAAATTTTTTAAGATTTTTTTTTTTTTCAATTTAGGACATTCAGCACTTGTTTTTTATATTTGGAAGCATAGATTTACCGGGTGTATTCCGATAGGGGATCGAAAAATCCATTATTTTTGCGATATCTCTTACCGTTTTCGAGATAATCGACATTTTCCGATTTTAGTCTTTTTGGCACTCAAAATACACAAAATTTTTTAAGATTTTTTTTTTTTTCAATTTAGGACATTCAGCACTTGTTTTTTATATTTGGAAGCATAGATTTACCGGGTGTATTCCGATAGAGGATCGAAAAATCCATTATTTTTGCGATATCTCTTACCGTTCTCGAGATAATCGACATTTTCCGATTTTAGTCTTTTTGGCACTCAAAATACACAAAATTTTTTAAGATTTTTTTTTTTTTTCAATTTAGGACATTCAGCACTTGTTTTTTATATTTGGAAGCATAGATTTACCGGGTGTATTCCGATAGGGGATCGAAAAATCCATTATTTTTGCGATATCTCTTACCGTTTTCGAGATAATCGACATTTTCCGATTTTAGTCTTTTTGGCACTCAAAATACACAAAATTTTTTAAGATTTTTTTTTTTTTCAATTTAGGACATTCAGCACTTGTTTTTTATATTTGGAAGCATAGATTTACCGGGTGTATTCCGATAGGGGATCGAAAAATCCATTATTTTTGCGATATCTCTTACCGTTTTCGAGATAATCGACATTTTCCGATTTTAGTCTTTTTGGCACTCAAAATACACAAAAATTTTTAAGATTTTTTTTTTTTCAATTTAGGACATTCAGCACTTGTTTTTTATATTTGGAAGCATAGATTTACCGGGTGTAGTCCGATAGGGGATCGAAAAATCCATTATTTTTGCGATATCTCTTACCGTTTTCGAGATAATCGACATTTTCCGATTTTAGTCTTTTTGGCACTCAAAATACACAAAATTTTTTAAGATTTTTTTTTTTCAATTTAGGACATTCAGCACTTGTTTTTTATATTTGGAAGCATAGATTTACCGGGTGTATTCCGATAGGGGATCGAAAAATCCATTATTTTTGCGATATCTCTTACCGTTTTCGAGATAATCGACATTTTCCGATTTTAGTCTTTTTGGCACTCAAAATACACAAAATTTTTTAAGATTTTTTTTTTTTCAATTTAGGACATTCAGCACTTGTTTTTTATATTTGGAAGCATAGATTTACCGGGTGTATTCCGATAGGGGATCGAAAAATCCATTATTTTTGCGATATCTCTTACCGTTTTCGAGATAATCGACATTTTCCGATTTTAGTCTTTTTGGCACCAAAATACACAAAATTTGCATAGATTTATCGGGTGTATTCCGATAGGGGATCGAAAAATCCATTATTTTTGCGATATCTCTTACCGTTTTCGAGATAATCGACATTTTCCGATTTTAGTCTTTTTGGCACTCAAAATACACAAAATTTTTTAAGATTTTTTTTTTTTCAATTTAGGACATTCAGCACTTGTTTTTTATATTTGGAAGCATAGATTTACCGGGTGTATTCCGATAGGGGATCGAAAAATCCATTATTTTTGCGATATCTCTTACCGTTTTCGAGATAATCGACATTTTCCGATTTTAGTCTTTTTGGCACTCAAAATACACAAAATTTTTTAAGATTTTTTTTTTTTTCAATTTAGGACATTCAGCACTTGTTTTTTATATTTGGAAGTATAGATTTACCGGGTGTATTCCGATAGGGGATCGAAAAATCCATTATTTTTGCGATATCTCTTACCGTTTTCGGATAATCGACATTTTCCGATTTTAGTCTTTTTGGCACTCAAAATACACAAAAATTTTTAAGATTTTTTTTTTTTTCAATTTAGGACATTCAGCACTTGTTTTTTATATTTGGAAGCATAAATTTACCGGGTGTATTCCGATAGGGGATCGAAAAATCCATTATTTTTGCGATATCTCTTACCGTTTTCGAGATAATCGACATTTTCCGATTTTAGTCTTTTTGGCACTCAAAATACACAAAATTTTTTAAGATTTTTTTTTTTTTCAATTTAGGACATTCAGCACTTGTTTTTTATATTTGGAAGCATAGATTTACCGGGTGTATTCCGATAGGGGATCGAAAAATCCATTATTTTTGCGATATCTCTTACCGTTCTCGAGATAATCGACATTTTCCGATTTTAGTCTTTTTGGCACTCAAAATACACAAAATTTTTTAAGATTTTTTTTTTTTCAATTTAGGACATTCAGCACTTGTTTTTTATATTTGGAAGCATAGATTTACCGGGTGTATTCCGATAGGGGATCGAAAAATCCATTATTTTTGCGATATCTCTTACCGTTTTCGAGATAATCGACATTTTCCGATTTTAGTCTTTTTGGCACTCAAAATACACAAAATTTTTTAAGATTTTTTTTTTTTTCAATTTAG
Organism: Rhagonycha lutea; assembly: GCA_958510855.1. Lineage (NCBI taxonomy): Eukaryota > Metazoa > Arthropoda > Insecta > Coleoptera > Cantharidae > Rhagonycha > Rhagonycha lutea. The sequence continues at coordinate 32,149,743 of OY294042.1, forward strand.
GACATTCAGCACTTGTTTTTTATATTTGGAAGCATAGATTTACCGAGTGTAGTCCGATAGGGGATCGAAAAATCCATTATTTTTGCGATATCTCTTACCGTTTTCGAGATAATCGACATTTTCCGATTTTAGTCTTTTTGGCACTCAAAATACACAAAATTTTTTAAGATTTTTTTTTTTCAATTTAGGACATTCAGCACTTGTTTTTTATATTTGGAAGCATAGATTTACCGGGTGTATTCCGATAGGGGATCGAAAAATCCATTATTTTTGCGATATCTCTTACCGTTTTCGAGATAATCGACATTTTCCGATTTTAGTCTTTTTGGCACTCAAAATACACAAAATTTGCATAGATTTACCGGGTGTATTCCGATAGGGGATCGAAAAATCCATTATTTTTGCGATATCTCTTACCGTTTTCGAGATAATCGACATTTTCCGATTTTAGTCTTTTTGGCACTCAAAATACACAAAATTTTTTAAGATTTTTTTTTTTTCAATTTAGGACATTCAGCACTTGTTTTTTATATTTGGAAGCATAGATTTACCGGGTGTATTCCGATAGGGGATCGAAAAATCCATTATTTTTGCGATATCTCTTACCGTTTTCGAGATAATCGACATTTTCCGATTTTAGTCTTTTTGGCACTCAAAATACACAAAAATTTTTAAGATTTTTTTTTTTTTCAATTTAGGACATTCAGCACTTGTTTTTTATATTTGGAAGCATAGATTTACCGGGTGTATTCCGATAGGGGATCGAAAAATCCATTATTTTTGCGATATCTCTTACCGTTTTCGAGATAATCGACATTTTCCGATTTTAGTCTTTTTGGCACTCAAAATACACAAAATTTTTTAAGATTTTTTTTTTTTCAATTTAGGACATTCAGCACTTGTTTTTTATATTTGGAAGCATAGATTTACCGGGTGTATTCCGATAGGGGATCGAAAAATCCATTATTTTTGCGATATCTCTTACCGTTTTCGAGATAATCGACATTTTCCGATTTTAGTCTTTTTGGCACTCAAAATACACAAAAATTTTTAAGATTTTTTTTTTTTTCAATTTAGGACATTCAGCACTTGTTTTTTATATTTGGAAGCATAGATTTACCGGGTGTATTCCGATAGGGGATCGAAAAATCCATTATTTTTGCGATATCTCTTACCGTTTTCGAGATAATCGACATTTTCCGATTTTAGTCTTTTTGGCACTCAAAATACACAAAATTTTTTAAGATTTTTTTTTTTTCAATTTAGGACATTCAGCACTTGTTTTTTATATTTGGAAGCATAGATTTACCGGGTGTATTCCGATAGGGGATCGAAAAATCCATTATTTTTGCGATATCTCTTACCGTTTTCGAGATAATCGACATTTTCCGATTTTAGTCTTTTTGGCACCAAAATACACAAAATTTGCATAGATTTACCGGGTGTATTCCGATAGGGGATCGAAAAATCCATTATTTTTGCGATATCTCTTACCGTTTTCGAGATAATCGACATTTTCCGATTTTAGTCTTTTTGGCACTCAAAATACACAAAATTTTTTAAGATTTTTTTTTTTTTCAATTTAGGACATTCAGCACTTGTTTTTTATATTTGGAAGCATAAATTTACCGAGTGTATTCCGATAGGGGATCGAAAAATCCATTATTTTTGCGATATCTCTTACCGTTTTCGAGATAATCGACATTTTCCGATTTTAGTCTTTTTGGCACCAAAATACACAAAATTTGCATAGATTTACCGGGTGTATTCCGATAGGGGATCGAAAATTCCATTATTTTTGCGATATCTCTTACCGTTTTCGAGATAATCGACATTTTCCGATTTTAGTCTTTTTGGCACTCAAAATACACAAAAATTTTTAAGATTTTTTTTTTTTTCAATTTAGGACATTCAGCACTTGTTTTTTATATTTGGAAGCATAAATTTACCGAGTGTATTCCGATAGGGGATCGAAAAATCCATTATTTTTGCGATATCTCTTACCGTTTTCGAGATAATCGACATTTTCCGATTTTAGTCTTTTTGGCACTCAAAATACACAAAATTTTTTAAGATTTTTTTTTTTTCAATTTAGGATATTCAGCACTTGTTTTTTATATTTGGAAGCATAGATTTACCGGGTGTATTCCGATAGGGGATCGAAAAATCCATTATTTTTGCGATATCTCTTACCGTTTTCGAGATAATCGACATTTTCCGATTTTAGTCTTTTTGGCACTCAAAATACACAAAATTTTTTAAGATTTTTTTTTTTTTCAATTTAGGACATTCAGCACTTGTTTTTTATATTTGGAAGCATAGATTTACCGGGTGTATTCCGATAGGGGATCGAAAAATCCATTATTTTTGCGATATCTCTTACCGTTTTCGAGATAATCGACATTTTCCGATTTTAGTCTTTTTGGCACTCAAAATACACAAAATTTTTTAAGATTTTTTTTTTTTTCAATTTAGGACATTCAGCACTTGTTTTTTATATTTGGAAGCATAGATTTACCGGGTGTATTCCGATAGGGGATCGAAAAATCCATTATTTTTGCGATATCTCTTACCGTTTTCGAGATAATCGACATTTTCCGATTTTAGTCTTTTTGGCACTCAAAATACACAAAATTTTTTAAGATTTTTTTTTTTTCAATTTAGGACATTCAGCACTTGTTTTTTATATTTGGAAGCATAGATTTACCGAGTGTATTCCGATAGGGGATCGAAAAATCCATTATTTTTGCGATATCTCTTACCGTTTTCGAGATAATCGACATTTTCCGATTTTAGTCTTTTTGGCACTCAAAATACACAAAATTTTTTAAGATTTTTTTTTTTTTCAATTTAGGACATTCAGCACTTGTTTTTTATATTTGGAAGCATATATTTACCGGGTGTAGTCCGATAGGGGATCGAAAAATCCATTATTTTTGCGATATCTCTTACCGTTTTCGAGATAATCGACATTTTCCGATTTTAGTCTTTTTGGCACTCAAAATACACAAAATTTTTTAAGATTTTTTTTTTTTTCAATTTAGGACATTCAGCACTTGTTTTTTATATTTGGAAGCATAGATTTACCGGGTGTATTCCGATAGGGGATCGAAAAATCCATTATTTTTGCGATATCTCTTACCGTTTTCGAGATAATCGACATTTTCCGATTTTAGTCTTTTTGGCACTCAAAATACACAAAATTTTTTAAGATTTTTTTTTTTTTCAATTTAGGACATTCAGCACTTGTTTTTTATATTTGGAAGCATAGATTTACCGGGTGTATTCCGATAGGGGATCGAAAAATCCATTATTTTTGCGATATCTCTTACCGTTTTCGAGATAATCGACATTTTCCGATTTTAGTCTTTTTGGCACTCAAAATACACAAAATTTTTTAAGATTTTTTTTTTTTTCAATTTAGGACATTCAGCACTTGTTTTTTATATTTGGAAGCATAGATTTACCGGGTGTATTCCGATAGGGGATCGAAAAATCCATTATTTTTGCGATATCTCTTACCGTTTTCGAGATAATCGACATTTTCCGATTTTAGTCTTTTTGGCACTCAAAATACACAAAATTTTTTAAGATTTTTTTTTTTTTCAATTTAGGACATTCAGCACTTGTTTTTTATATTTGGAAGCATAGATTTACCGGGTGTATTCCGATAGGGGATCGAAAAATCCATTATTTTTGCGATATCTCTTACCGTTTTCGAGATAATCGACATTTTCCGATTTTAGTCTTTTTGGCACTCAAAATACACAAAATTTTTTAAGATTTTTTTTTTTTTCAATTTAGGACATTCAGCACTTGTTTTTTATATTTGGAAGCATAGATTTACCGGGTGTATTCCGATAGGGGATCGAAAAATCCATTATTTTTGCGATATCTCTTACCGTTTTCGAGATAATCGACATTTTCCGATTTTAGTCTTTTTGGCACTCAAAATACACAAAATTTTTTAAGATTTTTTTTTTTTTCAATTTAGGACATTCAGCACTTGTTTTTTATATTTGGAAGCATAGATTTACCGGGTGTATTCCGATAGGGGATCGAAAAATCCATTATTTTTGCGATATCTCTTACCGTTTTCGAGATAATCGACATTTTCCGATTTTAGTCTTTTTGGCACTCAAAATACACAAAATTTTTTAAGATTTTTTTTTTTTTCAATTTAGGACATTCAGCACTTGTTTTTTATATTTGGAAGCATAGATTTACCGGGTGTATTCCGATAGGGGATCGAAAAATCCATTATTTTTGCGATATCTCTTACCGTTTTCGAGATAATCGACATTTTCCGATTTTAGTCTTTTTGGCACTCAAAATACACAAAATTTTTTAAGATTTTTTTTTTTTTCAATTTAGGACATTCAGCACTTGTTTTTTATATTTGGAAGCATAGATTTACCGGGTGTATTCCGATAGGGGATCGAAAAATCCATTATTTTTGCGATATCTCTTACCGTTTTCGAGATAATCGACATTTTCCGATTTTAGTCTTTTTGGCACTCAAAATACACAAAATTTTTTAAGATTTTTTTTTTTTCAATTTAGGACATTCAGCACTTGTTTTTTATATTTGGAAGCATAGATTTACCGAGTGTATTCCGATAGGGGATCGAAAAATCCATTATTTTTGCGATATCTCTTACCGTTTTCGAGATAATCGACATTTTCCGATTTTAGTCTTTTTGGCACTCAAAATACACAAAATTTTTTAAGATTTTTTTTTTTTTCAATTTAGGACATTCAGCACTTGTTTTTTATATTTGGAAGCATATATTTACCGGGTGTAGTCCGATAGGGGATCGAAAAATCCATTATTTTTGCGATATCTCTTACCGTTTTCGAGATAATCGACATTTTCCGATTTTAGTCTTTTTGGCACTCAAAATACACAAAATTTTTTAAGATTTTTTTTTTTTCAATTTAGGACATTCAGCACTTGTTTTTTTATATTTGGAAGCATAGATTTACCGGGTGTATTCCGATAGGGGATCGAAAAATCCATTATTTTTGCGATATCTCTTACCGTTTTCGAGATAATCGACATTTTCCGATTTTAGTCTTTTTGGCACTCAAAATACACAAAATTTGCATAGATTTACCGGGTGTATTCCGATAGGGGATCGAAAAATCCATTATTTTTGCGATATCTCTTACCGTTTTCGAGATAATCGACATTTTCGGATTTTAGTCTTTTTGGCACTCAAAATACACAAAATTTGCATAGATTTACCGGTTGTATTCCAATAGGGGATCGAAAAATCCATTATTTTTGCGATATCTCTTACCGTTTTCGAGATAATCGACATTTTCCGATTTTAGTCTTTTTGGCACTCAAAATACACAAAATTTGCATAAATTTACCGGGTGTATTCCGATAGGGGATCGAAAAATCCATTATTTTTGCGATATCTCTTACCGTTTTCGAGATAATCGACATTTTCCGATTTTAGTCTTTTTGGCACTCAAAATACACAAAATTTTTTAAGATTTTTTTTTTTTCAATTTAGGACATTCAGCACTTGTTTTTTATATTTGGAAGCATAGATTTACCGGGTGTATTCCGATAGGGGATCGAAAAATCCATTATTTTTGCGATATCTCTTACCGTTTTCGAGATAATCGACATTTTCCGATTTTAGTCTTTTTGGCACTCAAAATACACAAAATTTTTTAAGATTTTTTTTTTTTTCAATTTAGGACATTCAGCACTTGTTTTTTATATTTGGAAGCATAGATTTACCGGGTGTATTCCGATAGGGGATCGAAAAATCCATTATTTTTGCGATATCTCTTACCGTTTTCGAGATAATCGACATTTTCCGATTTTAGTCTTTTTGGCACTCAAAATACACAAAATTTTTTAAGATTTTTTTTTTTTTCAATTTAGGACATTCAGCACTTGTTTTTTATATTTGGAAGCATAGATTTACCGGGTGTATTCCGATAGGGGATCGAAAAATCCATTATTTTTGCGATATCTCTTACCGTTTTCGAGATAATCGACATTTTCCGATTTTAGTCTTTTTGGCACTCAAAATACACAAAATTTTTTAAGATTTTTTTTTTTTTCAATTTAGGACATTCAGCACTTGTTTTTTATATTTGGAAGCATAGATTTACCGGGTGTATTCCGATAGGGGATCGAAAAATCCATTATTTTTGCGATATCTCTTACCGTTTTCGAGATAATCGACATTTTCCGATTTTAGTCTTTTTGGCACTCAAAATACACAAAATTTTTTAAGATTTTTTTTTTTTCAATTTAGGACATTCAGCACTTGTTTTTTATATTTGGAAGCATAGATTTACCGAGTGTATTCCGATAGGGGATCGAAAAATCCATTATTTTTGCGATATCTCTTACCGTTTTCGAGATAATCGACATTTTCCGATTTTAGTCTTTTTGGCACTCAAAATACACAAAATTTTTTAAGATTTTTTTTTTTTTCAATTTAGGACATTCAGCACTTGTTTTTTATATTTGGAAGCATATATTTACCGGGTGTAGTCCGATAGGGGATCGAAAAATCCATTATTTTTGCGATATCTCTTACCGTTTTCGAGATAATCGACATTTTCCGATTTTAGTCTTTTTGGCACTCAAAATACACAAAATTTTTTAAGATTTTTTTTTTTTTCAATTTAGGACATTCAGCACTTGTTTTTTATATTTGGAAGCATAGATTTACCGGGTGTATTCCGATAGGGGATCGAAAAATCCATTATTTTTGCGATATCTCTTACCGTTTTCGAGATAATCGACATTTTCCGATTTTAGTCTTTTTGGCACTCAAAATACACAAAATTTTTTAAGATTTTTTTTTTTTTCAATTTAGGACATTCAGCACTTGTTTTTTATATTTGGAAGCATAGATTTACCGGGTGTATTCCGATAGGGGATCGAAAAATCCATTATTTTTGCGATATCTCTTACCGTTTTCGAGATAATCGACATTTTCCGATTTTAGTCTTTTTGGCACTCAAAATACACAAAATTTTTTAAGATTTTTTTTTTTTTCAATTTAGGACATTCAGCACTTGTTTTTTATATTTGGAAGCATAGATTTACCGGGTGTATTCCGATAGGGGATCGAAAAATCCATTATTTTTGCGATATCTCTTACCGTTTTCGAGATAATCGACATTTTCCGATTTTAGTCTTTTTGGCACTCAAAATACACAAAATTTTTTAAGATTTTTTTTTTTTTCAATTTAGGACATTCAGCACTTGTTTTTTATATTTGGAAGCATAGATTTACCGGGTGTATTCCGATAGGGGATCGAAAAATCCATTATTTTTGCGATATCTCTTACCGTTTTCGAGATAATCGACATTTTCCGATTTTAGTCTTTTTGGCACTCAAAATACACAAAATTTTTTAAGATTTTTTTTTTTTTCAATTTAGGACATTCAGCACTTGTTTTTTATATTTGGAAGCATAGATTTACCGGGTGTATTCCGATAGGGGATCGAAAAATCCATTATTTTTGCGATATCTCTTACCGTTTTCGAGATAATCGACATTTTCCGATTTTAGTCTTTTTGGCACTCAAAATACACAAAATTTTTTAAGATTTTTTTTTTTTTCAATTTAGGACATTCAGCACTTGTTTTTTATATTTGGAAGCATAGATTTACCGGGTGTATTCCGATAGGGGATCGAAAAATCCATTATTTTTGCGATATCTCTTACCGTTTTCGAGATAATCGACATTTTCCGATTTTAGTCTTTTTGGCACTCAAAATACACAAAATTTTTTAAGATTTTTTTTTTTTCAATTTAGGACATTCAGCACTTGTTTTTTATATTTGGAAGCATAGATTTACCGAGTGTATTCCGATAGGGGATCGAAAAATCCATTATTTTTGCGATATCTCTTACCGTTTTCGAGATAATCGACATTTTCCGATTTTAGTCTTTTTGGCACTCAAAATACACAAAATTTTTTAAGATTTTTTTTTTTTTCAATTTAGGACATTCAGCACTTGTTTTTTATATTTGGAAGCATATATTTACCGGGTGTAGTCCGATAGGGGATCGAAAAATCCATTATTTTTGCGATATCTCTTACCGTTTTCGAGATAATCGACATTTTCCGATTTTAGTCTTTTTGGCACTCAAAATACACAAAATTTTTTAAGATTTTTTTTTTTTCAATTTAGGACATTCAGCACTTGTTTTTTTATATTTGGAAGCATAGATTTACCGGGTGTATTCCGATAGGGGATCGAAAAATCCATTATTTTTGCGATATCTCTTACCGTTTTCGAGATAATCGACATTTTCCGATTTTAGTCTTTTTGGCACTCAAAATACACAAAATTTGCATAGATTTACCGGGTGTATTCCGATAGGGGATCGAAAAATCCATTATTTTTGCGATATCTCTTACCGTTTTCGAGATAATCGACATTTTCGGATTTTAGTCTTTTTGGCACTCAAAATACACAAAATTTGCATAGATTTACCGGTTGTATTCCAATAGGGGATCGAAAAATCCATTATTTTTGCGATATCTCTTACCGTTTTCGAGATAATCGACATTTTCCGATTTTAGTCTTTTTGGCACTCAAAATACACAAAATTTGCATAAATTTACCGGGTGTATTCCGATAGGGGATCGAAAAATCCATTATTTTTGCGATATCTCTTACCGTTTTCGAGATAATCGACATTTTCCGATTTTAGTCTTTTTGGCACTCAAAATACACAAAATTTTTTAAGATTTTTTTTTTTTCAATTTAGGACATTCAGCACTTGTTTTTTATATTTGGAAGCATAGATTTACCGGGTGTATTCCGATAGGGGATCGAAAAATCCATTATTTTTGCGATATCTCTTACCGTTTTCGAGATAATCGACATTTTCCGATTTTAGTCTTTTTGGCACTCAAAATACACAAAATTTTTTAAGATTTTTTTTTTTTTCAATTTAGGACATTCAGCACTTGTTTTTTATATTTGGAAGCATAGATTTACCGGGTGTATTCTGATAGGGGATCGAAAAATCCATTATTTTTGCGATATCTCTTACCGTTTTCGAGATAATCGACATTTTCCGATTTTAGTCTTTTTGGCACTCAAAATACACAAAAATTTTTAAGATTTTTTTTTTTTCAATTTAGGACATTCAGCACTTGTTTTTTATATTTGGAAGCATAGATTTACCGGGTGTAGTCCGATAGGGGATCGAAAAATCCATTATTTTTGCGATATCTCTTACCGTTTTCGAGATAATCGACATTTTCCGATTTTAGTCTTTTTGGCACTCAAAATACACAAAATTTGCATAGCTTTACCGGGTGTATTCCGATAGGGGATCGAAAAATCCATTATTTTTGCGATATCTCTTACCGTTTTCGAGATAATCGACATTTTCGGATTTTAGTCTTTTTGGCACTCAAAATACACAAAATTTGCATAGATTTACCGGTTGTATTCCAATAGGGGATCGAAAAATCCATTATTTTTGCGATATCTCTTACCGTTTTCGAGATAATCGACATTTTCCGATTTTAGTCTTTTTGGCACTCAAAATACACAAAATTTGCATAAATTTACCGGGTGTATTCCGATAGGGGATCGAAAAATCCATTATTTTTGCGATATCTCTTACCGTTTTCGAGATAATCGACATTTTCCGATTTTAGTCTTTTTGGCACTCAAAATACACAAAATTTTTTAAGATTTTTTTTTTTTTCAATTTAGGACATTCAGCACTTGTTTTTTATATTTGGTAGCATAGATTTACCGGGTGTATTCCGATAGGGGATCGAAAAATCCATTATTTTTGCGATATCTCTTACCGTTTTCGAGATAATCGACATTTTCCGATTTTAGTCTTTTTGGCACTCAAAATACACAAAAATTTTTAAGATTTTTTTTTTTTTCAATTTAGGACATTCAGCACTTGTTTTTTATATTTGGAAGCATAGATTTACCGGGTGTAGTCCGATAGGGGATCGAAAAATCCATTATTTTTGCGATATCTCTTACCGTTTTCGAGATAATCGACATTTTCCGATTTTAGTCTTTTTGGCACTCAAAATACACAAAATTTTTTAAGATTTTTTTTTTTCAATTTAGGACATTCAGCACTTGTTTTTTATATTTGGAAGCATAGATTTACCGGGTGTATTCCGATAGGGGATCGAAAAATCCATTATTTTTGCGATATCTCTTACCGTTTTCGAGATAATCGACATTTTCCGATTTTAGTCTTTTTGGCACTCAAAATACACAAAATTTGCATAGCTTTACCGGGTGTATTCCGATAGGGGATCGAAAAATCCATTATTTTTGCGATATCTCTTACCGTTTTCGAGATAATCGACATTTTCCGATTTTAGTCTTTTTGGCACTCAAAATACACAAAATTTTTTAAGATTTTTTTTTTTTCAATTTAGGACATTCAGCACTTGTTTTTTATATTTGGAAGCATAGATTTACCGGGTGTATTCCGATAGGGGATCGAAAAATCCATTATTTTTGCGATATCTCTTACCGTTTTCGAGATAATCGACATTTTCCGATTTTAGTCTTTTTGGCACCAAAATACACAAAATTTGCATAGATTTACCGGGTGTATTCCGATAGGGGATCGAAAAATCCATTATTTTTGCGATATCTCTTACCGTTTTCGAGATAATCGACATTTTCCGATTTTAGTCTTTTTGGCACTCAAAATACACAAAATTTTTTAAGATTTTTTTTTTTTTCAATTTAGGACATTCAGCACTTGTTTTTTATATTTGGAAGCATAGATTTACCGGGTGTATTCCGATAGGGGATCGAAAAATCCATTATTTTTGCGATATCTCTTACCGTTTTCGAGATAATCGACATTTTCCGATTTTAGTCTTTTTGGCACCAAAATACACAAAATTTGCATAGATTTACCGGGTGTATTCCGATAGGGGATCGAAAAATCCATTATTTTTGCGATATCTCTTACCGTTTTCGAGATAATCGACATTTTCCGATTTTAGTCTTTTTGGCACTCAAAATTCACAAAATTTTTTAAGATTTTTTTTTTTTTCAATTTAGGACATTCAGCACTTGTTTTTTATATTTGGAAGCATAGATTTACCGGGTGTATTCCGATAGGGGATCGAAAAATCCATTATTTTTGCGATATCTCTTACCGTTTTCGAGATAATCGACATTTTCCGATTTTAGTCTTTTTGGCACTCAAAATACACAAAATTTTTTAAGATTTTTTTTTTTTCAATTTAGGACATTCAGCACTTGTTTTTTATATTTGGAAGCATAGATTTACCGGGTGTATTCCGATAGGGGATCGAAAAATCCATTATTTTTGCGATATCTCTTACCGTTTTCGAGATAATCGACATTTTCCGATTTTAGTCTTTTTGGCACCAAAATACACAAAATTTGCATAGATTTACCGGGTGTATTCCGATAGGGGATCGAAATATCCATTATTTTTGCGATATCTCTTACCGTTTTCGAGATAATCGACATTTTCCGATTTTAGTCTTTTTGGCACTCAAAATACACAAAAATTTTTAAGATTTTTTTTTTTTTCAATTTAGGACATTCAGCACTTGTTTTTTATATTTGGAAGCATAGATTTACCGGGTGTATTCCGATAGGGGATCGAAAAATCCATTATTTTTGCGATATCTCTTACCGTTTTCGAGATAATCGACATTTTCCGATTTTAGTCTTTTTGGCACTCAAAATACACAAAATTTTTTAAGATTTTTTTTTTTTCAATTTAGGACATTCAGCACTTGTTTTTTATATTTGGAAGCATAGATTTACCGGGTGTATTCCGATAGGGGATCGAAAAATCCATTATTTTTGCGATATCTCTTACCGTTTTCGAGATAATCGACATTTTCCGATTTTAGTCTTTTTGGCACCAAAATACACAAAATTTGCATAGATTTACCGGGTGTATTCCGATAGGGGATCGAAAAATCCATTATTTTTGCGATATCTCTTACCGTTTTCGAGATAATCGACATTTTCCGATTTTAGTCTTTTTGGCACTCAAAATACACAAAATTTTTTAAGATTTTTTTTTTTCAATTTAGGACATTCAGCACTTGTTTTTTATATTTGGAAGCATAGATTTACCGGGTGTATTCCGATAGGGGATCGAAAAATCCATTATTTTTGCGATATCTCTTACCGTTTTCGAGATAATCGACATTTTCCGATTTTAGTCTTTTTGGCACTCAAAATACACAAAATTTTTTAAGATTTTTTTTTTTTTCAATTTAGGACATTCAGCACTTGTTTTTTATATTTGGAAGCATAGATTTACCGGGTGTATTCCGATAGGGGATCGAAAAATCCATTATTTTTGCGATATCTCTTACCGTTTTCGAGATAATCGACATTTTCCGATTTTAGTCTTTTTGGCACTCAAAATACACAAAATTTTTTAAGATTTTTTTTTTTTTCAATTTAGGACATTCAGCACTTGTTTTTTATATTTGGAAGCATAGATTTACCGGGTGTATTCCGATAGGGGATCGAAAAATCCATTATTTTTGCGATATCTCTTACCGTTTTCGAGATAATCGACATTTTCCGATTTTAGTCTTTTTGGCACTCAAAATACACAAAATTTTTTAAGATTTTTTTTTTTTCAATTTAGGACATTCAGCACTTGTTTTTTATATTTGGAAGCATAGATTTACCGGGTGTATTCCGATAGGGGATCGAAAAATCCATTATTTTTGCGATATCTCTTACCGTTTTCGAGATAATCGACATTTTCCGATTTTAGTCTTTTTGGCACCAAAATACACAAAATTTGCATAGATTTACCGGGTGTATTCCGATAGGGGATCGAAAAATCCATTATTTTTGCGATATCTCTTACCGTTTTCGAGATAATCGACATTTTCCGATTTTAGTCTTTTTGGCACTCAAAATACACAAAATTTTTTAAGATTTTTTTTTTTTCAATTTAGGACATTCAGCACTTGTTTTTTATATTTGGAAGCATAGATTTACCGGGTGTATTCCGATAGGGGATCGAAAAATCCATTATTTTTGCGATATCTCTTACCGTTTTCGAGATAATCGACATTTTCCGATTTTAGTCTTTTTGGCACCAAAATACACAAAATTTGCATAGATTTACCGGGTGTATTCCGATAGGGGATCGAAAAATCCATTATTTTTGCGATATCTCTTACCGTTTTCGAGATAATCGACATTTTCCGATTTTAGTCTTTTTGGCACTCAAAATACACAAAATTTTTTAAGATTTTTTTTTTTTCAATTTAGGACATTCAGCACTTGTTTTTTATATTTGGAAGCATAGATTTACCGGGTGTATTCCGATAGGGGATCGAAAAATCCATTATTTTTGCGATATCTCTTACCGTTTTCGAGATAATCGACATTTTCCGATTTTAGTCTTTTTGGCACTCAAAATACACAAAATTTTTTAAGATTTTTGTTTTTTCAATTTAGGACATTCAGCACTTGTTTTTTATATTTGGAAGCATAGATTTACCGGGTGTATTCCGATAGGGGATCGAAAAATCCATTATTTTTGCGATATCTCTTACCGTTTTCGAGATAATCGACATTTTCCGATTTTAGTCTTTTTGGCACTCAAAATACACAAAATTTTTTAAGATTTTTTTTTTTTTCAATTTAGGACATTCAGCACTTGTTTTTTATATTTGGAAGCATAGATTTACCGGGTGTATTCCGATAGGGGATCGAAAAATCCATTATTTTTGCGATATCTCTTACCGTTTTCGAGATAATCGACATTTTCCGATTTTAGTCTTTTTGGCACTCAAAATACACAAAAATTTTTAAGATATTTTTTTTTTTCAATTTAGGACATTCAGCACTTCTTTTTTATATTTGGAAGCATAGATTTACCGGGTGTAGTCCGATAGGGGATCGAAAAATCCATTATTTTTGCGATATCTCTTACCGTTTTCGAGATAATCGACATTTTCCGATTTTAGTCTTTTTGGCACTCAAAATACACCAAATTTTTTAAGATTTTTTTTTTTCAATTTAGGACATTCAACACTTGTTTTTTATATTTGGAAGCATAGATTTACCGGGTGTATTCCGATAGGGGATCGAAAAATCCATTATTTTTGCGATATCTCTTACCGTTTTCGAGATAATCGACATTTTCCGATTTTAGTCTTTTTGGCACTCAAAATACACAAAATTTGCATAGATTTACCGGGTGTATTCCGATAGGGGATCGAAAAATCCATTATTTTTGCGATATCTCTTACCGTTTTCGAGATAATCGACATTTTCGGATTTTAGTCTTTTTGGCACTCAAAATACACAAAATTTGCATAGATTTACCGGTTGTATTCCAATAGGGGATCGAAAAATCCATTATTTTTGCGATATCTCTTACCGCTTTCGAGATAATCGACATTTTCCGATTTTAGTCTTTTTGGCACTCAAAATACACAAAATTTGCATAAATTTACCGGGTGTATTCCGATAGGGGATCGAAAAATCCATTATTTTTGCGATATCTCTTACCGTTTTCGAGATAATCGACATTTTCCGATTTTAGTCTTTTTGGCACTCAAAATACACAAAATTTTTTAAGATTTTTTTTTTTTCAATTTAGGACATTCAGCACTTGTTTTTTATATTTGGAAGCATAGATTTACCGGGTGTATTCCGATAGGGGATCGAAAAATCCATTATTTTTGCGATATCTCTTACCGTTTTCGAGATAATCGACATTTTCCGATTTTAGTCTTTTTGGCACTCAAAATACACAAAATTTTTTAAGATTTTTTTTTTTTCAATTTAGGACATTCAGCACTTGTTTTTTATATTTGGAAGCATAGATTTACCGGGTGTATTCCGATAGGGGATCGAAAAATCCATTATTTTTGCGATATCTCTTACCGTTTTCGAGATAATCGACATTTTCCGATTTTAGTCTTTTTGGCACTCAAAATACACAAAATTTTTTAAGATTTTTTTTTTTTCAATTTAGGACATTCAGCACTTGTTTTTTATATTTGGAAGCATAGATTTACCGGGTGTATTCCGATAGGGGATCGAAAAATCCATTATTTTTGCGATATCTCTTACCGTTTTCGAGATAATCGACATTTTCCGATTTTAGTCTTTTTGGCACTCAAAATACACAAAATTTTTTAAGATTTTTTTTTTTTCAATTTAGGACATTCAGCACTTGTTTTTTATATTTGGAAGCATAGATTTACCGGGTGTATTCCGATAGGGGATCGAAAAATCCATTATTTTTGCGATATCTCTTACCGTTTTCGAGATAATCGACATTTTCCGATTTTAGTCTTTTTGGCACTCAAAATACACAAAATTTTTTAAGATTTTTTTTTTTTTCAATTTAGGACATTCAGCACTTGTTTTTTATATTTGGAAGCATAGATTTACCGGGTGTATTCCGATAGGGGATCGAAAAATCCATTATTTTTGCGATATCTCTTACCGTTTTCGAGATAATCGACATTTTCCGATTTTAGTCTTTTTGGCACCAAAATACACAAAATTTGCATAGATTTACCGGGTGTATTCCGATAGGGGATCGAAAAATCCATTATTTTTGCGATATCTCTTACCGTTTTCGAGATAATCGACATTTTCGGATTTTAGTCTTTTTGGCACTCAAAATACACAAAATTTGCATAGATTTACCGGTTGTATTCCAATAGGGGATCGAAAAATCCATTATTTTTGCGATATCTCTTACCGTTTTCGAGATAATCGACATTTTCCGATTTTAGTCTTTTTGGCACTCAAAATACACAAAATTTGCATAAATTTACCGGGTGTATTCCGATAGGGGATCGAAAAATCCATTATTTTTGCGATATCTCTTACCGTTTTCGAGATAATCGACATTTTCCGATTTTAGTCTTTTTGGCACTCAAAATACACAAAATTTTTTAAGATTTTTTTTTTTTTAATTTAGGACATTCAGCACTTGTTTTTTATATTTGGAAGCATAGATTTACCGGGTGTATTCCGATAGGGGATCGAAAAATCCATTATTTTTGCGATATCTCTTACCGTTTTCGAGATAATCGACATTTTCCGATTTTAGTCTTTTTGGCACTCAAAATACACAAAATTTTTTAAGATTTTTTTTTTTTTCAATTTAGGACATTCAGCACTTGTTTTTTATATTTGGAAGCATAGATTTACCGGGTGTATTCCGATAGGGGATCGAAAAATCCATTATTTTTGCGATATCTCTTACCGTTTTCGAGATAATCGACATTTTCCGATTTTAGTCTTTTTGGCACTCAAAATACACAAAATTTTTTAAGATTTTTTTTTTTTTCAATTTAGGACATTCAGCACTTGTTTTTTATATTTGGAAGCATAGATTTACCGGGTGTATTCCGATAGGGGATCGAAAAATCCATTATTTTTGCGATATCTCTTACCGTTTTCGAGATAATCGACATTTTCCGATTTTAGTCTTTTTGGCACCAAAATACACAAAATTTGCATAGATTTACCGGGTGTATTCCGATAGGGGATCGAAAAATCCATTATTTTTGCGATATCTCTTACCGTTTTCGAGATAATCGACATTTTCGGATTTTAGTCTTTTTGGCACTCAAAATACACAAAATTTGCATAGATTTACCGGTTGTATTCCAATAGGGGATCGAAAAATCCATTATTTTTGCGATATCTCTTACCGTTTTCGAGA
This sequence comes from Rhagonycha lutea, assembly GCA_958510855.1. Classification (NCBI taxonomy): domain Eukaryota; kingdom Metazoa; phylum Arthropoda; class Insecta; order Coleoptera; family Cantharidae; genus Rhagonycha; species Rhagonycha lutea. The sequence goes on from OY294042.1 coordinate 32,166,458, forward strand.
TAATCGACATTTTCCGATTTTAGTCTTTTTGGCACTCAAAATACACAAAATTTGCATAAATTTACCGGGTGTATTCCGATAGGGGATCGAAAAATCCATTATTTTTGCGATATCTCTTACCGTTTTCGAGATAATCGACATTTTCCGATTTTAGTCTTTTTGGCACTCAAAATACACAAAATTTTTTAAGATTTTTTTTTTTTTAATTTAGGACATTCAGCACTTGTTTTTTATATTTGGAAGCATAGATTTACCGGGTGTATTCCGATAGGGGATCGAAAAATCCATTATTTTTGCGATATCTCTTACCGTTTTCGAGATAATCGACATTTTCCGATTTTAGTCTTTTTGGCACTCAAAATACACAAAATTTTTTAAGATTTTTTTTTTTTTCAATTTAGGACATTCAGCACTTGTTTTTTATATTTGGAAGCATAGATTTACCGGGTGTATTCCGATAGGGGATCGAAAAATCCATTATTTTTGCGATATCTCTTACCGTTTTCGAGATAATCGACATTTTCCGATTTTAGTCTTTTTGGCACTCAAAATACACAAAAATTTTTAAGATTTTTTTTTTTTCAATTTAGGACATTCAGCACTTGTTTTTTATATTTGGAAGCATAGATTTACCGGGTGTAGTCCGATAGGGGATCGAAAAATCCATTATTTTTGCGATATCTCTTACCGTTTTCGAGATAATCGACATTTTCCGATTTTAGTCTTTTTGGCACTCAAAATACACAAAATTTTTTAAGATTTTTTTTTTTCAATTTAGGACATTCAGCACTTGTTTTTTATATTTGGAAGCATAGATTTACCGGGTGTATTCCGATAGGGGATCGAAAAATCCATTATTTTTGCGATATCTCTTACCGTTTTCGAGATAATCGACATTTTCCGATTTTAGTCTTTTTGGCACTCAAAATACACAAAATTTGCATAGCTTTACCGGGTGTATTCCGATAGGGGATCGAAAAATCCATTATTTTTGCGATATCTCTTACCGTTTTCGAGATAATCGACATTTTCGGATTTTAGTCTTTTTGGCACTCAAAATACACAAAATTTGCATAGATTTACCGGTTGTATTCCAATAGGGGATCGAAAAATCCATTATTTTTGCGATATCTCTTACCGTTTTCGAGATAATCGACATTTTCCGATTTTAGTCTTTTTGGCACTCAAAATACACAAAATTTTTTAAGATTTTTTTTTTTTTCAATTTAGGACATTCAGCACTTGTTTTTTATATTTGGAAGCATAGATTTACCGGGTGTATTCCGATAGGGGATCGAAAAATCCATTAATTTTGCGATATCTCTTACCGTTTTCGAGATAATCGACATTTTCCGATTTTAGTCTTTTTGGCACTCAAAATACACAAAATTTTTTAAGATTTTTTTTTTTTTCAATTTAGGACATTCAGCACTTGTTTTTTATATTTGGAAGCATAGATTTACCGGGTGTAGTCCGATAGGGGATCGAAAAATCCATTATTTTTGCGATATCTCTTACCGTTTTCGAGATAATCGACATTTTCCGATTTTAGTCTTTTTGGCACTCAAAATACACAAAATTTTTTAAGATTTTTTTTTTTCAATTTAGGACATTCAGCACTTGTTTTTTATATTTGGAAGCATAGATTTACCGGGTGTATTCCGATAGGGGATCGAAAAATCCATTATTTTTGCGATATCTCTTACCGTTTTCGAGATAATCGACATTTTCCGATTTTAGTCTTTTTGGCACTCAAAATACACAAAATTTGCATAGCTTTACCGGGTGTATTCCGATAGGGGATCGAAAAATCCATTATTTTTGCGATATCTCTTACCGTTTTCGAGATAATCGACATTTTCGGATTTTAGTCTTTTTGGCACTCAAAATACACAAAATTTGCATAGATTTACCGGTTGTATTCCAATAGGGGATCGAAAAATCCATTATTTTTGCGATATCTCTTACCGTTTTCGAGATAATCGACATTTTCCGATTTTAGTCTTTTTGGCACTCAAAATACACAAAATTTGCATAAATTTACCGGGTGTATTCCGATAGGGGATCGAAAAATCCATTATTTTTGCGATATCTCTTACCGTTTTCGAGATAATCGACATTTTCCGATTTTAGTCTTTTTGGCACTCAAAATTTTTTAAGATTTTTTTTTTTTCAATTTAGGACATTCAGCACTTGTTTTTTATATTTGGAAGCATAGATTTACCGGGTGTATTCCGATAGGGGATCGAAAAATCCATTATTTTTGCGATATCTCTTACCGTTTTCGAGATAATCGACATTTTCCGATTTTAGTCTTTTTGGCACCAAAATACACAAAATTTGCATAGATTTACCGGGTGTATTCCGATAGGGGATCGAAAAATCCATTATTTTTGCGATATCTCTTACCGTTTTCGAGATAATCGACATTTTCCGATTTTAGTCTTTTTGGCACTCAAAATACACAAAATTTTTTAAGATTTTTTTTTTTTTCAATTTAGGACATTCAGCACTTGTTTTTTATATTTGGAAGCATAGATTTACCGGGTGTATTCCGATAGGGGATCGAAAAATCCATTATTTTTGCGATATCTCTTACCGTTTTCGAGATAATCGACATTTTCCGATTTTAGTCTTTTTGGCACCAAAATACACAAAATTTGCATAGATTTACCGGGTGTATTCCGATAGGGGATCGAAAAATCCATTATTTTTGCGATATCTCTTACCGTTTTCGAGATAATCGACATTTTCCGATTTTAGTCTTTTTGGCACTCAAAATACACAAAATTTTTTAAGATTTTTTTTTTTTTCAATTTAGGACATTCAGCACTTGTTTTTTATATTTGGAAGCATAGATTTACCGGGTGTATTCCGATAGGGGATCGAAAAATCCATTATTTTTGCGATATCTCTTACCGTTTTCGAGATAATCGACATTTTCCGATTTTAGTCTTTTTGGCACTCAAAATACACAAAATTTTTTAAGATTTTTTTTTTTTCAATTTAGGACATTCAGCACTTGTTTTTTATATTTGGAAGCATAGATTTACCGGGTGTATTCCGATAGGGGATCGAAAAATCCATTATTTTTGCGATATCTCTTACCGTTTTCGAGATAATCGACATTTTCCGATTTTAGTCTTTTTGGCACCAAAATACACAAAATTTGCATAGATTTACCGGGTGTATTCCGATAGGGGATCGAAATATCCATTATTTTTGCGATATCTCTTACCGTTTTCGAGATAATCGACATTTTCCGATTTTAGTCTTTTTGGCACTCAAAATACACAAAAATTTTTAAGATTTTTTTTTTTTTCAATTTAGGACATTCAGCACTTGTTTTTTATATTTGGAAGCATAGATTTACCGGGTGTATTCCGATAGGGGATCGAAAAATCCATTATTTTTGCGATATCTCTTACCGTTTTCGAGATAATCGACATTTTCCGATTTTAGTCTTTTTGGCACTCAAAATACACAAAATTTTTTAAGATTTTTTTTTTTTCAATTTAGGACATTCAGCACTTGTTTTTTATATTTGGAAGCATAGATTTACCGGGTGTATTCCGATAGGGGATCGAAAAATCCATTATTTTTGCGATATCTCTTACCGTTTTCGAGATAATCGACATTTTCCGATTTTAGTCTTTTTGGCACCAAAATACACAAAATTTGCATAGATTTACCGGGTGTATTCCGATAGGGGATCGAAAAATCCATTATTTTTGCGATATCTCTTACCGTTTTCGAGATAATCGACATTTTCCGATTTTAGTCTTTTTGGCACTCAAAATACACAAAATTTTTTAAGATTTTTTTTTTTCAATTTAGGACATTCAGCACTTGTTTTTTATATTTGGAAGCATAGATTTACCGGGTGTATTCCGATAGGGGATCGAAAAATCCATTATTTTTGCGATATCTCTTACCGTTTTCGAGATAATCGACATTTTCCGATTTTAGTCTTTTTGGCACTCAAAATACACAAAATTTTTTAAGATTTTTTTTTTTTTCAATTTAGGACATTCAGCACTTGTTTTTTATATTTGGAAGCATAGATTTACCGGGTGTATTCCGATAGGGGATCGAAAAATCCATTATTTTTGCGATATCTCTTACCGTTTTCGAGATAATCGACATTTTCCGATTTTAGTCTTTTTGGCACTCAAAATACACAAAATTTTTTAAGATTTTTTTTTTTTTCAATTTAGGACATTCAGCACTTGTTTTTTATATTTGGAAGCATAGATTTACCGGGTGTATTCCGATAGGGGATCGAAAAATCCATTATTTTTGCGATATCTCTTACCGTTTTCGAGATAATCGACATTTTCCGATTTTAGTCTTTTTGGCACTCAAAATACACAAAATTTTTTAAGATTTTTTTTTTTTCAATTTAGGACATTCAGCACTTGTTTTTTATATTTGGAAGCATAGATTTACCGGGTGTATTGCGATAGGGGATCGAAAAATCCATTATTTTTGCGATATCTCTTACCGTTTTCGAGATAATCGACATTTTCCGATTTTAGTCTTTTTGGCACCAAAATACACAAAATTTGCATAGATTTACCGGGTGTATTCCGATAGGGGATCGAAAAATCCATTATTTTTGCGATATCTCTTACCGTTTTCGAGATAATCGACATTTTCCGATTTTAGTCTTTTTGGCACTCAAAATACACAAAATTTTTTAAGATTTTTTTTTTTTCAATTTAGGACATTCAGCACTTGTTTTTTATATTTGGAAGCATAGATTTACCGGGTGTATTCCGATAGGCGATCGAAAAATCCATTATTTTTGCGATATCTCTTACCGTTTTCGAGATAATCGACATTTTCCGATTTTAGTCTTTTTGGCACCAAAATACACAAAATTTGCATAGATTTACCGGGTGTATTCCGATAGGGGATCGAAAAATCCATTATTTTTGCGATATCTCTTACCGTTTTCGAGATAATCGACATTTTCCGATTTTAGTCTTTTTGGCACCAAAATACACAAAATTTGCATAGATTTACCGGGTGTATTCCGATAGGGGATCGAAAAATCCATTATTTTTGCGATATCTCTTACCGTTTTCGAGATAATCGACATTTTCCGATTTTAGTCTTTTTGGCACTCAAAATACACAAAATTTTTTAAGATTTTTGTTTTTTCAATTTAGGACATTCAGCACTTGTTTTTTATATTTGGAAGCATAGATTTACCGGGTGTATTCCGATAGGGGATCGAAAAATCCATTATTTTTGCGATATCTCTTACCGTTTTCGAGATAATCGACATTTTCCGATTTTAGTCTTTTTGGCACTCAAAATACACAAAATTTGCATAGATTTACCGGGTGTATTCCGATAGGGGATCGAAAAATCCATTATTTTTGCGATATCTCTTACCGTTTTCGAGATAATCGACATTTTCGGATTTTAGTCTTTTTGGCACTCAAAATACACAAAATTTGCATAGATTTACCGGTTGTATTCCAATAGGGGATCGAAAAATCCATTATTTTTGCGATATCTCTTACCGTTTTCGAGATAATCGACATTTTCCGATTTTAGTCTTTTTGGCACTCAAAATACACAAAATTTGCATAAATTTACCGGGTGTATTCCGATAGGGGATCGAAAAATCCATTATTTTTGCGATATCTCTTACCGTTTTCGAGATAATCGACATTTTCCGATTTTAGTCTTTTTGGCACTCAAAATACACAAAATTTTTTAAGATTTTTTTTTTTTCAATTTAGGACATTCAGCACTTGTTTTTTATATTTGGAAGCATAGATTTACCGGGTGTATTCCGATAGGGGATCGAAAAATCCATAATTTTTGCGATATCTCTTACCGTTTTCGAGATAATCGACATTTTCCGATTTTAGTCTTTTTGGCACTCAAAATACACAAAATTTTTTAAGATTTTTTTTTTTTCAATTTAGGACATTCAGCACTTGTTTTTTATATTTGGAAGCATAGATTTACCGGGTGTATTCCGATAGGGGATCGAAAAATCCATTATTTTTGCGATATCTCTTACCGTTTTCGAGATAATCGACATTTTCCGATTTTAGTCTTTTTGGCACTCAAAATACACAAAATTTTTTAAGATTTTTTTTTTTTCAATTTAGGACATTCAGCACTTGTTTTTTATATTTGGAAGCATAGATTTACCGGGTGTATTCCGATAGGGGATCGAAAAATCCATTATTTTTGCGATATCTCTTACCGTTTTCGAGATAATCGACATTTTCCGATTTTAGTCTTTTTGGCACTCAAAATACACAAAATTTTTTAAGATTTTTTTTTTTTCAATTTAGGACATTCAGCACTTGTTTTTTATATTTGGAAGCATAGATTTACCGGGTGTATTCCGATAGGGGATCGAAAAATCCATTATTTTTGCGATATCTCTTACCGTTTTCGAGATAATCGACATTTTCCGATTTTAGTCTTTTTGGCACCAAAATACACAAAATTTGCATAGATTTACCGGGTGTATTCCGATAGGGGATCGAAATATCCATTATTTTTGCGATATCTCTTACCGTTTTCGAGATAATCGACATTTTCCGATTTTAGTCTTTTTGGCACTCAAAATACACAAAAATTTTTAAGATTTTTTTTTTTTTCAATTTAGGACATTCAGCACTTGTTTTTTATATTTGGAAGCATAGATTTACCGGGTGTATTCCGATAGGGGATCGAAAAATCCATTATTTTTGCGATATCTCTTACCGTTTTCGAGATAATCGACATTTTCCGATTTTAGTCTTTTTGGCACTCAAAATACACAAAATTTTTTAAGATTTTTTTTTTTTCAATTTAGGACATTCAGCACTTGTTTTTTATATTTGGAAGCATAGATTTACCGGGTGTATTCCGATAGGGGATCGAAAAATCCATTATTTTTGCGATATCTCTTACCGTTTTCGAGATAATCGACATTTTCCGATTTTAGTCTTTTTGGCACCAAAATACACAAAATTTGCATAGATTTACCGGGTGTATTCCGATAGGGGATCGAAAAATCCATTATTTTTGCGATATCTCTTACCGTTTTCGAGATAATCGACATTTTCCGATTTTAGTCTTTTTGGCACTCAAAATACACAAAATTTTTTAAGATTTTTTTTTTTCAATTTAGGACATTCAGCACTTGTTTTTTATATTTGGAAGCATAGATTTACCGGGTGTATTCCGATAGGGGATCGAAAAATCCATTATTTTTGCGATATCTCTTACCGTTTTCGAGATAATCGACATTTTCCGATTTTAGTCTTTTTGGCACTCAAAATACACAAAATTTTTTAAGATTTTTTTTTTTTTCAATTTAGGACATTCAGCACTTGTTTTTTATATTTGGAAGCATAGATTTACCGGGTGTATTCCGATAGGGGATCGAAAAATCCATTATTTTTGCGATATCTCTTACCGTTTTCGAGATAATCGACATTTTCCGATTTTAGTCTTTTTGGCACTCAAAATACACAAAATTTTTTAAGATTTTTTTTTTTTTCAATTTAGGACATTCAGCACTTGTTTTTTATATTTGGAAGCATAGATTTACCGGGTGTATTCCGATAGGGGATCGAAAAATCCATTATTTTTGCGATATCTCTTACCGTTTTCGAGATAATCGACATTTTCCGATTTTAGTCTTTTTGGCACTCAAAATACACAAAATTTTTTAAGATTTTTTTTTTTTCAATTTAGGACATTCAGCACTTGTTTTTTATATTTGGAAGCATAGATTTACCGGGTGTATTGCGATAGGGGATCGAAAAATCCATTATTTTTGCGATATCTCTTACCGTTTTCGAGATAATCGACATTTTCCGATTTTAGTCTTTTTGGCACCAAAATACACAAAATTTGCATAGATTTACCGGGTGTATTCCGATAGGGGATCGAAAAATCCATTATTTTTGCGATATCTCTTACCGTTTTCGAGATAATCGACATTTTCCGATTTTAGTCTTTTTGGCACTCAAAATACACAAAATTTTTTAAGATTTTTTTTTTTTCAATTTAGGACATTCAGCACTTGTTTTTTATATTTGGAAGCATAGATTTACCGGGTGTATTCCGATAGGCGATCGAAAAATCCATTATTTTTGCGATATCTCTTACCGTTTTCGAGATAATCGACATTTTCCGATTTTAGTCTTTTTGGCACCAAAATACACAAAATTTGCATAGATTTACCGGGTGTATTCCGATAGGGGATCGAAAAATCCATTATTTTTGCGATATCTCTTACCGTTTTCGAGATAATCGACATTTTCCGATTTTAGTCTTTTTGGCACCAAAATACACAAAATTTGCATAGATTTACCGGGTGTATTCCGATAGGGGATCGAAAAATCCATTATTTTTGCGATATCTCTTACCGTTTTCGAGATAATCGACATTTTCCGATTTTAGTCTTTTTGGCACTCAAAATACACAAAATTTTTTAAGATTTTTGTTTTTTCAATTTAGGACATTCAGCACTTGTTTTTTATATTTGGAAGCATAGATTTACCGGGTGTATTCCGATAGGGGATCGAAAAATCCATTATTTTTGCGATATCTCTTACCGTTTTCGAGATAATCGACATTTTCCGATTTTAGTCTTTTTGGCACTCAAAATACACAAAATTTGCATAGATTTACCGGGTGTATTCCGATAGGGGATCGAAAAATCCATTATTTTTGCGATATCTCTTACCGTTTTCGAGATAATCGACATTTTCGGATTTTAGTCTTTTTGGCACTCAAAATACACAAAATTTGCATAGATTTACCGGTTGTATTCCAATAGGGGATCGAAAAATCCATTATTTTTGCGATATCTCTTACCGTTTTCGAGATAATCGACATTTTCCGATTTTAGTCTTTTTGGCACTCAAAATACACAAAATTTGCATAAATTTACCGGGTGTATTCCGATAGGGGATCGAAAAATCCATTATTTTTGCGATATCTCTTACCGTTTTCGAGATAATCGACATTTTCCGATTTTAGTCTTTTTGGCACTCAAAATACACAAAATTTTTTAAGATTTTTTTTTTTTCAATTTAGGACATTCAGCACTTGTTTTTTATATTTGGAAGCATAGATTTACCGGGTGTATTCCGATAGGGGATCGAAAAATCCATAATTTTTGCGATATCTCTTACCGTTTTCGAGATAATCGACATTTTCCGATTTTAGTCTTTTTGGCACTCAAAATACACAAAATTTTTTAAGATTTTTTTTTTTTCAATTTAGGACATTCAGCACTTGTTTTTTATATTTGGAAGCATAGATTTACCGGGTGTATTCCGATAGGGGATCGAAAAATCCATTATTTTTGCGATATCTCTTACCGTTTTCGAGATAATCGACATTTTCCGATTTTAGTCTTTTTGGCACTCAAAATACACAAAATTTTTTAAGATTTTTTTTTTTTCAATTTAGGACATTCAGCACTTGTTTTTTATATTTGGAAGCATAGATTTACCGGGTGTATTCCGATAGGGGATCGAAAAATCCATTATTTTTGCGATATCTCTTACCGTTTTCGAGATAATCGACATTTTCCGATTTTAGTCTTTTTGGCACTCAAAATACACAAAATTTTTTAAGATTTTTTTTTTTTCAATTTAGGACATTCAGCACTTGTTTTTTATATTTGGAAGCATAGATTTACCGGGTGTATTCCGATAGGGGATCGAAAAATCCATTATTTTTGCGATATCTCTTACCGTTTTCGAGATAATCGACATTTTCCGATTTTAGTCTTTTTGGCACTCAAAATACACAAAATTTTTTAAGATTTTTTTTTTTTTCAATTTAGGACATTCAGCACTTGTTTTTTATATTTGGAAGCATAGATTTACCGGGTGTATTCCGATAGGGGATCGAAAAATCCATTATTTTTGCGATATCTCTTACCGTTTTCGAGATAATCGACATTTTCCGATTTTAGTCTTTTTGGCACCAAAATACACAAAATTTGCATAGATTTACCGGGTGTATTCCGATAGGGGATCGAAAAATCCATTATTTTTGCGATATCTCTTACCGTTTTCGAGATAATCGACATTTTCCGATTTTAGTCTTTTTGGCACTCAAAATACACAAAATTTTTTAAGATTTTTTTTTTTTTCAATTTAGGACATTCAGCACTTGTTTTTTATATTTGGAAGCATAGATTTACCGGGTGTATTCCGATAGGGGATCGAAAAATCCATTATTTTTGCGATATCTCTTACCGTTTTCGAGATAATCGACATTTTCCGATTTTAGTCTTTTTGGCACTCAAAATACACAAAATTTTTTAAGATTTTTTTTTTTTTCAATTTAGGACATTCAGCACTTGTTTTTTATATTTGGAAGCATAGATTTACCGGGTGTATTCCGATAGAGGATCGAAAAATCCATTATTTTTGCGATATCTCTTACCGTTCTCGAGATAATCGACATTTTCCGATTTTAGTCTTTTTGGCACTCAAAATACACAAAATTTTTTAAGATTTTTTTTTTTTTCAATTTAGGACATTCAGCACTTGTTTTTTATATTTGGAAGCATAGATTTACCGGGTGTATTCCGATAGGGGATCGAAAAATCCATTATTTTTGCGATATCTCTTACCGTTTTCGAGATAATCGACATTTTCCGATTTTAGTCTTTTTGGCACTCAAAATACACAAAATTTTTTAAGATTTTTTTTTTTTTCAATTTAGGACATTCAGCACTTGTTTTTTATATTTGGAAGCATAGATTTACCGGGTGTATTCCGATAGGGGATCGAAAAATCCATTATTTTTGCGATATCTCTTACCGTTTTCGAGATAATCGACATTTTCCGATTTTAGTCTTTTTGGCACTCAAAATACACAAAAATTTTTAAGATTTTTTTTTTTTCAATTTAGGACATTCAGCACTTGTTTTTTATATTTGGAAGCATAGATTTACCGGGTGTAGTCCGATAGGGGATCGAAAAATCCATTATTTTTGCGATATCTCTTACCGTTTTCGAGATAATCGACATTTTCCGATTTTAGTCTTTTTGGCACTCAAAATACACAAAATTTTTTAAGATTTTTTTTTTTCAATTTAGGACATTCAGCACTTGTTTTTTATATTTGGAAGCATAGATTTACCGGGTGTATTCCGATAGGGGATCGAAAAATCCATTATTTTTGCGATATCTCTTACCGTTTTCGAGATAATCGACATTTTCCGATTTTAGTCTTTTTGGCACTCAAAATACACAAAATTTTTTAAGATTTTTTTTTTTTCAATTTAGGACATTCAGCACTTGTTTTTTATATTTGGAAGCATAGATTTACCGGGTGTATTCCGATAGGGGATCGAAAAATCCATTATTTTTGCGATATCTCTTACCGTTTTCGAGATAATCGACATTTTCCGATTTTAGTCTTTTTGGCACTCAAAATACACAAAATTTTTTAAGATTTTTTTTTTTTTCAATTTAGGACATTCAGCACTTGTTTTTTATATTTGGAAGTATAGATTTACCGGGTGTATTCCGATAGGGGATCGAAAAATCCATTATTTTTGCGATATCTCTTACCGTTTTCGGATAATCGACATTTTCCGATTTTAGTCTTTTTGGCACTCAAAATACACAAAAATTTTTAAGATTTTTTTTTTTTTCAATTTAGGACATTCAGCACTTGTTTTTTATATTTGGAAGCATAAATTTACCGGGTGTATTCCGATAGGGGATCGAAAAATCCATTATTTTTGCGATATCTCTTACCGTTTTCGAGATAATCGACATTTTCCGATTTTAGTCTTTTTGGCACTCAAAATACACAAAATTTTTTAAGATTTTTTTTTTTTTCAATTTAGGACATTCAGCACTTGTTTTTTATATTTGGAAGCATAGATTTACCGGGTGTATTCCGATAGGGGATCGAAAAATCCATTATTTTTGCGATATCTCTTACCGTTCTCGAGATAATCGACATTTTCCGATTTTAGTCTTTTTGGCACTCAAAATACACAAAATTTTTTAAGATTTTTTTTTTTTCAATTTAGGACATTCAGCACTTGTTTTTTATATTTGGAAGCATAGATTTACCGGGTGTATTCCGATAGGGGATCGAAAAATCCATTATTTTTGCGATATCTCTTACCGTTTTCGAGATAATCGACATTTTCCGATTTTAGTCTTTTTGGCACTCAAAATACACAAAATTTTTTAAGATTTTTTTTTTTTTCAATTTAGGACATTCAGCACTTGTTTTTTATATTTGGAAGCATAGATTTACCGAGTGTAGTCCGATAGGGGATCGAAAAATCCATTATTTTTGCGATATCTCTTACCGTTTTCGAGATAATCGACATTTTCCGATTTTAGTCTTTTTGGCACTCAAAATACACAAAATTTTTTAAGATTTTTTTTTTTCAATTTAGGACATTCAGCACTTGTTTTTTATATTTGGAAGCATAGATTTACCGGGTGTATTCCGATAGGGGATCGAAAAATCCATTATTTTTGCGATATCTCTTACCGTTTTCGAGATAATCGACATTTTCCGATTTTAGTCTTTTTGGCACTCAAAATACACAAAATTTGCATAGATTTACCGGGTGTATTCCGATAGGGGATCGAAAAATCCATTATTTTTGCGATATCTCTTACCGTTTTCGAGATAATCGACATTTTCCGATTTTAGTCTTTTTGGCACTCAAAATACACAAAATTTTTTAAGATTTTTTTTTTTTCAATTTAGGACATTCAGCACTTGTTTTTTATATTTGGAAGCATAGATTTACCGGGTGTATTCCGATAGGGGATCGAAAAATCCATTATTTTTGCGATATCTCTTACCGTTTTCGAGATAATCGACATTTTCCGATTTTAGTCTTTTTGGCACTCAAAATACACAAAAATTTTTAAGATTTTTTTTTTTTTCAATTTAGGACATTCAGCACTTGTTTTTTATATTTGGAAGCATAGATTTACCGGGTGTATTCCGATAGGGGATCGAAAAATCCATTATTTTTGCGATATCTCTTACCGTTTTCGAGATAATCGACATTTTCCGATTTTAGTCTTTTTGGCACTCAAAATACACAAAATTTTTTAAGATTTTTTTTTTTTCAATTTAGGACATTCAGCACTTGTTTTTTATATTTGGAAGCATAGATTTACCGGGTGTATTCCGATAGGGGATCGAAAAATCCATTATTTTTGCGATATCTCTTACCGTTTTCGAGATAATCGACATTTTCCGATTTTAGTCTTTTTGGCACTCAAAATACACAAAAATTTTTAAGATTTTTTTTTTTTTCAATTTAGGACATTCAGCACTTGTTTTTTATATTTGGAAGCATAGATTTACCGGGTGTATTCCGATAGGGGATCGAAAAATCCATTATTTTTGCGATATCTCTTACCGTTTTCGAGATAATCGACATTTTCCGATTTTAGTCTTTTTGGCACTCAAAATACACAAAATTTTTTAAGATTTTTTTTTTTTCAATTTAGGACATTCAGCACTTGTTTTTTATATTTGGAAGCATAGATTTACCGGGTGTATTCCGATAGGGGATCGAAAAATCCATTATTTTTGCGATATCTCTTACCGTTTTCGAGATAATCGACATTTTCCGATTTTAGTCTTTTTGGCACCAAAATACACAAAATTTGCATAGATTTACCGGGTGTATTCCGATAGGGGATCGAAAAATCCATTATTTTTGCGATATCTCTTACCGTTTTCGAGATAATCGACATTTTCCGATTTTAGTCTTTTTGGCACTCAAAATACACAAAATTTTTTAAGATTTTTTTTTTTTTCAATTTAGGACATTCAGCACTTGTTTTTTATATTTGGAAGCATAAATTTACCGAGTGTATTCCGATAGGGGATCGAAAAATCCATTATTTTTGCGATATCTCTTACCGTTTTCGAGATAATCGACATTTTCCGATTTTAGTCTTTTTGGCACCAAAATACACAAAATTTGCATAGATTTACCGGGTGTATTCCGATAGGGGATCGAAAATTCCATTATTTTTGCGATATCTCTTACCGTTTTCGAGATAATCGACATTTTCCGATTTTAGTCTTTTTGGCACTCAAAATACACAAAAATTTTTAAGATTTTTTTTTTTTTCAATTTAGGACATTCAGCACTTGTTTTTTATATTTGGAAGCATAAATTTACCGAGTGTATTCCGATAGGGGATCGAAAAATCCATTATTTTTGCGATATCTCTTACCGTTTTCGAGATAATCGACATTTTCCGATTTTAGTCTTTTTGGCACTCAAAATACACAAAATTTTTTAAGATTTTTTTTTTTTCAATTTAGGATATTCAGCACTTGTTTTTTATATTTGGAAGCATAGATTTACCGGGTGTATTCCGATAGGGGATCGAAAAATCCATTATTTTTGCGATATCTCTTACCGTTTTCGAGATAATCGACATTTTCCGATTTTAGTCTTTTTGGCACTCAAAATACACAAAATTTTTTAAGATTTTTTTTTTTTTCAATTTAGGACATTCAGCACTTGTTTTTTATATTTGGAAGCATAGATTTACCGGGTGTATTCCGATAGGGGATCGAAAAATCCATTATTTTTGCGATATCTCTTACCGTTTTCGAGATAATCGACATTTTCCGATTTTAGTCTTTTTGGCACTCAAAATACACAAAATTTTTTAAGATTTTTTTTTTTTTCAATTTAGGACATTCAGCACTTGTTTTTTATATTTGGAAGCATAGATTTACCGGGTGTATTCCGATAGGGGATCGAAAAATCCATTATTTTTGCGATATCTCTTACCGTTTTCGAGATAATCGACATTTTCCGATTTTAGTCTTTTTGGCACTCAAAATACACAAAATTTTTTAAGATTTTTTTTTTTTCAATTTAGGACATTCAGCACTTGTTTTTTATATTTGGAAGCATAGATTTACCGAGTGTATTCCGATAGGGGATCGAAAAATCCATTATTTTTGCGATATCTCTTACCGTTTTCGAGATAATCGACATTTTCCGATTTTAGTCTTTTTGGCACTCAAAATACACAAAATTTTTTAAGATTTTTTTTTTTTTCAATTTAGGACATTCAGCACTTGTTTTTTATATTTGGAAGCATATATTTACCGGGTGTAGTCCGATAGGGGATCGAAAAATCCATTATTTTTGCGATATCTCTTACCGTTTTCGAGATAATCGACATTTTCCGATTTTAGTCTTTTTGGCACTCAAAATACACAAAATTTTTTAAGATTTTTTTTTTTTTCAATTTAGGACATTCAGCACTTGTTTTTTATATTTGGAAGCATAGATTTACCGGGTGTATTCCGATAGGGGATCGAAAAATCCATTATTTTTGCGATATCTCTTACCGTTTTCGAGATAATCGACATTTTCCGATTTTAGTCTTTTTGGCACTCAAAATACACAAAATTTTTTAAGATTTTTTTTTTTTTCAATTTAGGACATTCAGCACTTGTTTTTTATATTTGGAAGCATAGATTTACCGGGTGTATTCCGATAGGGGATCGAAAAATCCATTATTTTTGCGATATCTCTTACCGTTTTCGAGATAATCGACATTTTCCGATTTTAGTCTTTTTGGCACTCAAAATACACAAAATTTTTTAAGATTTTTTTTTTTTTCAATTTAGGACATTCAGCACTTGTTTTTTATATTTGGAAGCATAGATTTACCGGGTGTATTCCGATAGGGGATCGAAAAATCCATTATTTTTGCGATATCTCTTACCGTTTTCGAGATAATCGACATTTTCCGATTTTAGTCTTTTTGGCACTCAAAATACACAAAATTTTTTAAGATTTTTTTTTTTTTCAATTTAGGACATTCAGCACTTGTTTTTTATATTTGGAAGCATAGATTTACCGGGTGTATTCCGATAGGGGATCGAAAAATCCATTATTTTTGCGATATCTCTTACCGTTTTCGAGATAATCGACATTTTCCGATTTTAGTCTTTTTGGCACTCAAAATACACAAAATTTTTTAAGATTTTTTTTTTTTTCAATTTAGGACATTCAGCACTTGTTTTTTATATTTGGAAGCATAGATTTACCGGGTGTATTCCGATAGGGGATCGAAAAATCCATTATTTTTGCGATATCTCTTACCGTTTTCGAGATAATCGACATTTTCCGATTTTAGTCTTTTTGGCACTCAAAATACACAAAATTTTTTAAGATTTTTTTTTTTTTCAATTTAGGACATTCAGCACTTGTTTTTTATATTTGGAAGCATAGATTTACCGGGTGTATTCCGATAGGGGATCGAAAAATCCATTATTTTTGCGATATCTCTTACCGTTTTCGAGATAATCGACATTTTCCGATTTTAGTCTTTTTGGCACTCAAAATACACAAAATTTTTTAAGATTTTTTTTTTTTTCAATTTAGGACATTCAGCACTTGTTTTTTATATTTGGAAGCATAGATTTACCGGGTGTATTCCGATAGGGGATCGAAAAATCCATTATTTTTGCGATATCTCTTACCGTTTTCGAGATAATCGACATTTTCCGATTTTAGTCTTTTTGGCACTCAAAATACACAAAATTTTTTAAGATTTTTTTTTTTTTCAATTTAGGACATTCAGCACTTGTTTTTTATATTTGGAAGCATAGATTTACCGGGTGTATTCCGATAGGGGATCGAAAAATCCATTATTTTTGCGATATCTCTTACCGTTTTCGAGATAATCGACATTTTCCGATTTTAGTCTTTTTGGCACTCAAAATACACAAAATTTTTTAAGATTTTTTTTTTTTCAATTTAGGACATTCAGCACTTGTTTTTTATATTTGGAAGCATAGATTTACCGAGTGTATTCCGATAGGGGATCGAAAAATCCATTATTTTTGCGATATCTCTTACCGTTTTCGAGATAATCGACATTTTCCGATTTTAGTCTTTTTGGCACTCAAAATACACAAAATTTTTTAAGATTTTTTTTTTTTTCAATTTAGGACATTCAGCACTTGTTTTTTATATTTGGAAGCATATATTTACCGGGTGTAGTCCGATAGGGGATCGAAAAATCCATTATTTTTGCGATATCTCTTACCGTTTTCGAGATAATCGACATTTTCCGATTTTAGTCTTTTTGGCACTCAAAATACACAAAATTTTTTAAGATTTTTTTTTTTTCAATTTAGGACATTCAGCACTTGTTTTTTTATATTTGGAAGCATAGATTTACCGGGTGTATTCCGATAGGGGATCGAAAAATCCATTATTTTTGCGATATCTCTTACCGTTTTCGAGATAATCGACATTTTCCGATTTTAGTCTTTTTGGCACTCAAAATACACAAAATTTGCATAGATTTACCGGGTGTATTCCGATAGGGGATCGAAAAATCCATTATTTTTGCGATATCTCTTACCGTTTTCGAGATAATCGACATTTTCGGATTTTAGTCTTTTTGGCACTCAAAATACACAAAATTTGCATAGATTTACCGGTTGTATTCCAATAGGGGATCGAAAAATCCATTATTTTTGCGATATCTCTTACCGTTTTCGAGATAATCGACATTTTCCGATTTTAGTCTTTTTGGCACTCAAAATACACAAAATTTGCATAAATTTACCGGGTGTATTCCGATAGGGGATCGAAAAATCCATTATTTTTGCGATATCTCTTACCGTTTTCGAGATAATCGACATTTTCCGATTTTAGTCTTTTTGGCACTCAAAATACACAAAATTTTTTAAGATTTTTTTTTTTTCAATTTAGGACATTCAGCACTTGTTTTTTATATTTGGAAGCATAGATTTACCGGGTGTATTCCGATAGGGGATCGAAAAATCCATTATTTTTGCGATATCTCTTACCGTTTTCGAGATAATCGACATTTTCCGATTTTAGTCTTTTTGGCACTCAAAATACACAAAATTTTTTAAGATTTTTTTTTTTTTCAATTTAGGACATTCAGCACTTGTTTTTTATATTTGGAAGCATAGATTTACCGGGTGTATTCCGATAGGGGATCGAAAAATCCATTATTTTTGCGATATCTCTTACCGTTTTCGAGATAATCGACATTTTCCGATTTTAGTCTTTTTGGCACTCAAAATACACAAAATTTTTTAAGATTTTTTTTTTTTTCAATTTAGGACATTCAGCACTTGTTTTTTATATTTGGAAGCATAGATTTACCGGGTGTATTCCGATAGGGGATCGAAAAATCCATTATTTTTGCGATATCTCTTACCGTTTTCGAGATAATCGACATTTTCCGATTTTAGTCTTTTTGGCACTCAAAATACACAAAATTTTTTAAGATTTTTTTTTTTTTCAATTTAGGACATTCAGCACTTGTTTTTTATATTTGGAAGCATAGATTTACCGGGTGTATTCCGATAGGGGATCGAAAAATCCATTATTTTTGCGATATCTCTTACCGTTTTCGAGATAATCGACATTTTCCGATTTTAGTCTTTTTGGCACTCAAAATACACAAAATTTTTTAAGATTTTTTTTTTTTCAATTTAGGACATTCAGCACTTGTTTTTTATATTTGGAAGCATAGATTTACCGAGTGTATTCCGATAGGGGATCGAAAAATCCATTATTTTTGCGATATCTCTTACCGTTTTCGAGATAATCGACATTTTCCGATTTTAGTCTTTTTGGCACTCAAAATACACAAAATTTTTTAAGATTTTTTTTTTTTTCAATTTAGGACATTCAGCACTTGTTTTTTATATTTGGAAGCATATATTTACCGGGTGTAGTCCGATAGGGGATCGAAAAATCCATTATTTTTGCGATATCTCTTACCGTTTTCGAGATAATCGACATTTTCCGATTTTAGTCTTTTTGGCACTCAAAATACACAAAATTTTTTAAGATTTTTTTTTTTTTCAATTTAGGACATTCAGCACTTGTTTTTTATATTTGGAAGCATAGATTTACCGGGTGTATTCCGATAGGGGATCGAAAAATCCATTATTTTTGCGATATCTCTTACCGTTTTCGAGATAATCGACATTTTCCGATTTTAGTCTTTTTGGCACTCAAAATACACAAAATTTTTTAAGATTTTTTTTTTTTTCAATTTAGGACATTCAGCACTTGTTTTTTATATTTGGAAGCATAGATTTACCGGGTGTATTCCGATAGGGGATCGAAAAATCCATTATTTTTGCGATATCTCTTACCGTTTTCGAGATAATCGACATTTTCCGATTTTAGTCTTTTTGGCACTCAAAATACACAAAATTTTTTAAGATTTTTTTTTTTTTCAATTTAGGACATTCAGCACTTGTTTTTTATATTTGGAAGCATAGATTTACCGGGTGTATTCCGATAGGGGATCGAAAAATCCATTATTTTTGCGATATCTCTTACCGTTTTCGAGATAATCGACATTTTCCGATTTTAGTCTTTTTGGCACTCAAAATACACAAAATTTTTTAAGATTTTTTTTTTTTTCAATTTAGGACATTCAGCACTTGTTTTTTATATTTGGAAGCATAGATTTACCGGGTGTATTCCGATAGGGGATCGAAAAATCCATTATTTTTGCGATATCTCTTACCGTTTTCGAGATAATCGACATTTTCCGATTTTAGTCTTTTTGGCACTCAAAATACACAAAATTTTTTAAGATTTTTTTTTTTTTCAATTTAGGACATTCAGCACTTGTTTTTTATATTTGGAAGCATAGATTTACCGGGTGTATTCCGATAGGGGATCGAAAAATCCATTATTTTTGCGATATCTCTTACCGTTTTCGAGATAATCGACATTTTCCGATTTTAGTCTTTTTGGCACTCAAAATACACAAAATTTTTTAAGATTTTTTTTTTTTTCAATTTAGGACATTCAGCACTTGTTTTTTATATTTGGAAGCATAGATTTACCGGGTGTATTCCGATAGGGGATCGAAAAATCCATTATTTTTGCGATATCTCTTACCGTTTTCGAGATAATCGACATTTTCCGATTTTAGTCTTTTTGGCACTCAAAATACACAAAATTTTTTAAGATTTTTTTTTTTTCAATTTAGGACATTCAGCACTTGTTTTTTATATTTGGAAGCATAGATTTACCGAGTGTATTCCGATAGGGGATCGAAAAATCCATTATTTTTGCGATATCTCTTACCGTTTTCGAGATAATCGACATTTTCCGATTTTAGTCTTTTTGGCACTCAAAATACACAAAATTTTTTAAGATTTTTTTTTTTTTCAATTTAGGACATTCAGCACTTGTTTTTTATATTTGGAAGCATATATTTACCGGGTGTAGTCCGATAGGGGATCGAAAAATCCATTATTTTTGCGATATCTCTTACCGTTTTCGAGATAATCGACATTTTCCGATTTTAGTCTTTTTGGCACTCAAAATACACAAAATTTTTTAAGATTTTTTTTTTTTCAATTTAGGACATTCAGCACTTGTTTTTTTATATTTGGAAGCATAGATTTACCGGGTGTATTCCGATAGGGGATCGAAAAATCCATTATTTTTGCGATATCTCTTACCGTTTTCGAGATAATCGACATTTTCCGATTTTAGTCTTTTTGGCACTCAAAATACACAAAATTTGCATAGATTTACCGGGTGTATTCCGATAGGGGATCGAAAAATCCATTATTTTTGCGATATCTCTTACCGTTTTCGAGATAATCGACATTTTCGGATTTTAGTCTTTTTGGCACTCAAAATACACAAAATTTGCATAGATTTACCGGTTGTATTCCAATAGGGGATCGAAAAATCCATTATTTTTGCGATATCTCTTACCGTTTTCGAGATAATCGACATTTTCCGATTTTAGTCTTTTTGGCACTCAAAATACACAAAATTTGCATAAATTTACCGGGTGTATTCCGATAGGGGATCGAAAAATCCATTATTTTTGCGATATCTCTTACCGTTTTCGAGATAATCGACATTTTCCGATTTTAGTCTTTTTGGCACTCAAAATACACAAAATTTTTTAAGATTTTTTTTTTTTCAATTTAGGACATTCAGCACTTGTTTTTTATATTTGGAAGCATAGATTTACCGGGTGTATTCCGATAGGGGATCGAAAAATCCATTATTTTTGCGATATCTCTTACCGTTTTCGAGATAATCGACATTTTCCGATTTTAGTCTTTTTGGCACTCAAAATACACAAAATTTTTTAAGATTTTTTTTTTTTTCAATTTAGGACATTCAGCACTTGTTTTTTATATTTGGAAGCATAGATTTACCGGGTGTATTCTGATAGGGGATCGAAAAATCCATTATTTTTGCGATATCTCTTACCGTTTTCGAGATAATCGACATTTTCCGATTTTAGTCTTTTTGGCACTCAAAATACACAAAAATTTTTAAGATTTTTTTTTTTTCAATTTAGGACATTCAGCACTTGTTTTTTATATTTGGAAGCATAGATTTACCGGGTGTAGTCCGATAGGGGATCGAAAAATCCATTATTTTTGCGATATCTCTTACCGTTTTCGAGATAATCGACATTTTCCGATTTTAGTCTTTTTGGCACTCAAAATACACAAAATTTGCATAGCTTTACCGGGTGTATTCCGATAGGGGATCGAAAAATCCATTATTTTTGCGATATCTCTTACCGTTTTCGAGATAATCGACATTTTCGGATTTTAGTCTTTTTGGCACTCAAAATACACAAAATTTGCATAGATTTACCGGTTGTATTCCAATAGGGGATCGAAAAATCCATTATTTTTGCGATATCTCTTACCGTTTTCGAGATAATCGACATTTTCCGATTTTAGTCTTTTTGGCACTCAAAATACACAAAATTTGCATAAATTTACCGGGTGTATTCCGATAGGGGATCGAAAAATCCATTATTTTTGCGATATCTCTTACCGTTTTCGAGATAATCGACATTTTCCGATTTTAGTCTTTTTGGCACTCAAAATACACAAAATTTTTTAAGATTTTTTTTTTTTTCAATTTAGGACATTCAGCACTTGTTTTTTATATTTGGTAGCATAGATTTACCGGGTGTATTCCGATAGGGGATCGAAAAATCCATTATTTTTGCGATATCTCTTACCGTTTTCGAGATAATCGACATTTTCCGATTTTAGTCTTTTTGGCACTCAAAATACACAAAAATTTTTAAGATTTTTTTTTTTTTCAATTTAGGACATTCAGCACTTGTTTTTTATATTTGGAAGCATAGATTTACCGGGTGTAGTCCGATAGGGGATCGAAAAATCCATTATTTTTGCGATATCTCTTACCGTTTTCGAGATAATCGACATTTTCCGATTTTAGTCTTTTTGGCACTCAAAATACACAAAATTTTTTAAGATTTTTTTTTTTCAATTTAGGACATTCAGCACTTGTTTTTTATATTTGGAAGCATAGATTTACCGGGTGTATTCCGATAGGGGATCGAAAAATCCATTATTTTTGCGATATCTCTTACCGTTTTCGAGATAATCGACATTTTCCGATTTTAGTCTTTTTGGCACTCAAAATACACAAAATTTGCATAGCTTTACCGGGTGTATTCCGATAGGGGATCGAAAAATCCATTATTTTTGCGATATCTCTTACCGTTTTCGAGATAATCGACATTTTCCGATTTTAGTCTTTTTGGCACTCAAAATACACAAAATTTTTTAAGATTTTTTTTTTTTCAATTTAGGACATTCAGCACTTGTTTTTTATATTTGGAAGCATAGATTTACCGGGTGTATTCCGATAGGGGATCGAAAAATCCATTATTTTTGCGATATCTCTTACCGTTTTCGAGATAATCGACATTTTCCGATTTTAGTCTTTTTGGCACCAAAATACACAAAATTTGCATAGATTTACCGGGTGTATTCCGATAGGGGATCGAAAAATCCATTATTTTTGCGATATCTCTTACCGTTTTCGAGATAATCGACATTTTCCGATTTTAGTCTTTTTGGCACTCAAAATACACAAAATTTTTTAAGATTTTTTTTTTTTTCAATTTAGGACATTCAGCACTTGTTTTTTATATTTGGAAGCATAGATTTACCGGGTGTATTCCGATAGGGGATCGAAAAATCCATTATTTTTGCGATATCTCTTACCGTTTTCGAGATAATCGACATTTTCCGATTTTAGTCTTTTTGGCACCAAAATACACAAAATTTGCATAGATTTACCGGGTGTATTCCGATAGGGGATCGAAAAATCCATTATTTTTGCGATATCTCTTACCGTTTTCGAGATAATCGACATTTTCCGATTTTAGTCTTTTTGGCACTCAAAATTCACAAAATTTTTTAAGATTTTTTTTTTTTTCAATTTAGGACATTCAGCACTTGTTTTTTATATTTGGAAGCATAGATTTACCGGGTGTATTCCGATAGGGGATCGAAAAATCCATTATTTTTGCGATATCTCTTACCGTTTTCGAGATAATCGACATTTTCCGATTTTAGTCTTTTTGGCACTCAAAATACACAAAATTTTTTAAGATTTTTTTTTTTTCAATTTAGGACATTCAGCACTTGTTTTTTATATTTGGAAGCATAGATTTACCGGGTGTATTCCGATAGGGGATCGAAAAATCCATTATTTTTGCGATATCTCTTACCGTTTTCGAGATAATCGACATTTTCCGATTTTAGTCTTTTTGGCACCAAAATACACAAAATTTGCATAGATTTACCGGGTGTATTCCGATAGGGGATCGAAATATCCATTATTTTTGCGATATCTCTTACCGTTTTCGAGATAATCGACATTTTCCGATTTTAGTCTTTTTGGCACTCAAAATACACAAAAATTTTTAAGATTTTTTTTTTTTTCAATTTAGGACATTCAGCACTTGTTTTTTATATTTGGAAGCATAGATTTACCGGGTGTATTCCGATAGGGGATCGAAAAATCCATTATTTTTGCGATATCTCTTACCGTTTTCGAGATAATCGACATTTTCCGATTTTAGTCTTTTTGGCACTCAAAATACACAAAATTTTTTAAGATTTTTTTTTTTTCAATTTAGGACATTCAGCACTTGTTTTTTATATTTGGAAGCATAGATTTACCGGGTGTATTCCGATAGGGGATCGAAAAATCCATTATTTTTGCGATATCTCTTACCGTTTTCGAGATAATCGACATTTTCCGATTTTAGTCTTTTTGGCACCAAAATACACAAAATTTGCATAGATTTACCGGGTGTATTCCGATAGGGGATCGAAAAATCCATTATTTTTGCGATATCTCTTACCGTTTTCGAGATAATCGACATTTTCCGATTTTAGTCTTTTTGGCACTCAAAATACACAAAATTTTTTAAGATTTTTTTTTTTCAATTTAGGACATTCAGCACTTGTTTTTTATATTTGGAAGCATAGATTTACCGGGTGTATTCCGATAGGGGATCGAAAAATCCATTATTTTTGCGATATCTCTTACCGTTTTCGAGATAATCGACATTTTCCGATTTTAGTCTTTTTGGCACTCAAAATACACAAAATTTTTTAAGATTTTTTTTTTTTTCAATTTAGGACATTCAGCACTTGTTTTTTATATTTGGAAGCATAGATTTACCGGGTGTATTCCGATAGGGGATCGAAAAATCCATTATTTTTGCGATATCTCTTACCGTTTTCGAGATAATCGACATTTTCCGATTTTAGTCTTTTTGGCACTCAAAATACACAAAATTTTTTAAGATTTTTTTTTTTTTCAATTTAGGACATTCAGCACTTGTTTTTTATATTTGGAAGCATAGATTTACCGGGTGTATTCCGATAGGGGATCGAAAAATCCATTATTTTTGCGATATCTCTTACCGTTTTCGAGATAATCGACATTTTCCGATTTTAGTCTTTTTGGCACTCAAAATACACAAAATTTTTTAAGATTTTTTTTTTTTCAATTTAGGACATTCAGCACTTGTTTTTTATATTTGGAAGCATAGATTTACCGGGTGTATTCCGATAGGGGATCGAAAAATCCATTATTTTTGCGATATCTCTTACCGTTTTCGAGATAATCGACATTTTCCGATTTTAGTCTTTTTGGCACCAAAATACACAAAATTTGCATAGATTTACCGGGTGTATTCCGATAGGGGATCGAAAAATCCATTATTTTTGCGATATCTCTTACCGTTTTCGAGATAATCGACATTTTCCGATTTTAGTCTTTTTGGCACTCAAAATACACAAAATTTTTTAAGATTTTTTTTTTTTCAATTTAGGACATTCAGCACTTGTTTTTTATATTTGGAAGCATAGATTTACCGGGTGTATTCCGATAGGGGATCGAAAAATCCATTATTTTTGCGATATCTCTTACCGTTTTCGAGATAATCGACATTTTCCGATTTTAGTCTTTTTGGCACCAAAATACACAAAATTTGCATAGATTTACCGGGTGTATTCCGATAGGGGATCGAAAAATCCATTATTTTTGCGATATCTCTTACCGTTTTCGAGATAATCGACATTTTCCGATTTTAGTCTTTTTGGCACTCAAAATACACAAAATTTTTTAAGATTTTTTTTTTTTCAATTTAGGACATTCAGCACTTGTTTTTTATATTTGGAAGCATAGATTTACCGGGTGTATTCCGATAGGGGATCGAAAAATCCATTATTTTTGCGATATCTCTTACCGTTTTCGAGATAATCGACATTTTCCGATTTTAGTCTTTTTGGCACTCAAAATACACAAAATTTTTTAAGATTTTTGTTTTTTCAATTTAGGACATTCAGCACTTGTTTTTTATATTTGGAAGCATAGATTTACCGGGTGTATTCCGATAGGGGATCGAAAAATCCATTATTTTTGCGATATCTCTTACCGTTTTCGAGATAATCGACATTTTCCGATTTTAGTCTTTTTGGCACTCAAAATACACAAAATTTTTTAAGATTTTTTTTTTTTTCAATTTAGGACATTCAGCACTTGTTTTTTATATTTGGAAGCATAGATTTACCGGGTGTATTCCGATAGGGGATCGAAAAATCCATTATTTTTGCGATATCTCTTACCGTTTTCGAGATAATCGACATTTTCCGATTTTAGTCTTTTTGGCACTCAAAATACACAAAAATTTTTAAGATATTTTTTTTTTTCAATTTAGGACATTCAGCACTTCTTTTTTATATTTGGAAGCATAGATTTACCGGGTGTAGTCCGATAGGGGATCGAAAAATCCATTATTTTTGCGATATCTCTTACCGTTTTCGAGATAATCGACATTTTCCGATTTTAGTCTTTTTGGCACTCAAAATACACCAAATTTTTTAAGATTTTTTTTTTTCAATTTAGGACATTCAACACTTGTTTTTTATATTTGGAAGCATAGATTTACCGGGTGTATTCCGATAGGGGATCGAAAAATCCATTATTTTTGCGATATCTCTTACCGTTTTCGAGATAATCGACATTTTCCGATTTTAGTCTTTTTGGCACTCAAAATACACAAAATTTGCATAGATTTACCGGGTGTATTCCGATAGGGGATCGAAAAATCCATTATTTTTGCGATATCTCTTACCGTTTTCGAGATAATCGACATTTTCGGATTTTAGTCTTTTTGGCACTCAAAATACACAAAATTTGCATAGATTTACCGGTTGTATTCCAATAGGGGATCGAAAAATCCATTATTTTTGCGATATCTCTTACCGCTTTCGAGATAATCGACATTTTCCGATTTTAGTCTTTTTGGCACTCAAAATACACAAAATTTGCATAAATTTACCGGGTGTATTCCGATAGGGGATCGAAAAATCCATTATTTTTGCGATATCTCTTACCGTTTTCGAGATAATCGACATTTTCCGATTTTAGTCTTTTTGGCACTCAAAATACACAAAATTTTTTAAGATTTTTTTTTTTTCAATTTAGGACATTCAGCACTTGTTTTTTATATTTGGAAGCATAGATTTACCGGGTGTATTCCGATAGGGGATCGAAAAATCCATTATTTTTGCGATATCTCTTACCGTTTTCGAGATAATCGACATTTTCCGATTTTAGTCTTTTTGGCACTCAAAATACACAAAATTTTTTAAGATTTTTTTTTTTTCAATTTAGGACATTCAGCACTTGTTTTTTATATTTGGAAGCATAGATTTACCGGGTGTATTCCGATAGGGGATCGAAAAATCCATTATTTTTGCGATATCTCTTACCGTTTTCGAGATAATCGACATTTTCCGATTTTAGTCTTTTTGGCACTCAAAATACACAAAATTTTTTAAGATTTTTTTTTTTTCAATTTAGGACATTCAGCACTTGTTTTTTATATTTGGAAGCATAGATTTACCGGGTGTATTCCGATAGGGGATCGAAAAATCCATTATTTTTGCGATATCTCTTACCGTTTTCGAGATAATCGACATTTTCCGATTTTAGTCTTTTTGGCACTCAAAATACACAAAATTTTTTAAGATTTTTTTTTTTTCAATTTAGGACATTCAGCACTTGTTTTTTATATTTGGAAGCATAGATTTACCGGGTGTATTCCGATAGGGGATCGAAAAATCCATTATTTTTGCGATATCTCTTACCGTTTTCGAGATAATCGACATTTTCCGATTTTAGTCTTTTTGGCACTCAAAATACACAAAATTTTTTAAGATTTTTTTTTTTTTCAATTTAGGACATTCAGCACTTGTTTTTTATATTTGGAAGCATAGATTTACCGGGTGTATTCCGATAGGGGATCGAAAAATCCATTATTTTTGCGATATCTCTTACCGTTTTCGAGATAATCGACATTTTCCGATTTTAGTCTTTTTGGCACCAAAATACACAAAATTTGCATAGATTTACCGGGTGTATTCCGATAGGGGATCGAAAAATCCATTATTTTTGCGATATCTCTTACCGTTTTCGAGATAATCGACATTTTCGGATTTTAGTCTTTTTGGCACTCAAAATACACAAAATTTGCATAGATTTACCGGTTGTATTCCAATAGGGGATCGAAAAATCCATTATTTTTGCGATATCTCTTACCGTTTTCGAGATAATCGACATTTTCCGATTTTAGTCTTTTTGGCACTCAAAATACACAAAATTTGCATAAATTTACCGGGTGTATTCCGATAGGGGATCGAAAAATCCATTATTTTTGCGATATCTCTTACCGTTTTCGAGATAATCGACATTTTCCGATTTTAGTCTTTTTGGCACTCAAAATACACAAAATTTTTTAAGATTTTTTTTTTTTTAATTTAGGACATTCAGCACTTGTTTTTTATATTTGGAAGCATAGATTTACCGGGTGTATTCCGATAGGGGATCGAAAAATCCATTATTTTTGCGATATCTCTTACCGTTTTCGAGATAATCGACATTTTCCGATTTTAGTCTTTTTGGCACTCAAAATACACAAAATTTTTTAAGATTTTTTTTTTTTTCAATTTAGGACATTCAGCACTTGTTTTTTATATTTGGAAGCATAGATTTACCGGGTGTATTCCGATAGGGGATCGAAAAATCCATTATTTTTGCGATATCTCTTACCGTTTTCGAGATAATCGACATTTTCCGATTTTAGTCTTTTTGGCACTCAAAATACACAAAAATTTTTAAGATTTTTTTTTTTTCAATTTAGGACATTCAGCACTTGTTTTTTATATTTGGAAGCATAGATTTACCGGGTGTAGTCCGATAGGGGATCGAAAAATCCATTATTTTTGCGATATCTCTTACCGTTTTCGAGATAATCGACATTTTCCGATTTTAGTCTTTTTGGCACTCAAAATACACAAAATTTTTTAAGATTTTTTTTTTTCAATTTAGGACATTCAGCACTTGTTTTTTATATTTGGAAGCATAGATTTACCGGGTGTATTCCGATAGGGGATCGAAAAATCCATTATTTTTGCGATATCTCTTACCGTTTTCGAGATAATCGACATTTTCCGATTTTAGTCTTTTTGGCACTCAAAATACACAAAATTTGCATAGCTTTACCGGGTGTATTCCGATAGGGGATCGAAAAATCCATTATTTTTGCGATATCTCTTACCGTTTTCGAGATAATCGACATTTTCGGATTTTAGTCTTTTTGGCACTCAAAATACACAAAATTTGCATAGATTTACCGGTTGTATTCCAATAGGGGATCGAAAAATCCATTATTTTTGCGATATCTCTTACCGTTTTCGAGATAATCGACATTTTCCGATTTTAGTCTTTTTGGCACTCAAAATACACAAAATTTTTTAAGATTTTTTTTTTTTTCAATTTAGGACATTCAGCACTTGTTTTTTATATTTGGAAGCATAGATTTACCGGGTGTATTCCGATAGGGGATCGAAAAATCCATTAATTTTGCGATATCTCTTACCGTTTTCGAGATAATCGACATTTTCCGATTTTAGTCTTTTTGGCACTCAAAATACACAAAATTTTTTAAGATTTTTTTTTTTTTCAATTTAGGACATTCAGCACTTGTTTTTTATATTTGGAAGCATAGATTTACCGGGTGTAGTCCGATAGGGGATCGAAAAATCCATTATTTTTGCGATATCTCTTACCGTTTTCGAGATAATCGACATTTTCCGATTTTAGTCTTTTTGGCACTCAAAATACACAAAATTTTTTAAGATTTTTTTTTTTCAATTTAGGACATTCAGCACTTGTTTTTTATATTTGGAAGCATAGATTTACCGGGTGTATTCCGATAGGGGATCGAAAAATCCATTATTTTTGCGATATCTCTTACCGTTTTCGAGATAATCGACATTTTCCGATTTTAGTCTTTTTGGCACTCAAAATACACAAAATTTGCATAGCTTTACCGGGTGTATTCCGATAGGGGATCGAAAAATCCATTATTTTTGCGATATCTCTTACCGTTTTCGAGATAATCGACATTTTCGGATTTTAGTCTTTTTGGCACTCAAAATACACAAAATTTGCATAGATTTACCGGTTGTATTCCAATAGGGGATCGAAAAATCCATTATTTTTGCGATATCTCTTACCGTTTTCGAGATAATCGACATTTTCCGATTTTAGTCTTTTTGGCACTCAAAATACACAAAATTTGCATAAATTTACCGGGTGTATTCCGATAGGGGATCGAAAAATCCATTATTTTTGCGATATCTCTTACCGTTTTCGAGATAATCGACATTTTCCGATTTTAGTCTTTTTGGCACTCAAAATTTTTTAAGATTTTTTTTTTTTCAATTTAGGACATTCAGCACTTGTTTTTTATATTTGGAAGCATAGATTTACCGGGTGTATTCCGATAGGGGATCGAAAAATCCATTATTTTTGCGATATCTCTTACCGTTTTCGAGATAATCGACATTTTCCGATTTTAGTCTTTTTGGCACCAAAATACACAAAATTTGCATAGATTTACCGGGTGTATTCCGATAGGGGATCGAAAAATCCATTATTTTTGCGATATCTCTTACCGTTTTCGAGATAATCGACATTTTCCGATTTTAGTCTTTTTGGCACTCAAAATACACAAAATTTTTTAAGATTTTTTTTTTTTTCAATTTAGGACATTCAGCACTTGTTTTTTATATTTGGAAGCATAGATTTACCGGGTGTATTCCGATAGGGGATCGAAAAATCCATTATTTTTGCGATATCTCTTACCGTTTTCGAGATAATCGACATTTTCCGATTTTAGTCTTTTTGGCACCAAAATACACAAAATTTGCATAGATTTACCGGGTGTATTCCGATAGGGGATCGAAAAATCCATTATTTTTGCGATATCTCTTACCGTTTTCGAGATAATCGACATTTTCCGATTTTAGTCTTTTTGGCACTCAAAATACACAAAATTTTTTAAGATTTTTTTTTTTTTCAATTTAGGACATTCAGCACTTGTTTTTTATATTTGGAAGCATAGATTTACCGGGTGTATTCCGATAGGGGATCGAAAAATCCATTATTTTTGCGATATCTCTTACCGTTTTCGAGATAATCGACATTTTCCGATTTTAGTCTTTTTGGCACTCAAAATACACAAAATTTTTTAAGATTTTTTTTTTTTCAATTTAGGACATTCAGCACTTGTTTTTTATATTTGGAAGCATAGATTTACCGGGTGTATTCCGATAGGGGATCGAAAAATCCATTATTTTTGCGATATCTCTTACCGTTTTCGAGATAATCGACATTTTCCGATTTTAGTCTTTTTGGCACCAAAATACACAAAATTTGCATAGATTTACCGGGTGTATTCCGATAGGGGATCGAAATATCCATTATTTTTGCGATATCTCTTACCGTTTTCGAGATAATCGACATTTTCCGATTTTAGTCTTTTTGGCACTCAAAATACACAAAAATTTTTAAGATTTTTTTTTTTTTCAATTTAGGACATTCAGCACTTGTTTTTTATATTTGGAAGCATAGATTTACCGGGTGTATTCCGATAGGGGATCGAAAAATCCATTATTTTTGCGATATCTCTTACCGTTTTCGAGATAATCGACATTTTCCGATTTTAGTCTTTTTGGCACTCAAAATACACAAAATTTTTTAAGATTTTTTTTTTTTCAATTTAGGACATTCAGCACTTGTTTTTTATATTTGGAAGCATAGATTTACCGGGTGTATTCCGATAGGGGATCGAAAAATCCATTATTTTTGCGATATCTCTTACCGTTTTCGAGATAATCGACATTTTCCGATTTTAGTCTTTTTGGCACCAAAATACACAAAATTTGCATAGATTTACCGGGTGTATTCCGATAGGGGATCGAAAAATCCATTATTTTTGCGATATCTCTTACCGTTTTCGAGATAATCGACATTTTCCGATTTTAGTCTTTTTGGCACTCAAAATACACAAAATTTTTTAAGATTTTTTTTTTTCAATTTAGGACATTCAGCACTTGTTTTTTATATTTGGAAGCATAGATTTACCGGGTGTATTCCGATAGGGGATCGAAAAATCCATTATTTTTGCGATATCTCTTACCGTTTTCGAGATAATCGACATTTTCCGATTTTAGTCTTTTTGGCACTCAAAATACACAAAATTTTTTAAGATTTTTTTTTTTTTCAATTTAGGACATTCAGCACTTGTTTTTTATATTTGGAAGCATAGATTTACCGGGTGTATTCCGATAGGGGATCGAAAAATCCATTATTTTTGCGATATCTCTTACCGTTTTCGAGATAATCGACATTTTCCGATTTTAGTCTTTTTGGCACTCAAAATACACAAAATTTTTTAAGATTTTTTTTTTTTTCAATTTAGGACATTCAGCACTTGTTTTTTATATTTGGAAGCATAGATTTACCGGGTGTATTCCGATAG
The DNA here is from genome assembly GCA_958510855.1 of Rhagonycha lutea. NCBI lineage: Eukaryota > Metazoa > Arthropoda > Insecta > Coleoptera > Cantharidae > Rhagonycha > Rhagonycha lutea. The sequence goes on from OY294042.1 coordinate 32,198,719, forward strand.
GGGATCGAAAAATCCATTATTTTTGCGATATCTCTTACCGTTTTCGAGATAATCGACATTTTCCGATTTTAGTCTTTTTGGCACTCAAAATACACAAAATTTTTTAAGATTTTTTTTTTTTCAATTTAGGACATTCAGCACTTGTTTTTTATATTTGGAAGCATAGATTTACCGGGTGTATTGCGATAGGGGATCGAAAAATCCATTATTTTTGCGATATCTCTTACCGTTTTCGAGATAATCGACATTTTCCGATTTTAGTCTTTTTGGCACCAAAATACACAAAATTTGCATAGATTTACCGGGTGTATTCCGATAGGGGATCGAAAAATCCATTATTTTTGCGATATCTCTTACCGTTTTCGAGATAATCGACATTTTCCGATTTTAGTCTTTTTGGCACTCAAAATACACAAAATTTTTTAAGATTTTTTTTTTTTCAATTTAGGACATTCAGCACTTGTTTTTTATATTTGGAAGCATAGATTTACCGGGTGTATTCCGATAGGCGATCGAAAAATCCATTATTTTTGCGATATCTCTTACCGTTTTCGAGATAATCGACATTTTCCGATTTTAGTCTTTTTGGCACCAAAATACACAAAATTTGCATAGATTTACCGGGTGTATTCCGATAGGGGATCGAAAAATCCATTATTTTTGCGATATCTCTTACCGTTTTCGAGATAATCGACATTTTCCGATTTTAGTCTTTTTGGCACCAAAATACACAAAATTTGCATAGATTTACCGGGTGTATTCCGATAGGGGATCGAAAAATCCATTATTTTTGCGATATCTCTTACCGTTTTCGAGATAATCGACATTTTCCGATTTTAGTCTTTTTGGCACTCAAAATACACAAAATTTTTTAAGATTTTTGTTTTTTCAATTTAGGACATTCAGCACTTGTTTTTTATATTTGGAAGCATAGATTTACCGGGTGTATTCCGATAGGGGATCGAAAAATCCATTATTTTTGCGATATCTCTTACCGTTTTCGAGATAATCGACATTTTCCGATTTTAGTCTTTTTGGCACTCAAAATACACAAAATTTGCATAGATTTACCGGGTGTATTCCGATAGGGGATCGAAAAATCCATTATTTTTGCGATATCTCTTACCGTTTTCGAGATAATCGACATTTTCGGATTTTAGTCTTTTTGGCACTCAAAATACACAAAATTTGCATAGATTTACCGGTTGTATTCCAATAGGGGATCGAAAAATCCATTATTTTTGCGATATCTCTTACCGTTTTCGAGATAATCGACATTTTCCGATTTTAGTCTTTTTGGCACTCAAAATACACAAAATTTGCATAAATTTACCGGGTGTATTCCGATAGGGGATCGAAAAATCCATTATTTTTGCGATATCTCTTACCGTTTTCGAGATAATCGACATTTTCCGATTTTAGTCTTTTTGGCACTCAAAATACACAAAATTTTTTAAGATTTTTTTTTTTTCAATTTAGGACATTCAGCACTTGTTTTTTATATTTGGAAGCATAGATTTACCGGGTGTATTCCGATAGGGGATCGAAAAATCCATAATTTTTGCGATATCTCTTACCGTTTTCGAGATAATCGACATTTTCCGATTTTAGTCTTTTTGGCACTCAAAATACACAAAATTTTTTAAGATTTTTTTTTTTTCAATTTAGGACATTCAGCACTTGTTTTTTATATTTGGAAGCATAGATTTACCGGGTGTATTCCGATAGGGGATCGAAAAATCCATTATTTTTGCGATATCTCTTACCGTTTTCGAGATAATCGACATTTTCCGATTTTAGTCTTTTTGGCACTCAAAATACACAAAATTTTTTAAGATTTTTTTTTTTTCAATTTAGGACATTCAGCACTTGTTTTTTATATTTGGAAGCATAGATTTACCGGGTGTATTCCGATAGGGGATCGAAAAATCCATTATTTTTGCGATATCTCTTACCGTTTTCGAGATAATCGACATTTTCCGATTTTAGTCTTTTTGGCACTCAAAATACACAAAATTTTTTAAGATTTTTTTTTTTTCAATTTAGGACATTCAGCACTTGTTTTTTATATTTGGAAGCATAGATTTACCGGGTGTATTCCGATAGGGGATCGAAAAATCCATTATTTTTGCGATATCTCTTACCGTTTTCGAGATAATCGACATTTTCCGATTTTAGTCTTTTTGGCACCAAAATACACAAAATTTGCATAGATTTACCGGGTGTATTCCGATAGGGGATCGAAATATCCATTATTTTTGCGATATCTCTTACCGTTTTCGAGATAATCGACATTTTCCGATTTTAGTCTTTTTGGCACTCAAAATACACAAAAATTTTTAAGATTTTTTTTTTTTTCAATTTAGGACATTCAGCACTTGTTTTTTATATTTGGAAGCATAGATTTACCGGGTGTATTCCGATAGGGGATCGAAAAATCCATTATTTTTGCGATATCTCTTACCGTTTTCGAGATAATCGACATTTTCCGATTTTAGTCTTTTTGGCACTCAAAATACACAAAATTTTTTAAGATTTTTTTTTTTTCAATTTAGGACATTCAGCACTTGTTTTTTATATTTGGAAGCATAGATTTACCGGGTGTATTCCGATAGGGGATCGAAAAATCCATTATTTTTGCGATATCTCTTACCGTTTTCGAGATAATCGACATTTTCCGATTTTAGTCTTTTTGGCACCAAAATACACAAAATTTGCATAGATTTACCGGGTGTATTCCGATAGGGGATCGAAAAATCCATTATTTTTGCGATATCTCTTACCGTTTTCGAGATAATCGACATTTTCCGATTTTAGTCTTTTTGGCACTCAAAATACACAAAATTTTTTAAGATTTTTTTTTTTCAATTTAGGACATTCAGCACTTGTTTTTTATATTTGGAAGCATAGATTTACCGGGTGTATTCCGATAGGGGATCGAAAAATCCATTATTTTTGCGATATCTCTTACCGTTTTCGAGATAATCGACATTTTCCGATTTTAGTCTTTTTGGCACTCAAAATACACAAAATTTTTTAAGATTTTTTTTTTTTTCAATTTAGGACATTCAGCACTTGTTTTTTATATTTGGAAGCATAGATTTACCGGGTGTATTCCGATAGGGGATCGAAAAATCCATTATTTTTGCGATATCTCTTACCGTTTTCGAGATAATCGACATTTTCCGATTTTAGTCTTTTTGGCACTCAAAATACACAAAATTTTTTAAGATTTTTTTTTTTTTCAATTTAGGACATTCAGCACTTGTTTTTTATATTTGGAAGCATAGATTTACCGGGTGTATTCCGATAGGGGATCGAAAAATCCATTATTTTTGCGATATCTCTTACCGTTTTCGAGATAATCGACATTTTCCGATTTTAGTCTTTTTGGCACTCAAAATACACAAAATTTTTTAAGATTTTTTTTTTTTCAATTTAGGACATTCAGCACTTGTTTTTTATATTTGGAAGCATAGATTTACCGGGTGTATTGCGATAGGGGATCGAAAAATCCATTATTTTTGCGATATCTCTTACCGTTTTCGAGATAATCGACATTTTCCGATTTTAGTCTTTTTGGCACCAAAATACACAAAATTTGCATAGATTTACCGGGTGTATTCCGATAGGGGATCGAAAAATCCATTATTTTTGCGATATCTCTTACCGTTTTCGAGATAATCGACATTTTCCGATTTTAGTCTTTTTGGCACTCAAAATACACAAAATTTTTTAAGATTTTTTTTTTTTCAATTTAGGACATTCAGCACTTGTTTTTTATATTTGGAAGCATAGATTTACCGGGTGTATTCCGATAGGCGATCGAAAAATCCATTATTTTTGCGATATCTCTTACCGTTTTCGAGATAATCGACATTTTCCGATTTTAGTCTTTTTGGCACCAAAATACACAAAATTTGCATAGATTTACCGGGTGTATTCCGATAGGGGATCGAAAAATCCATTATTTTTGCGATATCTCTTACCGTTTTCGAGATAATCGACATTTTCCGATTTTAGTCTTTTTGGCACCAAAATACACAAAATTTGCATAGATTTACCGGGTGTATTCCGATAGGGGATCGAAAAATCCATTATTTTTGCGATATCTCTTACCGTTTTCGAGATAATCGACATTTTCCGATTTTAGTCTTTTTGGCACTCAAAATACACAAAATTTTTTAAGATTTTTGTTTTTTCAATTTAGGACATTCAGCACTTGTTTTTTATATTTGGAAGCATAGATTTACCGGGTGTATTCCGATAGGGGATCGAAAAATCCATTATTTTTGCGATATCTCTTACCGTTTTCGAGATAATCGACATTTTCCGATTTTAGTCTTTTTGGCACTCAAAATACACAAAATTTGCATAGATTTACCGGGTGTATTCCGATAGGGGATCGAAAAATCCATTATTTTTGCGATATCTCTTACCGTTTTCGAGATAATCGACATTTTCGGATTTTAGTCTTTTTGGCACTCAAAATACACAAAATTTGCATAGATTTACCGGTTGTATTCCAATAGGGGATCGAAAAATCCATTATTTTTGCGATATCTCTTACCGTTTTCGAGATAATCGACATTTTCCGATTTTAGTCTTTTTGGCACTCAAAATACACAAAATTTGCATAAATTTACCGGGTGTATTCCGATAGGGGATCGAAAAATCCATTATTTTTGCGATATCTCTTACCGTTTTCGAGATAATCGACATTTTCCGATTTTAGTCTTTTTGGCACTCAAAATACACAAAATTTTTTAAGATTTTTTTTTTTTCAATTTAGGACATTCAGCACTTGTTTTTTATATTTGGAAGCATAGATTTACCGGGTGTATTCCGATAGGGGATCGAAAAATCCATAATTTTTGCGATATCTCTTACCGTTTTCGAGATAATCGACATTTTCCGATTTTAGTCTTTTTGGCACTCAAAATACACAAAATTTTTTAAGATTTTTTTTTTTTCAATTTAGGACATTCAGCACTTGTTTTTTATATTTGGAAGCATAGATTTACCGGGTGTATTCCGATAGGGGATCGAAAAATCCATTATTTTTGCGATATCTCTTACCGTTTTCGAGATAATCGACATTTTCCGATTTTAGTCTTTTTGGCACTCAAAATACACAAAATTTTTTAAGATTTTTTTTTTTTCAATTTAGGACATTCAGCACTTGTTTTTTATATTTGGAAGCATAGATTTACCGGGTGTATTCCGATAGGGGATCGAAAAATCCATTATTTTTGCGATATCTCTTACCGTTTTCGAGATAATCGACATTTTCCGATTTTAGTCTTTTTGGCACTCAAAATACACAAAATTTTTTAAGATTTTTTTTTTTTCAATTTAGGACATTCAGCACTTGTTTTTTATATTTGGAAGCATAGATTTACCGGGTGTATTCCGATAGGGGATCGAAAAATCCATTATTTTTGCGATATCTCTTACCGTTTTCGAGATAATCGACATTTTCCGATTTTAGTCTTTTTGGCACTCAAAATACACAAAATTTTTTAAGATTTTTTTTTTTTTCAATTTAGGACATTCAGCACTTGTTTTTTATATTTGGAAGCATAGATTTACCGGGTGTATTCCGATAGGGGATCGAAAAATCCATTATTTTTGCGATATCTCTTACCGTTTTCGAGATAATCGACATTTTCCGATTTTAGTCTTTTTGGCACCAAAATACACAAAATTTGCATAGATTTACCGGGTGTATTCCGATAGGGGATCGAAAAATCCATTATTTTTGCGATATCTCTTACCGTTTTCGAGATAATCGACATTTTCCGATTTTAGTCTTTTTGGCACTCAAAATACACAAAATTTTTTAAGATTTTTTTTTTTTTCAATTTAGGACATTCAGCACTTGTTTTTTATATTTGGAAGCATAGATTTACCGGGTGTATTCCGATAGGGGATCGAAAAATCCATTATTTTTGCGATATCTCTTACCGTTTTCGAGATAATCGACATTTTCCGATTTTAGTCTTTTTGGCACTCAAAACACACAAAATTTTTTAAGATTTTTTTTTTTTTCAATTTAGGACATTCAGCACTTGTTTTTTATATTTGGAAGCATAGATTTACCGGGTGTATTCCGATAGGGGATCGAAAAATCCATTATTTTTGCGATATCTCTTACCGTTTTCGAGATAATCGACATTTTCCGATTTTAGTCTTTTTGGCAACAAAATACACAAAATTTGCATAGCTTTACCGGGTGTATTCCGATAGGGGATCGAAAAATCCATTATTTTTGCGATATCTCTTACCGTTTTCGAGATAATCGACATTTTCCGATTTTAGTCTTTTTGGCACTCAAAATACACAAAAATGTTTAAGATTTTTTTTTTTTTCAATTTAGGACATTCAGCACTTGTTTTTTATATTTGGAAGCATAAATTTACCGGGTGTATTCCGATAGGGGATCGAAAAATCCATTATTTTTGCGATATCTCTTACCGTTTTCGAGATAATCGACATTTTCCGATTTTAGTCTTTTTGGCACCAAAATACACAAAATTTGCATAGATTTACCGGGTGTATTCCGATAGGGGATCGAAAAATCCATTATTTTTGCGATATCTCTTACCGTTTTCGAGATAATCGACATTTTCCGATTTTAGTCTTTTTGGCACTCAAAATACACAAAAATTTTTAAGATTTTTTTTTTTTTCAATTTAGGACATTCAGCACTTATTTTTTATATTTGGAAGCATAGATTTACCGGGTGTATTCCGATAGGGGATCGAAAAATCCATTATTTTTGCGATATCTCTTACCGTTTTCGAGATAATCGACATTTTCCGATTTTAGTCTTTTTGGCACTCAAAATACACAAAATTTTTTAAGATTTTTTTTTTTTCAATTTAGGACATTCAGCACTTGTTTTTTATATTTGGAAGCATAGATTTACCGGGTGTATTCCGATAGGGGATCGAAAAATCCATTATTTTTGCGATATCTCTTACCGTTTTCGAGATAATCGACATTTTCCGATTTTAGTCTTTTTGGCACCAAAATACACAAAATTTGCATAGATTTACCGGGTGTATTCCGATAGGGGATCGAAAAATCCATTATTTTTGCGATATCTCTTACCGTTTTCGAGATAATCGACATTTTCCGATTTTAGTCTTTTTGGCACTCAAAATACACAAAATTTTTTAAGATTTTTTTTTTTTTCAATTTAGGACATTCAGCACTTGTTTTTTATATTTGGAAGCATAAATTTACCGAGTGTATTCCGATAGGGGATCGAAAAATCCATTATTTTTGCGATATCTCTTACCGTTTTCGAGATAATCTACATTTTCCGATTTTAGTCTTTTTGGCACCAAAATACACAAAATTTGCATAGATTTACCGGGTGTATTCCGATAGGGGATCGAAAATTCCATTATTTTTGCGATATCTCTTACCGTTTTCGAGATAATCGACATTTTCCGATTTTAGTCTTTTTGGCACTCAAAATACACAAAAATTTTTAAGATTTTTTTTTTTTTCAATTTAGGACATTCAGCACTTGTTTTTTATATTTGGAAGCATAAATTTACCGAGTGTATTCCGATAGGGGATCGAAAAATCCATTATTTTTGCGATATCTCTTACCGTTTTCGAGATAATCGACATTTTCCGATTTTAGTCTTTTTGGCACTCAAAATACACAAAATTTTTTAAGATTTTTTTTTTTTCAATTTAGGACATTCAGCACTTGTTTTTTATATTTGGAAGCATAGATTTACCGGGTGTATTCCGATAGGGGATCGAAAAATCCATTATTTTTGCGATATCTCTTACCGTTTTCGAGATAATCGACATTTTCCGATTTTAGTCTTTTTGGCACCAAAATACACAAAATTTGCATAGATTTACCGGGTGTATTCCGATAGGGGATCGAAATATCCATTATTTTTGCGATATCTCTTACCGTTTTCGAGATAATCGACATTTTCCGATTTTAGTCTTTTTGGCACTCAAAATACACAAAAATTTTTAAGATTTTTTTTTTTTTCAATTTAGGACATTCAGCACTTGTTTTTTATATTTGGAAGCATAGATTTACCGGGTGTATTCCGATAGGGGATCGAAAAATCCATTATTTTTGCGATATCTCTTACCGTTTTCGAGATAATCGACATTTTCCGATTTTAGTCTTTTTGGCACTCAAAATACACAAAATTTTTTAAGATTTTTTTTTTTTCAATTTAGGACATTCAGCACTTGTTTTTTATATTTGGAAGCATAGATTTACCGGGTGTATTCCGATAGGGGATCGAAATATCCATTATTTTTGCGATATCTCTTACCGTTTTCGAGATAATCGACATTTTCCGATTTTAGTCTTTTTGGCACCAAAATACACAAAATTTGCATAGATTTACCGGGTGTATTCCGATAGGGGATCGAAAAATCCATTATTTTTGCGATATCTCTTACCGTTTTCGAGATAATCGACATTTTCCGATTTTAGTCTTTTTGGCACTCAAAATACACAAAATTTTTTAAGATTTTTTTTTTTTTCAATTTAGGACATTCAGCACTTGTTTTTTATATTTGGAAGCATAGATTTACCGGGTGTATTCCGATAGGGGATCGAAATATCCATTATTTTTGCGATATCTCTTACCGTTTTCGAGATAATCGACATTTTCCGATTTTAGTCTTTTTGGCACCAAAATACACAAAATTTGCATAGATTTACCGGGTGTATTCCGATAGGGGATCGAAAAATCCATTATTTTTGCGATATCTCTTACCGTTTTCGAGATAATCGACATTTTCCGATTTTAGTCTTTTTGGCACTCAAAATACACAAAATTTTTTAAGATTTTTTTTTTTTTCAATTTAGGACATTCAGCACTTGTTTTTTATATTTGGAAGCATAGATTTACCGGGTGTATTCCGATAGGGGATCGAAAAATCCATTATTTTTGCGATATCTCTTACCGTTTTCGACATAATCGACATTTTCCGATTTTAGTCTTTTTGGCACTCAAAATACACAAAATTTTTTAAGATTTTTTTTTTTTTCAATTTAGGACATTCAGCACTTGTTTTTTATATTTGGAAGTATAGATTTACCGGGTGTATTCCGATAGGGGATCGAAAAATCCATTATTTTTGCGATATCTCTTACCGTTTTCGGATAATCGACATTTTCCGATTTTAGTCTTTTTGGCACTCAAAATACACAAAAATTTTTAAGATTTTTTTTTTTTTCAATTTAGGACATTCAGCACTTGTTTTTTATATTTGGAAGCATAAATTTACCGGGTGTATTCCGATAGGGGATCGAAAAATCCATTATTTTTGCGATATCTCTTACCGTTTTCGAGATAATCGACATTTTCCGATTTTAGTCTTTTTGGCACTCAAAATACACAAAATTTTTTAAGATTTTTTTTTTTTTCAATTTAGGACATTCAGCACTTGTTTTTTATATTTGGAAGCATAGATTTACCGGGTGTATTCCGATGGGGGATCGAAAAATCCATTATTTTTGCGATATCTCTTACCGTTTTCGAGATAATCGACATTTTCCGATTTTAGTCTTTTTGGCACTCAAAATACACAAAAATTTTTAAGATTTTTTTTTTTTTCAATTTAGGACATTCAGCACTTGTTTTTTATATTTGGAAGCATAGATTTACCGGGTGTATTCCGATAGGGGATCGAAAAATCCATTATTTTTGCGATATCTCTTACCGTTTTCGAGATAATCGACATTTTCCGATTTTAGTCTTTTTGGCACTCAAAATACACAAAATTTTTTAAGATTTTTTTTTTTTCAATTTAGGACATTCAGCACTTGTTTTTTATATTTGGAAGCATAGATTTACCGGGTGTATTCCGATAGGGGATCGAAAAATCCATTATTTTTGCGATATCTCTTACCGTTTTCGAGATAATCGACATTTTCCGATTTTAGTCTTTTTGGCACCAAAATACACAAAATTTGCATAGATTTACCGGGTGTATTCCGATAGGGGATCGAAAAATCCATTATTTTTGCGATATCTCTTACCGTTTTCGAGATAATCGACATTTTCCGATTTTAGTCTTTTTGGCACTCAAAATACACAAAATTTTTTAAGATTTTTTTTTTTTCAATTTAGGACATTCAGCACTTGTTTTTTATATTTGGAAGCATAGTTTTACCGGGTGTATTCCGATAGGGGATCGAAAAATCCATTATTTTTGCGATATCTCTTACCGTTTTCGAGATAATCGACATTTTCCGATTTTAGTCTTTTTGGCACTCAAAATACACAAAATTTTTTAAGATTTTTTTTTTTTTCAATTTAGGACATTCAGCACTTGTTTTTTATATTTGGAAGCATAGATTTACCTGGTGTATTCCGATAGGGGATCGAAAAATCCATTATTTTTGCGATATCTCTTACCGTTTTCGAGATAATCGACATTTTCCGATTTTAGTCTTTTTGGCACCAAAATACACAAAATTTGCATAGATTTACCGGGTGTATTCCGATAGGGGATCGAAAAATCCATTATTTTTGCGATATCTCTTACCGTTTTCGAGATAATCGACATTTTCCGATTTTAGTCTTTTTGGCACTCAAAATACACAAAAATTTTTAAGATTTTTTTTTTTTTCAATTTAGGACATTCAGCACTTGTTTTTTATATTTGGAATCATAAATTTACCAGGTGTATTCCGATAGGGGATCGAAAAATTAATTATTTTTGCGATATCTCTTACCGTTTTCGAGATAATCGACATTTTCCGATTTTAGTCTTTTTGGCACTCAAAATACACAAAATTTTTTAAGATTTTTTTTTTTTCAATTTAGGACATTCAGCACTTGTTTTTTATATTTGGAAGCATAGATTTACCGGGTGTATTCCGATAGGGGATCGAAAAATCCATTATTTTTGCGATATCTCTTACCGTTTTCGAGATAATCGACATTTTCCGATTTTAGTCTTTTTGGCACCAAAATACACAAAATTTGCATAGATTTACTGGGTGTATTCCGATAGGGGATCGAAAAATCCATTATTTTTGCGATATCTCTTACCGTTTTCGAGATAATCGACATTTTCCGATTTTAGTCTTTTTGGCACTCAAAATACACAAAATTTTTTAAGATTTTTTTTTTTTTCAATTTAGGACATTCAGCACTTGTTTTTTATATTTGGAAGCATAGATTTACCGGGTGTATTCCGATAGGGGATCGAAAAATCCATTATTTTTGCGATATCTCTTACCGTTTTCGAGATAATCGACATTTTCCGATTTTAATCTTTTTGGCACTCAAAATACACAAAATTTTTTAAAATTTTTTTTTTTTTCAATTTAGGACATTCAGCACTTGTTTTTTATATTTGGAAGCATAGATTTACCGGGTGTATTCCGATAGGGGATCGAAAAATCCATTATTTTTGCGATATCTCTTACCGTTTTCGAGATAATCGACATTTTCCGATTTTAGTCTTTTTGGCACCAAAATACACAAAATTTGCATAGATTTACCGGGTGTATTCCGATAGGGGATCGAAAAATCCATTATTTTTGCGATATCTCTTACCGTTTTCGAGATAATCGACATTTTCCGATTTTAGTCTTTTTGGCACTCAAAATACACAAAAATTTTTAAGATTTTTTTTTTTTTCAATTTAGGACATTCAGCACTTGTTTTTTATATTTGGAAGCATAAATTTACCAGGTGTATTCCGATAGGGGATCGAAAAATCCATTATTTTTGCGATATCTCTTACCGTTTTCGAGATAATCGACATTTTCCGATTTTAGTCTTTTTGGCACTCAAAATACACAAAATTTTTTAAGATTTTTTTTTTTTTCAATTTAGGACATTCAGCACTTGTTTTTTATATTTGGAAGCATAGATTTACCGGGTGTATTCCGATAGGGGATCGAAAAATCCATTATTTTTGCGATATCTCTTACCGTTTTCGAGATAATCGACATTTTCCGATTTTAGTCTTTTTGGCACTCAAAATACACAAAATTTTTTAAGATTTTTTTTTTTTTCAATTTAGGACATTCAGCACTTGTTTTTTATATTTGGAAGCATAGATTTACCGGGTGTATTGCGATAGGGGATCGAAAAATCCATTATTTTTGCGATATCTCTTACCGTTTTCGAGATAATCGACATTTACCGATTTTAGTCTTTTTGGCACCAAAATACACAAAATTTGCATAGATTTACCGGGTGTATTCCGATAGGGGATCGAAAAATCCATTATTTTTGCGATATCTCTTACCGTTTTCGAGATAATCGACATTTTCCGATTTTAGTCTTTTTGGCACCAAAATACACAAAATTTGCATAGATTTACCGGGTGTATTCGGGATCGAAAAATCCATTATTTTTGCGATATCTCTTACCGTTTTCGGATAATCGACATTTTCCGATTTTAGTCTTTTTGGCACTCAAAATACACAAAAATTTTTAAGATTTTTTTTTTTTTCAATTTAGGACATTCAGCACTTGTTTTTTATATTTGGCAGCATAAATTTACCGGGTGTATTCCGATAGGGGATCGAAAAATCCATTATTTTTGCGATATCTCTTACCGTTTTCGAGATAATCGACATTTTCCGATTTTAGTCTTTTTGGCACTCAAAATACACAAAATTTTTAAGATTTTTTTTTTTTTCAATTTAGGACATTCAGCACTTGTTTTTTATATTTGGAAGCATAGATTTACCGGGTGTATTCCGATAGGGGATCGAAAAATCCATTATTTTTGCGATATCTCTTACCGTTTTCGAGATAATCGACATTTTCCGATTTTAGTCTTTTTGGCACTCAAAATACACAAAATTTTTTAAGATTTTTTTTTTTTCAATTTAGGACATTCAGCACTTGTTTTTTATATTTGGAAGCATAGATTTACCGGGTGTATTCCGATAGGGGATCGAAAAATCCATTATTTTTGCGATATCTCTTACCGTTTTCGAGATAATCGACATTTTCCGATTTTAGTCTTTTTGGCACCAAAATACACAAAATTTGCATAGATTTACCGGGTGTATTCCGATAGGGGATCGAAAAATCCATTATTTTTGCGATATCTCTTACCGTTTTCGAGATAATCGACATTTTCCGATTTTAGTCTTTTTGGCACTCAAAATACACAAAATTTTTTAAGATTTTTTTTTTTTCAATTTAGGACATTCAGCACTTGTTTTTTATATTTGGAAGCATAGTTTTACCGGGTGTATTCCGATAGGGGATCGAAAAATCCATTATTTTTGCGATATCTCTTACCGTTTTCGAGATAATCGACATTTTCCGATTTTAGTCTTTTTGGCACTCAAAATACACAAAATTTTTTAAGATTTTTTTTTTTTTCAATTTAGGACATTCAGCACTTGTTTTTTATATTTGGAAGCATAGATTTACCTGGTGTATTCCGATAGGGGATCGAAAAATCCATTATTTTTGCGATATCTCTTACCGTTTTCGAGATAATCGACATTTTCCGATTTTAGTCTTTTTGGCACCAAAATACACAAAATTTGCATAGATTTACCGGGTGTATTCCGATAGGGGATCGAAAAATCCATTATTTTTGCGATATCTCTTACCGTTTTCGAGATAATCGACATTTTCCGATTTTAGTCTTTTTGGCACTCAAAATACACAAAAATTTTTAAGATTTTTTTTTTTTTCAATTTAGGACATTCAGCACTTGTTTTTTATATTTGGAATCATAAATTTACCAGGTGTATTCCGATAGGGGATCGAAAAATTAATTATTTTTGCGATATCTCTTACCGTTTTCGAGATAATCGACATTTTCCGATTTTAGTCTTTTTGGCACTCAAAATACACAAAATTTTTTAAGATTTTTTTTTTTTCAATTTAGGACATTCAGCACTTGTTTTTTATATTTGGAAGCATAGATTTACCGGGTGTATTCCGATAGGGGATCGAAAAATCCATTATTTTTGCGATATCTCTTACCGTTTTCGAGATAATCGACATTTTCCGATTTTAGTCTTTTTGGCACCAAAATACACAAAATTTGCATAGATTTACTGGGTGTATTCCGATAGGGGATCGAAAAATCCATTATTTTTGCGATATCTCTTACCGTTTTCGAGATAATCGACATTTTCCGATTTTAGTCTTTTTGGCACTCAAAATACACAAAATTTTTTAAGATGTTTTTTTTTTTCAATTTAGGACATTCAGCACTTGTTTTTTATATTTGGAAGCATAGATTTACCGGGTGTATTCCGATAGGGGATCGAAAAATCCATTATTTTTGCGATATCTCTTACCGTTTTCGAGATAATCGACATTTTCCGATTTTAATCTTTTTGGCACTCAAAATACACAAAATTTTTTAAAATTTTTTTTTTTTTCAATTTAGGACATTCAGCACTTGTTTTTTATATTTGGAAGCATAGATTTACCGGGTGTATTCCGATAGGGGATCGAAAAATCCATTATTTTTGCGATATCTCTTACCGTTTTCGAGATAATCGACATTTTCCGATTTTAGTCTTTTTGGCACTCAAAATACACAAAAATTTTTAAGATTTTTTTTTTTTTCAATTTAGGACATTCAGCACTTGTTTTTTATATTTGGAAGCATAAATTTGCCAGGTGTATTCCGATAGGGGATCGAAAAATCCATTATTTTTGCGATATCTCTTACCGTTTTCGAGATAATCGACATTTTCCGATTTTAGTCTTTTTGGCACTCAAAATACACAAAATTTTTTAAGATTTTTTTTTTTTTCAATTTAGGACATTCAGCACTTGTTTTTTATATTTGGAAGCATAGATTTACCGGGTGTATTCCGATAGGGGATCGAAAAATCCATTATTTTTGCGATATCTCTTACCGTTTTCGAGATAATCGACATTTTCCGATTTTAGTCTTTTTGGCACTCAAAATACACAAAATTTTTTAAGATTTTTTTTTTTTTCAATTTAGGACATTCAGCACTTGTTTTTTATATTTGGAAGCATAGATTTACCGGGTGTATTGCGATAGGGGATCGAAAAATCCATTATTTTTGCGATATCTCTTACCGTTTTCGAGATAATCGACATTTTCCGATTTTAGTCTTTTTGGCACCAAAATACACAAAATTTGCATAGATTTACCGGGTGTATTCCGATAGGGGATCGAAAAATCCATTATTTTTGCGATATCTCTTACCGTTTTCGAGATAATCGACATTTTCCGATTTTAGTCTTTTTGGCACCAAAATACACAAAATTTGCATAGATTTACCGGGTGTATTCCGATAGGGGATCGAAAAATCCATTATTTTTGCGATATCTCTTACCGTTTTCGGATAATCGACATTTTCCGATTTTAGTCTTTTTGGCACTCAAAATACACAAAAATTTTTAAGATTTTTTTTTTTTTCAATTTAGGACATTCAGCACTTGTTTTTTATATTTGGAAGCATAAATTTACCGGGTGTATTCCGATAGGGGATCGAAAAATCCATTATTTTTGCGATATCTCTTACCGTTTTCGAGATAATCGACATTTTCCGATTTTAGTCTTTTTGGCACTCAAAATACACAAAATTTTTTAAGATTTTTTTTTTTTTCAATTTAGGACATTCAGCACTTGTTTTTTATATTTGGAAGCATAGATTTACCGGGTGTATTCCGATGGGGGATCGAAAAATCCATTATTTTTGCGATATCTCTTACCGTTTTCGAGATAATCGACATTTTCCGATTTTAGTCTTTTTGGCACTCAAAATACACAAAAATTTTTAAGATTTTTTTTTTTTTCAATTTAGGACATTCAGCACTTGTTTTTTATATTTGGAAGCATAGATTTACCGGGTGTATTCCGATAGGGGATCGAAAAATCCATTATTTTTGCGATATCTCTTACCGTTTTCGAGATAATCGACATTTTCCGATTTTAGTCTTTTTGGCACTCAAAATACACAAAATTTTTTAAGATTTTTTTTTTTTCAATTTAGGACATTCAGCACTTGTTTTTTATATTTGGAAGCATAGATTTACCGGGTGTATTCCGATAGGGGATCGAAAAATCCATTATTTTTGCGATATCTCTTACCGTTTTCGAGATAATCGACATTTTCCGATTTTAGTCTTTTTGGCACTCAAAATACACAAAATTTTTTAAGATTTTTTTTTTTTCAATTTAGGACATTCAGCACTTCTTTTTATATTTGGAAGCATAGTTTTACCGGGTGTATTCCGATAGGGGATCGAAAAATCCATTATTTTTGCGATATCTCTTACCGTTTTCGAGATAATCGACATTTTCCGATTTTAGTCTTTTTGGCACTCAAAATACACAAAATTTTTTAAGATTTTTTTTTTTTCAATTTAGGACATTCAGCACTTCTTTTTATATTTGGAAGCATAGTTTTACCGGGTGTATTCCGATAGGGGATCGAAAAATCCATTATTTTTGCGATATCTCTTACCGTTTTCGAGATAATCGACATTTTCCGATTTTAGTCTTTTTGGCACTCAAAATACACAAAAATTTTTAAGATTTTTTTTTTTTTCAATTTAGGACATTCAGCACTTGTTTTTTATATTTGGAATCATAAATTTACCAGGTGTATTCCGATAGGGGATCGAAAAATTAATTATTTTTGCGATATCTCTTACCGTTTTCGAGATAATCGACATTTTCCGATTTTAGTCTTTTTGGCACTCAAAATACACAAAATTTTTTAAGATTTTTTTTTTTCAATTTAGGACATTCAGCACTTCTTTTTATATTTGGAAGCATAGTTTTACCGGGTGTATTCCGATAGGGGATCGAAAAATCCATTATTTTTGCGATATCTCTTACCGTTTTCGAGATAATCGACATTTTCCGATTTTAGTCTTTTTGGCACTCAAAATACACAAAATTTTTTAAGATTTTTTTTTTTTCAATTTAGGACATTCAGCACTTCTTTTTATATTTGGAAGCATAGTTTTACCGGGTGTATTCCGATAGGGGATCGAAAAATCCATTATTTTTGCGATATCTCTTACCGTTTTCGAGATAATCGACATTTTCCGATTTTAGTCTTTTTGGCACTCAAAATACACAAAAATTTTTAAGATTTTTTTTTTTTTCAATTTAGGACATTCAGCACTTGTTTTTTATATTTGGAATCATAAATTTACCAGGTGTATTCCGATAGGGGATCGAAAAATTAATTATTTTTGCGATATCTCTTACCGTTTTCGAGATAATCGACATTTTCCGATTTTAGTCTTTTTGGCACTCAAAATACACAAAATTTTTTAAGATTTTTTTTTTTTCAATTTAGGACATTCAGCACTTGTTTTTTATATTTGGAAGCATAGATTTACCGGGTGTATTCCGATAGGGGATCGAAAAATCCATTATTTTTGCGATATCTCTTACCGTTTTCGAGATAATCGACATTTTCCGATTTTAGTCTTTTTGGCACCGAAATACACAAAATTTGCATAGATTTACCGGGTGTATTCCGATAGGGGATCGAAAAATCCATTATTTTTGCGATATCTCTTACCGTTTTCGAGATAATCGACATTTTCCGATTTTAGTCTTTTTGGCACTCAAAATACACAAAAATTTTTAAGATTTTTTTTTTTTTCAATTTAGGACATTCAGCACTTGTTTTTTATATTTGGAAGCATAGATTTACCAGGTGTATTCGAAAAATCCATTATTTTTGCGATATCTCTTACCGTTTTCGAGATAATCGACATTTTCCGATTTTAGTCTTTTTGGCACTCAAAATACACAAAATTTTTTAAGATTTTTTTTTTTTCAATTTAGGACATTCAGCACTTGTTTTTTATATTTGGAAGCATAGTTTTACCGGGTGTATTCCGATAGGGGATCGAAAAATCCATTATTTTTGCGATATCTCTTACCGTTTTCGAGATAATCGACATTTTCCGATTTTAGTCTTTTTGGCACCAAAATACACAAAATTTGCATAGTTTTACCGGGTGTATTCCGATAGGGGATCGAAAAATCCATTATTTTTGCGATATCTCTTACCGTTTTCGAGATAATCGACATTTTCCGATTTTAGTCTTTTTGGCACTCAAAATACACAAAAATTTTTAAGATTTTTTTTTTTTTCAATTTAGGACATTCAGCACTTGTTTTTTATATTTGGAAGCATAGATTTACCGGGTGTATTCCGATAGGGGATCGAAAAATCCATTATTTTTGCGATATCTCTTACCGTTTTCGAGATAATCGACATTTTCCGATTTTAGTCTTTTTGGCACTCAAAATTCACAAAATTTTTTAAGATTTTTTTTTTTTCAATTTAGGACATTCAGCACTTGTTTTTTATATTTGGAAGCATAGATTTACCGGGTGTATTCCGATAGGGGATCGAAAAATCCATTATTTTTGCGATATCTCTTACCGTTTTCGAGATAATCGACATTTTCCGATTTTAGTCTTTTTGGCACTCAAAATACACAAAATTTTTTAAGATTTTTTTTTTTTTCAATTTAGGACATTCAGCACTTGTTTTTTATATTTGGAAGCATAGATTTACCTGGTGTATTCCGATAGGGGATCGAAAAATCCATTATTTTTGCGATATCTCTTACCGTTTTCGAGATAATCGACATTTTCCGATTTTAGTCTTTTTGGCACCAAAATACACAAAATTTGCATAGATTTACCGGGTGTATTCCGATAGGGGATCGAAAAATCCATTATTTTTGCGATATCTCTTACCGTTTTCGAGATAATCGACATTTTCCGACTTTAGTCTTTTTGGCACTCAAAATACACAAAAATTTTTAAGATTTTTTTTTTTTTCAATTTAGGACATTCAGCACTTGTTTTTTATATTTGGAATCATAAATTTACCAGGTGTATTCCGATAGGGGATCGAAAAATTAATTATTTTTGCGATATCTCTTACCGTTTTCGAGATAATCGACATTTTCCGATTTTAGTCTTTTTGGCACTCAAAATACACAAAATTTTTTAAGATTTTTTTTTTTTCAATTTAGGACATTCAGCACTTGTTTTTTATATTTGGAAGCATAGATTTACCGGGTGTATTCCGATAGGGGATCGAAAAATCCATTATTTTTGCGATATCTCTTACCGTTTTCGAGATAATCGACATTTTCCGATTTTAGTCTTTTTGGCACCAAAATACACAAAATTTGCATAGATTTACCGGGTGTATTCCGATAGGGGATCGAAAAATCCATTATTTTTGCGATATCTCTTACCGTTTTCGAGATAATCGACATTTTCCGATTTTAGTCTTTTTGGCACTCAAAATACACAAAAATTTTTAAGATTTTTTTTTTTTTCAATTTAGGACATTCAGCACTTGTTTTTTATATTTGGAATCATAAATTTACCAGGTGTATTCCGATAGGGGATCGAAAAATTAATTATTTTTGCGATATCTCTTACCGTTTTCGAGATAATCGACATTTTCCGATTTTAGTCTTTTTGGCACTCAAAATACACAAAATTTTTTAAGATTTTTTTTTTTTCAATTTAGGACATTCAGCACTTGTTTTTTATATTTGGAAGCATAGATTTACCGGGTGTATTCCGATAGGGGATCGAAAAATCCATTATTTTTGCGATATCTGTTACCGTTTTCGAGATAATCGACATTTTCCGATTTTAGTCTTTTTGGCACCGAAATACACAAAATTTGCATAGATTTACCGGGTGTATTCCGATAGGGGATCGAAAAATCCATTATTTTTGCGATATCTCTTACCGTTTTCGAGATAATCGACATTTTCCGATTTTAGTCTTTTTGGCACTCAAAATACACAAAAATTTTTAAGATTTTTTTTTTTTTCAATTTAGGACATTCAGCACTTGTTTTTTATATTTGGAAGCATAGATTTACCAGGTGTATTCGAAAAATCCATTATTTTTGCGATATCTCTTACCGTTTTCGAGATAATCGACATTTTCCGATTTTAGTCTTTTTGGCACTCAAAATACACAAAATTTTTTAAGATTTTTTTTTTTTCAATTTAGGACATTCAGCACTTGTTTTTTATATTTGGAAGCATAGTTTTACCGGGTGTATTCCGATAGGGGATCGAAAAATCCATTATTTTTGCGATATCTCTTACCGTTTTCGAGATAATCGACATTTTCCGATTTTAGTCTTTTTGGCACCAAAATACACAAAATTTGCATAGTTTTACCGGGTGTATTCCGATAGGGGATCGAAAAATCCATTATTTTTGCGATATCTCTTACCGTTTTCGAGATAATCGACATTTTCCGATTTTAGTCTTTTTGGCACTCAAAATACACAAAAATTTTTAAGATTTTTTTTTTTTTCAATTTAGGACATTCAGCACTTGTTTTTTATATTTGGAAGCATAGATTTACCGGGTGTATTCCGATAGGGGATCGAAAAATCCATTATTTTTGCGATATCTCTTACCGTTTTCGAGATAATCGACATTTTCCGATTTTAGTCTTTTTGGCACTCAAAATTCACAAAATTTTTTAAGATTTTTTTTTTTTCAATTTAGGACATTCAGCACTTGTTTTTTATATTTGGAAGCATAGATTTACCGGGTGTATTCCGATAGGGGATCGAAAAATCCATTATTTTTGCGATATCTCTTACCGTTTTCGAGATAATCGACATTTTCCGATTTTAGTCTTTTTGGCACTCAAAATACACAAAATTTTTTAAGATTTTTTTTTTTTTCAATTTAGGACATTCAGCACTTGTTTTTTATATTTGGAAGCATAGATTTACCTGGTGTATTCCGATAGGGGATCGAAAAATCCATTATTTTTGCGATATCTCTTACCGTTTTCGAGATAATCGACATTTTCCGATTTTAGTCTTTTTGGCACCAAAATACACAAAATTTGCATAGATTTACCGGGTGTATTCCGATAGGGGATCGAAAAATCCATTATTTTTGCGATATCTCTTACCGTTTTCGAGATAATCGACATTTTCCGATTTTAGTCTTTTTGGCACTCAAAATACACAAAAATTTTTAAGATTTTTTTTTTTTTCAATTTAGGACATTCAGCACTTGTTTTTTATATTTGGAATCATAAATTTACCAGGTGTATTCCGATAGGGGATCGAAAAATTAATTATTTTTGCGATATCTCTTACCGTTTTCGAGATAATCGACATTTTCCGATTTTAGTCTTTTTGGCACTCAAAATACACAAAATTTTTTAAGATTTTTTTTTTTTCAATTTAGGACATTCAGCACTTGTTTTTTATATTTGGAAGCATAGATTTACCGGGTGTATTCCGATAGGGGATCGAAAAATCCATTATTTTTGCGATATCTCTTACCGTTTTCGAGATAATCGACATTTTCCGATTTTAGTCTTTTTGGCACCAAAATACACAAAATTTGCATAGATTTACCGGGTGTATTCCGATAGGGGATCGAAAAATCCATTATTTTTGCGATATCTCTTACCGTTTTCGAGATAATCGACATTTTCCGATTTTAGTCTTTTTGGCACTCAAAATACACAAAAATTTTTAAGATTTTTTTTTTTTTCAATTTAGGACATTCAGCACTTGTTTTTTATATTTGGAATCATAAATTTACCAGGTGTATTCCGATAGGGGATCGAAAAATTAATTATTTTTGCGATATCTCTTACCGTTTTCGAGATAATCGACATTTTCCGATTTTAGTCTTTTTGGCACTCAAAATACACAAAATTTTTTAAGATTTTTTTTTTTTCAATTTAGGACATTCAGCACTTGTTTTTTATATTTGGAAGCATAGATTTACCGGGTGTATTCCGATAGGGGATCGAAAAATCCATTATTTTTGCGATATCTGTTACCGTTTTCGAGATAATCGACATTTTCCGATTTTAGTCTTTTTGGCACCGAAATACACAAAATTTGCATAGATTTACCGGGTGTATTCCGATAGGGGATCGAAAAATCCATTATTTTTGCGATATCTCTTACCGTTTTCGAGATAATCGACATTTTCCGATTTTAGTCTTTTTGGCACTCAAAATACACAAAAATTTTTAAGATTTTTTTTTTTTTCAATTTAGGACATTCAGCACTTGTTTTTTATATTTGGAAGCATAGATTTACCAGGTGTATTCGAAAAATCCATTATTTTTGCGATATCTCTTACCGTTTTCGAGATAATCGACATTTTCCGATTTTAGTCTTTTTGGCACTCAAAATACACAAAATTTTTTAAGATTTTTTTTTTTTCAATTTAGGACATTCAGCACTTGTTTTTTATATTTGGAAGCATAGTTTTACCGGGTGTATTCCGATAGGGGATCGAAAAATCCATTATTTTTGCGATATCTCTTACCGTTTTCGAGATAATCGACATTTTCCGATTTTAGTCTTTTTGGCACCAAAATACACAAAATTTGCATAGTTTTACCGGGTGTATTCCGATAGGGGATCGAAAAATCCATTATTTTTGCGATATCTCTTACCGTTTTCGAGATAATCGACATTTTCCGATTTTAGTCTTTTTGGCACTCAAAATACACAAAAATTTTTAAGATTTTTTTTTTTTTCAATTTAGGACATTCAGCACTTGTTTTTTATATTTGGAAGCATAGATTTACCGGGTGTATTCCGATAGGGGATCGAAAAATCCATTATTTTTGCGATATCTCTTACCGTTTTCGAGATAATCGACATTTTCCGATTTTAGTCTTTTTGGCACTCAAAATTCACAAAATTTTTTAAGATTTTTTTTTTTTCAATTTAGGACATTCAGCACTTGTTTTTTATATTTGGAAGCATAGATTTACCGGGTGTATTCCGATAGGGGATCGAAAAATCCATTATTTTTGCGATATCTCTTACCGTTTTCGAGATAATCGACATTTTCCGATTTTAGTCTTTTTGGCACTCAAAATACACAAAATTTTTTAAGATTTTTTTTTTTTTCAATTTAGGACATTCAGCACTTGTTTTTTATATTTGGAAGCATAGATTTACCGGGTGTATTCCGATAGGGGATCGAAAAATCCATTATTTTTGCGATATCTCTTACCGTTTTCGAGATAATCGACATTTTCCGATTTTAGTCTTTTTGGCACCAAAATACACAAAATTTGCATAGATTTACCGGGTGTATTCCGATAGGGGATCGAAAAATCCATTATTTTTGCGATATCTCTTACCGTTTTCGAGATAATCGACATTTTCCGATTTTAGTCTTTTTGGCACCAAAATACACAAAATTTGCATAGTTTTACCGGGTGTATTCCGATAGGGGATCGAAAAATCCATTATTTTTGCGATATCTCTTACCGTTTTCGAGATAATCGACATTTTCCGATTTTAGTCTTTTTGGCACTCAAAATACACAAAATTTTTTAAGATTTTTTTTTTTTCAATTTAGGACATTCAGCACTTGTTTTTTATATTTGGAAGCATAGATTTACCGGGTGTATTCCGATAGGGGATCGAAAAATCCATTATTTTTGCGAGATCTCTTACCGTTTTCGAGATAATCGACATTTTCCGATTTTAGTCTTTTTGGCACCAAAATACACAAAATTTGCATAGATTTACCGGGTGTATTCCGATAGGGGATCGAAAAATCCATTATTTTTGCGATATCTCTTACCGTTTTCGAGATAATCGACATTTTCCGATTTTAGTCTTTTTGGCACTCAAAATACACAAAAATTTTTAAGATTTTTTTTTTTTTCAATTTAGGACATTCAGCACTTGTTTTTTATATTTGGAAGCATAAATTTACCAGGTGTATTCCGATAGGGGATCGAAAAATCCATTATTTTTGCGATATCTCTTACCGTTTTCGAGATAATCGACATTTTCCGATTTTAGTCTTTTTGGCACTCAAAATACACAAAATTTTTTAAGATTTTTTTTTTTTCAATTTAGGACATTCAGCACTTGTTTTTTATATTTGGAAGCATAGATTTACCGGGTGTATTCCGATAGGGGATCGAAAAATCCATTATTTTTGCGAGATCTCTTACCGTTTTCGAGATAATCGACATTTTCCGATTTTAGTCTTTTTGGCACCAAAATACACAAAATTTGCATAGATTTACCGGGTGTATTCCGATAGGGGATCGAAAAATCCATTATTTTTGCGATATCTCTTACCGTTTTCGAGATAATCGACATTTTCCGATTTTAGTCTTTTTGGCACTCAAAATACACAAAATTTTTTAAGATTTTTTTTTTTTCAATTTAGGACATTCAGCACTTGTTTTTTATATTTGGAAGCATAGTTTTACTGGGTGTATTCCGATAGGGGATCGAAAAATCCATTATTTTTGCGATATCTCTTACCGTTTTCGAGATAATCGACATTTTCCGATTTTAGTCTTTTTGGCACTCAAAATACACAAAATTTTTTAAGATTTTTTTTTTTTTCAATTTAGGACATTCAGCACTTGTTTTTTATATTTGGAAGCATAGATTTACCTGGTGTATTCCGATAGGGGATCGAAAAATCCATTATTTTTGCGATATCTCTTACCGTTTTCGAGATAATCGACATTTTCCGATTTTAGTCTTTTTGGCACCAAAATACACAAAATTTGCATAGATTTACCGGGTGTATTCCGATAGGGGATCGAAAAATCCATTATTTTTGCGATATCTCTTACCGTTTTCGAGATAATCGACATTTTCCGATTTTAGTCTTTTTGGCACTCAAAATACACAAAAATTTTTAAGATTTTTTTTTTTTTCAATTTAGGACATTCAGCACTTGTTTTTTATATTTGGAATCATAAATTTACCAGGTGTATTCCGATAGGGGATCGAAAAATTAATTATTTTTGCGATATCTCTTACCGTTTTCGAGATAATCGACATTTTCCGATTTTAGTCTTTTTGGCACTCAAAATACACAAAATTTTTTAAGATTTTTTTTTTTTCAATTTAGGACATTCAGCACTTGTTTTTTATATTTGGAAGCATAGATTTACCGGGTGTATTCCGATAGGGGATCGAAAAATCCATTATTTTTGCGATATCTCTTACCGTTTTCGAGATAATCGACATTTTCCGATTTTAGTCTTTTTGGCACCAAAATACACAAAATTTGCATAGATTTACTGGGTGTATTCCGATAGGGGATCGAAAAATCCATTATTTTTGCGATATCTCTTACCGTTTTCGAGATAATCGACATTTTCCGATTTTAGTCTTTTTGGCACTCAAAATACACAAAATTTTTTAAGATTTTTTTTTTTTTCAATTTAGGACATTCAGCACTTGTTTTTTATATTTGGAAGCATAGATTTACCGGGTGTATTCCGATAGGGGATCGAAAAATCCATTATTTTTGCGATATCTCTTACCGTTTTCGAGATAATCGACATTTTCCGATTTTAATCTTTTTGGCACTCAAAATACACAAAATTTTTAAAAATTTTTTTTTTTTTCAATTTAGGACATTCAGCACTTGTTTTTTATATTTGGAAGCATAGATTTACCGGGTGTATTCCGATAGGGGATCGAAAAATCCATTATTTTTGCGATATCTCTTACCGTTTTCGAGATAATCGACATTTTCCGATTTTAGTCTTTTTGGCACTCAAAATACACAAAAATTTTTAAGATTTTTTTTTTTTTCAATTTAGGACATTCAGCACTTGTTTTTTATATTTGGAAGCATAAATTTACCAGGTGTATTCCGATAGGGGATCGAAAAATCCATTATTTTTGCGATATCTCTTACCGTTTTCGAGATAATCGACATTTTCCGATTTTAGTCTTTTTGGCACTCAAAATACACAAAATTTTTTAAGATTTTTTTTTTTTTCAATTTAGGACATTCAGCACTTGTTTTTTATATTTGGAAGCATAGATTTACCGGGTGTATTCCGATAGGGGATCGAAAAATCCATTATTTTTGCGATATCTCTTACCGTTTTCGAGATAATCGACATTTTCCGATTTTAGTCTTTTTGGCACTCAAAATACACAAAATTTTTTAAGATTTTTTTTTTTTTCAATTTAGGACATTCAGCACTTGTTTTTTATATTTGGAAGCATAGATTTACCGGGTGTATTGCGATAGGGGATCGAAAAATCCATTATTTTTGCGATATCTCTTACCGTTTTCGAGATAATCGACATTTTCCGATTTTAGTCTTTTTGGCACCAAAATACACAAAATTTGCATAGATTTACCGGGTGTATTCCGATAGGGAATCGAAAAATCCATTATTTTTGCGATATCTCTTACCGTTTTCGAGATAATCGACATTTTCCGATTTTAGTCTTTTTGGCACCAAAATACACAAAATTTGCATAGATTTACCGGGTGTATTCCGATAGGGGATCGAAAAATCCATTATTTTTGCGATATCTCTTACCGTTTTCGGATAATCGACATTTTCCGATTTTAGTCTTTTTGGCACTCAAAATACACAAAAATTTTTAAGATTTTTTTTTTTTTCAATTTAGGACATTCAGCACTTGTTTTTTATATTTGGAAGCATAAATTTACCGGGTGTATTCCGATAGGGGATCGAAAAATCCATTATTTTTGCGATATCTCTTACCGTTTTCGAGATAATCGACATTTTCCGATTTTAGTCTTTTTGGCACTCAAAATACACAAAATTTTTTAAGATTTTTTTTTTTTTCAATTTAGGACATTCAGCACTTGTTTTTTATATTTGGAAGCATAGATTTACCGGGTGTATTCCGATGGGGGATCGAAAAATCCATTATTTTTGCGATATCTCTTACCGTTTTCGAGATAATCGACATTTTCCGATTTTAGTCTTTTTGGCACTCAAAATACACAAAAATTTTTAAGATTTTTTTTTTTTTCAATTTAGGACATTCAGCACTTGTTTTTTATATTTGGAAGCATAGATTTACCGGGTGTATTCCGATAGGGGATCGAAAAATCCATTATTTTTGCGATATCTCTTACCGTTTTCGAGATAATCGACATTTTCCGATTTTAGTCTTTTTGGCACTCAAAATACACAAAATTTTTTAAGATTTTTTTTTTTTCAATTTAGGACATTCAGCACTTGTTTTTTATATTTGGAAGCATAGATTTACCGGGTGTATTCCGATAGGGGATCGAAAAATCCATTATTTTTGCGATATCTCTTACCGTTTTCGAGATAATCGACATTTTCCGATTTTAGTCTTTTTGGCACCAAAATACACAAAATTTGCATAGATTTACCGGGTGTATTCCGATAGGGGATCGAAAAATCCATTATTTTTGCGATATCTCTTACCGTTTTCGAGATAATCGACATTTTCCGATTTTAGTCTTTTTGGCACTCAAAATACACAAAAATTTTTAAGATTTTTTTTTTTTTCAATTTAGGACATTCAGCACTTGTTTTTTATATTTGGAATCATAAATTTACCAGGTGTATTCCGATAGGGGATCGAAAAATTAATTATTTTTGCGATATCTCTTACCGTTTTCGAGATAATCGACATTTTCCGATTTTAGTCTTTTTGGCACTCAAAATACACAAAATTTTTTAAGATTTTTTTTTTTTCAATTTAGGACATTCAGCACTTGTTTTTTATATTTGGAAGCATAGATTTACCGGGTGTATTCCGATAGGGGATCGAAAAATCCATTATTTTTGCGATATCTGTTACCGTTTTCGAGATAATCGACATTTTCCGATTTTAGTCTTTTTGGCACCGAAATACACAAAATTTGCATAGATTTACCGGGTGTATTCCGATAGGGGATCGAAAAATCCATTATTTTTGCGATATCTCTTACCGTTTTCGAGATAATCGACATTTTCCGATTTTAGTCTTTTTGGCACTCAAAATACACAAAAATTTTTAAGATTTTTTTTTTTTTCAATTTAGGACATTCAGCACTTGTTTTTTATATTTGGAAGCATAGATTTACCAGGTGTATTCGAAAAATCCATTATTTTTGCGATATCTCTTACCGTTTTCGAGATAATCGACATTTTCCGATTTTAGTCTTTTTGGCACTCAAAATACACAAAATTTTTTAAGATTTTTTTTTTTTCAATTTAGGACATTCAGCACTTGTTTTTTATATTTGGAAGCATAGTTTTACCGGGTGTATTCCGATAGGGGATCGAAAAATCCATTATTTTTGCGATATCTCTTACCGTTTTCGAGATAATCGACATTTTCCGATTTTAGTCTTTTTGGCACCAAAATACACAAAATTTGCATAGTTTTACCGGGTGTATTCCGATAGGGGATCGAAAAATCCATTATTTTTGCGATATCTCTTACCGTTTTCGAGATAATCGACATTTTCCGATTTTAGTCTTTTTGGCACTCAAAATACACAAAAATTTTTAAGATTTTTTTTTTTTTCAATTTAGGACATTCAGCACTTGTTTTTTATATTTGGAAGCATAGATTTACCGGGTGTATTCCGATAGGGGATCGAAAAATCCATTATTTTTGCGATATCTCTTACCGTTTTCGAGATAATCGACATTTTCCGATTTTAGTCTTTTTGGCACTCAAAATTCACAAAATTTTTTAAGATTTTTTTTTTTTCAATTTAGGACATTCAGCACTTGTTTTTTATATTTGGAAGCATAGATTTACCGGGTGTATTCCGATAGGGGATCGAAAAATCCATTATTTTTGCGATATCTCTTACCGTTTTCGAGATAATCGACATTTTCCGATTTTAGTCTTTTTGGCACTCAAAATACACAAAATTTTTTAAGATTTTTTTTTTTTTCAATTTAGGACATTCAGCACTTGTTTTTTATATTTGGAAGCATAGATTTACCGGGTGTATTCCGATAGGGGATCGAAAAATCCATTATTTTTGCGATATCTCTTACCGTTTTCGAG
This sequence comes from Rhagonycha lutea, assembly GCA_958510855.1. NCBI lineage: Eukaryota > Metazoa > Arthropoda > Insecta > Coleoptera > Cantharidae > Rhagonycha > Rhagonycha lutea. Next base: position 32,227,529 of record OY294042.1, read on the forward strand.
ATAATCGACATTTTCCGATTTTAGTCTTTTTGGCACCAAAATACACAAAATTTGCATAGATTTACCGGGTGTATTCCGATAGGGGATCGAAAAATCCATTATTTTTGCGATATCTCTTACCGTTTTCGAGATAATCGACATTTTCCGATTTTAGTCTTTTTGGCACCAAAATACACAAAATTTGCATAGTTTTACCGGGTGTATTCCGATAGGGGATCGAAAAATCCATTATTTTTGCGATATCTCTTACCGTTTTCGAGATAATCGACATTTTCCGATTTTAGTCTTTTTGGCACTCAAAATACACAAAATTTTTTAAGATTTTTTTTTTTTCAATTTAGGACATTCAGCACTTGTTTTTTATATTTGGAAGCATAGATTTACCGGGTGTATTCCGATAGGGGATCGAAAAATCCATTATTTTTGCGAGATCTCTTACCGTTTTCGAGATAATCGACATTTTCCGATTTTAGTCTTTTTGGCACCAAAATACACAAAATTTGCATAGATTTACCGGGTGTATTCCGATAGGGGATCGAAAAATCCATTATTTTTGCGATATCTCTTACCGTTTTCGAGATAATCGACATTTTCCGATTTTAGTCTTTTTGGCACTCAAAATACACAAAAATTTTTAAGATTTTTTTTTTTTTCAATTTAGGACATTCAGCACTTGTTTTTTATATTTGGAAGCATAAATTTACCAGGTGTATTCCGATAGGGGATCGAAAAATCCATTATTTTTGCGATATCTCTTACCGTTTTCGAGATAATCGACATTTTCCGATTTTAGTCTTTTTGGCACTCAAAATACACAAAATTTTTTAAGATTTTTTTTTTTTCAATTTAGGACATTCAGCACTTGTTTTTTATATTTGGAAGCATAGATTTACCGGGTGTATTCCGATAGGGGATCGAAAAATCCATTATTTTTGCGAGATCTCTTACCGTTTTCGAGATAATCGACATTTTCCGATTTTAGTCTTTTTGGCACCAAAATACACAAAATTTGCATAGATTTACCGGGTGTATTCCGATAGGGGATCGAAAAATCCATTATTTTTGCGATATCTCTTACCGTTTTCGAGATAATCGACATTTTCCGATTTTAGTCTTTTTGGCACTCAAAATACACAAAAATTTTTAAGATTTTTTTTTTTTTCAATTTAGGACATTCAGCACTTGTTTTTTATATTTGGAAGCATAAATTTACCAGGTGTATTCCGATAGGGGATCGAAAAATCCATTATTTTTGCGATATCTCTTACCGTTTTCGAGATAATCGACATTTTCCGATTTTAGTCTTTTTGGCACTCAAAATACACAAAAATTTTTAAGATTTTTTTTTTTTTCAATTTAGGACATTCAGCACTTGTTTTTTATATTTGGAAGCATAGATTTACCGGGTGTATTCCGATAGGGGATCGAAAAATCCATTATTTTTGCGATATCTCTTACCGTTTTCGAGATAATCGACATTTTCCGATTTTAGTCTTTTTGGCACTCAAAATACACAAAATTTTTTAAGATTTTTTTTTTTTCAATTTAGGACATTCAGCACTTGTTTTTTATATTTGGAAGCATAGATTTACCGGGTGTATTCCGATAGGGGATCGAAAAATCCATTATTTTTGCGATATCTCTTACCGTTTTCGAGATAATCGACATTTTCCGATTTTAGTCTTTTTGGCACCAAAATACACAAAATTTGCATAGATTTACCGGGTGTATTCCGATAGGGGATCGAAAAATCCATTATTTTTGCGATATCTCTTACCGTTTTCGAGATAATCGACATTTTCCGATTTTAGTCTTTTTGGCACCAAAATACACAAAATTTGCATAGATTTACCGGGTGTATTCCGATAGGGGATCGAAAAATCCATTATTTTTGCGATATCTCTTACCGTTTTCGAGATAATCGACATTTTCCGATTTTAGTCTTTTTGGCACCAAAATACACAAAATTTGCATAGATTTACTGGGTGTATTCCGATAGGGGATCGAAAAATCTATTATTTTTGCGATATCTCTTACCGTTTTCGAGATAATCGACATTTTCCGATTTTAGTCTTTTTAGCACTCAAAATACACAAAATTTTTTAAGATTTTTTTTTTTTTCAATTTAGGACATTCAGCACTTGTTTTTTATATTTGGAAGCATAGATTTACCGGGTGTATTCCGATAGGGGATCGAAAAATCCATTATTTTTGCGATATCTCTTACCGTTTTCGAGATAATCGACATTTTCCGATTTTAATCTTTTTGGCACTCAAAATACACAAAATTTTTTAAGATTTTTTTTTTTTCAATTTAGGACATTCAGCACTTGTTTTTTATATTTGGAAGCATAGATTTACCGGGTGTATTCCGATAGGGGATCGAAAAATCCATTATTTTTGCGATATCTCTTACCGTTTTCGAGATAATCGACATTTTCCGATTTTAGTCTTTTTGGCACTCAAAATACACAAAATTTTTTAAGATTTTTTTTTTTTCAATTTAGGACATTCAGCACTTGTTTTTTATATTTGGAAGCATAGATTTACCGGGTGTATTCCGATAGGGGATCGAAAAATCCATTATTTTTGCGATATCTCTTACCGTTTTCGAGATAATCGACATTTTCCGATTTTAGTCTTTTTGGCACCAAAATACACAAAATTTGCATAGATTTACCGGGTGTATTCCGATAGGGGATCGAAAAATCCATTATTTTTGCGATATCTCTTACCGTTTTCGAGATAATCGACATTTTCCGATTTTAGTCTTTTTGGCACTCAAAATACACAAAAATTTTTAAGATTTTTTTTTTTTTCAATTTAGGACATTCAGCACTTGTTTTTTATATTTGGAAGCATAGATTTACCGGGTGTATTCCGATAGGGGATCGAAAAATCCATTATTTTTGCGATATTTCTTACCGTTTTCGAGATAATCGACATTTTCCGATTTTAGTCTTTTTGGCACTCAAAATACACAAAATTTTTTAAGATTTTTTTTTTTTTCAATTTAGGACATTCAGCACTTGTTTTTTATAATTGGAAGCATAGATTTACCGGGTGTATTCCGATAGGGGATCGAAAAATCCATTATTTTTGCGATATCTCTTACCGTTTTCGAGATAATCGACATTTTCCGATTTTAGTCTTTTTGGCACCAAAATACACAAAATTTGCATAGATTTACCGGGTGTATTCCGATAGGGGATCGAAAAATCCATTATTTTTGCGATATCTCTTACCGTTTTCGAGATAATCGACATTTTCCGACTTTAGTCTTTTTGGCACTCAAAATACACAAAATTTTTTAAGATTTTTTTTTTTTTCAATTTAGGACATTCAGCACTTGTTTTTTATATTTGGAAGCATAGATTTACCGGGTGTATTCCGATAGGGGATCGAAAAATCCATTATTTTTGCGATATCTCTTACCGTTTTCGAGATAATCGACATTTTCCGATTTTAGTCTTTTTGGCACTCAAAATACACAAAATTTTTTAAGATTTTTTTTTTTTTCAATTTAGGACATTCAGCACTTGTTTTTTATATTTGGAAGCATAGATTTACCGGGTGTATTCCGATAGGGGATCGAAAAATCCATTATTTTTGCGATATCTCTTACCGTTTTCGAGATAATCGACATTTTCCGATTTTAGTCTTTTTGGCACCAAAATACACAAAATTTGCATAGATTTACCGGGTGTATTCCGATAGGGGATCGAAAAATCCATTATTTTTGCGATATCTCTTACCGTTTTCGAGATAATCGACATTTTCCGATTTTAGTCTTTTTGGCACTCAAAATACACAAAATTTTTTAAGATTTTTTTTTTTTTCAATTTAGGACATTCAGCACTTGTTTTTTATATTTGGAAGCATAGATTTACCGGGTGTATTCCGATGGGGGATCGAAAAATCCATTATTTTTGCGATATCTCTTACCGTTTTCGAGATAATCGACATTTTCCGATTTTAGTCTTTTTGGCACTCAAAATACACAAAAATTTTTAAGATTTTTTTTTTTTTCAATTTAGGACATTCAGCACTTGTTTTTTATATTTGGAAGCATAGATTTACCGGGTGTATTCCGATAGGGGATCGAAAAATCCATTATTTTTGCGATATCTCTTACCGTTTTCGAGATAATCGACATTTTCCGATTTTAGTCTTTTTGGCACTCAAAATACACAAAATTTTTTAAGATTTTTTTTTTTTCAATTTAGGACATTCAGCACTTGTTTTTTATATTTGGAAGCATAGATTTACCGGGTGTATTCCGATAGGGGATCGAAAAATCCATTATTTTTGCGATATCTCTTACCGTTTTCGAGATAATCGACATTTTCCGATTTTAGTCTTTTTGGCACCAAAATACACAAAATTTGCATAGATTTACCGGGTGTATTCCGATAGGGGATCGAAAAATCCATTATTTTTGCGATATCTCTTACCGTTTTCGAGATAATCGACATTTTCCGATTTTAGTCTTTTTGGCACTCAAAATACACAAAATTTTTTAAGATTTTTTTTTTTTTCAATTTAGGACATTCAGCACTTGTTTTTTATATTTGGAAGCATAGATTTACCGGGTGTATTCCGATAGGGGATCGAAAAATCCATTATTTTTGCGATATCTCTTACCGTTTTCGAGATAATCGACATTTTCCGATTTTAGTCTTTTTGGCACTCAAAATACACAAAATTTTTTAAGATTTTTTTTTTTTTCAATTTAGGACATTCAGCACTTGTTTTTTATATTTGGAAGCATAGATTTACCGGGTGTATTCCGATAGGGGATCGAAAAATCCATTATTTTTGCGATATCTCTTACCGTTTTCGAGATAATCGACATTTTCCGATTTTAGTCTTTTTGGCACTCAAAATACACAAAATTTTTTAAGATTTTTTTTTTTTCAATTTAGGACATTCAGCACTTGTTTTTTATATTTGGAAGCATAGATTTACCGGGTGTATTCCGATAGGGGATCGAAAAATCCATTATTTTTGCGATATCTCTTACCGTTTTCGAGATAATCGACATTTTCCGATTTTAGTCTTTTTGGCACTCAAAATACACAAAATTTTTTAAGATTTTTTTTTTTTCAATTTAGGACATTCAGCACTTGTTTTTTATATTTGGAAGCATAGATTTACCGGGTGTATTCCGATAGGGGATCGAAAAATCCATTATTTTTGCGATATCTCTTACCGTTTTCGAGATAATCGACATTTTCCGATTTTAGTCTTTTTGGCACCAAAATACACAAAATTTGCATAGATTTACCGGGTGTATTCCGATAGGGGATCGAAAAATCCATTATTTTTGCGATATCTCTTACCGTTTTCGAGATAATCGACATTTTCCGATTTTAGTCTTTTTGGCACTCAAAATACACAAAAATTTTTAAGATTTTTTTTTTTTTCAATTTAGGACATTCAGCACTTGTTTTTTATATTTGGAATCATAAATTTACCAGGTGTATTCCGATAGGGGATCGAAAAATTAATTATTTTTGCGATATCTCTTACCGTTTTCGAGATAATCGACATTTTCCGATTTTAGTCTTTTTGGCACTCAAAATACACAAAATTTTTTAAGATTTTTTTTTTTTCAATTTAGGACATTCAGCACTTGTTTTTTATATTTGGAAGCATAGATTTACCGGGTGTATTCCGATAGGGGATCGAAAAATCCATTATTTTTGCGATATCTGTTACCGTTTTCGAGATAATCGACATTTTCCGATTTTAGTCTTTTTGGCACCGAAATACACAAAATTTGCATAGATTTACCGGGTGTATTCCGATAGGGGATCGAAAAATCCATTATTTTTGCGATATCTCTTACCGTTTTCGAGATAATCGACATTTTCCGATTTTAGTCTTTTTGGCACTCAAAATACACAAAAATTTTTAAGATTTTTTTTTTTTTCAATTTAGGACATTCAGCACTTGTTTTTTATATTTGGAAGCATAGATTTACCAGGTGTATTCGAAAAATCCATTATTTTTGCGATATCTCTTACCGTTTTCGAGATAATCGACATTTTCCGATTTTAGTCTTTTTGGCACTCAAAATACACAAAATTTTTTAAGATTTTTTTTTTTCAATTTAGGACATTCAGCACTTGTTTTTTATATTTGGAAGCATAGTTTTACCGGGTGTATTCCGATAGGGGATCGAAAAATCCATTATTTTTGCGATATCTCTTACCGTTTTCGAGATAATCGACATTTTCCGATTTTAGTCTTTTTGGCACCAAAATACACAAAATTTGCATAGATTTACCGGGTGTATTCCGATAGGGGATCGAAAAATCCATTATTTTTGCGATATCTCTTACCGTTTTCGAGATAATCGACATTTTCCGATTTTAGTCTTTTTGGCACTCAAAATACACAAAAATTTTTAAGATTTTTTTTTTTTTCAATTTAGGACATTCAGCACTTGTTTTTTATATTTGGAAGCATAGATTTACCGGGTGTATTCCGATAGGGGATCGAAAAATCCATTATTTTTGCGATATCTCTTACCGTTTTCGAGATAATCGACATTTTCCGATTTTAGTCTTTTTGGCACTCAAAATACACAAAATTTTTTAAGATTTTTTTTTTTTCAATTTAGGACATTCAGCACTTGTTTTTTATATTTGGAAGCATAGATTTACCGGGTGTATTCCGATAGGGGATCGAAAAATCCATTATTTTTGCGATATCTCTTACCGTTTTCGAGATAATCGACATTTTCCGATTTTAGTCTTTTTGGCACTCAAAATACACAAAATTTTTTAAGATTTTTTTTTTTTTCAATTTAGGACATTCAGCACTTGTTTTTTATATTTGGAAGCATAGATTTACCGGGTGTATTCCGATAGGGGATCGAAAAATCCATTATTTTTGCGATATCTCTTACCGTTTTCGAGATAATCGACATTTTCCGATTTTAGTCTTTTTGGCACTCAAAATACACAAAATTTTTTAAGATTTTTTTTTTTTTCAATTTAGGACATTCAGCACTTGTTTTTTATATTTGGAAGCATAGATTTACCTGGTGTATTCCGATAGGGGATCGAAAAATCCATTATTTTTGCGATATCTCTTACCGTTTTCGAGATAATCGACATTTTCCGATTTTAGTCTTTTTGGCACCAAAATACACAAAATTTGCATAGATTTACCGGGTGTATTCCGATAGGGGATCGAAAAATCCATTATTTTTGCGATATCTCTTACCGTTTTCGAGATAATCGACATTTTCCGATTTTAGTCTTTTTGGCACTCAAAATACACAAAAATTTTTAAGATTTTTTTTTTTTTCAATTTAGGACATTCAGCACTTGTTTTTTATATTTGGAATCATAAATTTACCAGGTGTATTCCGATAGGGGATCGAAAAATTAATTATTTTTGCGATATCTCTTACCGTTTTCGAGATAATCGACATTTTCCGATTTTAGTCTTTTTGGCACTCAAAATACACAAAATTTTTTAAGATTTTTTTTTTTTCAATTTAGGACATTCAGCACTTGTTTTTTATATTTGGAAGCATAGATTTACCGGGTGTATTCCGATAGGGGATCGAAAAATCCATTATTTTTGCGATATCTCTTACCGTTTTCGAGATAATCGACATTTTCCGATTTTAGTCTTTTTGGCACCAAAATACACAAAATTTGCATAGATTTACTGGGTGTATTCCGATAGGGGATCGAAAAATCCATTATTTTTGCGATATCTCTTACCGTTTTCGAGATAATCGACATTTTCCGATTTTAGTCTTTTTGGCACTCAAAATACACAAAATTTTTTAAGATTTTTTTTTTTTTCAATTTAGGACATTCAGCACTTGTTTTTTATATTTGGAAGCATAGATTTACCGGGTGTATTCCGATAGGGGATCGAAAAATCCATTATTTTTGCGATATCTCTTACCGTTTTCGAGATAATCGACATTTTCCGATTTTAATCTTTTTGGCACTCAAAATACACAAAATTTTTAAAAATTTTTTTTTTTTTCAATTTAGGACATTCAGCACTTGTTTTTTATATTTGGAAGCATAGATTTACCGGGTGTATTCCGATAGGGGATCGAAAAATCCATTATTTTTGCGATATCTCTTACCGTTTTCGAGATAATCGACATTTTCCGATTTTAGTCTTTTTGGCACTCAAAATACACAAAAATTTTTAAGATTTTTTTTTTTTTCAATTTAGGACATTCAGCACTTGTTTTTTATATTTGGAAGCATAAATTTACCAGGTGTATTCCGATAGGGGATCGAAAAATCCATTATTTTTGCGATATCTCTTACCGTTTTCGAGATAATCGACATTTTCCGATTTTAGTCTTTTTGGCACTCAAAATACACAAAATTTTTTAAGATTTTTTTTTTTTTCAATTTAGGACATTCAGCACTTGTTTTTTATATTTGGAAGCATAGATTTACCGGGTGTATTCCGATAGGGGATCGAAAAATCCATTATTTTTGCGATATCTCTTACCGTTTTCGAGATAATCGACATTTTCCGATTTTAGTCTTTTTGGCACTCAAAATACACAAAATTTTTTAAGATTTTTTTTTTTTTCAATTTAGGACATTCAGCACTTGTTTTTTATATTTGGAAGCATAGATTTACCGGGTGTATTGCGATAGGGGATCGAAAAATCCATTATTTTTGCGATATCTCTTACCGTTTTCGAGATAATCGACATTTTCCGATTTTAGTCTTTTTGGCACCAAAATACACAAAATTTGCATAGATTTACCGGGTGTATTCCGATAGGGAATCGAAAAATCCATTATTTTTGCGATATCTCTTACCGTTTTCGAGATAATCGACATTTTCCGATTTTAGTCTTTTTGGCACCAAAATACACAAAATTTGCATAGATTTACCGGGTGTATTCCGATAGGGGATCGAAAAATCCATTATTTTTGCGATATCTCTTACCGTTTTCGGATAATCGACATTTTCCGATTTTAGTCTTTTTGGCACTCAAAATACACAAAAATTTTTAAGATTTTTTTTTTTTTCAATTTAGGACATTCAGCACTTGTTTTTTATATTTGGAAGCATAAATTTACCGGGTGTATTCCGATAGGGGATCGAAAAATCCATTATTTTTGCGATATCTCTTACCGTTTTCGAGATAATCGACATTTTCCGATTTTAGTCTTTTTGGCACTCAAAATACACAAAATTTTTTAAGATTTTTTTTTTTTTCAATTTAGGACATTCAGCACTTGTTTTTTATATTTGGAAGCATAGATTTACCGGGTGTATTCCGATGGGGGATCGAAAAATCCATTATTTTTGCGATATCTCTTACCGTTTTCGAGATAATCGACATTTTCCGATTTTAGTCTTTTTGGCACTCAAAATACACAAAAATTTTTAAGATTTTTTTTTTTTTCAATTTAGGACATTCAGCACTTGTTTTTTATATTTGGAAGCATAGATTTACCGGGTGTATTCCGATAGGGGATCGAAAAATCCATTATTTTTGCGATATCTCTTACCGTTTTCGAGATAATCGACATTTTCCGATTTTAGTCTTTTTGGCACTCAAAATACACAAAATTTTTTAAGATTTTTTTTTTTTCAATTTAGGACATTCAGCACTTGTTTTTTATATTTGGAAGCATAGATTTACCGGGTGTATTCCGATAGGGGATCGAAAAATCCATTATTTTTGCGATATCTCTTACCGTTTTCGAGATAATCGACATTTTCCGATTTTAGTCTTTTTGGCACCAAAATACACAAAATTTGCATAGATTTACCGGGTGTATTCCGATAGGGGATCGAAAAATCCATTATTTTTGCGATATCTCTTACCGTTTTCGAGATAATCGACATTTTCCGATTTTAGTCTTTTTGGCACTCAAAATACACAAAAATTTTTAAGATTTTTTTTTTTTTCAATTTAGGACATTCAGCACTTGTTTTTTATATTTGGAATCATAAATTTACCAGGTGTATTCCGATAGGGGATCGAAAAATTAATTATTTTTGCGATATCTCTTACCGTTTTCGAGATAATCGACATTTTCCGATTTTAGTCTTTTTGGCACTCAAAATACACAAAATTTTTTAAGATTTTTTTTTTTTCAATTTAGGACATTCAGCACTTGTTTTTTATATTTGGAAGCATAGATTTACCGGGTGTATTCCGATAGGGGATCGAAAAATCCATTATTTTTGCGATATCTGTTACCGTTTTCGAGATAATCGACATTTTCCGATTTTAGTCTTTTTGGCACCGAAATACACAAAATTTGCATAGATTTACCGGGTGTATTCCGATAGGGGATCGAAAAATCCATTATTTTTGCGATATCTCTTACCGTTTTCGAGATAATCGACATTTTCCGATTTTAGTCTTTTTGGCACTCAAAATACACAAAAATTTTTAAGATTTTTTTTTTTTTCAATTTAGGACATTCAGCACTTGTTTTTTATATTTGGAAGCATAGATTTACCAGGTGTATTCGAAAAATCCATTATTTTTGCGATATCTCTTACCGTTTTCGAGATAATCGACATTTTCCGATTTTAGTCTTTTTGGCACTCAAAATACACAAAATTTTTTAAGATTTTTTTTTTTTCAATTTAGGACATTCAGCACTTGTTTTTTATATTTGGAAGCATAGTTTTACCGGGTGTATTCCGATAGGGGATCGAAAAATCCATTATTTTTGCGATATCTCTTACCGTTTTCGAGATAATCGACATTTTCCGATTTTAGTCTTTTTGGCACCAAAATACACAAAATTTGCATAGTTTTACCGGGTGTATTCCGATAGGGGATCGAAAAATCCATTATTTTTGCGATATCTCTTACCGTTTTCGAGATAATCGACATTTTCCGATTTTAGTCTTTTTGGCACTCAAAATACACAAAAATTTTTAAGATTTTTTTTTTTTTCAATTTAGGACATTCAGCACTTGTTTTTTATATTTGGAAGCATAGATTTACCGGGTGTATTCCGATAGGGGATCGAAAAATCCATTATTTTTGCGATATCTCTTACCGTTTTCGAGATAATCGACATTTTCCGATTTTAGTCTTTTTGGCACTCAAAATTCACAAAATTTTTTAAGATTTTTTTTTTTTCAATTTAGGACATTCAGCACTTGTTTTTTATATTTGGAAGCATAGATTTACCGGGTGTATTCCGATAGGGGATCGAAAAATCCATTATTTTTGCGATATCTCTTACCGTTTTCGAGATAATCGACATTTTCCGATTTTAGTCTTTTTGGCACTCAAAATACACAAAATTTTTTAAGATTTTTTTTTTTTTCAATTTAGGACATTCAGCACTTGTTTTTTATATTTGGAAGCATAGATTTACCGGGTGTATTCCGATAGGGGATCGAAAAATCCATTATTTTTGCGATATCTCTTACCGTTTTCGAGATAATCGACATTTTCCGATTTTAGTCTTTTTGGCACCAAAATACACAAAATTTGCATAGATTTACCGGGTGTATTCCGATAGGGGATCGAAAAATCCATTATTTTTGCGATATCTCTTACCGTTTTCGAGATAATCGACATTTTCCGATTTTAGTCTTTTTGGCACCAAAATACACAAAATTTGCATAGTTTTACCGGGTGTATTCCGATAGGGGATCGAAAAATCCATTATTTTTGCGATATCTCTTACCGTTTTCGAGATAATCGACATTTTCCGATTTTAGTCTTTTTGGCACTCAAAATACACAAAATTTTTTAAGATTTTTTTTTTTTCAATTTAGGACATTCAGCACTTGTTTTTTATATTTGGAAGCATAGATTTACCGGGTGTATTCCGATAGGGGATCGAAAAATCCATTATTTTTGCGAGATCTCTTACCGTTTTCGAGATAATCGACATTTTCCGATTTTAGTCTTTTTGGCACCAAAATACACAAAATTTGCATAGATTTACCGGGTGTATTCCGATAGGGGATCGAAAAATCCATTATTTTTGCGATATCTCTTACCGTTTTCGAGATAATCGACATTTTCCGATTTTAGTCTTTTTGGCACTCAAAATACACAAAAATTTTTAAGATTTTTTTTTTTTTCAATTTAGGACATTCAGCACTTGTTTTTTATATTTGGAAGCATAAATTTACCAGGTGTATTCCGATAGGGGATCGAAAAATCCATTATTTTTGCGATATCTCTTACCGTTTTCGAGATAATCGACATTTTCCGATTTTAGTCTTTTTGGCACTCAAAATACACAAAATTTTTTAAGATTTTTTTTTTTTCAATTTAGGACATTCAGCACTTGTTTTTTATATTTGGAAGCATAGATTTACCGGGTGTATTCCGATAGGGGATCGAAAAATCCATTATTTTTGCGAGATCTCTTACCGTTTTCGAGATAATCGACATTTTCCGATTTTAGTCTTTTTGGCACCAAAATACACAAAATTTGCATAGATTTACCGGGTGTATTCCGATAGGGGATCGAAAAATCCATTATTTTTGCGATATCTCTTACCGTTTTCGAGATAATCGACATTTTCCGATTTTAGTCTTTTTGGCACTCAAAATACACAAAAATTTTTAAGATTTTTTTTTTTTTCAATTTAGGACATTCAGCACTTGTTTTTTATATTTGGAAGCATAAATTTACCAGGTGTATTCCGATAGGGGATCGAAAAATCCATTATTTTTGCGATATCTCTTACCGTTTTCGAGATAATCGACATTTTCCGATTTTAGTCTTTTTGGCACTCAAAATACACAAAATTTTTTAAGATTTTTTTTTTTTCAATTTAGGACATTCAGCACTTGTTTTTTATATTTGGAAGCATAGATTTACCGGGTGTATTCCGATAGGGGATCGAAAAATCCATTATTTTTGCGATATCTCTTACCGTTTTCGAGATAATCGACATTTTCCGATTTTAGTCTTTTTGGCACCAAAATACACAAAATTTGCATAGATTTACCGGGTGTATTCCGATAGGGGATCGAAAAATCCATTATTTTTGCGATATCTCTTACCGTTTTCGAGATAATCGACATTTTCCGATTTTAGTCTTTTTGGCACTCAAAATACACAAAAATTTTTAAGATTTTTTTTTTTTTCAATTTAGGACATTCAGCACTTGTTTTTTATATTTGGAAGCATAGATTTACCGGGTGTATTCCGATAGGGGATCGAAAAATCCATTATTTTTGCGATATTTCTTACCGTTTTCGAGATAATCGACATTTTCCGATTTTAGTCTTTTTGGCACTCAAAATACACAAAATTTTTTAAGATTTTTTTTTTTTTCAATTTAGGACATTCAGCACTTGTTTTTTATAATTGGAAGCATAGATTTACCGGGTGTATTCCGATAGGGGATCGAAAAATCCATTATTTTTGCGATATCTCTTACCGTTTTCGAGATAATCGACATTTTCCGATTTTAGTCTTTTTGGCACCAAAATACACAAAATTTGCATAGATTTACCGGGTGTATTCCGATAGGGGATCGAAAAATCCATTATTTTTGCGATATCTCTTACCGTTTTCGAGATAATCGACATTTTCCGACTTTAGTCTTTTTGGCACTCAAAATACACAAAATTTTTTAAGATTTTTTTTTTTTTCAATTTAGGACATTCAGCACTTGTTTTTTATATTTGGAAGCATAGATTTACCGGGTGTATTCCGATAGGGGATCGAAAAATCCATTATTTTTGCGATATCTCTTACCGTTTTCGAGATAATCGACATTTTCCGATTTTAGTCTTTTTGGCACTCAAAATACACAAAATTTTTTAAGATTTTTTTTTTTTTCAATTTAGGACATTCAGCACTTGTTTTTTATATTTGGAAGCATAGATTTACCGGGTGTATTCCGATAGGGGATCGAAAAATCCATTATTTTTGCGATATCTCTTACCGTTTTCGAGATAATCGACATTTTCCGATTTTAGTCTTTTTGGCACCAAAATACACAAAATTTGCATAGATTTACCGGGTGTATTCCGATAGGGGATCGAAAAATCCATTATTTTTGCGATATCTCTTACCGTTTTCGAGATAATCGACATTTTCCGATTTTAGTCTTTTTGGCACTCAAAATACACAAAATTTTTTAAGATTTTTTTTTTTTTCAATTTAGGACATTCAGCACTTGTTTTTTATATTTGGAAGCATAGATTTACCGGGTGTATTCCGATGGGGGATCGAAAAATCCATTATTTTTGCGATATCTCTTACCGTTTTCGAGATAATCGACATTTTCCGATTTTAGTCTTTTTGGCACTCAAAATACACAAAAATTTTTAAGATTTTTTTTTTTTTCAATTTAGGACATTCAGCACTTGTTTTTTATATTTGGAAGCATAGATTTACCGGGTGTATTCCGATAGGGGATCGAAAAATCCATTATTTTTGCGATATCTCTTACCGTTTTCGAGATAATCGACATTTTCCGATTTTAGTCTTTTTGGCACTCAAAATACACAAAATTTTTTAAGATTTTTTTTTTTTCAATTTAGGACATTCAGCACTTGTTTTTTATATTTGGAAGCATAGATTTACCGGGTGTATTCCGATGGGGGATCGAAAAATCCATTATTTTTGCGATATCTCTTACCGTTTTCGAGATAATCGACATTTTCCGATTTTAGTCTTTTTGGCACCAAAATACACAAAATTTGCATAGATTTACCGGGTGTATTCCGATAGGGGATCGAAAAATCCATTATTTTTGCGATATCTCTTACCGTTTTCGAGATAATCGACATTTTCCGATTTTAGTCTTTTTGGCACTCAAAATACACAAAATTTTTTAAGATTTTTTTTTTTTTCAATTTAGGACATTCAGCACTTGTTTTTTATATTTGGAAGCATAGATTTACCGGGTGTATTCCGATAGGGGATCGAAAAATCCATTATTTTTGCGATATCTCTTACCGTTTTCGAGATAATCGACATTTTCCGATTTTAGTCTTTTTGGCACTCAAAATACACAAAATTTTTTAAGATTTTTTTTTTTTTCAATTTAGGACATTCAGCACTTGTTTTTTATATTTGGAAGCATAGATTTACCGGGTGTATTCCGATAGGGGATCGAAAAATCCATTATTTTTGCGATATCTCTTACCGTTTTCGAGATAATCGACATTTTCCGATTTTAGTCTTTTTGGCACTCAAAATACACAAAATTTTTTAAGATTTTTTTTTTTTCAATTTAGGACATTCAGCACTTGTTTTTTATATTTGGAAGCATAGATTTACCGGGTGTATTCCGATAGGGGATCGAAAAATCCATTATTTTTGCGATATCTCTTACCGTTTTCGAGATAATCGACATTTTCCGATTTTAGTCTTTTTGGCACTCAAAATACACAAAATTTTTTAAGATTTTTTTTTTTCAATTTAGGACATTCAGCACTTGTTTTTTATATTTGGAAGCATAGATTTACCGGGTGTATTCCGATAGGGGATCGAAAAATCCATTATTTTTGCGATATCTCTTACCGTTTTCGAGATAATCGACATTTTCCGATTTTAGTCTTTTTGGCACCAAAATACACAAAATTTGCATAGATTTACCGGGTGTATTCCGATAGGGGATCGAAAAATCCATTATTTTTGCGATATCTCTTACCGTTTTCGAGATAATCGACATTTTCCGATTTTAGTCTTTTTGGCACTCAAAATACACAAAAATTTTTAAGATTTTTTTTTTTTTCAATTTAGGACATTCAGCACTTGTTTTTTATATTTGGAATCATAAATTTACCAGGTGTATTCCGATAGGGGATCGAAAAATTAATTATTTTTGCGATATCTCTTACCGTTTTCGAGATAATCGACATTTTCCGATTTTAGTCTTTTTGGCACTCAAAATACACAAAATTTTTTAAGATTTTTTTTTTTTCAATTTAGGACATTCAGCACTTGTTTTTTATATTTGGAAGCATAGATTTACCGGGTGTATTCCGATAGGGGATCGAAAAATCCATTATTTTTGCGATATCTGTTACCGTTTTCGAGATAATCGACATTTTCCGATTTTAGTCTTTTTGGCACCGAAATACACAAAATTTGCATAGATTTACCGGGTGTATTCCGATAGGGGATCGAAAAATCCATTATTTTTGCGATATCTCTTACCGTTTTCGAGATAATCGACATTTTCCGATTTTAGTCTTTTTGGCACTCAAAATACACAAAAATTTTTAAGATTTTTTTTTTTTTCAATTTAGGACATTCAGCACTTGTTTTTTATATTTGGAAGCATAGATTTACCAGGTGTATTCGAAAAATCCATTATTTTTGCGATATCTCTTACCGTTTTCGAGATAATCGACATTTTCCGATTTTAGTCTTTTTGGCACTCAAAATACACAAAATTTTTTAAGATTTTTTTTTTTCAATTTAGGACATTCAGCACTTGTTTTTTATATTTGGAAGCATAGTTTTACCGGGTGTATTCCGATAGGGGATCGAAAAATCCATTATTTTTGCGATATCTCTTACCGTTTTCGAGATAATCGACATTTTCCGATTTTAGTCTTTTTGGCACCAAAATACACAAAATTTGCATAGATTTACCGGGTGTATTCCGATAGGGGATCGAAAAATCCATTATTTTTGCGATATCTCTTACCGTTTTCGAGATAATCGACATTTTCCGATTTTAGTCTTTTTGGCACTCAAAATACACAAAAATTTTTAAGATTTTTTTTTTTTTCAATTTAGGACATTCAGCACTTGTTTTTTATATTTGGAAGCATAGATTTACCGGGTGTATTCCGATAGGGGATCGAAAAATCCATTATTTTTGCGATATCTCTTACCGTTTTCGAGATAATCGACATTTTCCGATTTTAGTCTTTTTGGCACTCAAAATACACAAAATTTTTTAAGATTTTTTTTTTTTCAATTTAGGACATTCAGCACTTGTTTTTTATATTTGGAAGCATAGATTTACCGGGTGTATTCCGATAGGGGATCGAAAAATCCATTATTTTTGCGATATCTCTTACCGTTTTCGAGATAATCGACATTTTCCGATTTTAGTCTTTTTGGCACTCAAAATACACAAAATTTTTTAAGATTTTTTTTTTTTTCAATTTAGGACATTCAGCACTTGTTTTTTATATTTGGAAGCATAGATTTACCGGGTGTATTCCGATAGGGGATCGAAAAATCCATTATTTTTGCGATATCTCTTACCGTTTTCGAGATAATCGACATTTTCCGATTTTAGTCTTTTTGGCACCAAAATACACAAAATTTGCATAGATTTACCGGGTGTATTCCGATAGGGGATCGAAAAATCCATTATTTTTGCGATATCTCTTACCGTTTTCGAGATAATCGACATTTTCCGATTTTAGTCTTTTTGGCACTCAAAATACACAAAATTTTTTAAGATTTTTTTTTTTTTCAATTTAGGACATTCAGCACTTGTTTTTTATATTTGGAAGCATAGATTTACCGGGTGTATACCGATAGGGGATCGAAAAATCCATTATTTTTGCGATATCTCTTACCGTTTTCGAGATAATCGACATTTTCCGATTTTAGTCTTTTTGGCACTCAAAATACACAAAATTTTTTAAGATTTTTTTTTTTTCAATTTAGGACATTCAGCACTTGTTTTTTATATTTGGAAGCATAGATTTACCGGGTGTATTCCGATAGGGGATCGAAAAATCCATTATTTTTGCGATATCTCTTACCGTTTTCGAGATAATCGACATTTTCCGATTTTAGTCTTTTTGGCACTCAAAATACACAAAATTTTTTAAGATTTTTTTTTTTTCAATTTAGGACATTCAGCACTTGTTTTTTATATTTGGAAGCATAGATTTACCGGGTGTATTCCGATAGGGGATCGAAAAATCCATTATTTTTGCGAGATCTCTTACCGTTTTCGAGATAATCGACATTTTCCGATTTTAGTCTTTTTGGCACCAAAATACACAAAATTTGCATAGATTTACCGGGTGTATTCCGATAGGGGATCGAAAAATCCATTATTTTTGCGATATCTCTTACCGTTTTCGAGATAATCGACATTTTCCGATTTTAGTCTTTTTGGCACTCAAAATACACAAAAATTTTTAAGATTTTTTTTTTTTTCAATTTAGGACATTCAGCACTTGTTTTTTATATTTGGAAGCATAAATTTACCAGGTGTATTCCGATAGGGGATCGAAAAATCCATTATTTTTGCGATATCTCTTACCGTTTTCGAGATAATCGACATTTTCCGATTTTAGTCTTTTTGGCACTCAAAATACACAAAATTTTTTAAGATTTTTTTTTTTTCAATTTAGGACATTCAGCACTTGTTTTTTATATTTGGAAGCATAGATTTACCGGGTGTATTCCGATAGGGGATCGAAAAATCCATTATTTTTGCGAGATCTCTTACCGTTTTCGAGATAATCGACATTTTCCGATTTTAGTCTTTTTGGCACCAAAATACACAAAATTTGCATAGATTTACCGGGTGTATTCCGATAGGGGATCGAAAAATCCATTATTTTTGCGATATCTCTTACCGTTTTCGAGATAATCGACATTTTCCGATTTTAGTCTTTTTGGCACTCAAAATACACAAAAATTTTTAAGATTTTTTTTTTTTTCAATTTAGGACATTCAGCACTTGTTTTTTATATTTGGAAGCATAAATTTACCAGGTGTATTCCGATAGGGGATCGAAAAATCCATTATTTTTGCGATATCTCTTACCGTTTTCGAGATAATCGACATTTTCCGATTTTAGTCTTTTTGGCACTCAAAATACACAAAATTTTTTAAGATTTTTTTTTTTTCAATTTAGGACATTCAGCACTTGTTTTTTATATTTGGAAGCATAGATTTACCGGGTGTATTCCGATAGGGGATCGAAAAATCCATTATTTTTGCGATATCTCTTACCGTTTTCGAGATAATCGACATTTTCCGATTTTAGTCTTTTTGGCACTCAAAATACACAAAAATTTTTAAGATTTTTTTTTTTTTCAATTTAGGACATTCAGCACTTGTTTTTTATATTTGGAAGCATAGATTTACCGGGTGTATTCCGATAGGGGATCGAAAAATCCATTATTTTTGCGATATCTCTTACCGTTTTCGAGATAATCGACATTTTCCGATTTTAGTCTTTTTGGCACTCAAAATACACAAAATTTTTTAAGATTTTTTTTTTTTCAATTTAGGACATTCAGCACTTGTTTTTTATATTTGGAAGCATAGATTTACCGGGTGTATTCCGATAGGGGATCGAAAAATCCATTATTTTTGCGATATCTCTTACCGTTTTCGAGATAATCGACATTTTCCGATTTTAGTCTTTTTGGCACCAAAATACACAAAATTTGCATAGATTTACTGGGTGTATTCCGATAGGGGATCGAAAAATCCATTATTTTTGCGATATCTCTTACCGTTTTCGAGATAATCGACATTTTCCGATTTTAGTCTTTTTGGCACTCAAAATACACAAAATTTTTTAAGATTTTTTTTTTTTTCAATTTAGGACATTCAGCACTTGTTTTTTATATTTGGAAGCATAGATTTACCGGGTGTATTCCGATAGGGGATCGAAAAATCCATTATTTTTGCGATATCTCTTACCGTTTTCGAGATAATCGACATTTTCCGATTTTAATCTTTTTGGCACTCAAAATACACAAAATTTTTTAAAATTTTTTTTTTTTTCAATTTAGGACATTCAGCACTTGTTTTTTATATTTGGAAGCATAGATTTACCGGGTGTATTCCGATAGGGGATCGAAAAATCCATTATTTTTGCGATATCTCTTACCGTTTTCGAGATAATCGACATTTTCCGATTTTAGTCTTTTTGGCACCAAAATACACAAAATTTGCATAGATTTACCGGGTGTATTCCGATAGGGGATCGAAAAATCCATTATTTTTGCGATATCTCTTACCGTTTTCGAGATAATCGACATTTTCCGATTTTAGTCTTTTTGGCACTCAAAATACACAAAAATTTTTAAGATTTTTTTTTTTTTCAATTTAGGACATTCAGCACTTGTTTTTTATATTTGGAAGCATAAATTTACCAGGTGTATTCCGATAGGGGATCGAAAAATCCATTATTTTTGCGATATCTCTTACCGTTTTCGAGATAATCGACATTTTCCGATTTTAGTCTTTTTGGCACTCAAAATACACAAAATTTTTTAAGATTTTTTTTTTTTTCAATTTAGGACATTCAGCACTTGTTTTTTATATTTGGAAGCATAGATTTACCGGGTGTATTCCGATAGGGGATCGAAAAATCCATTATTTTTGCGATATCTCTTACCGTTTTCGAGATAATCGACATTTTCCGATTTTAGTCTTTTTGGCACTCAAAATACACAAAATTTTTTAAGATTTTTTTTTTTTTCAATTTAGGACATTCAGCACTTGTTTTTTATATTTGGAAGCATAGATTTACCGGGTGTATTGCGATAGGGGATCGAAAAATCCATTATTTTTGCGATATCTCTTACCGTTTTCGAGATAATCGACATTTTCCGATTTTAGTCTTTTTGGCACCAAAATACACAAAATTTGCATAGATTTACCGGGTGTATACCGATAGGGGATCGAAAAATCCATTATTTTTGCGATATCTCTTACCGTTTTCGAGATAATCGACATTTTCCGATTTTAGTCTTTTTGGCACCAAAATACACAAAATTTGCATAGATTTACCGGGTGTATTCCGATAGGGGATCGAAAAATCCATTATTTTTGCGATATCTCTTACCGTTTTCGGATAATCGACATTTTCCGATTTTAGTCTTTTTGGCACTCAAAATACACAAAAATTTTTAAGATTTTTTTTTTTTTCAATTTAGGACATTCAGCACTTGTTTTTTATATTTGGAAGCATAAATTTACCGGGTGTATTCCGATAGGGGATCGAAAAATCCATTATTTTTGCGATATCTCTTACCGTTTTCGAGATAATCGACATTTTCCGATTTTAGTCTTTTTGGCACTCAAAATACACAAAATTTTTTAAGATTTTTTTTTTTTTCAATTTAGGACATTCAGCACTTGTTTTTTATATTTGGAAGCATAGATTTACCGGGTGTATTCCGATGGGGGATCGAAAAATCCATTATTTTTGCGATATCTCTTACCGTTTTCGAGATAATCGACATTTTCCGATTTTAGTCTTTTTGGCACTCAAAATACACAAAAATTTTTAAGATTTTTTTTTTTTTCAATTTAGGACATTCAGCACTTGTTTTTTATATTTGGAAGCATAGATTTACCGGGTGTATTCCGATAGGGGATCGAAAAATCCATTATTTTTGCGATATCTCTTACCGTTTTCGAGATAATCGACATTTTCCGATTTTAGTCTTTTTGGCACTCAAAATACACAAAATTTTTAAGATTTTTTTTTTTTCAATTTAGGACATTCAGCACTTGTTTTTTATATTTGGAAGCATAGATTTACCGGGTGTATTCCGATAGGGGATCGAAAAATCCATTATTTTTGCGATATCTCTTACCGTTTTCGAGATAATCGACATTTTCCGATTTTAGTCTTTTTGGCACCAAAATACACAAAATTTGCATAGATTTACCGGGTGTATTCCGATAGGGGATCGAAAAATCCATTATTTTTGCGATATCTCTTACCGTTTTCGAGATAATCGACATTTTCCGATTTTAGTCTTTTTGGCACTCAAAATACACAAAATTTTTTAAGATTTTTTTTTTTTCAATTTAGGACATTCAGCACTTGTTTTTTATATTTGGAAGCATAGTTTTACCGGGTGTATTCCGATAGGGGATCGAAAAATCCATTATTTTTGCGATATCTCTTACCGTTTTCGAGATAATCGACATTTTCCGATTTTAGTCTTTTTGGCACTCAAAATACACAAAATTTTTTAAGATTTTTTTTTTTTTCAATTTAGGACATTCAGCACTTGTTTTTTATATTTGGAAGCATAGATTTACCTGGTGTATTCCGATAGGGGATCGAAAAATCCATTATTTTTGCGATATCTCTTACCGTTTTCGAGATAATCGACATTTTCCGATTTTAGTCTTTTTGGCACCAAAATACACAAAATTTGCATAGATTTACCGGGTGTATTCCGATAGGGGATCGAAAAATCCATTATTTTTGCGATATCTCTTACCGTTTTCGAGATAATCGACATTTTCCGATTTTAGTCTTTTTGGCACTCAAAATACACAAAAATTTTTAAGATTTTTTTTTTTTTCAATTTAGGACATTCAGCACTTGTTTTTTATATTTGGAATCATAAATTTACCAGGTGTATTCCGATAGGGGATCGAAAAATTAATTATTTTTGCGATATCTCTTACCGTTTTCGAGATAATCGACATTTTCCGATTTTAGTCTTTTTGGCACTCAAAATACACAAAATTTTTTAAGATTTTTTTTTTTTCAATTTAGGACATTCAGCACTTGTTTTTTATATTTGGAAGCATAGATTTACCGGGTGTATTCCGATAGGGGATCGAAAAATCCATTATTTTTGCGATATCTCTTACCGTTTTCGAGATAATCGACATTTTCCGATTTTAGTCTTTTTGGCACCAAAATACACAAAATTTGCATAGATTTACCGGGTGTATTCCGATAGGGGATCGAAAAATCCATTATTTTTGCGATATCTCTTACCGTTTTCGAGATAATCGACATTTTCCGATTTTAGTCTTTTTGGCACTCAAAATACACAAAAATTTTTAAGATTTTTTTTTTTTTCAATTTAGGACATTCAGCACTTGTTTTTTATATTTGGAATCATAAATTTACCAGGTGTATTCCGATAGGGGATCGAAAAATCCATTATTTTTGCGATATCTCTTACCGTTTTCGAGATAATCGACATTTTCCGATTTTAGTCTTTTTGGCACTCAAAATTCACAAAATTTTTTAAGATTTTTTTTTTTTCAATTTAGGACATTCAGCACTTGTTTTTTATATTTGGAAGCATAGATTTACCGGGTGTATTCCGATAGGGGATCGAAAAATCCATTATTTTTGCGATATCTCTTACCGTTTTCGAGATAATCGACATTTTCCGATTTTAGTCTTTTTGGCACTCAAAATACACAAAATTTTTTAAGATTTTTTTTTTTTTCAATTTAGGACATTCAGCACTTGTTTTTTATATTTGGAAGCATAGATTTACCGGGTGTATTCCGATAGGGGATCGAAAAATCCATTATTTTTGCGATATCTGTTACCGTTTTCGAGATAATCGACATTTTCCGATTTTAGTCTTTTTGGCACCAAAATACACAAAATTTGCATAGATTTACCGGGTGTACTCCGATAGGGGATCGAAAAATCCATTATTTTTGCGATATCTCTTACCGTTTTCGAGATAATCGACATTTTCCGATTTTAGTCTTTTTGGCACCAAAATACACAAAATTTGCATAGTTTTACCGGGTGTATTCCGATAGGGGATCGAAAATCCATTATTTTTGCGATATCTCTTACCGTTTTCGAGATAATCGACATTTTCCGATTTTAGTCTTTTTGGCACTCAAAATACACAAAATTTTTTAAGATTTTTTTTTTTTCAATTTAGGACATTCAGCACTTGTTTTTTATATTTGGAAGCATAGATTTACCGGGTGTATTCCGATAGGGGATCGAAAAATCCATTATTTTTGCGAGATCTCTTACCGTTTTCGAGATAATCGACATTTTCCGATTTTAGTCTTTTTGGCACCAAAATACACAAAATTTGCATAGATTTACCGGGTGTATTCCGATAGGGGATCGAAAAATCCATTATTTTTGCGATATCTCTTACCGTTTTCGAGATAATCGACATTTTCCGATTTTAGTCTTTTTGGCACTCAAAATACACAAAAATTTTTAAGATTTTTTTTTTTTTCAATTTAGGACATTCAGCACTTGTTTTTTATATTTGGAAGCATAAATTTACCAGGTGTATTCCGATAGGGGATCGAAAAATCCATTATTTTTGCGATATCTCTTACCGTTTTCGAGATAATCGACATTTTCCGATTTTAGTCTTTTTGGCACTCAAAATACACAAAATTTTTTAAGATTTTTTTTTTTTCAATTTAGGACATTCAGCACTTGTTTTTTATATTTGGAAGCATAGATTTACCGGGTGTATTCCGATAGGGGATCGAAAAATCCATTATTTTTGCGAGATCTCTTACCGTTTTCGAGATAATCGACATTTTCCGATTTTAGTCTTTTTGGCACCAAAATACACAAAATTTGCATAGATTTACCGGGTGTATTCCGATAGGGGATCGAAAAATCCATTATTTTTGCGATATCTCTTACCGTTTTCGAGATAATCGACATTTTCCGATTTTAGTCTTTTTGGCACTCAAAATACACAAAAATTTTTAAGATTTTTTTTTTTTTCAATTTAGGACATTCAGCACTTGTTTTTTATATTTGGAAGCATAAATTTACCAGGTGTATTCCGATAGGGGATCGAAAAATCCATTATTTTTGCGATATCTCTTACCGTTTTCGAGATAATCGACATTTTCCGATTTTAGTCTTTTTGGCACTCAAAATACACAAAATTTTTTAAGATTTTTTTTTTTTCAATTTAGGACATTCAGCACTTGTTTTTTATATTTGGAAGCATAGATTTACCGGGTGTATTCCGATAGGGGATCGAAAAATCCATTATTTTTGCGATATCTCTTACCGTTTTCGAGATAATCGACATTTTCCGATTTTAGTCTTTTTGGCACTCAAAATACACAAAAATTTTTAAGATTTTTTTTTTTTTCAATTTAGGACATTCAGCACTTGTTTTTTATATTTGGAAGCATAGATTTACCGGGTGTATTCCGATAGGGGATCGAAAAATCCATTATTTTTGCGATATCTCTTACCGTTTTCGAGATAATCGACATTTTCCGATTTTAGTCTTTTTGGCACTCAAAATACACAAAATTTTTTAAGATTTTTTTTTTTTCAATTTAGGACATTCAGCACTTGTTTTTTATATTTGGAAGCATAGATTTACCGGGTGTATTCCGATAGGGGATCGAAAAATCCATTATTTTTGCGATATCTCTTACCGTTTTCGAGATAATCGACATTTTCCGATTTTAGTCTTTTTGGCACCAAAATACACAAAATTTGCATAGATTTACCGGGTGTATTCCGATAGGGGATCGAAAAATCCATTATTTTTGCGATATCTCTTACCGTTTTCGAGATAATCGACATTTTCCGATTTTAGTCTTTTTGGCACCAAAATACACAAAATTTGCATAGATTTACCGGGTGTATTCCGATAGGGGATCGAAAAATCCATTATTTTTGCGATATCTCTTACCGTTTTCGAGATAATCGACATCTTCCGATTTTAGTCTTTTTGGCACCAAAATACACAAAATTTGCATAGATTTACTGGGTGTATTCCGATAGGGGATCGAAAAATCTATTATTTTTGCGATATCTCTTACCGTTTTCGAGATAATCGACATTTTCCGATTTTAGTCTTTTTGGCACTCAAAATACACAAAATTTTTTAAGATTTTTTTTTTTTTCAATTTAGGACATTCAGCACTTGTTTTTTATATTTGGAAGCATAGATTTACCGGGTGTATTCCGATAGGGGATCGAAAAATCCATTATTTTTGCGATATCTCTTACCGTTTTCGAGATAATCGACATTTTCCGATTTTAATCTTTTTGGCACTCAAAATACACAAAATTTTTTAAGATTTTTTTTTTTTCAATTTAGGACATTCAGCACTTGTTTTTTATATTTGGAAGCATAGATTTACCGGGTGTATTCCGATAGGGGATCGAAAAATCCATTATTTTTGCGATATCTCTTACCGTTTTCGAGATAATCGACATTTTCCGATTTTAGTCTTTTTGGCACCAAAATACACAAAATTTGCATAGATTTACCGGGTGTATTCCGATAGGGGATCGAAAAATCCATTATTTTTGCGATATCTCTTACCGTTTTCGAGATAATCGACATTTTCCGATTTTAGTCTTTTTGGCACTCAAAATACACAAAAATTTTTAAGATTTTTTTTTTTTTCAATTTAGGACATTCAGCACTTGTTTTTTATATTTGGAAGCATAAATTTACCAGGTGTATTCCGATAGGGGATCGAAAAATCCATTATTTTTGCGATATCTCTTACCGTTTTCGAGATAATCGACATTTTCCGATTTTAGTCTTTTTGGCACTCAAAATACACAAAATTTTTTAAGATTTTTTTTTTTTCAATTTAGGACATTCAGCACTTGTTTTTTATATTTGGAAGCATAGATTTACCGGGTGTATTCCGATAGGGGATCGAAAAATCCATTATTTTTGCGATATCTCTTACCGTTTTCGAGATAATCGACATTTTCCGATTTTAGTCTTTTTGGCACCAAAATACACAAAATTTGCATAGATTTACCGGGTGTATTCCGATAGGGGATCGAAAAATCCATTATTTTTGCGATATCTCTTACCGTTTTCGAGATAATCGACATTTTCCGATTTTAGTCTTTTTGGTACTCAAAATACACAAAAATTTTTAAGATTTTTTTTTTTTTCAATTTAGGACATTCAGCACTTGTTTTTTATATTTGGAAGCATAGATTTACCGGGTGTATTCCGATAGGGGATCGAAAAATCCATTATTTTTGCGATATTTCTTACCGTTTTCGAGATAATCGACATTTTCCGATTTTAGTCTTTTTGGCACTCAAAATACACAAAATTTTTTAAGATTTTTTTTTTTTTCAATTTAGGACATTCAGCACTTGTTTTTTATAATTGGAAGCATAGATTTACCGGGTGTATTCCGATAGGGGATCGAAAAATCCATTATTTTTGCGATATCTCTTACCGTTTTCGAGATAATCGACATTTTCCGACTTTAGTCTTTTTGGCACTCAAAATACACAAAATTTTTTAAGATTTTTTTTTTTTTCAATTTAGGACATTCAGCACTTGTTTTTTATATTTGGAAGCATAGATTTACCGGGTGTATTCCGATAGGGGATCGAAAAATCCATTATTTTTGCGATATCTCTTACCGTTTTCGAGATAATCGACATTTTCCGATTTTAGTCTTTTTGGCACTCAAAATACACAAAATTTTTTAAGATTTTTTTTTTTTTCAATTTAGGACATTCAGCACTTGTTTTTTATATTTGGAAGCATAGATTTACCGGGTGTATTCCGATAGGGGATCGAAAAATCCATTATTTTTGCGATATCTCTTACCGTTTTCGAGATAATCGACATTTTCCGATTTTAGTCTTTTTGGCACCAAAATACACAAAATTTGCATAGATTTACCGGGTGTATTCCGATAGGGGATCGAAAAATCCATTATTTTTGCGATATCTCTTACCGTTTTCGAGATAATCGACATTTTCCGATTTTAGTCTTTTTGGCACTCAAAATACACAAAATTTTTTAAGATTTTTTTTTTTTTCAATTTAGGACATTCAGCACTTGTTTTTTATATTTGGAAGCATAGATTTACCGGGTGTATTCCGATGGGGGATCGAAAAATCCATTATTTTTGCGATATCTCTTACCGTTTTCGAGATAATCGACATTTTCCGATTTTAGTCTTTTTGGCACTCAAAATACACAAAAATTTTTAAGATTTTTTTTTTTTTCAATTTAGGACATTCAGCACTTGTTTTTTATATTTGGAAGCATAGATTTACCGGGTGTATTCCGATAGGGGATCGAAAAATCCATTATTTTTGCGATATCTCTTACCGTTTTCGAGATAATCGACATTTTCCGATTTTAGTCTTTTTGGCACTCAAAATACACAAAATTTTTTAAGATTTTTTTTTTTCAATTTAGGACATTCAGCACTTGTTTTTTATATTTGGAAGCATAGATTTACCGGGTGTATTCCGATAGGGGATCGAAAAATCCATTATTTTTGCGATATCTCTTACCGTTTTCGAGATAATCGACATTTTCCGATTTTAGTCTTTTTGGCACTCAAAATACACAAAATTTTTTAAGATTTTTTTTTTTTTCAATTTAGGACATTCAGCACTTGTTTTTTATATTTGGAAGCATAGATTTACCGGGTGTATTCCGATAGGGGATCGAAAAATCCATTATTTTTGCGATATCTCTTACCGTTTTCGAGATAATCGACATTTTCCGATTTTAGTCTTTTTGGCACCAAAATACACAAAATTTGCATAGATTTACCGGGTGTATTCCGATAGGGGATCGAAAAATCCATTATTTTTGCGATATCTCTTACCGTTTTCGAGATAATCGACATTTTCCGATTTTAGTCTTTTTGGCACCAAAATACACAAAATTTGCATAGATTTACCGGGTGTATTCCGATAGGGGATCGAAAAATCCATTATTTTTGCGATATCTCTTACCGTTTTCGGATAATCGACATTTTCCGATTTTAGTCTTTTTGGCACTCAAAATACACAAAAATTTTTAAGATTTTTTTTTTTTTCAATTTAGGACATTCAGCACTTGTTTTTTATATTTGGAAGCATAAATTTACCGGGTGTATTCCGATAGGGGATCGAAAAATCCATTATTTTTGCGATATCTCTTACCGTTTTCGAGATAATCGACATTTTCCGATTTTAGTCTTTTTGGCACTCAAAATACACAAAATTTTTTAAGATTTTTTTTTTTTTCAATTTAGGACATTCAGCACTTGTTTTTTATATTTGGAAGCATAGATTTACCGGGTGTATTCCGATGGGGGATCGAAAAATCCATTATTTTTGCGATATCTCTTACCGTTTTCGAGATAATCGACATTTTCCGATTTTAGTCTTTTTGGCACTCAAAATACACAAAAATTTTTAAGATTTTTTTTTTTTTCAATTTAGGACATTCAGCACTTGTTTTTTATATTTGGAATCATAAATTTACCAGGTGTATTCCGATAGGGGATCGAAAAATTAATTATTTTTGCGATATCTCTTACCGTTTTCGAGATAATCGACATTTTCCGATTTTAATCTTTTTGGCACTCAAAATACACAAAATTTTTTAAGATTTTTTTTTTTTCAATTTAGGACATTCAGCACTTGTTTTTTATATTTGGAAGCATAGATTTACCGGGTGTATTCCGATAGGGGATCGAAAAATCCATTATTTTTGCGATATCTCTTACCGTTTTCGAGATAATCGACATTTTCCGATTTTAGTCTTTTTGGCACTCAAAATACACAAAAATTTTTAAGATTTTTTTTTTTTTCAATTTAGGACATTCAGCACTTGTTTTTTATATTTGGAATCATAAATTTACCAGGTGTATTCCGATAGGGGATCGAAAAATTAATTATTTTTGCGATATCTCTTACCGTTTTCGAGATAATCGACATTTTCCGATTTTAATCTTTTTGGCACTCAAAATACACAAAATTTTTTAAGATTTTTTTTTTTTCAATTTAGGACATTCAGCACTTGTTTTTTATATTTGGAAGCATAGATTTACCGGGTGTATTCCGATAGGGGATCGAAAAATCCATTATTTTTGCGATATCTGTTACCGTTTTCGAGATAATCGACATTTTCCGATTTTAGTCTTTTTGGCACCGAAATACATAAAATTTGCATAGATTTACCGGGTGTATTCCGATAGGGGATCGAAAAATCCATTATTTTTGCGATATCTCTTACCGTTTTCGAGATAATCGACATTTTCCGATTTTAGTCTTTTTGGCACTCAAAATACACAAAAATTTTTAAGATTTTTTTTTTTTTCAATTTAGGACATTCAGCACTTGTTTTTTATATTTGGAAGCATAAATTTACCAGGTGTATTCGAAAAATCCATTATTTTTGCGATATCTCTTACCGTTTTCGAGATAATCGACATTTTCCGATTTTAGTCTTTTTGGCACTCAAAATACACAAAATTTTTTAAGATTTTTTTTTTTTCAATTTAGGACATTCAGCACTTGTTTTTTATATTTGGAAGCATAGTTTTACCGGGTGTATTCCGATAGGGGATCGAAAAATCCATTATTTTTGCGATATCTCTTACCGTTTTCGAGATAATCGACATTTTTCGATTTTAGTCTTTTTGGCACCAAAATACACAAAATTTGCATAGATTTACCGGGTGTATTCCGATAGGGGATCGAAAAATCCATTATTTTTGCGATATCTCTTACCGTTTTCGAGATAATCGACATTTTCCGATTTTAGTCTTTTTGGCACTCAAAATACACAAAAATTTTTAAGATTTTTTTATTTTTCAATTTAGGACATTCAGCATTTGTTTTTTATATTTGGAAGCATAGATTTACCGGGTGTATTCCGATAGGGGATCGAAAAATCCATTATTTTTGCGATATCTCTTACCGTTTTCGAGATAATCGACATTTTCCGATTTTAGTCTTTTTGGCACTCAAAATACACAAAATTTTTTAAGATTTTTTTTTTTTCAATTTAGGACATTCAGCACTTGTTTTTTATATTTGGAAGCATAGATTTACCGGGTGTATTCCGATAGGGGATCGAAAAATCCATTATTTTTGCGATATCTCTTACCGTTTTCGAGATAATCGACATTTTCCGATTTTAGTCTTTTTGGCACTCAAAATACACAAAATTTTTTAAGATTTTTTTTTTTTCAATTTAGGACATTCAGCACTTGTTTTTTATATTTGGAAGCATAGATTTACCGGGTGTATTCCGATAGGGGATCGAAAAATCCATTATTTTTGCGATATCTCTTACCGTTTTCGAGATAATCGACATTTTCCGATTTTAGTCTTTTTGGCACTCAAAATACACAAAATTTTTTAAGATTTTTTTTTTTTTCAATTTAGGACATTCAGCACTTGTTTTTTATATTTGGAAGCATAGATTTACCGGGTGTATTCCGATAGGGGATCGAAAAATCCATTATTTTTGCGATATCTCTTACCGTTTTCGAGATAATCGACATTTTCCGATTTTAGTCTTTTTGGCACCAAAATACACAAAATTTGCATAGATTTACCGGGTGTATTCCGATAGGGGATCGAAAAATCCATTATTTTTGCGATATCTCTTACCGTTTTCGAGATAATCGACATTTTCCGATTTTAGTCTTTTTGGCACTCAAAATACACAAAATTTTTTAAGATTTTTTTTTTTTTCAATTTAGGACATTCAGCACTTGTTTTTTATATTTGGAAGCATAGATTTACCGGGTGTATACCGATAGGGGATCGAAAAATCCATTATTTTTGCGATATCTCTTACCGTTTTCGAGATAATCGACATTTTCCGATTTTAGTCTTTTTGGCACCAAAATACACAAAATTTGCATAGATTTACCGGGTGTATTCCGATAGGGGATCGAAAAATCCATTATTTTTGCGATATCTCTTACCGTTTTCGAGATAATCGACATTTTCCGATTTTAGTCTTTTTGGCACCAAAATACACAAAATTTGCATAGATTTACCGGGTGTATTCCGATAGGGGATCGAAAAATCCATTATTTTTGCGATATCTCTTACCGTTTTCGAGATAATCGACATTTTCCGATTTTAGTCTTTTTGGCACTCAAAATACACAAAAATTTTTAAGATTTTTTTTTTTTTCAATTTAGGACATTCAGCACTTGTTTTTTATATTTGGAAGCATAGATTTACCGGGTGTATTCCGATAGGGGATCGAAAAATCCATTATTTTTGCGATATCTCTTACCGTTTTCGAGATAATCGACATTTTCCGATTTTAGTCTTTTTGGCACTCAAAATACACAAAATTTTTTAAGATTTTTTTTTTTTCAACTTAGGACATTCAGCACTTGTTTTTTATATTTGGAAGCATAGATTTACCGGGTGTATTCCGATAGGGGATCGAAAAATCCATTATTTTTGCGATATCTCTTACCGTTTTCGAGATAATCGACATTTTCCGATTTTAGTCTTTTTGGCACTCAAAATACACAAAATTTTTTAAGATTTTTTTTTTTTCAATTTAGGACATTCAGCACTTGTTTTTTATATTTGGAAGCATAGATTTACCGGGTGTATTCCGATAGGGGATCGAAAAATCCATTATTTTTGCGATATCTCTTACCGTTTTCGAGATAATCGACATTTTCCGATTTTAGTCTTTTTGGCACTCAAAATACACAAAATTTTTTAAGATTTTTTTTTTTTTCAATTTAGGACATTCAGCACTTGTTTTTTATATTTGGAAGCATAGATTTACCGGGTGTATTCCGATAGGGGATCGAAAAATCCATTATTTTTGCGATATCTCTTACCGTTTTCGAGATAATCGACATTTTCCGATTTTAGTCTTTTTGGCACCAAAATACACAAAATTTGCATAGATTTACCGGGTGTATTCCGATAGGGGATCGAAAAATCCATTATTTTTGCGATATCTCTTACCGTTTTCGAGATAATCGACATTTTCCGATTTTAGTCTTTTTGGCACTCAAAATACACAAAATTTTTTAAGATTTTTTTTTTTTTCAATTTAGGACATTCAGCACCTGTTTTTTATATTTGGAAGCATAGATTTACCGGGTGTATACCGATAGGGGATCGAAAAATCCATTATTTTTGCGATATCTCTTACCGTTTTCGAGATAATCGACATTTTCCGATTTTAATCTTTTTGGCACTCAAAATACACAAAATTTTTTAAGATTTTTTTTTTTTCAATTTAGGACATTCAGCACTTGTTTTTTATATTTGGAAGCATAGATTTACCGGGTGTATTCCGATAGGGGATCGAAAAATCCATTATTTTTGCGATATCTCTTACCGTTTTCGAGATAATCGACATTTTCCGATTTTAGTCTTTTTGGCACTCAAAATACACAAAAATTTTTAAGATTTTTTTTTTTTTCAATTTAGGACATTCAGCACTTGTTTTTTATATTTGGAATCATAAATTTACCAGGTGTATTCCGATAGGGGATCGAAAAATTAATTATTTTTGCGATATCTCTTACCGTTTTCGAGATAATCGACATTTTCCGATTTTAATCTTTTTGGCACTCAAAATACACAAAATTTTTTAAGATTTTTTTTTTTTCAATTTAGGACATTCAGCACTTGTTTTTTATATTTGGAAGCATAGATTTACCGGGTGTATTCCGATAGGGGATCGAAAAATCCATTATTTTTGCGATATCTGTTACCGTTTTCGAGATAATCGACATTTTCCGATTTTAGTCTTTTTGGCACCGAAATACACAAAATTTGCATAGATTTACCGGGTGTATTCCGATAGGGGATCGAAAAATCCATTATTTTTGCGATATCTCTTACCGTTTTCGAGATAATCGACATTTTCCGATTTTAGTCTTTTTGGCACTCAAAATACACAAAAATTTTTAAGATTTTTTTTTTTTTCAATTTAGGACATTCAGCACTTGTTTTTTATATTTGGAAGCATAAATTTACCAGGTGTATTCGAAAAATCCATTATTTTTGCGATATCTCTTACCGTTTTCGAGATAATCGACATTTTCCGATTTTAGTCTTTTTGGCACTCAAAATACACAAAATTTTTTAAGATTTTTTTTTTTTCAATTTAGGACATTCAGCACTTGTTTTTTATATTTGGAAGCATAGTTTTACCGGGTGTATTCCGATAGGGGATCGAAAAATCCATTATTTTTGCGATATCTCTTACCGTTTTCGAGATAATCGACATTTTTCGATTTTAGTCTTTTTGGCACCAAAATACACAAAATTTGCATAGATTTACCGGGTGTATTCCGATAGGGGATCGAAAAATCCATTATTTTTGCGATATCTCTTACCGTTTTCGAGATAATCGACATTTTCCGATTTTAGTCTTTTTGGCACTCAAAATACACAAAAATTTTTAAGATTTTTTTATTTTTCAATTTAGGACATTCAGCATTTGTTTTTTATATTTGGAAGCATAGATTTACCGGGTGTATTCCGATAGGGGATCGAAAAATCCATTATTTTTGCGATATCTCTTACCGTTTTCGAGATAATCGACATTTTCCGATTTTAGTCTTTTTGGCACTCAAAATACACAAAATTTTTTAAGATTTTTTTTTTTTCAATTTAGGACATTCAGCACTTGTTTTTTATATTTGGAAGCATAGATTTACCGGGTGTATTCCGATAGGGGATCGAAAAATCCATTATTTTTGCGATATCTCTTACCGTTTTCGAGATAATCGACATTTTCCGATTTTAGTCTTTTTGGCACTCAAAATACACAAAATTTTTTAAGATTTTTTTTTTTTCAATTTAGGACATTCAGCACTTGTTTTTTATATTTGGAAGCATAGATTTACCGGGTGTATTCCGATAGGGGATCGAAAAATCCATTATTTTTGCGATATCTCTTACCGTTTTCGAGATAATCGACATTTTCCGATTTTAGTCTTTTTGGCACTCAAAATACACAAAATTTTTTAAGATTTTTTTTTTTTTCAATTTAGGACATTCAGCACTTGTTTTTTATATTTGGAAGCATAGATTTACCGGGTGTATTCCGATAGGGGATCGAAAAATCCATTATTTTTGCGATATCTCTTACCGTTTTCGAGATAATCGACATTTTCCGATTTTAGTCTTTTTGGCACCAAAATACACAAAATTTGCATAGATTTACCGGGTGTATTCCGATAGGGGATCGAAAAATCCATTATTTTTGCGATATCTCTTACCGTTTTCGAGATAATCGACATTTTCCGATTTTAGTCTTTTTGGCACTCAAAATACACAAAATTTTTTAAGATTTTTTTTTTTTTCAATTTAGGACATTCAGCACTTGTTTTTTATATTTGGAAGCATAGATTTACCGGGTGTATACCGATAGGGGATCGAAAAATCCATTATTTTTGCGATATCTCTTACCGTTTTCGAGATAATCGACATTTTCCGATTTTAGTCTTTTTGGCACCAAAATACACAAAATTTGCATAGATTTACCGGGTGTATTCCGATAGGGGATCGAAAAATCCATTATTTTTGCGATATCTCTTACCGTTTTCGAGATAATCGACATTTTCCGATTTTAGTCTTTTTGGCACCAAAATACACAAAATTTGCATAGATTTACCGGGTGTATTCCGATAGGGGATCGAAAAATCCATTATTTTTGCGATATCTCTTACCGTTTTCGAGATAATCGACATTTTCCGATTTTAGTCTTTTTGGCACTCAAAATACACAAAAATTTTTAAGATTTTTTTTTTTTTCAATTTAGGACATTCAGCACTTGTTTTTTATATTTGGAAGCATAGATTTACCGGGTGTATTCCGATAGGGGATCGAAAAATCCATTATTTTTGCGATATCTCTTACCGTTTTCGAGATAATCGACATTTTCCGATTTTAGTCTTTTTGGCACTCAAAATACACAAAATTTTTTAAGATTTTTTTTTTTTCAACTTAGGACATTCAGCACTTGTTTTTTATATTTGGAAGCATAGATTTACCGGGTGTATTCCGATAGGGGATCGAAAAATCCATTATTTTTGCGATATCTCTTACCGTTTTCGAGATAATCGACATTTTCCGATTTTAGTCTTTTTGGCACTCAAAATACACAAAATTTTTTAAGATTTTTTTTTTTTCAATTTAGGACATTCAGCACTTGTTTTTTATATTTGGAAGCATAGATTTACCGGGTGTATTCCGATAGGGGATCGAAAAATCCATTATTTTTGCGATATCTCTTACCGTTTTCGAGATAATCGACATTTTCCGATTTTAGTCTTTTTGGCACTCAAAATACACAAAATTTTTTAAGATTTTTTTTTTTTTCAATTTAGGACATTCAGCACTTGTTTTTTATATTTGGAAGCATAGATTTACCGGGTGTATTCCGATAGGGGATCGAAAAATCCATTATTTTTGCGATATCTCTTACCGTTTTCGAGATAATCGACATTTTCCGATTTTAGTCTTTTTGGCACCAAAATACACAAAATTTGCATAGATTTACCGGGTGTATTCCGATAGGGGATCGAAAAATCCATTATTTTTGCGATATCTCTTACCGTTTTCGAGATAATCGACATTTTCCGATTTTAGTCTTTTTGGCACTCAAAATACACAAAATTTTTTAAGATTTTTTTTTTTTTCAATTTAGGACATTCAGCACCTGTTTTTTATATTTGGAAGCATAGATTTACCGGGTGTATACCGATAGGGGATCGAAAAATCCATTATTTTTGCGATATCTCTTACCGTTTTCGAGATAATCGACATTTTCCGATTTTAGTCTTTTTGGCACCAAAATACACAAAATTTGCATAGATTTACCGGGTGTATTCCGATAGGGGATCGAAAAATCCATTATTTTTGCGATATCTCTTACCGTTTTCGGATAATCGACATTTTCCGATTTTAGTCTTTTTGGCACTCAAAATACACAAAAATTTTTAAGATTTTTTTTTTTTTCAATTTAGGACATTCAGCACTTGTTTTTTATATTTGGAAGCATAAATTTACCGGGTGTATTCCGATAGGGGATCGAAAAATCCATTATTTTTGCGATATCTCTTACCGTTTTCGAGATAATCGACATTTTCCGATTTTAGTCTTTTTGGCACTCAAAATACACAAAATTTTTTAAGATTTTTTTTTTTTTCAATTTAGGACATTCAGCACTTGTTTTTTATATTTGGAAGCATAGATTTACCGGGTGTATTCCGATGGGGGATCGAAAAATCCATTATTTTTGCGATATCTCTTACCGTTTTCGAGATAATCGACATTTTCCGATTTTAGTCTTTTTGGCACTCAAAATACACAAAAATTTTTAAGATTTTTTTTTTTTTCAATTTAGGACATTCAGCACTTGTTTTTTATATTTGGAAGCATAGATTTACCGGGTGTATTCCGATAGGGGATCGAAAAATCCATTATTTTTGCGATATCTCTTACCGTTTTCGAGATAATCGACATTTTCCGATTTTAGTCTTTTTGGCACTCAAAATACACAAAATTTTTTAAGATTTTTTTTTTTTTCAATTTAGGACATTCAGCACTTGTTTTTTATATTTGGAAGCATAGATTTACCGGGTGTATTCCGATAGGGGATCGAAAAATCCATTATTTTTGCGATATCTCTTACCGTTTTCGAGATAATCGACATTTTCCGATTTTAGTCTTTTTGGCACTCAAAATACACAAAATTTTTTAAGATTTTTTTTTTTTTCAATTTAGGACATTCAGCACTTGTTTTTTATATTTGGAAGCATAGATTTACCTGGTGTATTCCGATAGGGGATCGAAAAATCCATTATTTTTGCGATATCTCTTACCGTTTTCGAGATAATCGACATTTTCCGATTTTAGTCTTTTTGGCACCAAAATACACAAAATTTGCATAGATTTACCGGGTGTATTCCGATAGGGGATCGAAAAATCCATTATTTTTGCGATATCTCTTACCGTTTTCGAGATAATCGACATTTTCCGATTTTAGTCTTTTTGGCACTCAAAATACACAAAATTTTTTAAGATTTTTTTTTTTTTCAATTTAGGACATTCAGCACTTGTTTTTTATATTTGGAAGCATAGATTTACCGGGTGTATTCCGATAGGGGATCGAAAAATCCATTATTTTTGCGATATCTCTTACCGTTTTCGAGATAATCGACATTTTCCGATTTTAGTCTTTTTGGCACCAAAATACACAAAATTTGCATAGATTTACCGGGTGTATTCCGATAGGGGATCGAAAAATCCATTATTTTTGCGATATCTCTTACCGTTTTCGAGATAATCGACATTTTCCGATTTTAGTCTTTTTGGCACTCAAAATACACAAAAATTTTTAAGATTTTTTTTTTTTTCAATTTAGGACATTCAGCACTTGTTTTTTATATTTGGAATCATAAATTTACCAGGTGTATTCCGATAGGGGATCGAAAAATTAATTATTTTTGCGATATCTCTTACCGTTTTCGAGATAATCGACATTTTCCGATTTTAGTCTTTTTGGCACTCAAAATACACAAAATTTTTTAAGATTTTTTTTTTTTCAATTTAGGACATTCAGCACTTGTTTTTTATATTTGGAAGCATAGATTTACCGGGTGTATTCCGATAGGGGATCGAAAAATCCATTATTTTTGCGATATCTGTTACCGTTTTCGAGATAATCGACATTTTCCGATTTTAGTCTTTTTGGCACCGAAATACACAAAATTTGCATAGATTTACCGGGTGTATTCCGATAGGGGATCGAAAAATCCATTATTTTTGCGATATCTCTTACCGTTTTCGAGATAATCGACATTTTCCGATTTTAGTCTTTTTGGCACTCAAAATACACAAAAATTTTTAAGATTTTTTTTTTTTTCAATTTAGGACATTCAGCACTTGTTTTTTATATTTGGAAGCATAAATTTACCAGGTGTATTCGAAAAATCCATTATTTTTGCGATATCTCTTACCGTTTTCGAGATAATCGACATTTTCCGATTTTAGTCTTTTTGGCACTCAAAATACACAAAATTTTTTAAGATTTTTTTTTTTTCAATTTAGGACATTCAGCACTTGTTTTTTATATTTGGAAGCATAGTTTTACCGGGTGTATTCCGATAGGGGATCGAAAAATCCATTATTTTTGCGATATCTCTTACCGTTTTCGAGATAATCGACATTTTCCGATTTTAGTCTTTTTGGCACCAAAATACACAAAATTTGCATAGATTTACTGGGTGTATTCCGATAGGGGATCGAAAAATCCATTATTTTTGCGATATCTCTTACCGTTTTCGAGATAATCGACATTTTCCGATTTTAGTCTTTTTGGCACTCAAAATATACAAAAATTTTTAAGATTTTTTTTTTTTTCAATTTAGGACATTCAGCACTTGTTTTTTATATTTGGAATCATAAATTTACCAGGTGTATTCCGATAGGGGATCGAAAAATTAATTATTTTTGCGATATCTCTTACCGTTTTCGAGATAATCGACATTTTCCGATTTTAGTCTTTTTGGCACTCAAAATACACAAAATTTTTTAAGATTTTTTTTTTTTCAATTTAGGACATTCAGCACTTGTTTTTTATATTTGGAAGCATAGATTTACCGGGTGTATTCCGATAGGGGATCGAAAAATCCATTATTTTTGCGATATCTGTTACCGTTTTCGAGATAATCGACATTTTCCGATTTTAGTCTTTTTGGCACCGAAATACACAAAATTTGCATAGATTTACCGGGTGTATTCCGATAGGGGATCGAAAAATCCATTATTTTTGCGATATCTCTTACCGTTTTCGAGATAATCGACATTTTCCGATTTTAGTCTTTTTGGCACTCAAAATACACAAAAATTTTTAAGATTTTTTTTTTTTTCAATTTAGGACATTCAGCACTTGTTTTTTATATTTGGAAGCATAAATTTACCAGGTGTATTCGAAAAATCCATTATTTTTGCGATATCTCTTACCGTTTTCGAGATAATCGACATTTTCCGATTTTAGTCTTTTTGGCACTCAAAATACACAAAATTTTTTAAGATTTTTTTTTTTTCAATTTAGGACATTCAGCACTTGTTTTTTATATTTGGAAGCATAGTTTTACCGGGTGTATTCCGATAGGGGATCGAAAAATCCATTATTTTTGCGATATCTCTTACCGTTTTCGAGATAATCGACATTTTCCGATTTTAGTCTTTTTGGCACCAAAATACACAAAATTTGCATAGATTTACCGGGTGTATTCCGATAGGGGATCGAAAAATCCATTATTTTTGCGATATCTCTTACCGTTTTCGAGATAATCGACATTTTCCGATTTTAGTCTTTTTGGCACTCAAAATACACAAAAATTTTTAAGATTTTTTTTTTTTTCAATTTAGGACATTCAGCACTTGTTTTTTATATTTGGAAGCATAGATTTACCGGGTGTATTCCGATAGGGGATCGAAAAATCCATTATTTTTGCGATATCTCTTACCGTTTTCGAGATAATCGACATTTTCCGATTTTAGTCTTTTTGGCACTCAAAATACACAAAATTTTTTAAGATTTTTTTTTTTTCAATTTAGGACATTCAGCACTTGTTTTTTATATTTGGAAGCATAGATTTACCGGGTGTATTCCGATAGGGGATCGAAAAATCCATTATTTTTGCGATATCTCTTACCGTTTTCGAGATAATCGACATTTTCCGATTTTAGTCTTTTTGGCACTCAAAATACACAAAATTTTTTAAGATTTTTTTTTTTTCAATTTAGGACATTCAGCACTTGTTTTTTATATTTGGAAGCATAGATTTACCGGGTGTATTCCGATAGGGGATCGAAAAATCCATTATTTTTGCGATATCTCTTACCGTTTTCGAGATAATCGACATTTTCCGATTTTAGTCTTTTTGGCACCAAAATACACAAAATTTGCATAGATTTACCGGGTGTATTCCGATAGGGGATCGAAAAATCCATTATTTTTGCGATATCTCTTACCGTTTTCGAGATAATCGACATTTTCCGATTTTAGTCTTTTTGGCACTCAAAATACACAAAATTTTTTAAGATTTTTTTTTTTTTCAATTTAGGACATTCAGCACTTGTTTTTTATATTCGGAAGCATAGATTTACCGGGTGTATTCCGATAGGGGATCGAAAAATACATTATTTTTGCGATATCTCTTACCGTTTTCGAGATAATCGACATTTTCCGATTTTAGTCTTTTTGGCACCAAAATACACAAAATTTGCATAGATTTACCGGGTGTATTCCGATAGGGGATCGAAAAATCCATTATTTTTGCGATATCTCTTACCGTTTTCGAGATAATCGACATTTTCCGATTTTAGTCTTTTTGGCACTTAAAATACACAAAAATTTTTAAGATTTTTTTTTTTTCAATTTAGGACATTCAGCACTTGTTTTTTATATTTGGAAGCATAAATTTACCAGGTGTATTCCGATAGGGGATCGAAAAATCCATTATTTTTGCGATATCTCTTACCGTTTTCGAGATAATCGACATTTTCCGATTTTAGTCTTTTTGGCACTCAAAATACACAAAATTTTTTAAGATTTTTTTTTTTCAATTTAGGACATTCAGCACTTGTTTTTTATATTTGGAAGCATAGATTTACCGGGTGTATTCCGATAGGGGATCGAAAAATCCATTATTTTTGCGATATCTCTTACCGTTTTCGAGATAATCGACATTTTCCGATTTTAGTCTTTTTGGCACTCAAAATACACAAAATTTTTTAAGATTTTTTTTTTTTCAACTTAGGACATTCAGCACTTGTTTTTTATATTTGGAAGCATAGATTTACCGGGTGTATTCCGATAGGGGATCGAAAAATCCATTATTTTTGCGATATCTCTTACCGTTTTCGAGATAATCGACATTTTCCGATTTTAGTCTTTTTGGCACTCAAAATACACAAAATTTTTTAAGATTTTTTTTTTTTCAATTTAGGACATTCAGCACTTGTTTTTTATATTTGGAAGCATAGATTTACCGGGTGTATTCCGATAGGGGATCGAAAAATCCATTATTTTTGCGATATCTCTTACCGTTTTCGAGATAATCGACATTTTCCGATTTTAGTCTTTTTGGCACTCAAAATACACAAAATTTTTTAAGATTTTTTTTTTTTTCAATTTAGGACATTCAGCACTTGTTTTTTATATTTGGAAGCATAGATTTACCGGGTGTATTCCGATAGGGGATCGAAAAATCCATTATTTTTGCGATA
Source organism: Rhagonycha lutea (assembly GCA_958510855.1). Taxonomy (NCBI): domain Eukaryota; kingdom Metazoa; phylum Arthropoda; class Insecta; order Coleoptera; family Cantharidae; genus Rhagonycha; species Rhagonycha lutea. The sequence goes on from OY294042.1 coordinate 32,269,211, forward strand.
TCTCTTACCGTTTTCGAGATAATCGACATTTTCCGATTTTAGTCTTTTTGGCACCAAAATACACAAAATTTGCATAGATTTACCGGGTGTATTCCGATAGGGGATCGAAAAATCCATTATTTTTGCGATATCTCTTACCGTTTTCGAGATAATCGACATTTTCCGATTTTAGTCTTTTTGGCACTCAAAATACACAAAATTTTTTAAGATTTTTTTTTTTTTCAATTTAGGACATTCAGCACCTGTTTTTTATATTTGGAAGCATAGATTTACCGGGTGTATACCGATAGGGGATCGAAAAATCCATTATTTTTGCGATATCTCTTACCGTTTTCGAGATAATCGACATTTTCCGATTTTAGTCTTTTTGGCACCAAAATACACAAAATTTGCATAGATTTACCGGGTGTATTCCGATAGGGGATCGAAAAATCCATTATTTTTGCGATATCTCTTACCGTTTTCGGATAATCGACATTTTCCGATTTTAGTCTTTTTGGCACTCAAAATACACAAAAATTTTTAAGATTTTTTTTTTTTTCAATTTAGGACATTCAGCACTTGTTTTTTATATTTGGAAGCATAAATTTACCGGGTGTATTCCGATAGGGGATCGAAAAATCCATTATTTTTGCGATATCTCTTACCGTTTTCGAGATAATCGACATTTTCCGATTTTAGTCTTTTTGGCACTCAAAATACACAAAATTTTTTAAGATTTTTTTTTTTTTCAATTTAGGACATTCAGCACTTGTTTTTTATATTTGGAAGCATAGATTTACCGGGTGTATTCCGATGGGGGATCGAAAAATCCATTATTTTTGCGATATCTCTTACCGTTTTCGAGATAATCGACATTTTCCGATTTTAGTCTTTTTGGCACTCAAAATACACAAAAATTTTTAAGATTTTTTTTTTTTTCAATTTAGGACATTCAGCACTTGTTTTTTATATTTGGAAGCATAGATTTACCGGGTGTATTCCGATAGGGGATCGAAAAATCCATTATTTTTGCGATATCTCTTACCGTTTTCGAGATAATCGACATTTTCCGATTTTAGTCTTTTTGGCACTCAAAATACACAAAATTTTTTAAGATTTTTTTTTTTTTCAATTTAGGACATTCAGCACTTGTTTTTTATATTTGGAAGCATAGATTTACCGGGTGTATTCCGATAGGGGATCGAAAAATCCATTATTTTTGCGATATCTCTTACCGTTTTCGAGATAATCGACATTTTCCGATTTTAGTCTTTTTGGCACTCAAAATACACAAAATTTTTTAAGATTTTTTTTTTTTTCAATTTAGGACATTCAGCACTTGTTTTTTATATTTGGAAGCATAGATTTACCTGGTGTATTCCGATAGGGGATCGAAAAATCCATTATTTTTGCGATATCTCTTACCGTTTTCGAGATAATCGACATTTTCCGATTTTAGTCTTTTTGGCACCAAAATACACAAAATTTGCATAGATTTACCGGGTGTATTCCGATAGGGGATCGAAAAATCCATTATTTTTGCGATATCTCTTACCGTTTTCGAGATAATCGACATTTTCCGATTTTAGTCTTTTTGGCACTCAAAATACACAAAATTTTTTAAGATTTTTTTTTTTTTCAATTTAGGACATTCAGCACTTGTTTTTTATATTTGGAAGCATAGATTTACCGGGTGTATTCCGATAGGGGATCGAAAAATCCATTATTTTTGCGATATCTCTTACCGTTTTCGAGATAATCGACATTTTCCGATTTTAGTCTTTTTGGCACCAAAATACACAAAATTTGCATAGATTTACCGGGTGTATTCCGATAGGGGATCGAAAAATCCATTATTTTTGCGATATCTCTTACCGTTTTCGAGATAATCGACATTTTCCGATTTTAGTCTTTTTGGCACTCAAAATACACAAAAATTTTTAAGATTTTTTTTTTTTTCAATTTAGGACATTCAGCACTTGTTTTTTATATTTGGAATCATAAATTTACCAGGTGTATTCCGATAGGGGATCGAAAAATTAATTATTTTTGCGATATCTCTTACCGTTTTCGAGATAATCGACATTTTCCGATTTTAGTCTTTTTGGCACTCAAAATACACAAAATTTTTTAAGATTTTTTTTTTTTCAATTTAGGACATTCAGCACTTGTTTTTTATATTTGGAAGCATAGATTTACCGGGTGTATTCCGATAGGGGATCGAAAAATCCATTATTTTTGCGATATCTGTTACCGTTTTCGAGATAATCGACATTTTCCGATTTTAGTCTTTTTGGCACCGAAATACACAAAATTTGCATAGATTTACCGGGTGTATTCCGATAGGGGATCGAAAAATCCATTATTTTTGCGATATCTCTTACCGTTTTCGAGATAATCGACATTTTCCGATTTTAGTCTTTTTGGCACTCAAAATACACAAAAATTTTTAAGATTTTTTTTTTTTTCAATTTAGGACATTCAGCACTTGTTTTTTATATTTGGAAGCATAAATTTACCAGGTGTATTCGAAAAATCCATTATTTTTGCGATATCTCTTACCGTTTTCGAGATAATCGACATTTTCCGATTTTAGTCTTTTTGGCACTCAAAATACACAAAATTTTTTAAGATTTTTTTTTTTTCAATTTAGGACATTCAGCACTTGTTTTTTATATTTGGAAGCATAGTTTTACCGGGTGTATTCCGATAGGGGATCGAAAAATCCATTATTTTTGCGATATCTCTTACCGTTTTCGAGATAATCGACATTTTCCGATTTTAGTCTTTTTGGCACCAAAATACACAAAATTTGCATAGATTTACTGGGTGTATTCCGATAGGGGATCGAAAAATCCATTATTTTTGCGATATCTCTTACCGTTTTCGAGATAATCGACATTTTCCGATTTTAGTCTTTTTGGCACTCAAAATATACAAAAATTTTTAAGATTTTTTTTTTTTTCAATTTAGGACATTCAGCACTTGTTTTTTATATTTGGAATCATAAATTTACCAGGTGTATTCCGATAGGGGATCGAAAAATTAATTATTTTTGCGATATCTCTTACCGTTTTCGAGATAATCGACATTTTCCGATTTTAGTCTTTTTGGCACTCAAAATACACAAAATTTTTTAAGATTTTTTTTTTTTCAATTTAGGACATTCAGCACTTGTTTTTTATATTTGGAAGCATAGATTTACCGGGTGTATTCCGATAGGGGATCGAAAAATCCATTATTTTTGCGATATCTGTTACCGTTTTCGAGATAATCGACATTTTCCGATTTTAGTCTTTTTGGCACCGAAATACACAAAATTTGCATAGATTTACCGGGTGTATTCCGATAGGGGATCGAAAAATCCATTATTTTTGCGATATCTCTTACCGTTTTCGAGATAATCGACATCTTCCGATTTTAGTCTTTTTGGCACCAAAATACACAAAATTTGCATAGATTTACTGGGTGTATTCCGATAGGGGATCGAAAAATCTATTATTTTTGCGATATCTCTTACCGTTTTCGAGATAATCGACATTTTCCGATTTTAGTCTTTTTGGCACTCAAAATACACAAAATTTTTTAAGATTTTTTTTTTTTTCAATTTAGGACATTCAGCACTTGTTTTTTATATTTGGAAGCATAGATTTACCGGGTGTATTCCGATAGGGGATCGAAAAATCCATTATTTTTGCGATATCTCTTACCGTTTTCGAGATAATCGACATTTTCCGATTTTAATCTTTTTGGCACTCAAAATACACAAAATTTTTTAAGATTTTTTTTTTTTCAATTTAGGACATTCAGCACTTGTTTTTTATATTTGGAAGCATAGATTTACCGGGTGTATTCCGATAGGGGATCGAAAAATCCATTATTTTTGCGATATCTCTTACCGTTTTCGAGATAATCGACATTTTCCGATTTTAGTCTTTTTGGCACCAAAATACACAAAATTTGCATAGATTTACCGGGTGTATTCCGATAGGGGATCGAAAAATCCATTATTTTTGCGATATCTCTTACCGTTTTCGAGATAATCGACATTTTCCGATTTTAGTCTTTTTGGCACTCAAAATACACAAAAATTTTTAAGATTTTTTTTTTTTTCAATTTAGGACATTCAGCACTTGTTTTTTATATTTGGAAGCATAAATTTACCAGGTGTATTCCGATAGGGGATCGAAAAATCCATTATTTTTGCGATATCTCTTACCGTTTTCGAGATAATCGACATTTTCCGATTTTAGTCTTTTTGGCACTCAAAATACACAAAATTTTTTAAGATTTTTTTTTTTTCAATTTAGGACATTCAGCACTTGTTTTTTATATTTGGAAGCATAGATTTACCGGGTGTATTCCGATAGGGGATCGAAAAATCCATTATTTTTGCGATATCTCTTACCGTTTTCGAGATAATCGACATTTTCCGATTTTAGTCTTTTTGGCACCAAAATACACAAAATTTGCATAGATTTACCGGGTGTATTCCGATAGGGGATCGAAAAATCCATTATTTTTGCGATATCTCTTACCGTTTTCGAGATAATCGACATTTTCCGATTTTAGTCTTTTTGGTACTCAAAATACACAAAAATTTTTAAGATTTTTTTTTTTTTCAATTTAGGACATTCAGCACTTGTTTTTTATATTTGGAAGCATAGATTTACCGGGTGTATTCCGATAGGGGATCGAAAAATCCATTATTTTTGCGATATTTCTTACCGTTTTCGAGATAATCGACATTTTCCGATTTTAGTCTTTTTGGCACTCAAAATACACAAAATTTTTTAAGATTTTTTTTTTTTTCAATTTAGGACATTCAGCACTTGTTTTTTATAATTGGAAGCATAGATTTACCGGGTGTATTCCGATAGGGGATCGAAAAATCCATTATTTTTGCGATATCTCTTACCGTTTTCGAGATAATCGACATTTTCCGACTTTAGTCTTTTTGGCACTCAAAATACACAAAATTTTTTAAGATTTTTTTTTTTTTCAATTTAGGACATTCAGCACTTGTTTTTTATATTTGGAAGCATAGATTTACCGGGTGTATTCCGATAGGGGATCGAAAAATCCATTATTTTTGCGATATCTCTTACCGTTTTCGAGATAATCGACATTTTCCGATTTTAGTCTTTTTGGCACTCAAAATACACAAAATTTTTTAAGATTTTTTTTTTTTTCAATTTAGGACATTCAGCACTTGTTTTTTATATTTGGAAGCATAGATTTACCGGGTGTATTCCGATAGGGGATCGAAAAATCCATTATTTTTGCGATATCTCTTACCGTTTTCGAGATAATCGACATTTTCCGATTTTAGTCTTTTTGGCACCAAAATACACAAAATTTGCATAGATTTACCGGGTGTATTCCGATAGGGGATCGAAAAATCCATTATTTTTGCGATATCTCTTACCGTTTTCGAGATAATCGACATTTTCCGATTTTAGTCTTTTTGGCACTCAAAATACACAAAATTTTTTAAGATTTTTTTTTTTTTCAATTTAGGACATTCAGCACTTGTTTTTTATATTTGGAAGCATAGATTTACCGGGTGTATTCCGATGGGGGATCGAAAAATCCATTATTTTTGCGATATCTCTTACCGTTTTCGAGATAATCGACATTTTCCGATTTTAGTCTTTTTGGCACTCAAAATACACAAAAATTTTTAAGATTTTTTTTTTTTTCAATTTAGGACATTCAGCACTTGTTTTTTATATTTGGAAGCATAGATTTACCGGGTGTATTCCGATAGGGGATCGAAAAATCCATTATTTTTGCGATATCTCTTACCGTTTTCGAGATAATCGACATTTTCCGATTTTAGTCTTTTTGGCACTCAAAATACACAAAATTTTTTAAGATTTTTTTTTTTCAATTTAGGACATTCAGCACTTGTTTTTTATATTTGGAAGCATAGATTTACCGGGTGTATTCCGATAGGGGATCGAAAAATCCATTATTTTTGCGATATCTCTTACCGTTTTCGAGATAATCGACATTTTCCGATTTTAGTCTTTTTGGCACTCAAAATACACAAAATTTTTTAAGATTTTTTTTTTTTTCAATTTAGGACATTCAGCACTTGTTTTTTATATTTGGAAGCATAGATTTACCGGGTGTATTCCGATAGGGGATCGAAAAATCCATTATTTTTGCGATATCTCTTACCGTTTTCGAGATAATCGACATTTTCCGATTTTAGTCTTTTTGGCACCAAAATACACAAAATTTGCATAGATTTACCGGGTGTATTCCGATAGGGGATCGAAAAATCCATTATTTTTGCGATATCTCTTACCGTTTTCGAGATAATCGACATTTTCCGATTTTAGTCTTTTTGGCACCAAAATACACAAAATTTGCATAGATTTACCGGGTGTATTCCGATAGGGGATCGAAAAATCCATTATTTTTGCGATATCTCTTACCGTTTTCGGATAATCGACATTTTCCGATTTTAGTCTTTTTGGCACTCAAAATACACAAAAATTTTTAAGATTTTTTTTTTTTTCAATTTAGGACATTCAGCACTTGTTTTTTATATTTGGAAGCATAAATTTACCGGGTGTATTCCGATAGGGGATCGAAAAATCCATTATTTTTGCGATATCTCTTACCGTTTTCGAGATAATCGACATTTTCCGATTTTAGTCTTTTTGGCACCAAAATACACAAAATTTGCATAGATTTACCGGGTGTATTCCGATAGGGGATCGAAAAATCCATTATTTTTGCGATATCTCTTACCGTTTTCGAGATAATCGACATTTTCCGATTTTAGTCTTTTTGGCACTCAAAATACACAAAAATTTTTAAGATTTTTTTTTTTTTCAATTTAGGACATTCAGCACTTGTTTTTTATATTTGGAATCATAAATTTACCAGGTGTATTCCGATAGGGGATCGAAAAATTAATTATTTTTGCGATATCTCTTACCGTTTTCGAGATAATCGACATTTTCCGATTTTAGTCTTTTTGGCACTCAAAATACACAAAATTTTTTAAGATTTTTTTTTTTTCAATTTAGGACATTCAGCACTTGTTTTTTATATTTGGAAGCATAGATTTACCGGGTGTATTCCGATAGGGGATCGAAAAATCCATTATTTTTGCGATATCTGTTACCGTTTTCGAGATAATCGACATTTTCCGATTTTAGTCTTTTTGGCACCGAAATACACAAAATTTGCATAGATTTACCGGGTGTATTCCGATAGGGGATCGAAAAATCCATTATTTTTGCGATATCTCTTACCGTTTTCGAGATAATCGACATTTTCCGATTTTAGTCTTTTTGGCACTCAAAATACACAAAAATTTTTAAGATTTTTTTTTTTTTCAATTTAGGACATTCAGCACTTGTTTTTTATATTTGGAAGCATAAATTTACCAGGTGTATTCGAAAAATCCATTATTTTTGCGATATCTCTTACCGTTTTCGAGATAATCGACATTTTCCGATTTTAGTCTTTTTGGCACTCAAAATACACAAAATTTTTTAAGATTTTTTTTTTTTCAATTTAGGACATTCAGCACTTGTTTTTTATATTTGGAAGCATAGTTTTACCGGGTGTATTCCGATAGGGGATCGAAAAATCCATTATTTTTGCGATATCTCTTACCGTTTTCGAGATAATCGACATTTTCCGATTTTAGTCTTTTTGGCACCAAAATACACAAAATTTGCATAGATTTACTGGGTGTATTCCGATAGGGGATCGAAAAATCCATTATTTTTGCGATATCTCTTACCGTTTTCGAGATAATCGACATTTTCCGATTTTAGTCTTTTTGGCACTCAAAATATACAAAAATTTTTAAGATTTTTTTTTTTTTCAATTTAGGACATTCAGCACTTGTTTTTTATATTTGGAATCATAAATTTACCAGGTGTATTCCGATAGGGGATCGAAAAATTAATTATTTTTGCGATATCTCTTACCGTTTTCGAGATAATCGACATTTTCCGATTTTAGTCTTTTTGGCACTCAAAATACACAAAATTTTTTAAGATTTTTTTTTTTTCAATTTAGGACATTCAGCACTTGTTTTTTATATTTGGAAGCATAGATTTACCGGGTGTATTCCGATAGGGGATCGAAAAATCCATTATTTTTGCGATATCTGTTACCGTTTTCGAGATAATCGACATTTTCCGATTTTAGTCTTTTTGGCACCGAAATACACAAAATTTGCATAGATTTACCGGGTGTATTCCGATAGGGGATCGAAAAATCCATTATTTTTGCGATATCTCTTACCGTTTTCGAGATAATCGACATCTTCCGATTTTAGTCTTTTTGGCACCAAAATACACAAAATTTGCATAGATTTACTGGGTGTATTCCGATAGGGGATCGAAAAATCTATTATTTTTGCGATATCTCTTACCGTTTTCGAGATAATCGACATTTTCCGATTTTAGTCTTTTTGGCACTCAAAATACACAAAATTTTTTAAGATTTTTTTTTTTTTCAATTTAGGACATTCAGCACTTGTTTTTTATATTTGGAAGCATAGATTTACCGGGTGTATTCCGATAGGGGATCGAAAAATCCATTATTTTTGCGATATCTCTTACCGTTTTCGAGATAATCGACATTTTCCGATTTTAATCTTTTTGGCACTCAAAATACACAAAATTTTTTAAGATTTTTTTTTTTTCAATTTAGGACATTCAGCACTTGTTTTTTATATTTGGAAGCATAGATTTACCGGGTGTATTCCGATAGGGGATCGAAAAATCCATTATTTTTGCGATATCTCTTACCGTTTTCGAGATAATCGACATTTTCCGATTTTAGTCTTTTTGGCACCAAAATACACAAAATTTGCATAGATTTACCGGGTGTATTCCGATAGGGGATCGAAAAATCCATTATTTTTGCGATATCTCTTACCGTTTTCGAGATAATCGACATTTTCCGATTTTAGTCTTTTTGGCACTCAAAATACACAAAAATTTTTAAGATTTTTTTTTTTTTCAATTTAGGACATTCAGCACTTGTTTTTTATATTTGGAAGCATAAATTTACCAGGTGTATTCCGATAGGGGATCGAAAAATCCATTATTTTTGCGATATCTCTTACCGTTTTCGAGATAATCGACATTTTCCGATTTTAGTCTTTTTGGCACTCAAAATACACAAAATTTTTTAAGATTTTTTTTTTTTCAATTTAGGACATTCAGCACTTGTTTTTTATATTTGGAAGCATAGATTTACCGGGTGTATTCCGATAGGGGATCGAAAAATCCATTATTTTTGCGATATCTCTTACCGTTTTCGAGATAATCGACATTTTCCGATTTTAGTCTTTTTGGCACCAAAATACACAAAATTTGCATAGATTTACCGGGTGTATTCCGATAGGGGATCGAAAAATCCATTATTTTTGCGATATCTCTTACCGTTTTCGAGATAATCGACATTTTCCGATTTTAGTCTTTTTGGTACTCAAAATACACAAAAATTTTTAAGATTTTTTTTTTTTTCAATTTAGGACATTCAGCACTTGTTTTTTATATTTGGAAGCATAGATTTACCGGGTGTATTCCGATAGGGGATCGAAAAATCCATTATTTTTGCGATATTTCTTACCGTTTTCGAGATAATCGACATTTTCCGATTTTAGTCTTTTTGGCACTCAAAATACACAAAATTTTTTAAGATTTTTTTTTTTTTCAATTTAGGACATTCAGCACTTGTTTTTTATAATTGGAAGCATAGATTTACCGGGTGTATTCCGATAGGGGATCGAAAAATCCATTATTTTTGCGATATCTCTTACCGTTTTCGAGATAATCGACATTTTCCGACTTTAGTCTTTTTGGCACTCAAAATACACAAAATTTTTTAAGATTTTTTTTTTTTTCAATTTAGGACATTCAGCACTTGTTTTTTATATTTGGAAGCATAGATTTACCGGGTGTATTCCGATAGGGGATCGAAAAATCCATTATTTTTGCGATATCTCTTACCGTTTTCGAGATAATCGACATTTTCCGATTTTAGTCTTTTTGGCACTCAAAATACACAAAATTTTTTAAGATTTTTTTTTTTTTCAATTTAGGACATTCAGCACTTGTTTTTTATATTTGGAAGCATAGATTTACCGGGTGTATTCCGATAGGGGATCGAAAAATCCATTATTTTTGCGATATCTCTTACCGTTTTCGAGATAATCGACATTTTCCGATTTTAGTCTTTTTGGCACCAAAATACACAAAATTTGCATAGATTTACCGGGTGTATTCCGATAGGGGATCGAAAAATCCATTATTTTTGCGATATCTCTTACCGTTTTCGAGATAATCGACATTTTCCGATTTTAGTCTTTTTGGCACTCAAAATACACAAAATTTTTTAAGATTTTTTTTTTTTTCAATTTAGGACATTCAGCACTTGTTTTTTATATTTGGAAGCATAGATTTACCGGGTGTATTCCGATGGGGGATCGAAAAATCCATTATTTTTGCGATATCTCTTACCGTTTTCGAGATAATCGACATTTTCCGATTTTAGTCTTTTTGGCACTCAAAATACACAAAAATTTTTAAGATTTTTTTTTTTTTCAATTTAGGACATTCAGCACTTGTTTTTTATATTTGGAAGCATAGATTTACCGGGTGTATTCCGATAGGGGATCGAAAAATCCATTATTTTTGCGATATCTCTTACCGTTTTCGAGATAATCGACATTTTCCGATTTTAGTCTTTTTGGCACTCAAAATACACAAAATTTTTTAAGATTTTTTTTTTTCAATTTAGGACATTCAGCACTTGTTTTTTATATTTGGAAGCATAGATTTACCGGGTGTATTCCGATAGGGGATCGAAAAATCCATTATTTTTGCGATATCTCTTACCGTTTTCGAGATAATCGACATTTTCCGATTTTAGTCTTTTTGGCACTCAAAATACACAAAATTTTTTAAGATTTTTTTTTTTTTCAATTTAGGACATTCAGCACTTGTTTTTTATATTTGGAAGCATAGATTTACCGGGTGTATTCCGATAGGGGATCGAAAAATCCATTATTTTTGCGATATCTCTTACCGTTTTCGAGATAATCGACATTTTCCGATTTTAGTCTTTTTGGCACCAAAATACACAAAATTTGCATAGATTTACCGGGTGTATTCCGATAGGGGATCGAAAAATCCATTATTTTTGCGATATCTCTTACCGTTTTCGAGATAATCGACATTTTCCGATTTTAGTCTTTTTGGCACCAAAATACACAAAATTTGCATAGATTTACCGGGTGTATTCCGATAGGGGATCGAAAAATCCATTATTTTTGCGATATCTCTTACCGTTTTCGGATAATCGACATTTTCCGATTTTAGTCTTTTTGGCACTCAAAATACACAAAAATTTTTAAGATTTTTTTTTTTTTCAATTTAGGACATTCAGCACTTGTTTTTTATATTTGGAAGCATAAATTTACCGGGTGTATTCCGATAGGGGATCGAAAAATCCATTATTTTTGCGATATCTCTTACCGTTTTCGAGATAATCGACATTTTCCGATTTTAGTCTTTTTGGCACTCAAAATACACAAAATTTTTTAAGATTTTTTTTTTTTTCAATTTAGGACATTCAGCACTTGTTTTTTATATTTGGAAGCATAGATTTACCGGGTGTATTCCGATGGGGGATCGAAAAATCCATTATTTTTGCGATATCTCTTACCGTTTTCGAGATAATCGACATTTTCCGATTTTAGTCTTTTTGGCACTCAAAATACACAAAAATTTTTAAGATTTTTTTTTTTTTCAATTTAGGACATTCAGCACTTGTTTTTTATATTTGGAATCATAAATTTACCAGGTGTATTCCGATAGGGGATCGAAAAATTAATTATTTTTGCGATATCTCTTACCGTTTTCGAGATAATCGACATTTTCCGATTTTAATCTTTTTGGCACTCAAAATACACAAAATTTTTTAAGATTTTTTTTTTTTCAATTTAGGACATTCAGCACTTGTTTTTTATATTTGGAAGCATAGATTTACCGGGTGTATTCCGATAGGGGATCGAAAAATCCATTATTTTTGCGATATCTCTTACCGTTTTCGAGATAATCGACATTTTCCGATTTTAGTCTTTTTGGCACTCAAAATACACAAAAATTTTTAAGATTTTTTTTTTTTTCAATTTAGGACATTCAGCACTTGTTTTTTATATTTGGAATCATAAATTTACCAGGTGTATTCCGATAGGGGATCGAAAAATTAATTATTTTTGCGATATCTCTTACCGTTTTCGAGATAATCGACATTTTCCGATTTTAATCTTTTTGGCACTCAAAATACACAAAATTTTTTAAGATTTTTTTTTTTTCAATTTAGGACATTCAGCACTTGTTTTTTATATTTGGAAGCATAGATTTACCGGGTGTATTCCGATAGGGGATCGAAAAATCCATTATTTTTGCGATATCTGTTACCGTTTTCGAGATAATCGACATTTTCCGATTTTAGTCTTTTTGGCACCGAAATACATAAAATTTGCATAGATTTACCGGGTGTATTCCGATAGGGGATCGAAAAATCCATTATTTTTGCGATATCTCTTACCGTTTTCGAGATAATCGACATTTTCCGATTTTAGTCTTTTTGGCACTCAAAATACACAAAAATTTTTAAGATTTTTTTTTTTTTCAATTTAGGACATTCAGCACTTGTTTTTTATATTTGGAAGCATAAATTTACCAGGTGTATTCGAAAAATCCATTATTTTTGCGATATCTCTTACCGTTTTCGAGATAATCGACATTTTCCGATTTTAGTCTTTTTGGCACTCAAAATACACAAAATTTTTTAAGATTTTTTTTTTTTCAATTTAGGACATTCAGCACTTGTTTTTTATATTTGGAAGCATAGTTTTACCGGGTGTATTCCGATAGGGGATCGAAAAATCCATTATTTTTGCGATATCTCTTACCGTTTTCGAGATAATCGACATTTTTCGATTTTAGTCTTTTTGGCACCAAAATACACAAAATTTGCATAGATTTACCGGGTGTATTCCGATAGGGGATCGAAAAATCCATTATTTTTGCGATATCTCTTACCGTTTTCGAGATAATCGACATTTTCCGATTTTAGTCTTTTTGGCACTCAAAATACACAAAAATTTTTAAGATTTTTTTATTTTTCAATTTAGGACATTCAGCATTTGTTTTTTATATTTGGAAGCATAGATTTACCGGGTGTATTCCGATAGGGGATCGAAAAATCCATTATTTTTGCGATATCTCTTACCGTTTTCGAGATAATCGACATTTTCCGATTTTAGTCTTTTTGGCACTCAAAATACACAAAATTTTTTAAGATTTTTTTTTTTTCAATTTAGGACATTCAGCACTTGTTTTTTATATTTGGAAGCATAGATTTACCGGGTGTATTCCGATAGGGGATCGAAAAATCCATTATTTTTGCGATATCTCTTACCGTTTTCGAGATAATCGACATTTTCCGATTTTAGTCTTTTTGGCACTCAAAATACACAAAATTTTTTAAGATTTTTTTTTTTTCAATTTAGGACATTCAGCACTTGTTTTTTATATTTGGAAGCATAGATTTACCGGGTGTATTCCGATAGGGGATCGAAAAATCCATTATTTTTGCGATATCTCTTACCGTTTTCGAGATAATCGACATTTTCCGATTTTAGTCTTTTTGGCACTCAAAATACACAAAATTTTTTAAGATTTTTTTTTTTTTCAATTTAGGACATTCAGCACTTGTTTTTTATATTTGGAAGCATAGATTTACCGGGTGTATTCCGATAGGGGATCGAAAAATCCATTATTTTTGCGATATCTCTTACCGTTTTCGAGATAATCGACATTTTCCGATTTTAGTCTTTTTGGCACCAAAATACACAAAATTTGCATAGATTTACCGGGTGTATTCCGATAGGGGATCGAAAAATCCATTATTTTTGCGATATCTCTTACCGTTTTCGAGATAATCGACATTTTCCGATTTTAGTCTTTTTGGCACTCAAAATACACAAAATTTTTTAAGATTTTTTTTTTTTTCAATTTAGGACATTCAGCACTTGTTTTTTATATTTGGAAGCATAGATTTACCGGGTGTATACCGATAGGGGATCGAAAAATCCATTATTTTTGCGATATCTCTTACCGTTTTCGAGATAATCGACATTTTCCGATTTTAGTCTTTTTGGCACCAAAATACACAAAATTTGCATAGATTTACCGGGTGTATTCCGATAGGGGATCGAAAAATCCATTATTTTTGCGATATCTCTTACCGTTTTCGAGATAATCGACATTTTCCGATTTTAGTCTTTTTGGCACCAAAATACACAAAATTTGCATAGATTTACCGGGTGTATTCCGATAGGGGATCGAAAAATCCATTATTTTTGCGATATCTCTTACCGTTTTCGAGATAATCGACATTTTCCGATTTTAGTCTTTTTGGCACTCAAAATACACAAAAATTTTTAAGATTTTTTTTTTTTTCAATTTAGGACATTCAGCACTTGTTTTTTATATTTGGAAGCATAGATTTACCGGGTGTATTCCGATAGGGGATCGAAAAATCCATTATTTTTGCGATATCTCTTACCGTTTTCGAGATAATCGACATTTTCCGATTTTAGTCTTTTTGGCACTCAAAATACACAAAATTTTTTAAGATTTTTTTTTTTTCAACTTAGGACATTCAGCACTTGTTTTTTATATTTGGAAGCATAGATTTACCGGGTGTATTCCGATAGGGGATCGAAAAATCCATTATTTTTGCGATATCTCTTACCGTTTTCGAGATAATCGACATTTTCCGATTTTAGTCTTTTTGGCACTCAAAATACACAAAATTTTTTAAGATTTTTTTTTTTTCAATTTAGGACATTCAGCACTTGTTTTTTATATTTGGAAGCATAGATTTACCGGGTGTATTCCGATAGGGGATCGAAAAATCCATTATTTTTGCGATATCTCTTACCGTTTTCGAGATAATCGACATTTTCCGATTTTAGTCTTTTTGGCACTCAAAATACACAAAATTTTTTAAGATTTTTTTTTTTTTCAATTTAGGACATTCAGCACTTGTTTTTTATATTTGGAAGCATAGATTTACCGGGTGTATTCCGATAGGGGATCGAAAAATCCATTATTTTTGCGATATCTCTTACCGTTTTCGAGATAATCGACATTTTCCGATTTTAGTCTTTTTGGCACCAAAATACACAAAATTTGCATAGATTTACCGGGTGTATTCCGATAGGGGATCGAAAAATCCATTATTTTTGCGATATCTCTTACCGTTTTCGAGATAATCGACATTTTCCGATTTTAGTCTTTTTGGCACTCAAAATACACAAAATTTTTTAAGATTTTTTTTTTTTTCAATTTAGGACATTCAGCACCTGTTTTTTATATTTGGAAGCATAGATTTACCGGGTGTATACCGATAGGGGATCGAAAAATCCATTATTTTTGCGATATCTCTTACCGTTTTCGAGATAATCGACATTTTCCGATTTTAATCTTTTTGGCACTCAAAATACACAAAATTTTTTAAGATTTTTTTTTTTTCAATTTAGGACATTCAGCACTTGTTTTTTATATTTGGAAGCATAGATTTACCGGGTGTATTCCGATAGGGGATCGAAAAATCCATTATTTTTGCGATATCTCTTACCGTTTTCGAGATAATCGACATTTTCCGATTTTAGTCTTTTTGGCACTCAAAATACACAAAAATTTTTAAGATTTTTTTTTTTTTCAATTTAGGACATTCAGCACTTGTTTTTTATATTTGGAATCATAAATTTACCAGGTGTATTCCGATAGGGGATCGAAAAATTAATTATTTTTGCGATATCTCTTACCGTTTTCGAGATAATCGACATTTTCCGATTTTAATCTTTTTGGCACTCAAAATACACAAAATTTTTTAAGATTTTTTTTTTTTCAATTTAGGACATTCAGCACTTGTTTTTTATATTTGGAAGCATAGATTTACCGGGTGTATTCCGATAGGGGATCGAAAAATCCATTATTTTTGCGATATCTGTTACCGTTTTCGAGATAATCGACATTTTCCGATTTTAGTCTTTTTGGCACCGAAATACACAAAATTTGCATAGATTTACCGGGTGTATTCCGATAGGGGATCGAAAAATCCATTATTTTTGCGATATCTCTTACCGTTTTCGAGATAATCGACATTTTCCGATTTTAGTCTTTTTGGCACTCAAAATACACAAAAATTTTTAAGATTTTTTTTTTTTTCAATTTAGGACATTCAGCACTTGTTTTTTATATTTGGAAGCATAAATTTACCAGGTGTATTCGAAAAATCCATTATTTTTGCGATATCTCTTACCGTTTTCGAGATAATCGACATTTTCCGATTTTAGTCTTTTTGGCACTCAAAATACACAAAATTTTTTAAGATTTTTTTTTTTTCAATTTAGGACATTCAGCACTTGTTTTTTATATTTGGAAGCATAGTTTTACCGGGTGTATTCCGATAGGGGATCGAAAAATCCATTATTTTTGCGATATCTCTTACCGTTTTCGAGATAATCGACATTTTTCGATTTTAGTCTTTTTGGCACCAAAATACACAAAATTTGCATAGATTTACCGGGTGTATTCCGATAGGGGATCGAAAAATCCATTATTTTTGCGATATCTCTTACCGTTTTCGAGATAATCGACATTTTCCGATTTTAGTCTTTTTGGCACTCAAAATACACAAAAATTTTTAAGATTTTTTTATTTTTCAATTTAGGACATTCAGCATTTGTTTTTTATATTTGGAAGCATAGATTTACCGGGTGTATTCCGATAGGGGATCGAAAAATCCATTATTTTTGCGATATCTCTTACCGTTTTCGAGATAATCGACATTTTCCGATTTTAGTCTTTTTGGCACTCAAAATACACAAAATTTTTTAAGATTTTTTTTTTTTCAATTTAGGACATTCAGCACTTGTTTTTTATATTTGGAAGCATAGATTTACCGGGTGTATTCCGATAGGGGATCGAAAAATCCATTATTTTTGCGATATCTCTTACCGTTTTCGAGATAATCGACATTTTCCGATTTTAGTCTTTTTGGCACTCAAAATACACAAAATTTTTTAAGATTTTTTTTTTTTCAATTTAGGACATTCAGCACTTGTTTTTTATATTTGGAAGCATAGATTTACCGGGTGTATTCCGATAGGGGATCGAAAAATCCATTATTTTTGCGATATCTCTTACCGTTTTCGAGATAATCGACATTTTCCGATTTTAGTCTTTTTGGCACTCAAAATACACAAAATTTTTTAAGATTTTTTTTTTTTTCAATTTAGGACATTCAGCACTTGTTTTTTATATTTGGAAGCATAGATTTACCGGGTGTATTCCGATAGGGGATCGAAAAATCCATTATTTTTGCGATATCTCTTACCGTTTTCGAGATAATCGACATTTTCCGATTTTAGTCTTTTTGGCACCAAAATACACAAAATTTGCATAGATTTACCGGGTGTATTCCGATAGGGGATCGAAAAATCCATTATTTTTGCGATATCTCTTACCGTTTTCGAGATAATCGACATTTTCCGATTTTAGTCTTTTTGGCACTCAAAATACACAAAATTTTTTAAGATTTTTTTTTTTTTCAATTTAGGACATTCAGCACTTGTTTTTTATATTTGGAAGCATAGATTTACCGGGTGTATACCGATAGGGGATCGAAAAATCCATTATTTTTGCGATATCTCTTACCGTTTTCGAGATAATCGACATTTTCCGATTTTAGTCTTTTTGGCACCAAAATACACAAAATTTGCATAGATTTACCGGGTGTATTCCGATAGGGGATCGAAAAATCCATTATTTTTGCGATATCTCTTACCGTTTTCGAGATAATCGACATTTTCCGATTTTAGTCTTTTTGGCACCAAAATACACAAAATTTGCATAGATTTACCGGGTGTATTCCGATAGGGGATCGAAAAATCCATTATTTTTGCGATATCTCTTACCGTTTTCGAGATAATCGACATTTTCCGATTTTAGTCTTTTTGGCACTCAAAATACACAAAAATTTTTAAGATTTTTTTTTTTTTCAATTTAGGACATTCAGCACTTGTTTTTTATATTTGGAAGCATAGATTTACCGGGTGTATTCCGATAGGGGATCGAAAAATCCATTATTTTTGCGATATCTCTTACCGTTTTCGAGATAATCGACATTTTCCGATTTTAGTCTTTTTGGCACTCAAAATACACAAAATTTTTTAAGATTTTTTTTTTTTCAACTTAGGACATTCAGCACTTGTTTTTTATATTTGGAAGCATAGATTTACCGGGTGTATTCCGATAGGGGATCGAAAAATCCATTATTTTTGCGATATCTCTTACCGTTTTCGAGATAATCGACATTTTCCGATTTTAGTCTTTTTGGCACTCAAAATACACAAAATTTTTTAAGATTTTTTTTTTTTCAATTTAGGACATTCAGCACTTGTTTTTTATATTTGGAAGCATAGATTTACCGGGTGTATTCCGATAGGGGATCGAAAAATCCATTATTTTTGCGATATCTCTTACCGTTTTCGAGATAATCGACATTTTCCGATTTTAGTCTTTTTGGCACTCAAAATACACAAAATTTTTTAAGATTTTTTTTTTTTTCAATTTAGGACATTCAGCACTTGTTTTTTATATTTGGAAGCATAGATTTACCGGGTGTATTCCGATAGGGGATCGAAAAATCCATTATTTTTGCGATATCTCTTACCGTTTTCGAGATAATCGACATTTTCCGATTTTAGTCTTTTTGGCACCAAAATACACAAAATTTGCATAGATTTACCGGGTGTATTCCGATAGGGGATCGAAAAATCCATTATTTTTGCGATATCTCTTACCGTTTTCGAGATAATCGACATTTTCCGATTTTAGTCTTTTTGGCACTCAAAATACACAAAATTTTTTAAGATTTTTTTTTTTTTCAATTTAGGACATTCAGCACCTGTTTTTTATATTTGGAAGCATAGATTTACCGGGTGTATACCGATAGGGGATCGAAAAATCCATTATTTTTGCGATATCTCTTACCGTTTTCGAGATAATCGACATTTTCCGATTTTAGTCTTTTTGGCACCAAAATACACAAAATTTGCATAGATTTACCGGGTGTATTCCGATAGGGGATCGAAAAATCCATTATTTTTGCGATATCTCTTACCGTTTTCGGATAATCGACATTTTCCGATTTTAGTCTTTTTGGCACTCAAAATACACAAAAATTTTTAAGATTTTTTTTTTTTTCAATTTAGGACATTCAGCACTTGTTTTTTATATTTGGAAGCATAAATTTACCGGGTGTATTCCGATAGGGGATCGAAAAATCCATTATTTTTGCGATATCTCTTACCGTTTTCGAGATAATCGACATTTTCCGATTTTAGTCTTTTTGGCACTCAAAATACACAAAATTTTTTAAGATTTTTTTTTTTTTCAATTTAGGACATTCAGCACTTGTTTTTTATATTTGGAAGCATAGATTTACCGGGTGTATTCCGATGGGGGATCGAAAAATCCATTATTTTTGCGATATCTCTTACCGTTTTCGAGATAATCGACATTTTCCGATTTTAGTCTTTTTGGCACTCAAAATACACAAAAATTTTTAAGATTTTTTTTTTTTTCAATTTAGGACATTCAGCACTTGTTTTTTATATTTGGAAGCATAGATTTACCGGGTGTATTCCGATAGGGGATCGAAAAATCCATTATTTTTGCGATATCTCTTACCGTTTTCGAGATAATCGACATTTTCCGATTTTAGTCTTTTTGGCACTCAAAATACACAAAATTTTTTAAGATTTTTTTTTTTTTCAATTTAGGACATTCAGCACTTGTTTTTTATATTTGGAAGCATAGATTTACCGGGTGTATTCCGATAGGGGATCGAAAAATCCATTATTTTTGCGATATCTCTTACCGTTTTCGAGATAATCGACATTTTCCGATTTTAGTCTTTTTGGCACTCAAAATACACAAAATTTTTTAAGATTTTTTTTTTTTTCAATTTAGGACATTCAGCACTTGTTTTTTATATTTGGAAGCATAGATTTACCTGGTGTATTCCGATAGGGGATCGAAAAATCCATTATTTTTGCGATATCTCTTACCGTTTTCGAGATAATCGACATTTTCCGATTTTAGTCTTTTTGGCACCAAAATACACAAAATTTGCATAGATTTACCGGGTGTATTCCGATAGGGGATCGAAAAATCCATTATTTTTGCGATATCTCTTACCGTTTTCGAGATAATCGACATTTTCCGATTTTAGTCTTTTTGGCACTCAAAATACACAAAATTTTTTAAGATTTTTTTTTTTTTCAATTTAGGACATTCAGCACTTGTTTTTTATATTTGGAAGCATAGATTTACCGGGTGTATTCCGATAGGGGATCGAAAAATCCATTATTTTTGCGATATCTCTTACCGTTTTCGAGATAATCGACATTTTCCGATTTTAGTCTTTTTGGCACCAAAATACACAAAATTTGCATAGATTTACCGGGTGTATTCCGATAGGGGATCGAAAAATCCATTATTTTTGCGATATCTCTTACCGTTTTCGAGATAATCGACATTTTCCGATTTTAGTCTTTTTGGCACTCAAAATACACAAAAATTTTTAAGATTTTTTTTTTTTTCAATTTAGGACATTCAGCACTTGTTTTTTATATTTGGAATCATAAATTTACCAGGTGTATTCCGATAGGGGATCGAAAAATTAATTATTTTTGCGATATCTCTTACCGTTTTCGAGATAATCGACATTTTCCGATTTTAGTCTTTTTGGCACTCAAAATACACAAAATTTTTTAAGATTTTTTTTTTTTCAATTTAGGACATTCAGCACTTGTTTTTTATATTTGGAAGCATAGATTTACCGGGTGTATTCCGATAGGGGATCGAAAAATCCATTATTTTTGCGATATCTGTTACCGTTTTCGAGATAATCGACATTTTCCGATTTTAGTCTTTTTGGCACCGAAATACACAAAATTTGCATAGATTTACCGGGTGTATTCCGATAGGGGATCGAAAAATCCATTATTTTTGCGATATCTCTTACCGTTTTCGAGATAATCGACATTTTCCGATTTTAGTCTTTTTGGCACTCAAAATACACAAAAATTTTTAAGATTTTTTTTTTTTTCAATTTAGGACATTCAGCACTTGTTTTTTATATTTGGAAGCATAAATTTACCAGGTGTATTCGAAAAATCCATTATTTTTGCGATATCTCTTACCGTTTTCGAGATAATCGACATTTTCCGATTTTAGTCTTTTTGGCACTCAAAATACACAAAATTTTTTAAGATTTTTTTTTTTTCAATTTAGGACATTCAGCACTTGTTTTTTATATTTGGAAGCATAGTTTTACCGGGTGTATTCCGATAGGGGATCGAAAAATCCATTATTTTTGCGATATCTCTTACCGTTTTCGAGATAATCGACATTTTCCGATTTTAGTCTTTTTGGCACCAAAATACACAAAATTTGCATAGATTTACTGGGTGTATTCCGATAGGGGATCGAAAAATCCATTATTTTTGCGATATCTCTTACCGTTTTCGAGATAATCGACATTTTCCGATTTTAGTCTTTTTGGCACTCAAAATATACAAAAATTTTTAAGATTTTTTTTTTTTTCAATTTAGGACATTCAGCACTTGTTTTTTATATTTGGAATCATAAATTTACCAGGTGTATTCCGATAGGGGATCGAAAAATTAATTATTTTTGCGATATCTCTTACCGTTTTCGAGATAATCGACATTTTCCGATTTTAGTCTTTTTGGCACTCAAAATACACAAAATTTTTTAAGATTTTTTTTTTTTCAATTTAGGACATTCAGCACTTGTTTTTTATATTTGGAAGCATAGATTTACCGGGTGTATTCCGATAGGGGATCGAAAAATCCATTATTTTTGCGATATCTGTTACCGTTTTCGAGATAATCGACATTTTCCGATTTTAGTCTTTTTGGCACCGAAATACACAAAATTTGCATAGATTTACCGGGTGTATTCCGATAGGGGATCGAAAAATCCATTATTTTTGCGATATCTCTTACCGTTTTCGAGATAATCGACATTTTCCGATTTTAGTCTTTTTGGCACTCAAAATACACAAAAATTTTTAAGATTTTTTTTTTTTTCAATTTAGGACATTCAGCACTTGTTTTTTATATTTGGAAGCATAAATTTACCAGGTGTATTCGAAAAATCCATTATTTTTGCGATATCTCTTACCGTTTTCGAGATAATCGACATTTTCCGATTTTAGTCTTTTTGGCACTCAAAATACACAAAATTTTTTAAGATTTTTTTTTTTTCAATTTAGGACATTCAGCACTTGTTTTTTATATTTGGAAGCATAGTTTTACCGGGTGTATTCCGATAGGGGATCGAAAAATCCATTATTTTTGCGATATCTCTTACCGTTTTCGAGATAATCGACATTTTCCGATTTTAGTCTTTTTGGCACCAAAATACACAAAATTTGCATAGATTTACCGGGTGTATTCCGATAGGGGATCGAAAAATCCATTATTTTTGCGATATCTCTTACCGTTTTCGAGATAATCGACATTTTCCGATTTTAGTCTTTTTGGCACTCAAAATACACAAAAATTTTTAAGATTTTTTTTTTTTTCAATTTAGGACATTCAGCACTTGTTTTTTATATTTGGAAGCATAGATTTACCGGGTGTATTCCGATAGGGGATCGAAAAATCCATTATTTTTGCGATATCTCTTACCGTTTTCGAGATAATCGACATTTTCCGATTTTAGTCTTTTTGGCACTCAAAATACACAAAATTTTTTAAGATTTTTTTTTTTTCAATTTAGGACATTCAGCACTTGTTTTTTATATTTGGAAGCATAGATTTACCGGGTGTATTCCGATAGGGGATCGAAAAATCCATTATTTTTGCGATATCTCTTACCGTTTTCGAGATAATCGACATTTTCCGATTTTAGTCTTTTTGGCACTCAAAATACACAAAATTTTTTAAGATTTTTTTTTTTTCAATTTAGGACATTCAGCACTTGTTTTTTATATTTGGAAGCATAGATTTACCGGGTGTATTCCGATAGGGGATCGAAAAATCCATTATTTTTGCGATATCTCTTACCGTTTTCGAGATAATCGACATTTTCCGATTTTAGTCTTTTTGGCACCAAAATACACAAAATTTGCATAGATTTACCGGGTGTATTCCGATAGGGGATCGAAAAATCCATTATTTTTGCGATATCTCTTACCGTTTTCGAGATAATCGACATTTTCCGATTTTAGTCTTTTTGGCACTCAAAATACACAAAATTTTTTAAGATTTTTTTTTTTTTCAATTTAGGACATTCAGCACTTGTTTTTTATATTCGGAAGCATAGATTTACCGGGTGTATTCCGATAGGGGATCGAAAAATACATTATTTTTGCGATATCTCTTACCGTTTTCGAGATAATCGACATTTTCCGATTTTAGTCTTTTTGGCACCAAAATACACAAAATTTGCATAGATTTACCGGGTGTATTCCGATAGGGGATCGAAAAATCCATTATTTTTGCGATATCTCTTACCGTTTTCGAGATAATCGACATTTTCCGATTTTAGTCTTTTTGGCACTTAAAATACACAAAAATTTTTAAGATTTTTTTTTTTTCAATTTAGGACATTCAGCACTTGTTTTTTATATTTGGAAGCATAAATTTACCAGGTGTATTCCGATAGGGGATCGAAAAATCCATTATTTTTGCGATATCTCTTACCGTTTTCGAGATAATCGACATTTTCCGATTTTAGTCTTTTTGGCACTCAAAATACACAAAATTTTTTAAGATTTTTTTTTTTCAATTTAGGACATTCAGCACTTGTTTTTTATATTTGGAAGCATAGATTTACCGGGTGTATTCCGATAGGGGATCGAAAAATCCATTATTTTTGCGATATCTCTTACCGTTTTCGAGATAATCGACATTTTCCGATTTTAGTCTTTTTGGCACTCAAAATACACAAAATTTTTTAAGATTTTTTTTTTTTCAACTTAGGACATTCAGCACTTGTTTTTTATATTTGGAAGCATAGATTTACCGGGTGTATTCCGATAGGGGATCGAAAAATCCATTATTTTTGCGATATCTCTTACCGTTTTCGAGATAATCGACATTTTCCGATTTTAGTCTTTTTGGCACTCAAAATACACAAAATTTTTTAAGATTTTTTTTTTTTCAATTTAGGACATTCAGCACTTGTTTTTTATATTTGGAAGCATAGATTTACCGGGTGTATTCCGATAGGGGATCGAAAAATCCATTATTTTTGCGATATCTCTTACCGTTTTCGAGATAATCGACATTTTCCGATTTTAGTCTTTTTGGCACTCAAAATACACAAAATTTTTTAAGATTTTTTTTTTTTTCAATTTAGGACATTCAGCACTTGTTTTTTATATTTGGAAGCATAGATTTACCGGGTGTATTCCGATAGGGGATCGAAAAATCCATTATTTTTGCGATATCTCTTACCGTTTTCGAGATAATCGACATTTTCCGATTTTAGTCTTTTTGGCACCAAAATACACAAAATTTGCATAGATTTACCGGGTGTATTCCGATAGGGGATCGAAAAATCCATTATTTTTGCGATATCTCTTACCGTTTTCGAGATAATCGACATTTTCCGATTTTAGTCTTTTTGGCACTCAAAATACACAAAATTTTTTAAGATTTTTTTTTTTTTCAATTTAGGACATTCAGCACCTGTTTTTTATATTTGGAAGCATAGATTTACCGGGTGTATACCGATAGGGGATCGAAAAATCCATTATTTTTGCGATATCTCTTACCGTTTTCGAGATAATCGACATTTTCCGATTTTAGTCTTTTTGGCACCAAAATACACAAAATTTGCATAGATTTACCGGGTGTATTCCGATAGGGGATCGAAAAATCCATTATTTTTGCGATATCTCTTACCGTTTTCGGATAATCGACATTTTCCGATTTTAGTCTTTTTGGCACTCAAAATACACAAAAATTTTTAAGATTTTTTTTTTTTTCAATTTAGGACATTCAGCACTTGTTTTTTATATTTGGAAGCATAAATTTACCGGGTGTATTCCGATAGGGGATCGAAAAATCCATTATTTTTGCGATATCTCTTACCGTTTTCGAGATAATCGACATTTTCCGATTTTAGTCTTTTTGGCACTCAAAATACACAAAATTTTTTAAGATTTTTTTTTTTTTCAATTTAGGACATTCAGCACTTGTTTTTTATATTTGGAAGCATAGATTTACCGGGTGTATTCCGATGGGGGATCGAAAAATCCATTATTTTTGCGATATCTCTTACCGTTTTCGAGATAATCGACATTTTCCGATTTTAGTCTTTTTGGCACTCAAAATACACAAAAATTTTTAAGATTTTTTTTTTTTTCAATTTAGGACATTCAGCACTTGTTTTTTATATTTGGAAGCATAGATTTACCGGGTGTATTCCGATAGGGGATCGAAAAATCCATTATTTTTGCGATATCTCTTACCGTTTTCGAGATAATCGACATTTTCCGATTTTAGTCTTTTTGGCACTCAAAATACACAAAATTTTTTAAGATTTTTTTTTTTTTCAATTTAGGACATTCAGCACTTGTTTTTTATATTTGGAAGCATAGATTTACCGGGTGTATTCCGATAGGGGATCGAAAAATCCATTATTTTTGCGATATCTCTTACCGTTTTCGAGATAATCGACATTTTCCGATTTTAGTCTTTTTGGCACTCAAAATACACAAAATTTTTTAAGATTTTTTTTTTTTTCAATTTAGGACATTCAGCACTTGTTTTTTATATTTGGAAGCATAGATTTACCTGGTGTATTCCGATAGGGGATCGAAAAATCCATTATTTTTGCGATATCTCTTACCGTTTTCGAGATAATCGACATTTTCCGATTTTAGTCTTTTTGGCACCAAAATACACAAAATTTGCATAGATTTACCGGGTGTATTCCGATAGGGGATCGAAAAATCCATTATTTTTGCGATATCTCTTACCGTTTTCGAGATAATCGACATTTTCCGATTTTAGTCTTTTTGGCACTCAAAATACACAAAATTTTTTAAGATTTTTTTTTTTTTCAATTTAGGACATTCAGCACTTGTTTTTTATATTTGGAAGCATAGATTTACCGGGTGTATTCCGATAGGGGATCGAAAAATCCATTATTTTTGCGATATCTCTTACCGTTTTCGAGATAATCGACATTTTCCGATTTTAGTCTTTTTGGCACCAAAATACACAAAATTTGCATAGATTTACCGGGTGTATTCCGATAGGGGATCGAAAAATCCATTATTTTTGCGATATCTCTTACCGTTTTCGAGATAATCGACATTTTCCGATTTTAGTCTTTTTGGCACTCAAAATACACAAAAATTTTTAAGATTTTTTTTTTTTTCAATTTAGGACATTCAGCACTTGTTTTTTATATTTGGAATCATAAATTTACCAGGTGTATTCCGATAGGGGATCGAAAAATTAATTATTTTTGCGATATCTCTTACCGTTTTCGAGATAATCGACATTTTCCGATTTTAGTCTTTTTGGCACTCAAAATACACAAAATTTTTTAAGATTTTTTTTTTTTCAATTTAGGACATTCAGCACTTGTTTTTTATATTTGGAAGCATAGATTTACCGGGTGTATTCCGATAGGGGATCGAAAAATCCATTATTTTTGCGATATCTGTTACCGTTTTCGAGATAATCGACATTTTCCGATTTTAGTCTTTTTGGCACCGAAATACACAAAATTTGCATAGATTTACCGGGTGTATTCCGATAGGGGATCGAAAAATCCATTATTTTTGCGATATCTCTTACCGTTTTCGAGATAATCGACATTTTCCGATTTTAGTCTTTTTGGCACTCAAAATACACAAAAATTTTTAAGATTTTTTTTTTTTTCAATTTAGGACATTCAGCACTTGTTTTTTATATTTGGAAGCATAAATTTACCAGGTGTATTCGAAAAATCCATTATTTTTGCGATATCTCTTACCGTTTTCGAGATAATCGACATTTTCCGATTTTAGTCTTTTTGGCACTCAAAATACACAAAATTTTTTAAGATTTTTTTTTTTTCAATTTAGGACATTCAGCACTTGTTTTTTATATTTGGAAGCATAGTTTTACCGGGTGTATTCCGATAGGGGATCGAAAAATCCATTATTTTTGCGATATCTCTTACCGTTTTCGAGATAATCGACATTTTCCGATTTTAGTCTTTTTGGCACCAAAATACACAAAATTTGCATAGATTTACTGGGTGTATTCCGATAGGGGATCGAAAAATCCATTATTTTTGCGATATCTCTTACCGTTTTCGAGATAATCGACATTTTCCGATTTTAGTCTTTTTGGCACTCAAAATATACAAAAATTTTTAAGATTTTTTTTTTTTTCAATTTAGGACATTCAGCACTTGTTTTTTATATTTGGAATCATAAATTTACCAGGTGTATTCCGATAGGGGATCGAAAAATTAATTATTTTTGCGATATCTCTTACCGTTTTCGAGATAATCGACATTTTCCGATTTTAGTCTTTTTGGCACTCAAAATACACAAAATTTTTTAAGATTTTTTTTTTTTCAATTTAGGACATTCAGCACTTGTTTTTTATATTTGGAAGCATAGATTTACCGGGTGTATTCCGATAGGGGATCGAAAAATCCATTATTTTTGCGATATCTGTTACCGTTTTCGAGATAATCGACATTTTCCGATTTTAGTCTTTTTGGCACCGAAATACACAAAATTTGCATAGATTTACCGGGTGTATTCCGATAGGGGATCGAAAAATCCATTATTTTTGCGATATCTCTTACCGTTTTCGAGATAATCGACATTTTCCGATTTTAGTCTTTTTGGCACTCAAAATACACAAAAATTTTTAAGATTTTTTTTTTTTTCAATTTAGGACATTCAGCACTTGTTTTTTATATTTGGAAGCATAAATTTACCAGGTGTATTCGAAAAATCCATTATTTTTGCGATATCTCTTACCGTTTTCGAGATAATCGACATTTTCCGATTTTAGTCTTTTTGGCACTCAAAATACACAAAATTTTTTAAGATTTTTTTTTTTTCAATTTAGGACATTCAGCACTTGTTTTTTATATTTGGAAGCATAGTTTTACCGGGTGTATTCCGATAGGGGATCGAAAAATCCATTATTTTTGCGATATCTCTTACCGTTTTCGAGATAATCGACATTTTCCGATTTTAGTCTTTTTGGCACCAAAATACACAAAATTTGCATAGATTTACCGGGTGTATTCCGATAGGGGATCGAAAAATCCATTATTTTTGCGATATCTCTTACCGTTTTCGAGATAATCGACATTTTCCGATTTTAGTCTTTTTGGCACTCAAAATACACAAAAATTTTTAAGATTTTTTTTTTTTTCAATTTAGGACATTCAGCACTTGTTTTTTATATTTGGAAGCATAGATTTACCGGGTGTATTCCGATAGGGGATCGAAAAATCCATTATTTTTGCGATATCTCTTACCGTTTTCGAGATAATCGACATTTTCCGATTTTAGTCTTTTTGGCACTCAAAATACACAAAATTTTTTAAGATTTTTTTTTTTTCAATTTAGGACATTCAGCACTTGTTTTTTATATTTGGAAGCATAGATTTACCGGGTGTATTCCGATAGGGGATCGAAAAATCCATTATTTTTGCGATATCTCTTACCGTTTTCGAGATAATCGACATTTTCCGATTTTAGTCTTTTTGGCACTCAAAATACACAAAATTTTTTAAGATTTTTTTTTTTTCAATTTAGGACATTCAGCACTTGTTTTTTATATTTGGAAGCATAGATTTACCGGGTGTATTCCGATAGGGGATCGAAAAATCCATTATTTTTGCGATATCTCTTACCGTTTTCGAGATAATCGACATTTTCCGATTTTAGTCTTTTTGGCACCAAAATACACAAAATTTGCATAGATTTACCGGGTGTATTCCGATAGGGGATCGAAAAATCCATTATTTTTGCGATATCTCTTACCGTTTTCGAGATAATCGACATTTTCCGATTTTAGTCTTTTTGGCACTCAAAATACACAAAATTTTTTAAGATTTTTTTTTTTTTCAATTTAGGACATTCAGCACTTGTTTTTTATATTCGGAAGCATAGATTTACCGGGTGTATTCCGATAGGGGATCGAAAAATACATTATTTTTGCGATATCTCTTACCGTTTTCGAGATAATCGACATTTTCCGATTTTAGTCTTTTTGGCACCAAAATACACAAAATTTGCATAGATTTACCGGGTGTATTCCGATAGGGGATCGAAAAATCCATTATTTTTGCGATATCTCTTACCGTTTTCGAGATAATCGACATTTTCCGATTTTAGTCTTTTTGGCACTTAAAATACACAAAAATTTTTAAGATTTTTTTTTTTTCAATTTAGGACATTCAGCACTTGTTTTTTATATTTGGAAGCATAAATTTACCAGGTGTATTCCGATAGGGGATCGAAAAATCCATTATTTTTGCGATATCTCTTACCGTTTTCGAGATAATCGACATTTTCCGATTTTAGTCTTTTTGGCACTCAAAATACACAAAATTTTTTAAGATTTTTTTTTTTCAATTTAGGACATTCAGCACTTGTTTTTTATATTTGGAAGCATACATTTACCGGGTGTATTCCGATAGGGGATCGAAAAATCCATTATTTTTGCGATATCTCTTACCGTTTTCGAGATAATCGACATTTTCCGATTTTAGTCTTTTTGGCACCAAAATACACAAAATTTGCATAGATTTACCGGGTGTATTCCGATAGGGGATCGAAAAATCCATTATTTTTGCGATATCTCTTACCGTTTTCGAGATAATCGACATTTTCCGATTTTAGTCTTTTTGGCACTCAAAATACACAAAAATTTTTAAGATTTTTTTTTTTTTCAATTTAGGACATTCAGCACTTGTTTTTTATATTTGGAAGCATAAATTTACCAGGTGTATTCGAAAAATCCATTATTTTTGCGATATCTCTTACCGTTTTCGAGATAATCGACATTTTCCGATTTTAGTCTTTTTGGCACTCAAAATACACAAAATTTTTTAAGATTTTTTTTTTTTCAATTTAGGACATTCAGCACTTGTTTTTTATATTTGGAAGCATAGATTTACCGGGTGTATTCCGATAGGGGATCGAAAAATCCATTATTTTTGCGATATCTCTTACCGTTTTCGAGATAATCGACATTTTCCGATTTTAGTCTTTTTGGCACCAAAATACACAAAATTTGCATAGATTTACCGGGTGTATTCCGATAGGGGATCGAAAAATCCATTATTTTTGCGATATCTCTTACCGTTTTCGAGATAATCGACATTTTCCGATTTTAGTCTTTTTGGCACTCAAAATACACAAAAATTTTTAAGATTTTTTTTTTTTTCAATTTAGGACATTCAGCACTTGTTTTTTTATATTTGGAAGCATAGATTTACCGGGTGTATTCCGATAGGGGATCGAAAAATCCATTATTTTTGCGATATCTCTTACCGTTTTCGAGATAATCGACATTTTCCGATTTTAGTCTTTTTGGCACTCAAAATACACAAAATTTTTTAAGATTTTTTTTTTTTCAATTTAGGACATTCAACACTTGTTTTTTATATTTGGAAGCATAGATTTACCGGGTGTATTCCGATAGGGGATCGAAAAATCCATTATTTTTGCGATATCTCTTACCGTTTTCGAGATAATCGACATTTTCCGATTTTAGTCTTTTTGGCACCAAAATACACAAAATTTGCATAGATTTACCGGGTGTATTCCGATAGGGGATCGAAAAATCCATTATTTTTGCGATATCTCTTACCGTTTTCGAGATAATCGACATTTTCCGATTTTAGTCTTTTTGGCACTCAAAATACACAAAAATTTTTAAGATTTTTTTTTTTTTCAATTTAGGACATTCAGCACTTGTTTTTTATATTTGGAAGCATAAATTTACCAGGTGTATTCGAAAAATCCATTATTTTTGCGATATCTCTTACCGTTTTCGAGATAATCGACATTTTCCGATTTTAGTCTTTTTGGCACTCAAAATACACAAAATTTTTTAAGATTTTTTTTTTTTCAATTTAGGACATTCAGCACTTGTTTTTTATATTTGGAAGCATAGATTTACCGGGTGTATTCCGATAGGGGATCGAAAAATCCATTATTTTTGCGATATCTCTTACCGTTTTCGAGATAATCGACATTTTCCGATTTTAGTCTTTTTGGCACCAAAATACACAAAATTTGCATAGATTTACCGGGTGTATTCCGATAGGGGATCGAAAAATCCATTATTTTTGCGATATCTCTTACCGTTTTCGAGATAATCGACATTTTCCGACTTTAGTCTTTTTGGCACTCAAAATACACAAAATTTTTTAAGATTTTTTTTTTTTTCAATTTAGGACATTCAGCACTTGTTTTTTATATTTGGAAGCATAGATTTACCGGATGTATTCCGATAGGGGATCGAAAAATCCATTATTTTTGCGATATCTCTTACCGTTTTCGAGATAATCGACATTTTCCGATTTTAGTCTTTTTGGCACTCAAAATACACAAAATTTTTTAAGATTTTTTTTTTTTTCAATTTAGGACATTCAGCACTTGTTTTTTATATTTGGAAGCATAGATTTACCGGGTGTATTCCGATAGGGGATCGAAAAATCCATTATTTTTGCGATATCTCTTACCGTTTTCGAGATAATCGACATTTTCCGATTTTAGTCTTTTTGGCACCAAAATACACAAAATTTGCATAGATTTACCGGGTGTATTCCGATAGGGGATCGAAAAATCCATTATTTTTGCGATATCTCTTACCGTTTTCGAGATAATCGACATTTTCCGATTTTAGTCTTTTTGGCACTCAAAATACACAAAAATTTTTAAGATTTTTTTTTTTTTCAATTTAGGACATTCAGCACTTGTTTTTTATATTTGGAAGCATAGATTTACCGGGTGTATTCCGATAGGGGATCGAAAAATCCATTATTTTTGCGATATCTCTTACCGTTTTCGAGATAATCGACATTTTCCGATTTTAGTCTTTTTGGCACTCAAAATACACAAAATTTTTTAAGATTTTTTTTTTTTCAATTTAGGACATTCAGCACTTGTTTTTTATATTTGGAAGCATAGATTTACCGGGTGTATTCCGATAGGGGATCGAAAAATCCATTATTTTTGCGATATCTCTTACCGTTTTCGAGATAATCGACATTTTCCGATTTTAGTCTTTTTGGCACTCAAAATACACAAAATTTTTTAAGATTTTTTTTTTTTTCAATTTAGGACATTCAGCACTTGTTTTTTATATTTGGAAGCATAGATTTACCGGGTGTATTCCGATAGGGGATCGAAAAATCCATTATTTTTGCGATATCTCTTACCGTTTTCGAGATAATCGACATTTTCCGATTTTAGTCTTTTTGGCACTCAAAATACACAAAATTTTTTAAGATTTTTTTTTTTTTCAATTTAGGACATTCAGCACTTGTTTTTTATATTTGGAAGCATAGATTTACCTGGTGTATTCCGATAGGGGATCGAAAAATCCATTATTTTTGCGATATCTCTTACCGTTTTCGAGATAATCGACATTTTCCGATTTTAGTCTTTTTGGCACCAAAATACACAAAATTTGCATAGATTTACCGGGTGTATTCCGATAGGGGATCGAAAAATCCATTATTTTTGCGATATCTCTTACCGTTTTCGAGATAATCGACATTTTCCGATTTTAGTCTTTTTGGCACTCAAAATACACAAAATTTTTTAAGATTTTTTTTTTTTTCAATTTAGGACATTCAGCACTTGTTTTTTATATTTGGAAGCATAGATTTACCGGGTGTATTCCGATAGGGGATCGAAAAATCCATTATTTTTGCGATATCTCTTACCGTTTTCGAGATAATCGACATTTTCCGATTTTAGTCTTTTTGGCACCAAAATACACAAAATTTGCATAGATTTACCGGGTGTATTCCGATAGGGGATCGAAAAATCCATTATTTTTGCGATATCTCTTACCGTTTTCGAGATAATCGACATTTTCCGATTTTAGTATTTTTGGCACTCAAAATACACAAAAATTTTTAAGATTTTTTTTTTTTCAATTTAGGACATTCAGCACTTGTTTTTTATATTTGAAATCATAAATTTACCAGGTGTATTCCGATAGGGGATCGAAAAATCCATTATTTTTGCGATATCTCTTACCGTTTTCGAGATAATCGACATTTTCCGATTTTAGTCTTTTTGGCACTCAAAATACACAAAATTTTTTAAGATTTTTTTTTTTTCAATTTAGGACATTCAGCACTTGTTTTTTATATTTGGAAGCATAGATTGACCGGGTGTATTCCGATAGGGGATCGAAAAATCCATTATTTTTGCGATATCTGTTACCGTTTTCGAGATAATCGACATTTTCCGATTTTAGTCTTTTTGGCACCAAAATACACAAAATTTGCATAGATTTACCGGGTGTATTCCGATAGGGGATCGAAAAATCCATTATTTTTGCGATATCTCTTACCGTTTTCGAGATAATCGACATTTTCCGATTTTAGTCTTTTTGGCACCAAAATACACAAAATTTGCATAGATTTACCGGGTGTATTCCGATAGGGGATCGAAAAATCCATTATTTTTGCGATATCTCTTACCGTTTTCGAGATAATCGACATTTTCCGATTTTAGTCTTTTTGGCACTCAAAATACACAAAAATTTTTAAGATTTTTTTTTTTTCAATTTAGGACATTCAGCACTTGTTTTTTATATTTGAAATCATAAATTTACCAGGTGTATTCCGATAGGGGATCGAAAAATCCATTATTTTTGCGATATCTCTTACCGTTTTCGAGATAATCGACATTTTCCGATTTTAGTCTTTTTGGCACTCAAAATACACAAAATTTTTTAAGATTTTTTTTTTTTCAATTTAGGACATTCAGCACTTGTTTTTTATATTTGGAAGCATAGATTGACCGGGTGTATTCCGATAGGGGATCGAAAAATCCATTATTTTTGCGATATCTGTTACCGTTTTCGAGATAATCGACATTTTCCGATTTTAGTCTTTTTGGCACCAAAATACACAAAATTTGCATAGATTTACCGGGTGTATTCCGATAGGGGATCGAAAAATCCATTATTTTTGCGATATCTCTTACCGTTTTCGAGATAATCGACATTTTCCGATTTTAGTCTTTTTGGCACCAAAATACACAAAATTTGCATAGATTTACCGGGTGTATTCCGATAGGGGATCGAAAAATCCATTATTTTTGCGATATCTCTTACCGTTTTCGAGATAATCGACATTTTCCGACTTTAGTCTTTTTGGCACTCAAAATACACAAAATTTTTTAAGATTTTTTTTTTTTTCAATTTAGGACATTCAGCACTTGTTTTTTATATTTGGAAGCATAGATTTACCGGGTGTATTCCGATAGGGGATCGAAAAATCCATTATTTTTGCGATATCTCTTACCGTTTTCGAGATAATCGACATTTTCCGATTTTAGTCTTTTTGGCACTCAAAATACACAAAATTTTTTAAGATTTTTTTTTTTTTCAATTTAGGACATTCAGCACTTGTTTTTTATATTTGGAAGCATAAATTTACCGGGTGTATTCCGATAGGGGATCGAAAAATCCATTATTTTTGCGATATCTCTTACCGTTTTCGAGATAATCGACATTTTCCGATTTTAGTCTTTTTGGCACTCAAAATACACAAAAATTTTTAAGATTTTTTTTTTTTTCAATTTAGGACATTCAGCACTTGTTTTTTATATTTGGAAGCATAGATTTACCGGGTGTATTCCGATAGGGGATCGAAAAATCCATTATTTTTGCGATATCTCTTACCGTTTTCGAGATAATCGACATTTTCCGATTTTAGTCTTTTTGGCACTCAAAATACACAAAATTTTTTAAGATTTTTTTTTTTTCAATTTAGGACATTCAGCACTTGTTTTTTATATTTGGAAGCATAGATTTACCTGGTGTATTCCGATAGGGGATCGAAAAATCCATTATTTTTGCGATATCTCTTACCGTTTTCGAGATAATCGACATTTTCCGATTTTAGTCTTTTTGGCACTCAAAATACACAAAATTTTTTAAGATTTTTTTTTTTTTCAATTTAGGACATTCAGCACTTGTTTTTTATATTTGGAAGCATAGATTTACCGGGTGTATTCCGATAGGGGATCGAAAAATCCATTATTTTTGCGATATCTCTTACCGTTTTCGAGATAATCGACATTTTCCGATTTTAGTCTTTTTGGCACTCAAAATACACAAAATTTTTTAAGATTTTCTTTTTTTTCAATTTAGGACATTCAGCACTTGTTTTTTATATTTGGAAGCATAGATTTACCTGGTGTATTCCGATAGGGGATCGAAAAATCCATTATTTTTGCGATATCTCTTACCGTTTTCGAGATAATCGACATTTTCCGATTTTAGTCTTTTTGGCACCAAAATACACAAAATTTGCATAGATTTACCGGGTGTATTCCGATAGGGGATCGAAAAATCCATTATTTTTGCGATATCTCTTACCGTTTTCGAGATAATCGACATTTTCCGATTTTAGTCTTTTTGGCACTCAAAATACACAAAATTTTTTAAGATTTTTTTTTTTTTCAATTTAGGACATTCAGCACTTGTTTTTTATATTTGGAAGCATAAATTTACCAGGTGTATTCGAAAAATCCATTATTTTTGCGATATCTCTTACCGTTTTCGAGATAATCGACATTTTCCGATTTTAGTCTTTTTGGCACTCAAAATACACAAAATTTTTTAAGATTTTTTTTTTTTCAATTTAGGACATTCAGCACTTGTTTTTTATATTTGGAAGCATAGTTTTACCGGGTGTATCCCGATAGGGGATCGAAAAATCCATTATTTTTGCGATATCTCTTACCGTTTTCGAGATAATCGACATTTTCCGATTTTAGTCTTTTTGGCACCAAAATACACAAAATTTGCATAGATTTACCGGGTGTATTCCGATAGGGGATCGAAAAATCCATTATTTTTGCGATATCTCTTACCGTTTTCGAGATAATCGACATTTTCCGATTTTAGTCTTTTTGGCACTCAAAATACACAAAAATTTTTAAGATTTTTTTTTTTTTCAATTTAGGACATTCAGCACTTGTTTTTTATATTCGGAAGCATAGATTTACCGGGTGTATTCCGATAGGGGATCGAAAAATCCATTATTTTTGCGATATCTCTTACCGTTTTCGAGATAATCGACATTTTCCGATTTTAGTCTTTTTGGCACCAAAATACACAAAATTTGCATAGATTTACCGGGTGTATTCCGATAGGGGATCGAAAAATCCATTATTTTTGCGATATCTCTTACCGTTTTCGAGATAATCGACATTTTCCGATTTTAGTCTTTTTGGCACTCAAAATACACAAAAATTTTTAAGATTTTTTTTTTTTTCAATTTAGGACATTCAGCACTTGTTTTTTATATTTGGAAGCATAAATTTACCAGGTGTATTCCGATAGGGGATCGAAAAATCCATTATTTTTGCGATATCTCTTACCGTTTTCGAGATAATCGACATTTTCCGATTTTAGTCTTTTTGGCACTCAAAATACACAAAATTTTTTAAGATTTTTTTTTTTTCAATTTAGGACATTCAGCACTTGTTTTTTATATTTGGAAGCATAGATTTACCGGGTGTATTCCGATAGGGGATCGAAAAATCCATTATTTTTGCGATATCTCTTACCGTTTTCGAGATAATCGACATTTTCCGATTTTAGTCTTTTTGGCACCAAAATACACAAAATTTGCATAGATTTACCGGGTGTATTCCGATAGGGGATCGAAAAATCCATTATTTTTGCGATATCTCTTACCGTTTTCGAGATAATCGACATTTTCCGATTTTAGTGTTTTTGGCACCAAAATACACAAAATTTGCATAGATTTACCGGGTGTATTCCGATAGGGGATCGAAAAATCCATTATTTTTGCGATATCTCTTACCGTTTTCGAGATAATCGACATTTTCCGATTTTAGTCTTTTTGGCACTCAAAATACACAAAAATTTTTAAGATTTTTTTTTTTTTAATTTAGGACATTCAGCACTTGTTTTTTATATTTGGAAGCATAAATTTACCAGGTGTATTCCGATAGGGGATCGAAAAATCCATTATTTTTGCGATATCTCTTACCGTTTTCGAGATAATCGACATTTTCCGATTTTAGTCTTTTTGGCACCAAAATACACAAAATTTGCATAGATTTACCGGGTGTATTCCGATAGGGGATCGAAAAATCCATTATTTTTGCGATATCTCTTACCGTTTTCGAGATAATCGACATTTTCCGATTTTAGTCTTTTTGGCACTCAAAATACACAAAATTTTTTAAGATTTTTTTTTTTTCAATTTAGGACATTCAGCACTTGTTTTTTATATTTGGAAGCATAGATTTACCGGGTGTATTCCGATAGGGGATCGAAAAATCCATTATTTTTGCGATATCTCTTACCGTTTTCGAGATAATCGACATTTTCCGATTTTAGTCTTTTTGGCACCAAAATACACAAAATTTGCATAGATTTACCGGGTGTATTCCGATAGGGGATCGAAAAATCCATTATTTTTGCGATATCTCTTACCGTTTTCGAGATAATCGACATTTTCCGATTTTAGTCTTTTTGGCACTCAAAATACACAAAAATTTTTAAGATTTTTTTTTTTTCAATTTAGGACATTCAGCACTTGTTTTTTATATTTGAAATCATAAATTTACCAGGTGTATTCCGATAGGGGATCGAAAAATCCATTATTTTTGCGATATCTCTTACCGTTTTCGAGATAATCGACATTTTCCGATTTTAGTCTTTTTGGCACTCAAAATACACAAAATTTTTTAAGATTTTTTTTTTTTCAATTTAGGACATTCAGCACTTGTTTTTTATATTTGGAAGCATAGATTGACCGGGTGTATTCCGATAGGGGATCGAAAAATCCATTATTTTTGCGATATCTGTTACCGTTTTCGAGATAATCGACATTTTCCGATTTTAGTCTTTTTGGCACCAAAATACACAAAATTTGCATAGATTTACCGGGTGTATTCCGATAGGGGATCGAAAAATCCATTATTTTTGCGATATCTCTTACCGTTTTCGAGATAATCGACATTTTCCGATTTTAGTCTTTTTGGCACTCAAAATACACAAAAATTTTTAAGATTTTTTTTTTTTTCAATTTAGGACATTCAGCACTTGTTTTTTATATTTGGAAGCATAAATTTACCAGGTGTATTCGAAAAATCCATTATTTTTGCGATATCTCTTACCGTTTTCGAGATAATCGACATTTTCCGATTTTAGTCTTTTTGGCACTCAAAATACACAAAATTTTTTAAGATTTTTTTTTTTTCAATTTAGGACATTCAGCACTTGTTTTTTATATTTGGAAGCATAGTTTTACCGGGTGTATCCCGATAGGGGATCGAAAAATCCATTATTTTTGCGATATCTCTTACCGTTTTCGAGATAATCGACATTTTCCGATTTTAGTCTTTTTGGCACCAAAATACACAAAATTTGCATAGATTTACCGGGTGTATTCCGATAGGGGATCGAAAAATCCATTATTTTTGCGATATCTCTTACCGTTTTCGAGATAATCGACATTTTCCGATTTTAGTCTTTTTGGCACTCAAAATACACAAAATTTTTTAAGATTTTTTTTTTTTTCAATTTAGGACATTCAGCACTTGTTTTTTATATTTGGAAGCATAGATTTACCGGGTGTATTCCGATAGGGGATCGAAAAATCCATTATTTTTGCGATATCTCTTACCGTTTTCGAGATAATCGACATTTTCCGATTTTAGTCTTTTTGGCACCAAAATACACAAAATTTGCATAGATTTACCGGGTGTATTCCGATAGGGGATCGAAAAATCCATTATTTTTGCGATATCTCTTACCGTTTTCGAGATAATCGACATTTTCCGATTTTAGTCTTTTTGGCACTCAAAATACACAAAAATTTTTAAGATTTTTTTTTTTTCAATTTAGGACATTCAGCACTTGTTTTTTATATTTGAAATCATAAATTTACCAGGTGTATTCCGATAGGGGATCGAAAAATCCATTATTTTTGCGATATCTCTTACCGTTTTCGAGATAATCGACATTTTCCGATTTTAGTCTTTTTGGCACTCAAAATACACAAAATTTTTTAAGATTTTTTTTTTTTCAATTTAGGACATTCAGCACTTGTTTTTTATATTTGGAAGCATAGATTGACCGGGTGTTTTCCGATAGGGGATCGAAAAATCCATTATTTTTGCGATATCTGTTACCGTTTTCGAGATAATCGACATTTTCCGATTTTAGTCTTTTTGGCACCAAAATACACAAAATTTGCATAGATTTACCGGGTGTATTCCGATAGGGGATCGAAAAATCCATTATTTTTGCGATATCTCTTACCGTTTTCGAGATAATCGACATTTTCCGATTTTAGTCTTTTTGGCACTCAAAATACACAAAAATTTTTAAGATTTTTTTTTTTTTCAATTTAGGACATTCAGCACTTGTTTTTTATATTTGGAAGCATAAATTTACCAGGTGTATTCGAAAAATCCATTATTTTTGCGATATCTCTTACCGTTTTCGAGATAATCGACATTTTCCGATTTTAGTCTTTTTGGCACTCAAAATACACAAAATTTTTTAAGATTTTTTTTTTTTCAATTTAGGACATTCAGCACTTGTTTTTTATATTTGGAAGCATAGTTTTACCGGGTGTATCCCGATAGGGGATCGAAAAATCCATTATTTTTGCGATATCTCTTACCGTTTTCGAGATAATCGACATTTTCCGATTTTAGTCTTTTTGGCACCAAAATACACAAAATTTGCATAGATTTACCGGGTGTATTCCGATAGGGGATCGAAAAATCCATTATTTTTGCGATATCTCTTACCGTTTTCGAGATAATCGACATTTTCCGATTTTAGTCTTTTTGGCACTCAAAATACACAAAAATTTTTAAGATTTTTTTTTTTTTCAATTTAGGACATTCAGCACTTGTTTTTTATATTCGGAAGCATAGATTTACCGGGTGTATTCCGATAGGGGATCGAAAAATCCATTATTTTTGCGATATCTCTTACCGTTTTCGAGATAATCGACATTTTCCGATTTTAGTCTTTTTGGCACCAAAATACACAAAATTTGCATAGATTTACCGGGTGTATTCCGATAGGGGATCGAAAAATCCATTATTTTTGCGATATCTCTTACCGTTTTCGAGATAATCGACATTTTCCGATTTTAGTCTTTTTGGCACTCAAAATACACAAAAATTTTTAAGATTTTTTTTTTTTTCAATTTAGGACATTCAGCACTTGTTTTTTATATTTGGAAGCATAAATTTACCAGGTGTATTCCGATAGGGGATCGAAAAATCCATTATTTTTGCGATATCTCTTACCGTTTTCGAGATAATCGACATTTTCCGATTTTAGTCTTTTTGGCACTCAAAATACACAAAATTTTTTAAGATTTTTTTTTTTTCAATTTAGGACATTCAGCACTTGTTTTTTATATTTGGAAGCATAGATTTACCGGGTGTATTCCGATAGGGGATCGAAAAATCCATTATTTTTGCGATATCTCTTACCGTTTTCGAGATAATCGACATTTTCCGATTTTAGTCTTTTTGGCACCAAAATACACAAAATTTGCATAGATTTACCGGGTGTATTCCGATAGGGGATCGAAAAATCCATTATTTTTGCGATATCTCTTACCGTTTTCGAGATAATCGACATTTTCCGATTTTAGTGTTTTTGGCACCAAAATACACAAAATTTGCATAGATTTACCGGGTGTATTCCGATAGGGGATCGAAAAATCCATTATTTTTGCGATATCTCTTACCGTTTTCGAGATAATCGACATTTTCCGATTTTAGTCTTTTTGGCACTCAAAATACACAAAAATTTTTAAGATTTTTTTTTTTTTTAATTTAGGACATTCAGCACTTGTTTTTTATATTTGGAAGCATAAATTTACCAGGTGTATTCCGATAGGGGATCGAAAAATCCATTATTTTTGCGATATCTCTTACCGTTTTCGAGATAATCGACATTTTCCGATTTTAGTCTTTTTGGCACCAAAATACACAAAATTTGCATAGATTTACCGGGTGTATTCCGATAGGGGATCGAAAAATCCATTATTTTTGCGATATCTCTTACCGTTTTCGAGATAATCGACATTTTCCGATTTTAGTCTTTTTGGCACTCAAAATACACAAAATTTTTTAAGATTTTTTTTTTTTTCAATTTAGGACATTCAGCACTTGTTTTTTATATTTGGAAGCATAGATTTACCGGGTGTATTCCGATAGGGGATCGAAAAATCCATTATTTTTGCGATATCTCTTACCGTTTTCGAGATAATCGACATTTTCCGATTTTAGTCTTTTTGGCACCAAAATACACAAAATTTGCATAGATTTACCGGGTGTATTCCGATAGGGGATCGAAAAATCCATTATTTTTGCGATATCTCTTACCGTTTTCGAGATAATCGACATTTTCCGATTTTAGTCTTTTTGGCACTCAAAATACACAAAAATTTTTAAGATTTTTTTTTTTTCAATTTAGGACATTCAGCACTTGTTTTTTATATTTGAAATCATAAATTTACCAGGTGTATTCCGATAGGGGATCGAAAAATCCATTATTTTTGCGATATCTCTTACCGTTTTCGAGATAATCGACATTTTCCGATTTTAGTCTTTTTGGCACTCAAAATACACAAAATTTTTTAAGATTTTTTTTTTTCAATTTAGGACATTCAGCACTTGTTTTTTATATTTGGAAGCATAGATTGACCGGGTGTATTCCGATAGGGGATCGAAAAATCCATTATTTTTGCGATATCTGTTACCGTTTTCGAGATAATCGACATTTTCCGATTTTAGTCTTTTTGGCACCAAAATACACAAAATTTGCATAGATTTACCGGGTGTATTCCGATAGGGGATCGAAAAATCCATTATTTTTGCGATATCTCTTACCGTTTTCGAGATAATCGACATTTTCCGATTTTAGTCTTTTTGGCACTCAAAATACACAAAAATTTTTAAGATTTTTTTTTTTTTCAATTTAGGACATTCAGCACTTGTTTTTTATATTTGGAAGCATAAATTTACCAGGTGTATTCGAAAAATCCATTATTTTTGCGATATCTCTTACCGTTTTCGAGATAATCGACATTTTCCGATTTTAGTCTTTTTGGCACTCAAAATACACAAAATTTTTTAAGATTTTTTTTTTTTCAAT
Source organism: Rhagonycha lutea (assembly GCA_958510855.1). Classification (NCBI taxonomy): domain Eukaryota; kingdom Metazoa; phylum Arthropoda; class Insecta; order Coleoptera; family Cantharidae; genus Rhagonycha; species Rhagonycha lutea. Next base: position 32,311,773 of record OY294042.1, read on the forward strand.
TTAGGACATTCAGCACTTGTTTTTTATATTTGGAAGCATAGTTTTACCGGGTGTATCCCGATAGGGGATCGAAAAATCCATTATTTTTGCGATATCTCTTACCGTTTTCGAGATAATCGACATTTTCCGATTTTAGTCTTTTTGGCACCAAAATACACAAAATTTGCATAGATTTACCGGGTGTATTCCGATAGGGGATCGAAAAATCCATTATTTTTGCGATATCTCTTACCGTTTTCGAGATAATCGACATTTTCCGATTTTAGTCTTTTTGGCACTCAAAATACACAAAAATTTTTAAGATTTTTTTTTTTTTCAATTTAGGACATTCAGCACTTGTTTTTTATATTCGGAAGCATAGATTTACCGGGTGTATTCCGATAGGGGATCGAAAAATCCATTATTTTTGCGATATCTCTTACCGTTTTCGAGATAATCGACATTTTCCGATTTTAGTCTTTTTGGCACCAAAATACACAAAATTTGCATAGATTTACCGGGTGTATTCCGATAGGGGATCGAAAAATCCATTATTTTTGCGATATCTCTTACCGTTTTCGAGATAATCGACATTTTCCGATTTTAGTCTTTTTGGCACTCAAAATACACAAAAATTTTTAAGATTTTTTTTTTTTTCAATTTAGGACATTCAGCACTTGTTTTTTATATTTGGAAGCATAAATTTACCAAGTGTATTCCGATAGGGGATCGAAAAATCCATTATTTTTGCGATATCTCTTACCGTTTTCGAGATAATCGACATTTTCCGATTTTAGTCTTTTTGGCACTCAAAATACACAAAATTTTTTAAGATTTTTTTTTTTTCAATTTAGGACATTCAGCACTTGTTTTTTATATTTGGAAGCATAGATTTACCGGGTGTATTCCGATAGGGGATCGAAAAATCCATTATTTTTGCGATATCTCTTACCGTTTTCGAGATAATCGACATTTTCCGATTTTAGTCTTTTTGGCACCAAAATACACAAAATTTGCATAGATTTACCGGGTGTATTCCGATAGGGGATCGAAAAATCCATTATTTTTGCGATATCTCTTACCGTTTTCGAGATAATCGACATTTTCCGATTTTAGTGTTTTTGGCACCAAAATACACAAAATTTGCATAGATTTACCGGGTGTATTCCGATAGGGGATCGAAAAATCCATTATTTTTGCGATATCTCTTACCGTTTTCGAGATAATCGACATTTTCCGATTTTAGTCTTTTTGGCACTCAAAATACACAAAAATTTTTAAGATTTTTTTTTTTTTCAATTTAGGACATTCAGCACTTGTTTTTTATATTTGGAAGCATAAATTTACCAGGTGTATTCCGATAGGGGATCGAAAAATCCATTATTTTTGCGATATCTCTTACCGTTTTCGAGATAATCGACATTTTCCGATTTTAGTCTTTTTGGCACTCAAAATACACAAAATTTTTTAAGATTTTTTTTTTTTCAATTTAGGACATTCAGCACTTGTTTTTTATATTTGGAAGCATAGATTTACCGGGTGTATTCCGATAGGGGATCGAAAAATCCATTATTTTTGCGATATCTCTTACCGTTTTCGAGATAATCGACATTTTCCGATTTTAGTCTTTTTGGCACCAAAATACACAAAATTTGCATAGATTTACCGGGTGTATTCCGATAGGGGATCGAAAAATCCATTATTTTTGCGATATCTCTTACCGTTTTCGAGATAATCGACATTTTCCGATTTTAGTCTTTTTGGCACTCAAAATACACAAAATTTTTTAAGATTTTTTTTTTTTTCAATTTAGGACATTCAGCACTTGTTTTTTATATTTGGAAGCATAGATTTACCGGGTGTATTCCGATAGGGGATCGAAAAATCCATTATTTTTGCGATATCTCTTACCGTTTTCGAGATAATCGACATTTTCCGATTTTAGTCTTTTTGGCACCAAAATACACAAAATTTGCATAGATTTACCGGGTGTATTCCGATAGGGGATCGAAAAATCCATTATTTTTGCGATATCTCTTACCGTTTTCGAGATAATCGACATTTTCCGATTTTAGTCTTTTTGGCACTCAAAATACACAAAATTTTTTAAGATTTTTTTTTTTTCAATTTAGGACATTCAGCACTTGTTTTTTATATTTGGAAGCATAGATTGACCGGGTGTATTCCGATAGGGGATCGAAAAATCCATTATTTTTGCGATATCTGTTACCGTTTTCGAGATAATCGACATTTTCCGATTTTAGTCTTTTTGGCACCAAAATACACAAAATTTGCATAGATTTACCGGGTGTATTCCGATAGGGGATCGAAAAATCCATTATTTTTGCGATATCTCTTACCGTTTTCGAGATAATCGACATTTTCCGATTTTAGTCTTTTTGGCACTCAAAATACACAAAAATTTTTAAGATTTTTTTTTTTTTCAATTTAGGACATTCAGCACTTGTTTTTTATATTTGGAAGCATGAATTTACCAGGTGTATTCGAAAAATCCATTATTTTTGCGATATCTCTTACCGTTTTCGAGATAATCGACATTTTCCGATTTTAGTCTTTTTGGCACTCAAAATACACAAAATTTTTTAAGATTTTTTTTTTTTCAATTTAGGACATTCAGCACTTGTTTTTTATATTTGGAAGCATAGTTTTACCGGGTGTATCCCGATAGGGGATCGAAAAATCCATTATTTTTGCGATATCTCTTACCGTTTTCGAGATAATCGACATTTTCCGATTTTAGTCTTTTTGGCACCAAAATACACAAAATTTGCATAGATTTACCGGGTGTATTCCGATAGGGGATCGAAAAATCCATTATTTTTGCGATATCTCTTACCGTTTTCGAGATAATCGACATTTTCCGATTTTAGTCTTTTTGGCACTCAAAATACACAAAAATTTTTAAGATTTTTTTTTTTTTCAATTTAGGACATTCAGCACTTGTTTTTTATATTCGGAAGCATAGATTTACCGGGTGTATTCCGATAGGGGATCGAAAAATCCATTATTTTTGCGATATCTCTTACCGTTTTCGAGATAATCGACATTTTCCGATTTTAGTCTTTTTGGCACCAAAATACACAAAATTTGCATAGATTTACCGGGTGTATTCCGATAGGGGATCGAAAAATCCATTATTTTTGCGATATCTCTTACCGTTTTCGAGATAATCGACATTTTCCGATTTTAGTCTTTTTGGCACTCAAAATACACAAAAATTTTTAAGATTTTTTTTTTTTTCAATTTAGGACATTCAGCACTTGTTTTTTATATTTGGAAGCATAAATTTACCAGGTGTATTCCGATAGGGGATCGAAAAATCCATTATTTTTGCGATATCTCTTACCGTTTTCGAGATAATCGACATTTTCCGATTTTAGTCTTTTTGGCACTCAAAATACACAAAATTTTTTAAGATTTTTTTTTTTTCAATTTAGGACATTCAGCACTTGTTTTTTATATTTGGAAGCATAGATTTACCGGGTGTATTCCGATAGGGGATCGAAAAATCCATTATTTTTGCGATATCTCTTACCGTTTTCGAGATAATCGACATTTTCCGATTTTAGTCTTTTTGGCACCAAAATACACAAAATTTGCATAGATTTACCGGGTGTATTCCGATAGGGGATCGAAAAATCCATTATTTTTGCGATATCTCTTACCGTTTTCGAGATAATCGACATTTTCCGATTTTAGTGTTTTTGGCACCAAAATACACAAAATTTGCATAGATTTACCGGGTGTATTCCGATAGGGGATCGAAAAATCCATTATTTTTGCGATATCTCTTACCGTTTTCGAGATAATCGACATTTTCCGATTTTAGTCTTTTTGGCACTCAAAATACACAAAAATTTTTAAGATTTTTTTTTTTTTTAATTTAGGACATTCAGCACTTGTTTTTTATATTTGGAAGCATAAATTTACCAGGTGTATTCCGATAGGGGATCGAAAAATCCATTATTTTTGCGATATCTCTTACCGTTTTCGAGATAATCGACATTTTCCGATTTTAGTCTTTTTGGCACTCAAAATACACAAAATTTTTTAAGATTTTTTTTTTTTCAATTTAGGACATTCAGCACTTGTTTTTTATATTTGGAAGCATAGATTTACCGGGTGTATTCCGATAGGGGATCGAAAAATCCATTATTTTTGCGATATCTCTTACCGTTTTCGAGATAATCGACATTTTCCGATTTTAGTCTTTTTGGCACCAAAATACACAAAATTTGCATAGATTTACCGGGTGTATTCCGATAGGGGATCGAAAAATCCATTATTTTTGCGATATCTCTTACCGTTTTCGAGATAATCGACATTTTCCGATTTTAGTCTTTTTGGCACTCAAAATACACAAAATTTTTTAAGATTTTTTTTTTTTTCAATTTAGGACATTCAGCACTTGTTTTTTATATTTGGAAGCATAGATTTACCGGGTGTATTCCGATAGGGGATCGAAAAATCCATTATTTTTGCGATATCTCTTACCGTTTTCGAGATAATCGACATTTTCCGATTTTAGTCTTTTTGGCACCAAAATACACAAAATTTGCATAGATTTACCGGGTGTATTCCGATAGGGGATCGAAAAATCCATTATTTTTGCGATATCTCTTACCGTTTTCGAGATAATCGACATTTTCCGATTTTAGTCTTTTTGGCACTCAAAATACACAAAAATTTTTAAGATTTTTTTTTTTTCAATTTAGGACATTCAGCACTTGTTTTTTATATTTGGAAGCATAGATTTACCGGGTGTATTCCGATAGGGGATCGAAAAATCCATTATTTTTGCGATATCTCTTACCGTTTTCGAGATAATCGACATTTTCCGATTTTAGTCTTTTTGGCACCAAAATACACAAAATTTGCATAGATTTACCGGGTGTATTCCGATAGGGGATCGAAAAATCCATTATTTTTGCGATATCTCTTACCGTTTTCGAGATAATCGACATTTTCCGATTTTAGTCTTTTTGGCACTCAAAATACACAAAAATTTTTAAGATTTTTTTTTTTTTCAATTTAGGACATTCAGCACTTGTTTTTTATATTTGGAAGCATAAATTTACCCGGTGTATTCCGATAGGGGATCGAAAAATCCATTATTTTTGCGATATCTCTTACCGTTTTCGAGATAATCGACATTTTCCGATTTTAGTCTTTTTGGCACTCAAAATACACAAAATTTTTTAAGATTTTTTTTTTTTCAATTTAGGACATTCAGCAGTTGTTTTTTATATTTGGAAGCATAGATTTACCGGGTGTATTCCGATAGGGGATCGAAAAATCCATTATTTTTGCGATATCTCTTACCGTTTTCGAGATAATCGACATTTTCCGATTTTAGTCTTTTTGGCACCAAAATACACAAAATTTGCATAGTTTTACCGGGTGTATTCCGATAGGGGATCGAAAAATCCATTATTTTTGCGATATCTCTTACCGTTTTCGAGATAATCGACATTTTCCGATTTTAGCTTTTTTGGCACTCAAAATACACAAAAATTTTTAAGATTTTTTTTTTTTTCAATTTAGGACATTCAGCACTTGTTTTTTATATATGGAAGCATAAATTTACCAGGTGTATTCCGATAGGGGATCGAAAAATCCATTATTTTTGCGATATCTCTTACCGTTTTCGAGATAATCGACATTTTCCGATTTTAGTCTTTTTGGCACTCAAAATACACAAAATTTTTTAAGATTTTTTTTTTTTCAATTTAGGACATTCAGCACTTGTTTTTTATATTTGGAAGCATAGATTTACCGGGTGTATTCCGATAGGGGATCGAAAAATCCATTATTTTTGCGATATCTCTTACCGTTTTCGAGATAATCGACATTTTCCGATTTTAGTCTTTTTGGCACCAAAATACACAAAATTTGCATAGATTTACCGGGTGTATTCCGATAGGGGATCGAAAAATCCATTATTTTTGCGATATCTCTTACCGTTTTCGAGATAATCGACATTTTCCGATTTTAGTCTTTTTGGCACTCAAAATACACAAAATTTTTTAAGATTTTTTTTTTTTTCAATTTAGGACATTCAGCACTTGTTTTTTATATTTGGAAGCATAGATTTACCGGGTGTATTCCGATAGGGGATCGAAAAATCCATTATTTTTGCGATATCTCTTACCGTTTTCGAGATAATCGACATTTTCCGATTTTAGTCTTTTTGGCACTCAAAATACACAAAATTTTTTAAGATTTTTTTTTTTTTCAATTTAGGACATTCAGCACTTGTTTTTTATATTTGGAAGCATAGATTTACCGGGTGTATTCCGATAGGGGATCGAAAAATCCATTATTTTTGCGATATCTCTTACCGTTTTCGAGATAATCGACATTTTCCGATTTTAGTCTTTTTGGCACAAAAATACACAAAATTTGCATAGATTTACCGGGTGTATTCCGATAGGGTATCGAAAAATCCATTATTTTTGCGATATCTCTTACCGTTTTCGAGATAATCGACATTTTCCGATTTTAGTCTTTTTGGCACTCAAAATACACAAAATTTTTTAAGATTTTTTTTTTTTTCAATTTAGGACATTCAGCACTTGTTTTTTATATTTGGAAGCATAGATTTACCGGGTGTATTCCGATAGGGGATCGAAAAATCCATTATTTTTGCGATATCTCTTACCGTTTTCGAGATAATCGACATTTTCCGATTTTAGTCTTTTTGGCACCAAAATACACAAAATTTGCATAGATTTACCGGGTGTATTCCGATAGGGGATCGAAAAATCCATTATTTTTGCGATATCTCTTACCGTTTTCGAGATAATCGACATTTTCCGATTTTAGTCTTTTTGGCACTCAAAATACACAAAAATTTTTAAGATTTTTTTTTTTTTCAATTTAGGACATTCAGCACTTGTTTTTTATATTTGGAAGCATAGATTTACCGGGTGTATTCCGATAGGGGATCGAAAAATCCATTATTTTTGCGATATCTCTTACCGTTTTCGAGATAATCGACATTTTCCGATTTTAGTCTTTTTGGCACCAAAATACACAAAATTTGCATAGATTTACCGGGTGTATTCCGATAGGGGATCGAAAAATCCATTATTTTTGCGATATCTCTTACCGTTTTCGAGATAATCGACATTTTCCGATTTTAGTCTTTTTGGCACTCAAAATACACAAAATTTTTTAAGATTTTTTTTTTTTTCAATTTAGGACATTCAGCACTTGTTTTTTATATTTGGAAGCATAGATTTACCGCGTGTATTCCGATAGGGGATCGAAAAATCCATTATTTTTGCGATATCTCTTACCGTTTTCGAGATAATCGACATTTTCCGATTTTAGTCTTTTTGGCACCAAAATACACAAAATTTGCATAGATTTACCGGGTGTATTCCGATAGGGGATCGAAAAATCCATTATTTTTGCGATATCTCTTACCGTTTTCGAGATAATCGACATTTTCCGATTTTAGTCTTTTTGGCACTGAAAATACACAAAAATTTTTAAGATTTTTTTTTTTTTCAATTTAGGACATTCAGCACTTGTTTTTTATATTTGGAAGCATAAATTTACCCGGTGTATTCCGATAGGGGATCGAAAAATCCATTATTTTTGCGATATCTCTTACCGTTTTCGAGATAATCGACATTTTCCGATTTTAGTCTTTTTGGCACTCAAAATACACAAAATTTTTTAAGATTTTTTTTTTTTCAATTTAGGACATTCAGCAGTTGTTTTTTATATTTGGAAGCATAGATTTACCGGGTGTATTCCGATAGGGGATCGAAAAATCCATTATTTTTGCGATATCTCTTACCGTTTTCGAGATAATCGACATTTTCCGATTTTAGTCTTTTTGGCACCAAAATACACAAAATTTGCATAGTTTTACCGGGTGTATTCCGATAGGGGATCGAAAAATCCATTATTTTTGCGATATCTCTTACCGTTTTCGAGATAATCGACATTTTCCGATTTTAGCTTTTTTGGCACTCAAAATACACAAAAATTTTTAAGATTTTTTTTTTTTTCAATTTAGGACATTCAGCACTTGTTTTTTATATATGGAAGCATAAATTTACCAGGTGTATTCCGATAGGGGATCGAAAAATCCATTATTTTTGCGATATCTCTTACCGTTTTCGAGATAATCGACATTTTCCGATTTTAGTCTTTTTGGCACTCAAAATACACAAAATTTTTTAAGATTTTTTTTTTTTCAATTTAGGACATTCAGCACTTGTTTTTTATATTTGGAAGCATAGATTTACCGGGTGCATTCCGATAGGGGATCGAAAAATCCATTATTTTTGCGATATCTCTTACCGTTTTCGAGATAATCGACATTTTCCGATTTTAGTCTTTTTGGCACCAAAATACACAAAATTTGCATAGATTTACCGGGTGTATTCCGATAGGGGATCGAAAAATCCATTATTTTTGCGATATCTCTTACCGTTTTCGAGATAATCGACATTTTCCGATTTTAGTCTTTTTGGCACTCAAAATACACAAAATTTTTTAAGATTTTTTTTTTTTTCAATTTAGGACATTCAGCACTTGTTTTTTATATTTGGAAGCATAGATTTACCGGGTGTATTCCGATAGGGGATCGAAAAATCCATTATTTTTGCGATATCTCTTACCGTTTTCGAGATAATCGACATTTTCCGATTTTAGTCTTTTTGGCACTCAAAATACACAAAATTTTTTAAGATTTTTTTTTTTTTCAATTTAGGACATTCAGCACTTGTTTTTTATATTTGGAAGCATAGATTTACCGGGTGTATTCCGATAGGGGATCGAAAAATCCATTATTTTTGCGATATCTCTTACCGTTTTCGAGATAATCGACATTTTCCGATTTTAGTCTTTTTGGCACAAAAATACACAAAATTTGCATAGATTTACCGGGTGTATTCCGATAGGGTATCGAAAAATCCATTATTTTTGCGATATCTCTTACCGTTTTCGAGATAATCGACATTTTCCGATTTTAGTCTTTTTGGCACTCAAAATACACAAAATTTTTTAAGATTTTTTTTTTTTTCAATTTAGGACATTCAGCACTTGTTTTTTATATTTGGAAGCATAGATTTACCGGGTGTATTCCGATAGGGGATCGAAAAATCCATTATTTTTGCGATATCTCTTACCGTTTTCGAGATAATCGACATTTTCCGATTTTAGTCTTTTTGGCACCAAAATACACAAAATTTGCATAGATTTACCGGGTGTATTCCGATAGGGGATCGAAAAATCCATTATTTTTGCGATATCTCTTACCGTTTTCGAGATAATCGACATTTTCCGATTTTAGTCTTTTTGGCACTCAAAATACACAAAAATTTTTAAGATTTTTTTTTTTTTCAATTTAGGACATTCAGCACTTGTTTTTTATATTTGGAAGCATAGATTTACCGGGTGTATTCCGATAGGGGATCGAAAAATCCATTATTTTTGCGATATCTCTTACCGTTTTCGAGATAATCGACATTTTCCGATTTTAGTCTTTTTGGCACCAAAATACACAAAATTTGCATAGATTTACCGGGTGTATTCCGATAGGGGATCGAAAAATCCATTATTTTTGCGATATCTCTTACCGTTTTCGAGATAATCGACATTTTCCGATTTTAGTCTTTTTGGCACTCAAAATACACAAAAATTTTTAAGATTTTTTTTTTTTTCAATTTAGGACATTCAGCACTTGTTTTTTATATTTGGAAGCATAAATTTACCAGGTGTATTCCGATAGGGGATCGAAAAATCCATTATTTTTGCGATATCTCTTACCGTTTTCGAGATAATCGACATTTTCCGATTTTAGTCTTTTTGGCACTCAAAATACACAAAATTTTTTAAGATTTTTTTTTTTTCAATTTAGGACATTCAGCACTTGTTTTTTATATTTGGAAGCATAGATTTACCGGGTGTATTCCGATAGGGGATCGAAAAATCCATTATTTTTGCGATATCTCTTACCGTTTTCGAGATAATCGACATTTTCCGATTTTAGTCTTTTTGGCACCAAAATACACAAAATTTGCATAGATTTACCGGGTGTATTCCGATAGGGGATCGAAAAATCCATTATTTTTGCGATATCTCTTACCGTTTTCGAGATAATCGACATTTTCCGATTTTAGTCTTTTTGGCACTCAAAATACACAAAATTTTTTAAGATTTTTTTTTTTTTCAATTTAGGACATTCAGCACTTGTTTTTTATATTTGGAAGCATAGATTTACCGGGTGTATTCCGATAGGGGATCGAAAAATCCATTATTTTTGCGATATCTCTTACCGTTTTCGAGATAATCGACATTTTCCGATTTTAGTCTTTTTGGCACTCAAAATACACAAAATTTTTTAAGATTTTTTTTTTTTTCAATTTAGGACATTCAGCACTTGTTTTTTATATTTGGAAGCATAGATTTACCTGGTGTATTCCGATAGGGGATCGAAAAATCCATTATTTTTGCGATATCTCTTACCGTTTTCGAGATAATCGACATTTTCCGATTTTAGTCTTTTTGGCACCAAAATACACAAAATTTGCATAGATTTACCGGGTGTATTCCGATAGGGGATCGAAAAATCCATTATTTTTGCGATATCTCTTACCGTTTTCGAGATAATCGACATTTTCCGATTTTAGTCTTTTTGGCACTCAAAATACACAAAATTTTTTAAGATTTTTTTTTTTTTCAATTTAGGACATTCAGCACTTGTTTTTTATATTTGGAAGCATAGATTTACCGGGTGTATTCCGATAGGGGATCGAAAAATCCATTATTTTTGCGATATCTCTTACCGTTTTCGAGATAATCGACATTTTCCGATTTTAGTCTTTTTGGCACCAAAATACACAAAATTTGCATAGATTTACCGGGTGTATTCCGATAGGGGATCGAAAAATCCATTATTTTTGCGATATCTCTTACCGTTTTCGAGATAATCGACATTTTCCGATTTTAGTCTTTTTGGCACTCAAAATACACAAAAATTTTTAAGATTTTTTTTTTTTCAATTTAGGACATTCAGCACTTGTTTTTTATATTTGGAATCATAAATTTACCAGGTGTATTCCGATAGGGGATCGAAAAATCCATTATTTTTGCGATATCTCTTACCGTTTTCGAGATAATCGACATTTTCCGATTTTAGTCTTTTTGGCACTCAAAATACACAAAATTTTTTAAGATTTTTTTTTTTTCAATTTAGGACATTCAGCACTTGTTTTTTATATTTGGAAGCATAGATTTACCGGGTGTATTCCGATAGGGGATCGAAAAATCCATTATTTTTGCGATATCTGTTACCGTTTTCGAGATAATCGACATTTTCCGATTTTAGTCTTTTTGGCACCAAAATACACAAAATTTGCATAGATTTACCGGGTGTATTCCGATAGGGGATCGAAAAATCCATTATTTTTGCGATATCTCTTACCGTTTTCGAGATAATCGACATTTTCCGATTTTAGTCTTTTTGGCACTCAAAATACACAAAATTTTTTAAGATTTTTTTTTTTTTCAATTTAGGACATTCAGCACTTGTTTTTTATATTTGGAAGCATAGATTTACCGGGTGTATTCCGATAGGGGATCGAAAAATCCATTATTTTTGCGATATCTCTTACCGTTTTCGAGATAATCGACATTTTCCGATTTTAGTCTTTTTGGCACTCAAAATACACAAAATTTTTTAAGATTTTTTTTTTTTTCAATTTAGGACATTCAGCACTTGTTTTTTATATTTGGAAGCATAGATTTACCGGGTGTATTCCGATAGGGGATCGAAAAATCCATTATTTTTGCGATATCTCTTACCGTTTTCGAGATAATCGACATTTTCCGATTTTAGTCTTTTTGGCACAAAAATACACAAAATTTGCATAGATTTACCGGGTGTATTCCGATAGGGTATCGAAAAATCCATTATTTTTGCGATATCTCTTACCGTTTTCGAGATAATCGACATTTTCCGATTTTAGTCTTTTTGGCACTCAAAATACACAAAATTTTTTAAGATTTTTTTTTTTTTCAATTTAGGACATTCAGCACTTGTTTTTTATATTTGGAAGCATAGATTTACCGGGTGTATTCCGATAGGGGATCGAAAAATCCATTATTTTTGCGATATCTCTTACCGTTTTCGAGATAATCGACATTTTCCGATTTTAGTCTTTTTGGCACCAAAATACACAAAATTTGCATAGATTTACCGGGTGTATTCCGATAGGGGATCGAAAAATCCATTATTTTTGCGATATCTCTTACCGTTTTCGAGATAATCGACATTTTCCGATTTTAGTCTTTTTGGCACTCAAAATACACAAAAATTTTTAAGATTTTTTTTTTTTTCAATTTAGGACATTCAGCACTTGTTTTTTATATTTGGAAGCATAGATTTACCGGGTGTATTCCGATAGGGGATCGAAAAATCCATTATTTTTGCGATATCTCTTACCGTTTTCGAGATAATCGACATTTTCCGATTTTAGTCTTTTTGGCACCAAAATACACAAAATTTGCATAGATTTACCGGGTGTATTCCGATAGGGGATCGAAAAATCCATTATTTTTGCGATATCTCTTACCGTTTTCGAGATAATCGACATTTTCCGATTTTAGTCTTTTTGGCACTCAAAATACACAAAAATTTTTAAGATTTTTTTTTTTTTCAATTTAGGACATTCAGCACTTGTTTTTTATATTTGGAAGCATAAATTTACCAGGTGTATTCCGATAGGGGATCGAAAAATCCATTATTTTTGCGATATCTCTTACCGTTTTCGAGATAATCGACATTTTCCGATTTTAGTCTTTTTGGCACTCAAAATACACAAAATTTTTTAAGATTTTTTTTTTTTCAATTTAGGACATTCAGCACTTGTTTTTTATATTTGGAAGCATAGATTTACCGGGTGTATTCCGATAGGGGATCGAAAAATCCATTATTTTTGCGATATCTCTTACCGTTTTCGAGATAATCGACATTTTCCGATTTTAGTCTTTTTGGCACCAAAATACACAAAATTTGCATAGATTTACCGGGTGTATTCCGATAGGGGATCGAAAAATCCATTATTTTTGCGATATCTCTTACCGTTTTCGAGATAATCGACATTTTCCGATTTTAGTCTTTTTGGCACTCAAAATACACAAAATTTTTTAAGATTTTTTTTTTTTTCAATTTAGGACATTCAGCACTTGTTTTTTATATTTGGAAGCATAGATTTACCGGGTGTATTCCGATAGGGGATCGAAAAATCCATTATTTTTGCGATATCTCTTACCGTTTTCGAGATAATCGACATTTTCCGATTTTAGTCTTTTTGGCACTCAAAATACACAAAATTTTTTAAGATTTTTTTTTTTTTCAATTTAGGACATTCAGCACTTGTTTTTTATATTTGGAAGCATAGATTTACCTGGTGTATTCCGATAGGGGATCGAAAAATCCATTATTTTTGCGATATCTCTTACCGTTTTCGAGATAATCGACATTTTCCGATTTTAGTCTTTTTGGCACCAAAATACACAAAATTTGCATAGATTTACCGGGTGTATTCCGATAGGGGATCGAAAAATCCATTATTTTTGCGATATCTCTTACCGTTTTCGAGATAATCGACATTTTCCGATTTTAGTCTTTTTGGCACTCAAAATACACAAAATTTTTTAAGATTTTTTTTTTTTTCAATTTAGGACATTCAGCACTTGTTTTTTATATTTGGAAGCATAGATTTACCGGGTGTATTCCGATAGGGGATCGAAAAATCCATTATTTTTGCGATATCTCTTACCGTTTTCGAGATAATCGACATTTTCCGATTTTAGTCTTTTTGGCACCAAAATACACAAAATTTGCATAGATTTACCGGGTGTATTCCGATAGGGGATCGAAAAATCCATTATTTTTGCGATATCTCTTACCGTTTTCGAGATAATCGACATTTTCCGATTTTAGTCTTTTTGGCACTCAAAATACACAAAAATTTTTAAGATTTTTTTTTTTTCAATTTAGGACATTCAGCACTTGTTTTTTATATTTGGAATCATAAATTTACCAGGTGTATTCCGATAGGGGATCGAAAAATCCATTATTTTTGCGATATCTCTTACCGTTTTCGAGATAATCGACATTTTCCGATTTTAGTCTTTTTGGCACTCAAAATACACAAAATTTTTTAAGATTTTTTTTTTTTCAATTTAGGACATTCAGCACTTGTTTTTTATATTTGGAAGCATAGATTTACCGGGTGTATTCCGATAGGGGATCGAAAAATCCATTATTTTTGCGATATCTGTTACCGTTTTCGAGATAATCGACATTTTCCGATTTTAGTCTTTTTGGCACCAAAATACACAAAATTTGCATAGATTTACCGGGTGTATTCCGATAGGGGATCGAAAAATCCATTATTTTTGCGATATCTCTTACCGTTTTCGAGATAATCGACATTTTCCGATTTTAGTCTTTTTGGCACTCAAAATACACAAAAATTTTTAAGATTTTTTTTTTTTTCAATTTAGGACATTCAGCACTTGTTTTTTATATTTGGAAGCATAAATTTACCAGGTGTATTCGAAAAATCCATTATTTTTGCGATATCTCTTACCGTTTTCGAGATAATCGACATTTTCCGATTTTAGTCTTTTTGGCACTCAAAATACACAAAATTTTTTAAGATTTTTTTTTTTTCAATTTAGGACATTCAGCACTTGTTTTTTATATTTGGAAGCATAGATTTACCGGGTGTATTCCGATAGGGGATCGAAAAATCCATTATTTTTGCGATATCTCTTACCGTTTTCGAGATAATCGACATTTTCCGATTTTAGTCTTTTTGGCACCAAAATACACAAAATTTGCATAGATTTACCGGGTGTATTCCGATAGGGGATCGAAAAATCAATTATTTTTGCGATATCTCTTACCGTTTTCGAGATAATCGACATTTTCCGATTTTAGTGTTTTTGGCACCAAAATACACAAAATTTGCATAGATTTACCGGGTGTATTCCGATAGGGGATCGAAAAATCCATTATTTTTGCGATATCTCTTACCGTTTTCGAGATAATCGACATTTTCCGATTTTAGTCTTTTTGGCACTCAAAATACACAAAATTTTTTAAGATTTTTTTTTTTTCAATTTAGGACATTCAGCACTTGTTTTTTATATTTGGAAGCATAGATTTACCGGGTGTATTCCGATAGGGGATCGAAAAATCCATTATTTTTGCGATATCTCTTACCGTTTTCGAGATAATCGACATTTTCCGATTTTAGTCTTTTTGGCACCAAAATACACAAAATTTGCATAGATTTACCGGGTGTATTCCGATAGGGGATCGAAAAATCCATTATTTTTGCGATATCTCTTACCGTTTTCGAGATAATCGACATTTTCCGATTTTAGTCTTTTTGGCACTCAAAATACACAAAATTTTTTAAGATTTTTTTTTTTTTCAATTTAGGACATTCAGCACTTGTTTTTTATATTTGGAAGCATAGATTTACCGCGTGTATTCCGATAGGGGATCGAAAAATCCATTATTTTTGCGATATCTCTTACCGTTTTCGAGATAATCGACATTTTCCGATTTTAGTCTTTTTGGCACCAAAATACACAAAATTTGCATAGATTTACCGGGTGTATTCCGATAGGGGATCGAAAAATCCATTATTTTTGCGATATCTCTTACCGTTTTCGAGATAATCGACATTTTCCGATTTTAGTCTTTTTGGCACTCAAAATACACAAAAATTTTTAAGATTTTTTTTTTTTTCAATTTAGGACATTCAGCACTTGTTTTTTATATTTGGAAGCATAAATTTACCAGGTGTATTCCGATAGGGGATCGAAAAATCCATTATTTTTGCGATATCTCTTACCGTTTTCGAGATAATCGACATTTTCCGATTTTATTCTTTTTGGCACTCAAAATACACAAAATTTTTTAAGATTTTTTTTTTTTCAATTTAGGACATTCAGCACTTGTTTTTTATATTTGGAAGCATAGATTTACCGGGTGTATTCCGATAGGGGATCGAAAAATCCATTATTTTTGCGATATCTCTTACCGTTTTCGAGATAATCGACATTTTCCGATTTTAGTCTTTTTGGCACCAAAATACACAAAATTTGCATAGATTTACCGGGTGTATTCCGATAGGGGATCGAAAAATCCATTATTTTTGCGATATCTCTTACCGTTTTCGAGATAATCGACATTTTCCGATTTTAGTCTTTTTGGCACTCAAAATACACAAAAATTTTTAAGATTTTTTTTTTTTTCAATTTAGGACATTCAGCACTTGTTTTTTATATTTGGAAGCATAAATTTACCAGGTGTATTCGAAAAATCCATTATTTTTGCGATATCTCTTACCGTTTTCGAGATAATCGACATTTTCCGATTTTAGTCTTTTTGGCACTCAAAATACACAAAAATTTTTAAGATTTTTTTTTTTTTCAATTTAGGACATTCAGCACTTGTTTTTTATATTTGGAAGCATAGATTTACCGGGTGTGTTCCGATAGGGGTTCGAAAAATCCATTATTTTTGCGATATCTCTTACCGTTTTCGAGATAATCGACATTTTCCGATTTTAGTCTTTTTGGCACTCAAAATACACAAAATTGTTTAAGATTTTTTTTTTTTCAATTTAGGACATTCAGCACTTGTTTTTTATATTTGGAAGCATAGATTTACCGGGTGTATTCCGATAGGGGATCGAAAAATCCATTATTTTTGCGATATCTCTTACCGTTTTCGAGATAATCGACATTTTCCGATTTTAGTCTTTTTGGCACCAAAATACACAAAATTTGCATAGATTTACCGGGTGTATTCCGATAGGGGATCGAAAAATCCATTATTTTTGCGATATCTCTTACCGTTTTCGAGATAATCGACATTTTCCGATTTTAGTCTTTTTGGCACTCAAAATACACAAAATTTTTTAAGATTTTTTTTTTTTTCAATTTAGGACATTCAGCACTTGTTTTTTATATTTGGAAGCATAGATTTACCGGGTGTATTCCGATAGGGGATCGAAAAATCCATTATTTTTGCGATATCTCTTACCGTTTTCGAGATAATCGACATTTTCCGATTTTAGTCTTTTTGGCACTCAAAATACACAAAATTTTTTAAGATTTTTTTTTTTTTCAATTTAGGACATTCAGCACTTGTTTTTTATATTTGGAAGCATAGATTTACCGGGTGTATTCCGATAGGGGATCGAAAAATCCATTATTTTTGCGATATCTCTTACCGTTTTCGAGATAATCGACATTTTCCGATTTTAGTCTTTTTGGCACAAAAATACACAAAATTTGCATAGATTTACCGGGTGTATTCCGATAGGGTATCGAAAAATCCATTATTTTTGCGATATCTCTTACCGTTTTCGAGATAATCGACATTTTCCGATTTTAGTCTTTTTGGCACTCAAAATACACAAAATTTTTTAAGATTTTTTTTTTTTTCAATTTAGGACATTCAGCACTTGTTTTTTATATTTGGAAGCATAGATTTACCGGGTGTATTCCGATAGGGGATCGAAAAATCCATTATTTTTGCGATATCTCTTACCGTTTTCGAGATAATCGACATTTTCCGATTTTAGTCTTTTTGGCACCAAAATACACAAAATTTGCATAGATTTACCGGGTGTATTCCGATAGGGGATCGAAAAATCCATTATTTTTGCGATATCTCTTACCGTTTTCGAGATAATCGACATTTTCCGATTTTAGTCTTTTTGGCACTCAAAATACACAAAAATTTTTAAGATTTTTTTTTTTTTCAATTTAGGACATTCAGCACTTGTTTTTTATATTTGGAAGCATAGATTTACCGGGTGTATTCCGATAGGGGATCGAAAAATCCATTATTTTTGCGATATCTCTTACCGTTTTCGAGATAATCGACATTTTCCGATTTTAGTCTTTTTGGCACAAAAATACACAAAATTTGCATAGATTTACCGGGTGTATTCCGATAGGGTATCGAAAAATCCATTATTTTTGCGATATCTCTTACCGTTTTCGAGATAATCGACATTTTCCGATTTTAGTCTTTTTGGCACTCAAAATACACAAAATTGTTTAAGATTTTTTTTTTTTCAATTTAGGACATTCAGCACTTGTTTTTTATATTTGGAAGCATAGATTTACCGGGTGTATTCCGATAGGGGATCGAAAAATCCATTATTTTTGCGATATCTCTTACCGTTTTCGAGATAATCGACATTTTCCGATTTTAGTCTTTTTGGCACCAAAATACACAAAATTTGCATAGATTTACCGGGTGTATTCCGATAGGGGATCGAAAAATCCATTATTTTTGCGATATCTCTTACCGTTTTCGAGATAATCGACATTTTCCGATTTTAGTCTTTTTGGCACTCAAAATACACAAAATTTTTTAAGATTTTTTTTTTTTTCAATTTAGGACATTCAGCACTTGTTTTTTATATTTGGAAGCATAGATTTACCGGGTGTATTCCGATAGGGGATCGAAAAATCCATTATTTTTGCGATATCTCTTACCGTTTTCGAGATAATCGACATTTTCCGATTTTAGTCTTTTTGGCACTCAAAATACACAAAATTTTTTAAGATTTTTTTTTTTTTCAATTTAGGACATTCAGCACTTGTTTTTTATATTTGGAAGCATAGATTTACCGGGTGTATTCCGATAGGGGATCGAAAAATCCATTATTTTTGCGATATCTCTTACCGTTTTCGAGATAATCGACATTTTCCGATTTTAGTCTTTTTGGCACAAAAATACACAAAATTTGCATAGATTTACCGGGTGTATTCCGATAGGGTATCGAAAAATCCATTATTTTTGCGATATCTCTTACCGTTTTCGAGATAATCGACATTTTCCGATTTTAGTCTTTTTGGCACTCAAAATACACAAAATTTTTTAAGATTTTTTTTTTTTTCAATTTAGGACATTCAGCACTTGTTTTTTATATTTGGAAGCATAGATTTACCGGGTGTATTCCGATAGGGGATCGAAAAATCCATTATTTTTGCGATATCTCTTACCGTTTTCGAGATAATCGACATTTTCCGATTTTAGTCTTTTTGGCACCAAAATACACAAAATTTGCATAGATTTACCGGGTGTATTCCGATAGGGGATCGAAAAATCCATTATTTTTGCGATATCTCTTACCGTTTTCGAGATAATCGACATTTTCCCATTTTAGTCTTTTTGGCACTCAAAATACACAAAAATTTTTAAGATTTTTTTTTTTTTCAATTTAGGACATTCAGCACTTGTTTTTTATATTTGGAAGCATAGATTTACCGGGTGTATTCCGATAGGGGATCGAAAAATCCATTATTTTTGCGATATCTCTTACCGTTTTCGAGATAATCGACATTTTCCGATTTTAGTCTTTTTGGCACCAAAATACACAAAATTTGCATAGATTTACCGGGTGTATTCCGATAGGGGATCGAAAAATCCATTATTTTTGCGATATCTCTTACCGTTTTCGAGATAATCGACATTTTCCGATTTTAGTCTTTTTGGCACTCAAAATACACAAAAATTTTTAAGATTTTTTTTTTTTTCAATTTAGGACATTCAGCACTTGTTTTTTATATTTGGAAGCATAAATTTACCAGGTGTATTCCGATAGGGGATCGAAAAATCCATTATTTTTGCGATATCTCTTACCGTTTTCGAGATAATCGACATTTTCCGATTTTAGTCTTTTTGGCACTCAAAATACACAAAATTTTTTAAGATTTTTTTTTTTTCAATTTAGGACATTCAGCACTTGTTTTTTATATTTGGAAGCATAGATTTACCGGGTGTATTCCGATAGGGGATCGAAAAATCCATTATTTTTGCGATATCTCTTACCGTTTTCGAGATAATCGACATTTTCCGATTTTAGTCTTTTTGGCACCAAAATACACAAAATTTGCATAGATTTACCGGGTGTATTCCGATAGGGGATCGAAAAATCCATTATTTTTGCGATATCTCTTACCGTTTTCGAGATAATCGACATTTTCCGATTTTAGTCTTTTTGGCACTCAAAATACACAAAATTTTTTAAGATTTTTTTTTTTTTCAATTTAGGACATTCAGCACTTGTTTTTTATATTTGGAAGCATAGATTTACCGGGTGTATTCCGATAGGGGATCGAAAAATCCATTATTTTTGCGATATCTCTTACCGTTTTCGAGATAATCGACATTTTCCGATTTTAGTCTTTTTGGCACTCAAAATACACAAAATTTTTTAAGATTTTTTTTTTTTTCAATTTAGGACATTCAGCACTTGTTTTTTATATTTGGAAGCATAGATTTACCTGGTGTATTCCGATAGGGGATCGAAAAATCCATTATTTTTGCGATATCTCTTACCGTTTTCGAGATAATCGACATTTTCCGATTTTAGTCTTTTTGGCACCAAAATACACAAAATTTGCATAGATTTACCGGGTGTATTCCGATAGGGGATCGAAAAATCCATTATTTTTGCGATATCTCTTACCGTTTTCGAGATAATCGACATTTTCCGATTTTAGTCTTTTTGGCACTCAAAATACACAAAATTTTTTAAGATTTTTTTTTTTTTCAATTTAGGACATTCAGCACTTGTTTTTTATATTTGGAAGCATAGATTTACCGGGTGTATTCCGATAGGGGATCGAAAAATCCATTATTTTTGCGATATCTCTTACCGTTTTCGAGATAATCGACATTTTCCGATTTTAGTCTTTTTGGCACCAAAATACACAAAATTTGCATAGATTTACCGGGTGTATTCCGATAGGGGATCGAAAAATCCATTATTTTTGCGATATCTCTTACCGTTTTCGAGATAATCGACATTTTCCGATTTTAGTCTTTTTGGCACTCAAAATACACAAAAATTTTTAAGATTTTTTTTTTTTCAATTTAGGACATTCAGCACTTGTTTTTTATATTTGGAATCATAAATTTACCAGGTGTATTCCGATAGGGGATCGAAAAATCCATTATTTTTGCGATATCTCTTACCGTTTTCGAGATAATCGACATTTTCCGATTTTAGTCTTTTTGGCACTCAAAATACACAAAATTTTTTAAGATTTTTTTTTTTTCAATTTAGGACATTCAGCACTTGTTTTTTATATTTGGAAGCATAGATTTACCGGGTGTATTCCGATAGGGGATCGAAAAATCCATTATTTTTGCGATATCTGTTACCGTTTTCGAGATAATCGACATTTTCCGATTTTAGTCTTTTTGGCACCAAAATACACAAAATTTGCATAGATTTACCGGGTGTATTCCGATAGGGGATCGAAAAATCCATTATTTTTGCGATATCTCTTACCGTTTTCGAGATAATCGACATTTTCCGATTTTAGTCTTTTTGGCACTCAAAATACACAAAAATTTTTAAGATTTTTTTTTTTTTCAATTTAGGACATTCAGCACTTGTTTTTTATATTTGGAAGCATAAATTTACCAGGTGTATTCGAAAAATCCATTATTTTTGCGATATCTCTTACCGTTTTCGAGATAATCGACATTTTCCGATTTTAGTCTTTTTGGCACTCAAAATACACAAAATTTTTTAAGATTTTTTTTTTTTCAATTTAGGACATTCAGCACTTGTTTTTTATATTTGGAAGCATAGTTTTACCGGGTGTATCCCGAAAGGGGATCGAAAAATCCATTATTTTTGCGATATCTCTTACCGTTTTCGAGATAATCGACATTTTCCGATTTTAGTCTTTTTGGCACCAAAATACACAAAATTTGCATAGATTTACCGGGTGTATTCCGATAGGGGATCGAAAAATCCATTATTTTTGCGATATCTCTTACCGTTTTCGAGATAATCGACATTTTCCGATTTTAGTCTTTTTGGCACTCAAAATACACAACATTTTTTAAGATTTTTTTTTTTTTCAATTTAGGACATTCAGCACTTGTTTTTTATATTTGGAAGCATAGATTTACCGGGTGTATTCCGATAGGGGATCGAAAAATCCATTATTTTTGCGATATCTCTTACCGTTTTCGAGATAATCGACATTTTCCGATTTTAGTCTTTTTGGCACTCAAAATACACAAAATTTTTTAAGATTTTTTTTTTTTCAATTTAGGACATTCAGCACTTGTTTTTTATATTTGGAAGCATAGATTTACCGGGTGTATTCCGATAGGGGATCGAAAAATCCATTATTTTTGCGATATCTCTTACCGTTTTCGAGATAATCGACATTTTCCGATTTTAGTCTTTTTGGCACTCAAAATACACAAAATTTTTTAAGATTTTTTTTTTTTTTCAATTTAGGACATTCAGCACTTGTTTTTTATATTTGGAAGCATAGATTTACCGGGTGTATTCCGATAGGGGATCGAAAAATCCATTATTTTTGCGATATCTCTTACCGTTTTCGAGATAATCGACATTTTCCGATTTTAGTCTTTTTGGCACCAAAATACACAAAATTTGCATAGATTTACCGGGTGTATTCCGATAGGGGATCGAAAAATCCATTATTTTTGCGATATCTCTTACCGTTTTCGAGATAATCGACATTTTCCGATTTTAGTCTTTTTGGCACTCAAAATACACAAAATTTTTTAAGATTTTTTTTTTTTTCAATTTAGGACATTCAGCACTTGTTTTTTATATTCGGAAGCATAGATTTACCGGGTGTATTCCGATAGGGGATCGAAAAATCCATTATTTTTGCGATATCTCTTACCGTTTTCGAGATAATCGACATTTTCCGATTTTAGTCTTTTTGGCACCAAAATACACAAAATTTGCATAGATTTACCGGGTGTATTCCGATAGGGGATCGAAAAATCCATTATTTTTGCGATATCTCTTACCGTTTTCGAGATAATCGACATTTTCCGATTTTAGTCTTTTTGGCACTCAAAATACACAAAAATTTTTAAGATTTTTTTTTTTTCAATTTAGGACATTCAGCACTTGTTTTTTATATTTGGAAGCATAAATTTACCATGTGTATTCCGATAGGGGATCGAAAAATCCATTATTTTTGCGATATCTCTTACCGTTTTCGAGATAATCGACATTTTCCGATTTTAGTCTTTTTGGCACTCAAAATACACAAAATTTTTTAAGATTTTTTTTTTTTCAATTTAGGACATTCAGCACTTGTTTTTTATATTTGGAAGCATAGATTTACCGGGTGTATTCCGATAGGGGATCGAAAAATCCATTATTTTTGCGATATCTCTTACCGTTTTCGAGATAATCGACATTTTCCGATTTTAGTCTTTTTGGCACCAAAATACACAAAATTTGCATAGATTTACCGGGTGTATTCCGATAGGGGATCGAAAAATCAATTATTTTTGCGATATCTCTTACCGTTTTCGAGATAATCGACATTTTCCGATTTTAGTGTTTTTGGCACCAAAATACACAAAATTTGCATAGATTTACCGGGTGTATTCCGATAGGGGATCGAAAAATCCATTATTTTTGCGATATCTCTTACCGTTTTCGAGATAATCGACATTTTCCGATTTTAGTCTTTTTGGCACTCAAAATACACAAAAATTTTTAAGATTTTTTTTTTTTTCAATTTAGGACATTCAGCACTTGTTTTTTATATTTGGAAGCATAAATTTACCAGGTGTATTCCGATAGGGGATCGAAAAATCCATTATTTTTGCGATATCTCTTACCGTTTTCGAGATAATCGACATTTTCCGATTTTAGTCTTTTTGGCACTCAAAATACACAAAATTTTTTAAGATTTTTTTTTTTTCAATTTAGGACATTCAGCACTTGTTTTTTATATTTGGAAGCATAGATTTACCGGGTGTATTCCGATAGGGGATCGAAAAATCCATTATTTTTGCGATATCTCTTACCGTTTTCGAGATAATCGACATTTTCCGATTTTAGTCTTTTTGGCACCAAAATACACAAAATTTGCATAGATTTACCGGGTGTATTCCGATAGGGGATCGAAAAATCCATTATTTTTGCGATATCTCTTACCGTTTTCGAGATAATCGACATTTTCCGATTTTAGTCTTTTTGGCACTCAAAATACACAAAATTTTTTAAGATTTTTTTTTTTTTCAATTTAGGACATTCAGCACTTGTTTTTTATATTTGGAAGCATAGATTTACCGGGTGTATTCCGATAGGGGATCGAAAAATCCATTATTTTTGCGATATCTCTTACCGTTTTCGAGATAATCGACATTTTCCGATTTTAGTCTTTTTGGCACCAAAATACACAAAATTTGCATAGATTTACCGGGTGTATTCCGATAGGGGATCGAAAAATCCATTATTTTTGCGATATCTCTTACCGTTTTCGAGATAATCGACATTTTCCGATTTTAGTCTTTTTGGCACTCAAAATACACAAAAATTTTTAAGATTTTTTTTTTTTTCAATTTAGGACATTCAGCACTTGTTTTTTATATTTGGAAGCATAGATTTACCGGGTGTATTCCGATAGGGGATCGAAAAATCCATTATTTTTGCGATATCTCTTACCGTTTTCGAGATAATCGACATTTTCCGATTTTAGTCTTTTTGGCACCAAAATACACAAAATTTGCATAGATTTACCGGGTGTATTCCGATAGGGGATCGAAAAATCCATTATTTTTGCGATATCTCTTACCGTTTTCGAGATAATCGACATTTTCCGATTTTAGTCTTTTTGGCACTCAAAATACACAAAATTTTTTAAGATTTTTTTTTTTTTCAATTTAGGACATTCAGCACTTGTTTTTTATATTTGGAAGCATAGATTTACCGGGTGTATTCCGATAGGGGATCGAAAAATCCATTATTTTTGCGATATCTCTTACCGTTTTCGAGAAAATCGACATTTTCCGATTTTAGTCTTTTTGGCACCAAAATACACAAAATTTGCATAGATTTACCGGGTGTATTCCGATAGGGGATCGAAAAATCCATTATTTTTGCGATATCTCTTACCGTTTTCGAGATAATCGACATTTTCCGATTTTAGTCTTTTTGGCACTCAAAATACACAAAATTTTTTAAGATTTTTTTTTTTTTCAATTTAGGACATTCAGCACTTGTTTTTTATATTTGGAAGCATAGATTTACCGGGTGTATTCCGATAGGGGATCGAAAAATCCATTATTTTTGCGATATCTCTTACCGTTTTCGAGATAATCGACATTTTCCGATTTTAGTCTTTTTGGCACCAAAATACACAAAATTTGCATAGATTTACCGGGTGTATTCCGATAGGGGATCGAAAAATCCATTATTTTTGCGATATCTCTTACCGTTTTCGAGATAATCGACATTTTCCGATTTTAGTCTTTTTGGCACTCAAAATACACAAAAATTTTTAAGATTTTTTTTTTTTTCAATTTAGGACATTCAGCACTTGTTTTTTATATTTGGAAGCATAAATTTACCCGGTGTATTCCGATAGGGGATCGAAAAATCCATTATTTTTGCGATATCTCTTACCGTTTTCGAGATAATCGACATTTTCCGATTTTAGTCTTTTTGGCACTCAAAATACACAAAATTTTTTAAGATTTTTTTTTTTTCAATTTAGGACATTCAGCAGTTGTTTTTTATATTTGGAAGCATAGATTTACCGGGTGTATTCCGATAGGGGATCGAAAAATCCATTATTTTTGCGATATCTCTTACCGTTTTCGAGATAATCGACATTTTCCGATTTTAGTCTTTTTGGCACCAAAATACACAAAATTTGCATAGTTTTACCGGGTGTATTCCGATAGGGGATCGAAAAATCCATTATTTTTGCGATATCTCTTACCGTTTTCGAGATAATCGACATTTTCCGATTTTAGTCTTTTTGGCACTCAAAATACACAAAATTTTTTAAGATTTTTTTTTTTTCAATTTAGGACATTCAGCACTTGTTTTTTATATTTGGAAGCATAGATTTACCGGGTGTATTCCGATAGGGGATCGAAAAATCCATTATTTTTGCGATATCTCTTACCGTTTTCGAGATAATCGACATTTTCCGATTTTAGTCTTTTTGGCACCAAAATACACAAAATTTGCATAGATTTACCGGGTGTATTCCGATAGGGGATCGAAAAATCCATTATTTTTGCGATATCTCTTACCGTTTTCGAGATAATCGACATTTTCCGATTTTAGTCTTTTTGGCACTCAAAATACACAAAATTTTTTAAGATTTTTTTTTTTTTCAATTTAGGACATTCAGCACTTGTTTTTTATATTTGGAAGCATAGATTTATCGGGTGTATTCCGATAGGGGATCGAAAAATCCATTATTTTTGCGATATCTCTTACCGTTTTCGAGATAATCGACATTTTCCGATTTTAGTCTTTTTGGCACCAAAATACACAAAATTTGCATAGATTTACCGGGTGTATTCCGATAGGGGATCGAAAAATCCATTATTTTTGCGATATCTCTTACCGTTTTCGAGATAATCGACATTTTCCGATTTTAGTCTTTTTGGCACTCAAAATACACAAAATTTTTTAAGATTTTTTTTTTTTTCAATTTAGGACATTCAGCACTTGTTTTTTATATTTGGAAGCATAGATTTACCGCGTGTATTCCGATAGGGGATCGAAAAATCCATTATTTTTGCGATATCTCTTACCGTTTTCGAGATAATCGACATTTTCCGATTTTAGTCTTTTTGGCACCAAAATACACAAAATTTGCATAGATTTACCGGGTGTATTCCGATAGGGGATCGAAAAATCCATTATTTTTGCGATATCTCTTACCGTTTTCGAGATAATCGACATTTTCCGATTTTAGTCTTTTTGGCACTCAAAATACACAAAAATTTTTAAGATTTTTTTTTTTTTCAATTTAGGACATTCAGCACTTGTTTTTTATATTTGGAAGCATAAATTTACCAGGTGTATTCCGATAGGGGATCGAAAAATCCATTATTTTTGCGATATCTCTTACCGTTTTCGAGATAATCGACATTTTCCGATTTTATTCTTTTTGGCACTCAAAATACACAAAATTTTTTAAGATTTTTTTTTTTTCAATTTAGGACATTCAGCACTTGTTTTTTATATTTGGAAGCATAGATTTACCGGGTGTATTCCGATAGGGGATCGAAAAATCCATTATTTTTGCGATATCTCTTACCGTTTTCGAGATAATCGACATTTTCCGATTTTAGTCTTTTTGGCACCAAAATACACAAAATTTGCATAGATTTACCGGGTGTATTCCGATAGGGGATCGAAAAATCCATTATTTTTGCGATATCTCTTACCGTTTTCGAGATAATCGACATTTTCCGATTTTAGTCTTTTTGGCACTCAAAATACACAAAAATTTTTAAGATTTTTTTTTTTTTCAATTTAGGACATTCAGCACTTGTTTTTTATATTTGGAAGCATAAATTTACCAGGTGTATTCGAAAAATCCATTATTTTTGCGATATCTCTTACCGTTTTCGAGATAATCGACATTTTCCGATTTTAGTCTTTTTGGCACTCAAAATACACAAAAATTTTTAAGATTTTTTTTTTTTTCAATTTAGGACATTCAGCACTTGTTTTTTATATTTGGAAGCATAGATTTACCGGGTGTATTCCGATAGGGGATCGAAAAATCCATTATTTTTGCGATATCTCTTACCGTTTTCGAGATAATCGACATTTTCCGATTTTAGTCTTTTTGGCACTCAAAATACACAAAATTTTTTAAGATTTTTTTTTTTTTCAATTTAGGACATTCAGCACTTGTTTTTGATATTTGGAAGCATAGATTTACCGGGTGTATTCCGATAGGGGATCGAAAAATCCATTATTTTTGCGATATCTCTTACCGTTTTCGAGATAATCGACATTTTCCGATTTTAGTCTTTTTGGCACCAAAATACTCAAAATTTGCATAGATTTACCGGGTGTATTCCGATAGGGGATCGAAAAATCCATTATTTTTGCGATATCTCTTACCGTTTTCGAGATAATCGACATTTTCCGATTTTAGTCTTTTTGGCACTCAAAATACACAAAATTTTTTAAGATTTTTTTTTTTTTCAATTTAGGACATTCAGCACTTGTTTTTTATATTTGGAAGCATAGATTTACCGGGTGTATTCCGATAGGGGATCGAAAAATCCATTATTTTTGCGATATCTCTTACCGTTTTCGAGATAATCGACATTTTCCGATTTTAGTCTTTTTGGCACCAAAATACACAAAATTTGCATAGATTTACCGGGTGTATTCCGATAGGGGATCGAAAAATCCATTATTTTTGCGATATCTCTTACCGTTTTCGAGATAATCGACATTTTCCGATTTTAGTCTTTTTGGCACTCAAAATACACAAAATTTTTTAAGATTTTTTTTTTTTTCAATTTAGGACATTCAGCACTTGTTTTTTATATTTGGAAGCATAGATTTACCGGGTGTATTCCGATAGGGGATCGAAAAATCCATTATTTTTGCGATATCTCTTACCGTTTTCGAGATAATCGACATTTTCCGATTTTAGTCTTTTTGGCACTCAAAATACACAAAATTTTTTAAGATTTTTTTTTTTTTCAATTTAGGACATTCAGCACTTGTTTTTTATATTTGGAAGCATAGATTTACCGGGTGTATTCCGATAGGGGATCGAAAAATCCATTATTTTTGCGATATCTCTTACCGTTTTCGAGATAATCGACATTTTCCGATTTTAGTCTTTTTGGCACTCAAAATACACAAAATTTTTTAAGATTTTTTTTTTTTCAATTTAGGACATTCAGCACTTGTTTTTTATATTTGGAAGCATAGATTTACCGGGTGTATTCCGATAGGGGATCGAAAAATCCATTATTTTTGCGATATCTCTTACCGTTTTCGAGATAATCGACATTTTCCGATTTTAGTCTTTTTGGCACCAAAATACACAAAATTTGCATAGATTTACAAGGTGTATTCCGATAGGGGATCGAAAAATCCATTATTTTTGCGATATCTCTTACCGTTTTCGAGATAATCGACATTTTCCGATTTTAGTCTTTTTGGCACCAAAATACACAAAATTTGCATAGATTTACCGGGTGTATTCCGATAGGGGATCGAAAAATCCATTATTTTTGCGATATCTCTTACCGTTTTCGAGATAATCGACATTTTCCGATTTTAGTCTTTTTGGCACTCAAAATACACAAAAATTTTTAAGATTTTTTTTTTTTTCAATTTAGGACATTCAGCACTTGTTTTTTATATATGGAAGCATAGATTTACCGGGTGTATTCCGATAGGGGATCGAAAAATCCATTATTTTTGCGATATCTCTTACCGTTTTCGAGATAATCGACATTTTCCGATTTTAGTCTTTTTGGCACTCAAAATACACAAAATTTTTTAAGATTTTTTTTTTTTCAATTTAGGACATTCAGCACTTGTTTTTTATATTTGGAAGCATAGATTTACCGGGTGTATTCCGATAGGGGATCGAAAAATCCATTATTTTTGCGATATCTCTTACCGTTTTCGAGATAATCGACATTTTCCGATTTTAGTCTTTTTGGCACCAAAATACACAAAATTTGCATAGATTTACCGGGTGTATTCCGATAGGGGATCGAAAAATCCATTATTTTTGCGATATCTGTTACCGTTTTCGAGATAATCGACATTTTCCGATTTTAGTCTTTTTGGCACTCAAAATACACAAAATTTTTTAAGATTTTTTTTTTTTTCAATTTAGGACATTCAGCACTTGTTTTTTATATTTGGAAGCATAGATTTACCGGGTTTATTCCGATAGGGGATCGAAAAATCCATTATTTTTGCGATATCTCTTACCGTTTTCGAGATAATCGACATTTTCCGATTTTAGTCTTTTTGGCACCAAAATACACA
Organism: Rhagonycha lutea; assembly: GCA_958510855.1. NCBI lineage: Eukaryota > Metazoa > Arthropoda > Insecta > Coleoptera > Cantharidae > Rhagonycha > Rhagonycha lutea. The sequence goes on from OY294042.1 coordinate 32,341,658, forward strand.
AAATTTGCATAGATTTACCGGGTGTATTCCGATAGGGGATCGAAAAATCCATTATTTTTGCGATATCTCTTACCGTTTTCGAGATAATCGACATTTTCCGATTTTAGTCTTTTTGGCACTCAAAATACACAAAATTTTTTAAGATTTTTTTTTTTTCAATTTAGGACATTCAGCACTTGTTTTTTATATTTGGAAGCATAGATTTACCGGGTGTATTCCGATAGGGGATCGAAAAATCCATTATTTTTGCGATATCTCTTACCGTTTTCGAGATAATCGACATTTTCCGATTTTAGTCTTTTTGGCACTCAAAATACACAAAAATTTTTAAGATTTTTTTTTTTTTCAATTTAGGACATTCAGCACTTGTTTTTTATATTTGGAAGCATAGATTTACCGGGTGTATTCCGATAGGGGATCGAAAAATCCATTATTTTTGCGATATCTCTTACCGTTTTCGAGATAATCGACATTTTCCGATTTTAGTCTTTTTGGCACTCAAAATACACAAAATTTTTTAAGATTTTTTTTTTTTCAATTTAGGACATTCAGCACTTGTTTTTTATATTTGGAAGCATAGATTTACAGGGTGTATTCCGATAGGGGATCGAAAAATCCATTATTTTTGCGATATCTCTTACCGTTTTCGAGATAATCGACATTTTCCGATTTTAGTCTTTTTGGCACCAAAATACACAAAATTTGCATAGATTTACCGGGTGTATTCCGATAGGGGATCGAAAAATCCATTATTTTTGCGATATCTCTTACCGTTTTCGAGATAATCGACATTTTCCGATTTTAGTCTTTTTGGCACTCAAAATACACAAAATTTTTTAAGATTTTTTTTTTTTTCAATTTAGGACATTCAGCACTTGTTTTTTATATTTGGAAGCATAGATTTACCGGGTGTATTCCGATAGGGGATCGAAAAATCCATTATTTTTGCGATATCTCTTACCGTTTTCGAGATAATCGACATTTTCCGATTTTAGTCTTTTTGGCACCAAAATACACAAAATTTGCATAGATTTACCGGGTGTATTCCGATAGGGGATCGAAAAATCCATTATTTTTGCGATATCTCTTACCGTTTTCGAGATAATCGACATTTTCCGATTTTAGTCTTTTTGGCACTCAAAATACACAAAATTTTTTAAGATTTTTTTTTTTTTCAATTTAGGACATTCAGCACTTGTTTTTTATATTTGGAAGCATAAATTTACCGGGTGTATTCCGATAGGGGATCGAAAAATCCATTATTTTTGCGATATCTCTTACCGTTTTCGAGATAATCGACATTTTCCGATTTTAGTCTTTTTGGCACCAAAATACACAAAATTTGCATAGATTTACCGGGTGTATTCCGATAGGGGATCGAAAAATCCATTATTTTTGCGATATCTCTTACCGTTTTCGAGATAATCGACATTTTCCGATTTTAGTCTTTTTGGCACTCAAAATACACAAAAATTTTTAAGATTTTTTTTTTTTTCAATTTAGGACATTCAGCACTTGTTTTTTATATTTGGAAGCATAAATTTACCAGGTGTATTCCGATAGGGGATCGAAAAATCCATTATTTTTGCGATATCTCTTACCGTTTTCGAGATAATCGACATTTTCCGATTTTAGTCTTTTTGGCACTCAAAATACACAAAATTTTTTAAGATTTTTTTTTTTTCAATTTAGGACATTCAGCACTTGTTTTTTATATTTGGAAGCATAGATTTACCGGGTGTATTCCGATAGGGGATCGAAAAATCCATTATTTTTGCGATATCTCTTACCGTTTTCGAGATAATCGACATTTTCCGATTTTAGTCTTTTTGGCACTCAAAATACACAAAATTTTTTAAGATTTTTTTTTTTTCAATTTAGGACATTCAGCACTTGTTTTTTATATTTGGAAGCATAGATTTACCGGGTGTATTCCGATAGGGGATCGAAAAATCCATTATTTTTGCGATATCTCTTACCGTTTTCGAGATAATCGACATTTTCCGATTTTAGTCTTTTTGGCACTCAAAATACACAAAATTTTTTAAGATTTTTTTTTTTTTCAATTTAGGACATTCAGCACTTGTTTTTTATATTTGGAAGCATAGATTTACCGGGTGTATTCCGATAGGGGATCGAAAAATCCATTATTTTTGCGATATCTCTTACCGTTTTCGAGATAATCGACATTTTCCGATTTTAGTCTTTTTGGCACCAAAATACACAAAATTTGCATAGATTTACCGGGTGTATTCCGATAGGGGATCGAAAAATCCATTATTTTTGCGATATCTCTTACCGTTTTCGAGATAATCGACATTTTCCGATTTTAGTCTTTTTGGCACTCAAAATACACAAAATTTTTTAAGATTTTTTTTATTTCAATTTAGGACATTCAGCACTTGTTTTTTATATTTGGAAGCATAGATTTACCGGGTGTATTCCGATAGGGGATCGAAAAATCCATTATTTTTGCGATATCTCTTACCGTTTTCGAGATAATCGACATTTTCCGATTTTAGTCTTTTTGGCACCAAAATACACAAAATTTGCATAGATTTACCGGGTGTATTCCGATAGGGGATCGAAAAATCCATTATTTTTGCGATATCTCTTACCGTTTTCGAGATAATCGACATTTTCCGATTTTAGTCTTTTTGGCACTCAAAATACACAAAATATTTTAAGATTTTTTTTTTTTCAATTTAGGACATTCAGCACTTGTTTTTTATATTTGGAAGCATAGATTTACCGGGTGTATTCCGATAGGGGATCGAAAAATCCATTATTTTTGCGATATCTCTTACCGTTTTCGAGATAATCGACATTTTCCGATTTTAGTCTTTTTGGCACTCAAAATACACAAAATTTTTTAAGATTTTTTTTTTTTCAATTTAGGACATTCAGCACTTGTTTTTTATATTTGGAAGCATAGATTTACCGGGTGTATTCCGATAGGGGATCGAAAAATCCATTATTTTTGCGATATCTCTTACCGTTTTCGAGATAATCGACATTTTCCGATTTTAGTCTTTTTGGCACTCAAAATACACAAAATTTTTTAAGATTTTTTTTTTTTTCAATTTAGGACATTCACCACTTGTTTTTTATATTTGGAAGCATAGATTTACCGGGTGTATTCCGATAGGGGATCGAAAAATCCATTATTTTTGCGATATCTCTTACCGTTTTCGAGATAATCGACATTTTCCGATTTTAGTCTTTTTGGCACCAAAATACACAAAATTTGCATAGATTTACCGGGTGTATTCCGATAGGGGATCGAAAAATCCATTATTTTTGCGATATCTCTTACCGTTTTCGAGATAATCGACATTTTCCGATTTTAGTCTTTTTGGCACTCAAAATACACAAAAATTTTTAAGATTTTTTTTTTTTTCAATTTAGGACATTCAGCACTTGTTTTTTATATTTGGAAGCATAAATTTACCAGGTGTATTCCGATAGGGGATCGAAAAATCCATTATTTTTGCGATATCTCTTACCGTTTTCGAGATAATCGACATTTTCCGATTTTAGTCTTTTTGGCACTCAAAATACACAAAATTTTTTAAGATTTTTTTTTTTTCAATTTAGGACATTCAGCACTTGTTTTTTATATTTGGAAGCATAGATTTAACGGGTGTATTCCGATAGGGGATCGAAAAATCCATTATTTTTGCGATATCTCTTACCGTTTTCGAGATAATCGACATTTTCCGATTTTAGTCTTTTTGGCACCAAAATACACAAAATTTGCATAGATTTACCGGGTGTATTCCGATAGGGGATCGAAAAATCCATTATTTTTGCGATATCTCTTACCGTTTTCGAGATAATCGACATTTTCCGATTTTAGTCTTTTTGGCACTCAAAATACACAAAAATTTTTAAGATTTTTTTTTTTTTCAATTTAGGACATTCAGCACTTGTTTTTTATATTTGGAAGCATAAATTTACCAGGTGTATTCCGATAGGGGATCGAAAAATCCATTATTTTTGCGATATCTCTTACCGTTTTCGAGATAATCGACATTTTCCGATTTTAGTCTTTTTGGCACTCAAAATACACAAAATTTTTTAAGATTTTTTTTTTTTCAATTTAGGACATTCAGCACTTGTTTTTTATATTTGGAAGCATAGATTTAACGGGTGTATTCCGATAGGGGATCGAAAAATCCATTATTTTTGCGATATCTCTTACCGTTTTCGAGATAATCGACATTTTCCGATTTTAGTCTTTTTGGCACCAAAATACACAAAATTTGCATAGATTTACCGGGTGTATTCCGATAGGGGATCGAAAAATCCATTATTTTTGCGATATCTCTTACCGTTTTCGAGATAATCGACATTTTCCGATTTTAGTCTTTTTGGCACTCAAAATACACAAAATTTTTTAAGATTTTTTTTTTTTTCAATTTAGGACATTCAGCACTTGTTTTTTATATTTGGAAGGATAGATTTACCGGGTGTATTCCGATAGGGGATCGAAAAATCCATTATTTTTGCGATATCTCTTACCGTTTTCGAGATAATCGACATTTTCCGATTTTAGTCTTTTTGGCACCAAAATACACAAAATTTGCATAGATTTACCGGGTGTATTCCGATAGGGGATCGAAAAATCCATTATTTTTGCGATATCTCTTACCGTTTTCGAGATAATCGACATTTTCCGATTTTAGTCTTTTTGGCACTCAAAATACACAAAATTTTTTAAGATTTTTTTTTTTTTCAATTTAGGACATTCAGCACTTGTTTTTTATATTTGGAAGCATAGATTTACCGGGTGTATTCCGATAGGGGATCGAAAAATCCATTATTTTTGCGATATCTCTTACCGTTTTCGAGATAATCGACATTTTCCGATTTTAGTCTTTTTGGCACCAAAATACACAAAATTTGCATAGATTTACCGGGTGTATTCCGATAGGGGATCGAAAAATCCATTATTTTTGCGATATCTCTTACCGTTTTCGAGATAATCGACATTTTCCGATTTTAGTCTTTTTGGCACTCAAAATACACAAAAATTTTTAAGATTTTTTTTTTTTTCAATTTAGGACATTCAGCACTTGTTTTTTATATTTGGAAGCATAAATTTACCAGGTGTATCCCGATAGGGGATCGAAAAATCCATTATTTTTGCGATATCTCTTACCGTTTTCGAGATAATCGACATTTTCCGATTTTAGTCTTTTTGGCACTCAAAATACACAAAATTTTTTAAGATTTTTTTTTTTTCAATTTAGGACATTCAGCACTTGTTTTTTATATTTGGAAGCATAGATTTACCGGGTGTATTCCGATGGGGGATCGAAAAATCCATTATTTTTGCGATATCTCTTACCGTTTTCGAGATAATCGACATTTTCCGATTTTAGTCTTTTTGGCACCAAAATACACAAAATTTGCATAGCTTTACCGGGTGTATTCCGATAGGGGATCGAAAAATCCATTATTTTTGCGATATCTCTTACCGTTTTCGAGATAATCGACATTTTCCGATTTTAGTCTTTTTGGCACCAAAATACACAAAATTTGCATAGATTTACCGGGTGTATTCCGATAGGGGATCGAAAAATCCATTATTTTTGCGATATCTCTTACCGTTTTCGAGATAATCGACATTTTCCGATTTTAGTCTTTTTGGCACCAAAATACACAAAATTTGCATAGATTTACCGGGTGTATTCCGATAGGGGATCGAAAAATCCATTATTTTTGCGATATCTCTTACCGTTTCCGAGATAATCGACATTTTCCGATTTTAGTCTTTTTGGCACTCAAAATACACAAAATTTTTTAAGATTTTTTTTTTTTCAATTTAGGACATTCAGCACTTGTTTTTTATATTTGAAAGCATAGATTTACCGGGTGTATTCCGATAGGGGATCGAAAAATCCATTATTTTTGCGATATCTCTTACCGTTTTCGAGATAATCGACATTTTCCGATTTTAGTCTTTTTGGCACCAAAATACACAAAATTTGCATAGATTTACCGGGTGTATTCCGATAGGGGATCGAAAAATCCATTATTTTTGCGATATCTCTTACCGTTTTCGAGATAATCGACATTTTCCGATTTTAGTCTTTTTGGCACTCAAAATACACAAAATTTTTTAAGATTTTTTTTTTTTTCAATTTAGGACATTCAGCACTTGTTTTTTATATTTGGAAGGATAGATTTACCGGGTGTATTCCGATAGGGGATCGAAAAATCCATTATTTTTGCGATATCTCTTACCGTTTTCGAGATAATCGACATTTTCCGATTTTAGTCTTTTTGGCACCAAAATACACAAAATTTGCATAGATTTACCGGGTGTATTCCGATAGGGGATCGAAAAATCCATTATTTTTGCGATATCTCTTACCGTTTTCGAGATAATCGACATTTTCCGATTTTAGTCTTTTTGGCACTCAAAATACACAAAATTTTTTAAGATTTTTTTTTTTTTCAATTTAGGACATTCAGCACTTGTTTTTTATATTTGGAAGCATAGATTTACCGGGTGTATTCCGATAGGGGATCGAAAAATCCATTATTTTTGCGATATCTCTTACCGTTTTCGAGATAATCGACATTTTCCGATTTTAGTCTTTTTGGCACCAAAATACACAAAATTTGCATAGCTTTACCGGGTGTATTCCGATAGGGGATCGAAAAATCCATTATTTTTGCGATATCTCTTACCGTTTTCGAGATAATCGACATTTTCCGATTTTAGTCTTTTTGGCACTCAAAATACACAAAAATTTTTAAGATTTTTTTTTTTTTCAATTTAGGACATTCAGCACTTGTTTTTTATATTTGGAAGCATAAATTTACCAGGTGTATCCCGATAGGGGATCGAAAAATCCATTATTTTTGCGATATCTCTTACCGTTTTCGAGAAAATCGACATTTTCCGATTTTAGTCTTTTTGGCACTCAAAATACACAAAATTTTTTAAGATTTTTTTTTTTTCAATTTAGGACATTCAGCACTTGTTTTTTATATTTGGAAGCATAGATTTACCGGGTGTATTCCGATGGGGGATCGAAAAATCCATTATTTTTGCGATATCTCTTACCGTTTTCGAGATAATCGACATTTTCCGATTTTAGTCTTTTTGGCACCAAAATACACAAAATTTGCATAGCTTTACCGGGTGTATTCCGATAGGGGATCGAAAAATCCATTATTTTTGCGATATCTCTTACCGTTTTCGAGATAATCGACATTTTCCGATTTTAGTCTTTTTGGCACCAAAATACACAAAATTTGCATAGATTTACCGGGTGTATTCCGATAGGGGATCGAAAAATCCATTATTTTTGCGATATCTCTTACCGTTTCCGAGATAATCGACATTTTCCGATTTTAGTCTTTTTGGCACTCAAAATACACAAAATTTTTTAAGATTTTTTTTTTTTCAATTTAGGACATTCAGCACTTGTTTTTTATATTTGAAAGCATAGATTTACCGGGTGTATTCCGATAGGGGATCGAAAAATCCATTATTTTTGCGATATCTCTTACCGTTTTCGAGATAATCGACATTTTCCGATTTTAGTCTTTTTGGCACCAAAATACACAAAATTTGCATAGATTTACCGGGTGTATTCCGATAGGGGATCGAAAAATCCATTATTTTTGCGATATCTCTTACCGTTTTCGAGATAATCGACATTTTCCGATTTTAGTCTTTTTGGCACTCAAAATACACAAAATTTTTTAAGATTTTTTTTTTTTTCAATTTAGGACATTCAGCACTTGTTTTTTATATTTGGAAGCATAGATTTACCGGGTGTATTCCGATAGGGGATCGAAAAATCCATTATTTTTGCGATATCTCTTACCGTTTTCGAGATAATCGACATTTTCCGATTTTAGTCTTTTTGGTACCAAAATACACAAAATTTGCATAGATTTACCGGGTGTATTCCGATAGGGGATCGAAAAATCCATTATTTTTGCGATATCTCTTACCGTTTTCGAGATAATCGACATTTTCCGATTTTAGTCTTTTTGGCACCAAAATACACAAAATTTGCATAGATTTACCGGGTGTATTCCGATAGGGGATCGAAAAATCCATTATTTTTGCGATATCTCTTACCGTTTTCGAGATAATCGACATTTTCCGATTTTAGTCTTTTTGGCACTCAAAATACACAAAATTTTTTAAGATTTTTTTTTTTTTCAATTTAGGACATTCAGCACTTGTTTTTTATATTTGGAAGCATAGATTTACCGGGTGTATTCCGATAGGGGATCGAAAAATCCATTATTTTTGCGATATCTCTTACCGTTTTCGAGATAATCGACATTTTCCGATTTTAGTCTTTTTGGCACCAAAATACACAAAATTTGCATAGATTTACCGGGTGTATTCCGATAGGGGATCGAAAAATCCATTATTTTTGCGATATCTCTTACCGTTTTCGAGATAATCGACATTTTCCGATTTTAGTCTTTTTGGCACTCAAAATACACAAAAATTTTTAAGATTTTTTTTTTTTCAATTTAGGACATTCAGTACTTGTTTTTTATATTTGGAAGCATAAATTTACCAGGTGTACTCCGATAGGGGATCGAAAAATCCATTATTTTTGCGATATCTCTTACCGTTTTCGAGATAATCGACATTTTCCGATTTTAGTCTTTTTGGCACTCAAAATACACAAAATTTTTTAAGATTTTTTTTTTTTCAATTTAGGACATTCAGCACTTGTTTTTTATATTTGGAAGCATAGATTTACCGGGTGTATTCCGATAGGGGATCGAAAAATCCATTATTTTTGCGATATCTCTTACCGTTTTCGAGATAATCGACATTTTCCGATTTTAGTCTTTTTGGCACCAAAATACACAAAATTTCCATAGATTTACCGGGTGTATTCCGATAGGGGATCGAAAAATCCATTATTTTTGCGATATCTCTTACCGTTTTCGAGATAATCGACATTTTCCGATTTTAGTCTTTTTGGCACTCAAAATACACAAAATTTTTTAAGATTTTTTTTTTTTTCAATTTAGGACATTCAGCACTTGTTTTTTATATTTGGAAGCATAGATTTACCGGGTGTATTCCGATAGGGGATCGAAAAATCCATTATTTTTGCGATATCTCTTACCGTTTTCGAGATAATCGACATTTTCCGATTTTAGTCTTTTTGGCACCAAAATACACAAAATTTGCATAGATTTACCGGGTGTATTCCGATAGGGGATCGAAAAATCCATTATTTTTGCGATATCTCTTACCGTTTTCGAGATAATCGACATTTTCCGATTTTAGTCTTTTTGGCACCAAAATACACAAAATTTGCATAGATTTACCGGGTGTATTCCGATAGGGGATCGAAAAATCCATTATTTTTGCGATATCTCTTACCGTTTTCGAGATAATCGACATTTTCCGATTTTAGTCTTTTTGGCACTCAAAATACACAAAATTTTTTAAGATTTTTTTTTTTTCAATTTAGGACATTCAGCACTTGTTTTTTATATTTGGAAGCATAGATTTACCGGGTGTATTCCGATAGGGGATCGAAAAATCCATTATTTTTGCGATATCTCTTACCGTTTTCGAGATAATCGACATTTTCCGATTTTAGTCTTTTTGGCACCAAAATACACAAAATTTGCATAGATTTACCGGGTGTATTCCGATAGGGGATCGAAAAATCCATTATTTTTGCGATATCTCTTACCGTTTTCGAGATAATCGACATTTTCCGATTTTAGTCTTTTTGGCACTCAAAATACACAAAATTTTTTAAGATTTTTTTTTTTTCAATTTAGGACATTCATTAAATCCATTATTTTTGCGATATCTCTTACCGTTTTCGAGATAATCGACATTTTCCGATTTTAGTCTTTTTGGCACTCAAAATACACAAAAATTTTTAAGATTTTTTTTTTTTTCAATTTAGGACATTCAGCACTTGTTTTTTATATTTGGAAGCATAGATTTACCGGGTGTATTCCGATAGGGGATCGAAAAATCCATTATTTTTGCGATATCTCTTACCGTTTTCGAGATAATCGACATTTTCCGATTTTAGTCTTTTTGGCACTCAAAATACACAAAAATTTTTAAGATTTTTTTTTTTTTCAATTTAGGACATTCAGCACTTGTTTTTTATATTTGGAAGCATAGATTTACCGGGTGTATTCCGATAGGGGATCGAAAAATCCATTATTTTTGCGATATCTTTTACCGTTTTCGAGATAATCGACATTTTCCGATTTTAGTCTTTTTGGCACTCAAAATACACAAAAATTTTTAAGATTTTTTTTTTTTCAATTTAGGACATTCAGCACTTGTTTTTTATATTTGGAAGCATAGATTTACCGGGTGTATTCCGATAGGGGATCGAAAAATCCATTATTTTTGCGATATCTTTTACCGTTTTCGAGATAATCGACATTTTCCGATTTTAGTCTTTTTGGCACTCAAAATACACAAAATTTTTTAAGATTTTTTTTTTTTCAATTTAGGACATTCAGCACTTGTTTTTTATATTTGGAAGCATAGATTTACCGGGTGTATTCCGATAGGGGATCGAAAAATCCACTATTTTTGCGATATCTCTTACCGTTTTCGAGATAATCGACATTTTCCGATTTTAGTCTTTTTGGCACTCAAAATACACAAAATTTTTTAAGATTTTTGTTTTTTCAATTTAGGACATTCAGCACTTGTTTTTTATATTTGGAAGCATAGATTTACCGGGTGTATTCCGATAGGGGATCGAAAAATCCATTATTTTTGCGATATCTCTTACCGTTTTCGAGATAATCGACATTTTCCGATTTTAGTCTTTTTGGCACCAAAATACACAAAATTTGCATAGATTTACCGGGTGTATTCCGATAGGGGATCGAAAAATCCATTATTTTTGCGATATCTCTTACCGTTTTCGAGATAATCGACATTTTCCGATTTTAGTCTTTTTGGCACTCAAAATACACAAAATTTTTTAAGATTTTTTTTTTTTTCAATTTAGGACATTCAGCACTTGTTTTTTATATTTGGAAGCATAGATTTACCGGGTGTATTCCGATAGGGGATCGAAAAATCCATTATTTTTGCGATATCTCTTACCGTTTTCGAGATAATCGACATTTTCCGATTTTAGTCTTTTTGGCACCAAAATACACAAAATTTGCATAGATTTACCGGGTGTATTCCGATAGGGGATCGAAAAATCCATTATTTTTGCGATATCTCTTACCGTTTTCGAGATAATCGACATTTTCCGATTTTAGTCTTTTTGGCACCAAAATACACAAAATTTGCATAGATTTACCGGGTGTATTCCGATAGGGGATCGAAAAATCCATTATTTTTGCGATATCTCTTACCGTTTTCGAGATAATCGACATTTTCCGATTTTAGTCTTTTTGGCACTCAAAATACACAAAATTTTTAAGATTTTTTTTTTTTTCAATTTAGGACATTCAGCACTTGTTTTTTATATTTGGAAGCATAGATTTACCGGGTGTATTCCGATAGGGGATCGAAAAATCCATTATTTTTGCGATATCTCTTACCGTTTTCGAGATAATCGACATTTTCCGATTTTAGTCTTTTTGGCACCAAAATACACAAAATTTGCATAGATTTACCGGGTGTATTCCGATAGGGGATCGAAAAATCCATTATTTTTGCGATATCTCTTACCGTTTTCGAGATAATCGACATTTTCCGATTTTAGTCTTTTTGGCACTCAAAATACACAAAAATTTTTAAGATTTTTTTTTTTTTCAATTTAGGACATTCAGTACTTGTTGTATATATTTGGAAGCATAAATTTACCAGGTGTACTCCGATAGGGGATCGAAAAATCCATTATTTTTGCGATATCTCTTACCGTTTTCGAGATAATCGACATTTTCCGATTTTAGTCTTTTTGGCACTCAAAATACACAAAATTTTTTAAGATTTTTTTTTTTTCCAATTTAGGACATTCAGCACTTGTTTTTTATATTTGGAAGCATAGATTTACCGGGTGTATTCCGATAGGGGATCGAAAAATCCATTATTTTTGCGATATCTCTTACCGTTTTCGAGATAATCGACATTTTCCGATTTTAGTCTTTTTGGCACCAAAATACACAAAATTTGCATAGATTTACCGGGTGTATTCCGATAGGGGATCGAAAAATCCATTATTTTTGCGATATCTCTTACCGTTTTCGAGATAATCGACATTTTCCGATTTTAGTCTTTTTGGCACTCAAAATACACAAAATTTTTTAAGATTTTTTTTTTTTCCAATTTAGGACATTCAGCACTTGTTTTTTATATTTGGAAGCATAGATTTACCGGGTGTATTCCGATAGGGGATCGAAAAATCCATTATTTTTGCGATATCTCTTACCGTTTTCGAGATAATCGACATTTTCCGATTTTAGTCTTTTTGGCACCAAAATACACAAAATTTGCATAGATTTACCGGGTGTATTCCGATAGGGGATCGAAAAATCCATTATTTTTGCGATATCTCTTACCGTTTTCGAGATAATCGACATTTTCCGATTTTAGTCTTTTTGGCACTCAAAATACACAAAATTTTTTAAGATTTTTTTTTTTTTCAATTTAGGACATTCAGCACTTGTTTTTTATATTTGGAAGCATAGATTTACCGGGTGTATTCCGATAGGGGATCGAAAAATCCATTATTTTTGCGATATCTCTTACCGTTTTCGAGATAATCGACATTTTCCGATTTTAGTCTTTTTGGCACTCAAAATACACAAAATTTTTTAAGATTTTTTTTTTTTCAATTTAGGACATTCAGCACTTGTTTTTTATATTTGGAAGCATAGATTTACCGGGTGTATTCCGATAGGGGATCGAAAAATCCATTATTTTTGCGATATCTCTTACCGTTTTCGAGATAATCGACATTTTCCGATTTTAGTCTTTTTGGCACTCAAAATACACAAAATTTTTTAAGATTTTTTATTTTTTCAATTTAGGACATTCAGCACTTGTTTTTTATATTTGGAAGCATAGATTTACCAGGTGTATTCCGATAGGGGATCGAAAAATCCATTATTTTTGCGATATCTCTTACCGTTTTCGAGATAATCGACATTTTCCGATTTTAGTCTTTTTGGCACCAAAATACACAAAATTTGCATAGATTTAGCGGGTGTATTCCGATAGGGGATCGAAAAATCCATTATTTTTGCGATATCTCTTACCGTTTTCGAGATAATCGACATTTTCCGATTTTAGTCTTTTTGGCACTCAAAATACACAAAATTTTTTAAGATTTTTTTTTTTTTCAATTTAGGACATTCAGCACTTGTTTTTTATATTTGGAAGCATAGATTTACCGGGTGTATTCCGATAGGGGATCGAAAAATCCATTATTTTTGCGATATCTCTTACCGTTTTCGAGATAATCGACATTTTCCGATTTTAGTCTTTTTGGCACTCAAAATACACAAAATTTTTTAAGATTTTTTTTTTTTTCAATTTAGGACATTCAGCACTTGTTTTTTATATTTGGAAGCATAGATTTACCGGGTGTATTCCGATAGGGGATCGAAAAATCCATTATTTTTGCGATATCTCTTACCGTTTTCGAGATAATCGACATTTTCCGATTTTAGTCTTTTTGGCACTCAAAATACACAAAATTTTTTAAGATTTTTTTTTTTTTCAATTTAGGACATTCAGCACTTGTTTTTTATATTTGGAAGCATAGATTTACCGGGTGTATTCCGATAGGGGATCGAAAAATCCATTATTTTTGCGATATCTCTTACCGTTTTCGAGATAATCGACATTTTCCGATTTTAGTCTTTTTGGCACCAAAATACACAAAATTTGCATAGATTTACCGGGTGTATTCCGATAGGGGATCGAAAAATCCATTATTTTTGCGATATCTCTTACCGTTTTCGAGATAATCGACATTTTCCGATTTTAGTCTTTTTGGCACTCAAAATACACAAAATTTTTTAAGATTTTTTTTTTTTTCAATTTAGGACATTCAGCACTTGTTTTTTATATTTGGAAGCATAGATTTACCGGGTGGATTCTGATAGGGGATCGAAAAATCCATTATTTTTGCGATATCTCTTACCGTTTTCGAGATAATCGACATTTTCCGATTTTAGTCTTTTTGGCACTCAAAATACACAAAATTTTTTAAGATTTTTTTTTTTTCAATTTAGGACATTCAGCACTTGTTTTTTATATTTGGAAGCATAGATTTACCGGGTGTATTCCGATAGGGGATCGAAAAATCCATTATTTTTGCGATATCTTTTACCGTTTTCGAGATAATCGACATTTTCCGATTTTAGTCTTTTTGGCACTCAAAATACACAAAATTTTTTAAGATTTTTTTTTTTTCAATTTAGGACATTCAGCACTTGTTTTTTATATTTGGAAGCATAGATTTACCGGGTGTATTCCGATAGGGGATCGAAAAATCCACTATTTTTGCGATATCTCTTACCGTTTTCGAGATAATCGACATTTTCCGATTTTAGTCTTTTTGGCACTCAAAATACACAAAATTTTTTAAGATTTTTGTTTTTTCAATTTAGGACATTCAGCACTTGTTTTTTATATTTGGAAGCATAGATTTACCGGGTGTATTCCGATAGGGGATCGAAAAATCCATTATTTTTGCGATATCTCTTACCGTTTTCGAGATAATCGACATTTTCCGATTTTAGTCTTTTTGGCACCAAAATACACAAAATTTGCATAGATTTACCGGGTGTATTCCGATAGGGGATCGAAAAATCCATTATTTTTGCGATATCTCTTACCGTTTTCGAGATAATCGACATTTTCCGATTTTAGTCTTTTTGGCACTCAAAATACACAAAATTTTTTAAGATTTTTTTTTTTTTCAATTTAGGACATTCAGCACTTGTTTTTTATATTTGGAAGCATAGATTTACCGGGTGTATTCCGATAGGGGATCGAAAAATCCATTATTTTTGCGATATCTCTTACCGTTTTCGAGATAATCGACATTTTCCGATTTTAGTCTTTTTGGCACCAAAATACACAAAATTTGCATAGATTTACCGGGTGTATTCCGATAGGGGATCGAAAAATCCATTATTTTTGCGATATCTCTTACCGTTTTCGAGATAATCGACATTTTCCGATTTTAGTCTTTTTGGCACCAAAATACACAAAATTTGCATAGATTTACCGGGTGTATTCCGATAGGGGATCGAAAAATCCATTATTTTTGCGATATCTCTTACCGTTTTCGAGATAATCGACATTTTCCGATTTTAGTCTTTTTGGCACTCAAAATACACAAAATTTTTTAAGATTTTTTTTTTTTTCAATTTAGGACATTCAGCACTTGTTTTTTATATTTGGAAGCATAGATTTACCGGGTGTATTCCGATAGGGGATCGAAAAATCCATTATTTTTGCGATATCTCTTACCGTTTTCGAGATAATCGACATTTTCCGATTTTAGTCTTTTTGGCACCAAAATACACAAAATTTGCATAGATTTACCGGGTGTATTCCGATAGGGGATCGAAAAATCCATTATTTTTGCGATATCTCTTACCGTTTTCGAGATAATCGACATTTTCCGATTTTAGTCTTTTTGGCACTCAAAATACACAAAAATTTTTAAGATTTTTTTTTTTTTCAATTTAGGACATTCAGTACTTGTTGTATATATTTGGAAGCATAAATTTACCAGGTGTACTCCGATAGGGGATCGAAAAATCCATTATTTTTGCGATATCTCTTACCGTTTTCGAGATAATCGACATTTTCCGATTTTAGTCTTTTTGGCACTCAAAATACACAAAATTTTTTAAGATTTTTTTTTTTTCAATTTAGGACATTCAGCACTTGTTTTTTATATTTGGAAGCATAGATTTACCGGGTGTATTCCGATAGGGGATCGAAAAATCCATTATTTTTGCGATATCTCTTACCGTTTTCGAGATAATCGACATTTTCCGATTTTAGTCTTTTTGTCACCAAAATACACAAAATTTCCATAGATTTACCGGGTGTATTCCGATAGGGGATCGAAAAATCCATTATTTTTGCGATATCTCTTACCGTTTTCGAGATAATCGACATTTTCCGATTTTCGTCTTTTTGGCACTCAAAATACACAAAATTTTTTAAGATTTTTTTTTTTTTCAATTTAGGACATTCAGCACTTGTTTTTTATATTTGGAAGCATAGATTTACCGGGTGTATTCTGATAGGGGATCGAAAAATCCATTATTTTTGCGATATCTCTTACCGTTTTCGAGATAATCGACATTTTCCGATTTTAGTCTTTTTGGCACTCAAAATACACAAAATTTTTTAAGATTTTTTTTTTTTCAATTTAGGACATTCAGCACTTGTTTTTTATATTTGGAAGCATAGATTTACCGGGTGTATTCCGATAGGGGATCGAAAAATCCATTATTTTTGCGATATCTCTTACCGTTTTCGAGATAATCGACATTTTCCGATTTTAGTCTTTTTGGCACTCAAAATACACAAAATTTTTTAAGATTTTTTTTTTTTTCAATTTAGGACATTCAGCACTTGTTTTTTATATTTGGAAGCATAGATTTACCGGGTGTATTCCGATAGGGGATCGAAAAATCCATTATTTTTGCGATATCTCTTACCGTTTTCGAGATAATCGACATTTTCCGATTTTAGTCTTTTTGGCACTCAAAATACACAAAATTTTTTAAGATTTTTTTTTTTTCCAATTTAGGACATTCAGCACTTGTTTTTTATATTTGGAAGCATAGATTTACCGGGTGTATTCCGATAGCGGATCGAAAAATCCATTATTTTTGCGATATCTCTTACCGTTTTCGAGATAATCGACATTTTCCGATTTTAGTCTTTTTGGCACCAAAATACACAAAATTTGCATAGATTTACCGGGTGTATTCCGATAGGGGATCGAAAAATCCATTATTTTTGCGATATCTCTTACCGTTTTCGAGATAATCGACATTTTCCGATTTTAGTCTTTTTGGCACTCAAAATACACAAAATTTTTTAAGATTTTTTTTTTTTTCAATTTAGGACATTCAGCACTTGTTTTTTATATTTGGAAGCATAGATTTACCGGGTGTATTCCGATAGGGGATCGAAAAATCCATTATTTTTGCGATATCTCTTACCGTTTTCGAGATAATCGACATTTTCCGATTTTAGTCTTTTTGGCACTCAAAATACACAAAATTTTTTAAGATTTTTTTTTTTTCAATTTAGGACATTCAGCACTTGTTTTTTATATTTGGAAGCATAGATTTACCGGGTGTATTCCGATAGGGGATCGAAAAATCCATTATTTTTGCGATATCTCTTACCGTTTTCGAGATAATCGACATTTTCCGATTTTAGTCTTTTTGGCACTCAAAATACACAAAATTTTTTAAGATTTTTTATTTTTTCAATTTAGGACATTCAGCACTTGTTTTTTATATTTGGAAGCATAGATTTACCGGGTGTATTCCGATAGGGGATCGAAAAATCCATTATTTTTGCGATATCTCTTACCGTTTTCGAGATAATCGACATTTTCCGATTTTAGTCTTTTTGGCACCAAAATACACAAAATTTGCATAGATTTAGCGGGTGTATTCCGATAGGGGATCGAAAAATCCATTATTTTTGCGATATCTCTTACCGTTTTCGAGATAATCGACATTTTCCGATTTTAGTCTTTTTGGCACTCAAAATACACAAAATTTTTTAAGATTTTTTTTTTTTTCAATTTAGGACATTCAGCACTTGTTTTTTATATTTGGAAGCATAGATTTACCGGGTGTATTCCGATAGGGGATCGAAAAATCCATTATTTTTGCGATATCTCTTACCGTTTTCGAGATAATCGACATTTTCCGATTTTAGTCTTTTTGGCACTCAAAATACACAAAATTTTTTAAGATTTTTTTTTTTTTCAATTTAGGACATTCAGCACTTGTTTTTTATATTTGGAAGCATAGATTTACCGGGTGGATTCTGATAGGGGATCGAAAAATCCATTATTTTTGCGATATCTCTTACCGTTTTCGAGATAATCGACATTTTCCGATTTTAGTCTTTTTGGCACTCAAAATACACAAAATTTTTTAAGATTTTTTTTTTTTTCAATTTAGGACATTCAGCACTTGTTTTTTATATTTGGAAGCATAGATTTACTGGGTGTATTCCGATAGGGGATCGAAAAATCCATTATTTTTGCGATATCTCTTACCGTTTTCGAGATAATCGACATTTTCCGATTTTAGTCTTTTTGGCACCAAAATACACAAAATTTGCATAGAATTAGCGGGTGTATTCCGATAGGGGATCGAAAAATCCATTATTTTTGCGATATCTCTTACCGTTTTCGAGATAATCGACATTTTCCGATTTTAGTCTTTTTGGCACTCAAAATACACAAAATTTTTTAAGATTTTTTTTTTTTTCAATTTAGGACATTCAGCACTTGTTTTTTATATTTGGAAGCATAGATTTACCGGGTGTATTCCGATAGGGGATCGAAAAATCCATTATTTTTGCGATATCTCTTACCGTTTTCGAGATAATCGACATTTTCCGATTTTAGTCTTTTTGGCACTCAAAATACACAAAATTTTTTAAGATTTTTTTTTTTTTCAATTTAGGACATTCAGCACTTGTTTTTTATATTTGGAAGCATAGATTTACCGGGTGTATTCCGATAGGGGATCGAAAAATCCATTATTTTTGCGATATCTCTTACCGTTTTCGAGATAATCGACATTTTCCGATTTTAGTCTTTTTGGCACCAAAATACACAAAATTTGCATAGATTTACCGGGTGTATTCCGATAGGGGATCGAAAAATCCATTATTTTTGCGATATCTCTTACCGTTTTCGAGATAATCGACATTTTCCGATTTTAGTCTTTTTGGCACCAAAATACACAAAATTTGCATAGATTTACCGGGTGTATTCCGATAGGGGATCGAAAAATCCATTATTTTTGCGATATCTCTTACCGTTTTCGAGATAATCGAAATTTTCCGATTTTAGTCTTTTTGGCACTCAAAATACACAAAATTTTTTAAGATTTTTTTTTTTTTCAATTTAGGACATTCAGCACTTGTTTTTTATATTTGGAAGCATAGATTTACCGGGTGTATTCCGATAGGGGATCGAAAAATCCATTATTTTTGCGATATCTCTTACCGTTTTCGAGATAATCGACATTTTCCGATTTTAGTCTTTTTGGCACTCAAAATACACAAAATTTTTTAAGATTTTTGTTTTTTCAATTTAGGACATTCAGCACTTGTTTTTTATATTTGGAAGCATAGATTTACCGGGTGTATTCCGATAGGGGATCGAAAAATCCATTATTTTTGCGATATCTCTTACCGTTTTCGAGATAATCGACATTTTCCGATTTTAGTCTTTTTGGCACCAAAATACACAAAATTTGCATAGATTTACCGGGTGTATTCCGATAGGGGATCGAAAAATCCATTATTTTTGCGATATCTCTTACCGTTTTCGAGATAATCGACATTTTCCGATTTTAGTCTTTTTGGCACTCAAAATACACAAAATTTTTTAAGATTTTTTTTTTTTTCAATTTAGGACATTCAGCACTTGTTTTTTATATTTGGAAGCATAGATTTACCGGGTGTATTCCGATAGGGGATCGAAAAATCCATTATTTTTGCGATATCTCTTACCGTTTTCGAGATAATCGACATTTTCCGATTTTAGTCTTTTTGGCACCAAAATACACAAAATTTGCATAGATTTACCGGGTGTATTCCGATAGGGGATCGAAAAATCCATTATTTTTGCGATATCTCTTACCGTTTTCGAGATAATCGACATTTTCCGATTTTAGTCTTTTTGGCACTCAAAATACACAAAATTTTTTAAGATTTTTTTTTTTTTCAATTTAGGACATTCAGTACTTGTTGTATATATTTGGAAGCATAAATTTACCAGGTGTACTCCGATAGGGGATCGAAAAATCCATTATTTTTGCGATATCTCTTACCGTTTTCGAGATAATCGACATTTTCCGATTTTAGTCTTTTTGGCACTCAAAATACACAAAATTTTTTAAGATTTTTTTTTTTTCAATTTAGGACATTCAGCACTTGTTTTTTATATTTGGAAGCATAGATTTACCGGGTGTATTCCGATAGGGGATCGAAAAATCCATTATTTTTGCGATATCTCTTACCGTTTTCGAGATAATCGACATTTTCCGATTTTAGTCTTTTTGTCACCAAAATACACAAAATTTCCATAGATTTACCGGGTGTATTCCGATAGGGGATCGAAAAATCCATTATTTTTGCGATATCTCTTACCGTTTTCGAGATAATCGACATTTTCCGATTTTCGTCTTTTTGGCACTCAAAATACACAAAATTTTTTAAGATTTTTTTTTTTTTCAATTTAGGACATTCAGCACTTGTTTTTTATATTTGGAAGCATAGATTTACCGGGTGTATTCTGATAGGGGATCGAAAAATCCATTATTTTTGCGATATCTCTTACCGTTTTCGAGATAATCGACATTTTCCGATTTTAGTCTTTTTGGCACTCAAAATACACAAAATTTTTTAAGATTTTTTTTTTTTCAATTTAGGACATTCAGCACTTGTTTTTTATATTTGGAAGCATAGATTTACTGGGTGTATTCCGATAGGGGATCGAAAAATCCATTATTTTTGCGATATCTCTTACCGTTTTCGAGATAATCGACATTTTCCGATTTTAGTCTTTTTGGCACCAAAATACACAAAATTTGCATAGATTTAGCGGGTGTATTCCGATAGGGGATCGAAAAATCCATTATTTTTGCGATATCTCTTACCGTTTTCGAGATAATCGACATTTTCCGATTTTAGTCTTTTTGGCACTCAAAATACACAAAATTTTTTAAGATTTTTTTTTTTTTCAATTTAGGACATTCAGCACTTGTTTTTTATATTTGGAAGCATAGATTTACCGGGTGTACTCCGATAGGGGATCGAAAAATCCATTATTTTTGCGATATCTCTTACCGTTTTCGAGATAATCGACATTTTCCGATTTTAGTCTTTTTGGCACTCAAAATACACAAAATTTTTTAAGATTTTTTTTTTTTCCAATTTAGGACATTCAGCACTTGTTTTTTATATTTGGAAGCATAGATTTACCGGGTGTATTCCGATAGGGGATCGAAAAATCCATTATTTTTGCGATATCTCTTACCGTTTTCGAGATAATCGACATTTTCCGATTTTAGTCTTTTTGGCACCAAAATACACAAAATTTGCATAGATTTACCGGGTGTATTCCGATAGGGGATCGAAAAATCCATTATTTTTGCGATATCTCTTACCGTTTTCGAGATAATCGACATTTTCCGATTTTAGTCTTTTTGGCACTCAAAATACACAAAATTTTTTAAGATTTTTTTTTTTTTCAATTTAGGACATTCAGCACTTGTTTTTTATATTTGGAAGCATAGATTTACCGGGTGTATTCCGATAGGGGATCGAAAAATCCATTATTTTTGCGATATCTCTTACCGTTTTCGAGATAATCGACATTTTCCGATTTTAGTCTTTTTGGCACTCAAAATACACAAAATTTTTTAAGATTTTTTTTTTTTCAATTTAGGACATTCAGCACTTGTTTTTTATATTTGGAAGCATAGATTTACCGGGTGTATTCCGATAGGGGATCGAAAAATCCATTATTTTTGCGATATCTCTTACCGTTTTCGAGATAATCGACATTTTCCGATTTTAGTCTTTTTGGCACTCAAAATACACAAAATTTTTTAAGATTTTTTATTTTTTCAATTTAGGACATTCAGCACTTGTTTTTTATATTTGGAAGCATAGATTTACCGGGTGTATTCCGATAGGGGATCGAAAAATCCATTATTTTTGCGATATCTCTTACCGTTTTCGAGATAATCGACATTTTCCGATTTTAGTCTTTTTGGCACCAAAATACACAAAATTTGCATAGATTTAGCGGGTGTATTCCGATAGGGGATCGAAAAATCCATTATTTTTGCGATATCTCTTACCGTTTTCGAGATAATCGACATTTTCCGATTTTAGTCTTTTTGGCACTCAAAATACACAAAATTTTTTAAGATTTTTTTTTTTTTCAATTTAGGACATTCAGCACTTGTTTTTTATATTTGGAAGCATAGATTTACCGGGTGTATTCCGATAGGGGATCGAAAAATCCATTATTTTTGCGATATCTCTTACCGTTTTCGAGATAATCGACATTTTCCGATTTTAGTCTTTTTGGCACCAAAATACACAAAATTTGCATAGATTTACCGGGTGTATTCCGATAGGGGATCGAAAAATCCATTATTTTTGCGATATCTCTTACCGTTTTCGAGATAATCGACATTTTCCGATTTTAGTCTTTTTGGCACCAAAATACACAAAATTTGCATAGATTTACCGGGTGTATTCCGATAGGGGATCGAAAAATCCATTATTTTTGCGATATCTCTTACCGTTTTCGAGATAATCGACATTTTCCGATTTTAGTCTTTTTGGCACTCAAAATACACAAAATTTTTTAAGATTTTTTTTTTTTTCAATTTAGGACATTCAGCACTTGTTTTTTATATTTGGAAGCATAGATTTACCGGGTGTATTCCGATAGGGGATCGAAAAATCCATTATTTTTGCGATATCTCTTACCGTTTTCGAGATAATCGACATTTTCCGATTTTAGTCTTTTTGGCACCAAAATACACAAAATTTGCATAGATTTACCGGGTGTATTCCGATAGGGGATCGAAAAATCCATTATTTTTGCGATATCTCTTACCGTTTTCGAGATAATCGACATTTTCCGATTTTAGTCTTTTTGGCACTCAAAATACACAAAAATTTTTAAGATTTTTTTTTTTTTCAATTTAGGACATTCAGTACTTGTTGTATATATTTGGAAGCATAAATTTACCAGGTGTACTCCGATAGGGGATCGAAAAATCCATTATTTTTGCGATATCTCTTACCGTTTTCGAGATAATCGACATTTTCCGATTTTAGTCTTTTTGGCACTCAAAATACACAAAATTTTTTAAGATTTTTTTTTTTTCAATTTAGGACATTCAGCACTTGTTTTTTATATTTGGAAGCATAGATTTACCGGGTGTATTCCGATAGGGGATCGAAAAATCCATTATTTTTGCGATATCTCTTACCGTTTTCGAGATAATCGACATTTTCCGATTTTAGTCTTTTTGTCACCAAAATACACAAAATTTCCATAGATTTACCGGGTGTATTCCGATAGGGGATCGAAAAATCCATTATTTTTGCGATATCTCTTACCGTTTTCGAGATAATCGACATTTTCCGATTTTCGTCTTTTTGGCACTCAAAATACACAAAATTTTTTAAGATTTTTTTTTTTTTCAATTTAGGACATTCAGCACTTGTTTTTTATATTTGGAAGCATAGATTTACCGGGTGTATTCTGATAGGGGATCGAAAAATCCATTATTTTTGCGATATCTCTTACCGTTTTCGAGATAATCGACATTTTCCGATTTTAGTCTTTTTGGCACTCAAAATACACAAAATTTTTTAAGATTTTTTTTTTTTCAATTTAGGACATTCAGCACTTGTTTTTTATATTTGGAAGCATAGATTTACCGGGTGTATTCCGATAGGGGATCGAAAAATCCATTATTTTTGCGATATCTCTTACCGTTTTCGAGATAATCGACATTTTCCGATTTTAGTCTTTTTGGCACTCAAAATACACAAAATTTTTTAAGATTTTTTTTTTTTTCAATTTAGGACATTCAGCACTTGTTTTTTATATTTGGAAGCATAGATTTACCGGGTGTATTCCGATAGGGGATCGAAAAATCCATTATTTTTGCGATATCTCTTACCGTTTTCGAGATAATCGACATTTTCCGATTTTAGTCTTTTTGGCACTCAAAATACACAAAATTTTTTAAGATTTTTTTTTTTTCCAATTTAGGACATTCAGCACTTGTTTTTTATATTTGGAAGCATAGATTTACCGGGTGTATTCCGATAGCGGATCGAAAAATCCATTATTTTTGCGATATCTCTTACCGTTTTCGAGATAATCGACATTTTCCGATTTTAGTCTTTTTGGCACCAAAATACACAAAATTTGCATAGATTTACCGGGTGTATTCCGATAGGGGATCGAAAAATCCATTATTTTTGCGATATCTCTTACCGTTTTCGAGATAATCGACATTTTCCGATTTTAGTCTTTTTGGCACTCAAAATACACAAAATTTTTTAAGATTTTTTTTTTTTTCAATTTAGGACATTCAGCAGTTGTTTTTTATATTTGGAAGCATAGATTTACCGGGTGTATTCCGATAGGGGATCGAAAAATCCATTATTTTTGCGATATCTCTTACCGTTTTCGAGATAATCGACATTTTCCGATTTTAGTCTTTTTGGCACTCAAAATACACAAAATTTTTTAAGATTTTTTTTTTTTCAATTTAGGACATTCAGCACTTGTTTTTTATATTTGGAAGCATAGATTTACCGGGTGTATTCCGATAGGGGATCGAAAAATCCATTATTTTTGCGATATCTCTTACCGTTTTCGAGATAATCGACATTTTCCGATTTTAGTCTTTTTGGCACTCAAAATACACAAAATTTTTTAAGATTTTTTATTTTTTCAATTTAGGACATTCAGCACTTGTTTTTTATATTTGGAAGCATAGATTTACCGGGTGTATTCCGATAGGGGATCGAAAAATCCATTATTTTTGCGATATCTCTTACCGTTTTCGAGATAATCGACATTTTCCGATTTTAGTCTTTTTGGCACCAAAATACACAAAATTTGCATAGATTTAGCGGGTGTATTCCGATAGGGGATCGAAAAATCCATTATTTTTGCGATATCTCTTACCGTTTTCGAGATAATCGACATTTTCCGATTTTAGTCTTTTTGGCACTCAAAATACACAAAATTTTTTAAGATTTTTTTTTTTTTCAATTTAGGACATTCAGCACTTGTTTTTTATATTTGGAAGCATAGATTTACCGGGTGTATTCCGATAGGGGATCGAAAAATCCATTATTTTTGCGATATCTCTTACCGTTTTCGAGATAATCGACATTTTCCGATTTTAGTCTTTTTGGCACTCAAAATACACAAAATTTTTTAAGATTTTTTTTTTTTTCAATTTAGGACATTCAGCACTTGTTTTTTATATTTGGAAGCATAGATTTACCGGGTGTATTCCGATAGGGGATCGAAAAATCCATTATTTTTGCGATATCTCTTACCGTTTTCGAGATAATCGACATTTTCCGATTTTAGTCTTTTTGGCACTCAAAATACACAAAATTTTTTAAGATTTTTTTTTTTTTCAATTTAGGACATTCAGCACTTGTTTTTTATATTTGGAAGCATAGATTTACCGGGTGTATTCCGATAGGGGATCGAAAAATCCATTATTTTTGCGATATCTCTTACCGTTTTCGAGATAATCGACATTTTCCGATTTTAGTCTTTTTGGCACCAAAATACACAAAATTTGCATAGATTTACCGGGTGTATTCCGATAGGGGATCGAAAAATCCATTATTTTTGCGATATCTCTTACCGTTTTCGAGATAATCGACATTTTCCGATTTTAGTCTTTTTGGCACTCAAAATACACAAAATTTTTTAAGATTTTTTTTTTTTTCAATTTAGGACATTCAGCACTTGTTTTTTATATTTGGAAGCATAGATTTACCGGGTGGATTCTGATAGGGGATCGAAAAATCCATTATTTTTGCGATATCTCTTACCGTTTTCGAGATAATCGACATTTTCCGATTTTAGTCTTTTTGGCACTCAAAATACACAAAATTTTTTAAGATTTTTTTTTTTTTCAATTTAGGACATTCAGCACTTGTTTTTTATATTTGGAAGCATAGATTTACTGGGTGTATTCCGATAGGGGATCGAAAAATCCATTATTTTTGCGATATCTCTTACCGTTTTCGAGATAATCGACATTTTCCGATTTTAGTCTTTTTGGCACCAAAATACACAAAATTTGCATAGAATTAGCGGGTGTATTCCGATAGGGGATCGAAAAATCCATTATTTTTGCGATATCTCTTACCGTTTTCGAGATAATCGACATTTTCCGATTTTAGTCTTTTTGGCACTCAAAATACACAAAATTTTTTAAGATTTTTTTTTTTTTCAATTTAGGACATTCAGCACTTGTTTTTTATATTTGGAAGCATAGATTTACCGGGTGTATTCCGATAGGGGATCGAAAAATCCATTATTTTTGCGATATCTCTTACCGTTTTCGAGATAATCGACATTTTCCGATTTTAGTCTTTTTGGCACTCAAAATACACAAAATTTTTTAAGATTTTTTTTTTTTTCAATTTAGGACATTCAGCACTTGTTTTTTATATTTGGAAGCATAGATTTACCGGGTGTATTCCGATAGGGGATCGAAAAATCCATTATTTTTGCGATATCTCTTACCGTTTTCGAGATAATCGACATTTTCCGATTTTAGTCTTTTTGGCACCAAAATACACAAAATTTGCATAGATTTACCGGGTGTATTCCGATAGGGGATCGAAAAATCCATTATTTTTGCGATATCTCTTACCGTTTTCGAGATAATCGACATTTTCCGATTTTAGTCTTTTTGGCACCAAAATACACAAAATTTGCATAGATTTACCGGGTGTATTCCGATAGGGGATCGAAAAATCCATTATTTTTGCGATATCTCTTACCGTTTTCGAGATAATCGACATTTTCCGATTTTAGTCTTTTTGGCACTCAAAATACACAAAATTTTTTAAGATTTTTTTTTTTTTCAATTTAGGACATTCAGCACTTGTTTTTTATATTTGGAAGCATAGATTTACCGGGTGTATTCCGATAGGGGATCGAAAAATCCATTATTTTTGCGATATCTCTTACCGTTTTCGAGATAATCGACATTTTCCGATTTTAGTCTTTTTGGCACTCAAAATACACAAAATTTTTTAAGATTTTTGTTTTTTCAATTTAGGACATTCAGCACTTGTTTTTTATATTTGGAAGCATAGATTTACCGGGTGTATTCCGATAGGGGATCGAAAAATCCATTATTTTTGCGATATCTCTTACCGTTTTCGAGATAATCGACATTTTCCGATTTTAGTCTTTTTGGCACCAAAATACACAAAATTTGCATAGATTTACCGGGTGTATTCCGATAGGGGATCGAAAAATCCATTATTTTTGCGATATCTCTTACCGTTTTCGAGATAATCGACATTTTCCGATTTTAGTCTTTTTGGCACTCAAAATACACAAAATTTTTTAAGATTTTTTTTTTTTTCAATTTAGGACATTCAGCACTTGTTTTTTATATTTGGAAGCATAGATTTACCGGGTGTATTCCGATAGGGGATCGAAAAATCCATTATTTTTGCGATATCTCTTACCGTTTTCGAGATAATCGACATTTTCCGATTTTAGTCTTTTTGGCACCAAAATACACAAAATTTGCATAGATTTACCGGGTGTATTCCGATAGGGGATCGAAAAATCCATTATTTTTGCGATATCTCTTACCGTTTTCGAGATAATCGACATTTTCCGATTTTAGTCTTTTTGGCACTCAAAATACACAAAATTTTTTAAGATTTTTTTTTTTTTCAATTTAGGACATTCAGCACTTGTTTTTTATATTTGGAAGCATAGATTTACCGGGTGTATTCCGATAGGGGATCGAAAAATCCATTATTTTTGCGATATCTCTTACCGTTTTCGAGATAATCGACATTTTCCGATTTTAGTCTTTTTGGCACTCAAAATACACAAAATTTTTTAAGATTTTTTTTTTTTCAATTTAGGACATTCAGCACTTGTTTTTTATATTTGGAAGCATAGATTTACCGGGTGTATTCCGATAGGGGATCGAAAAATCCATTATTTTTGCGATATCTCTTACCGTTTTCGAGATAATCGACATTTTCCGATTTTAGTCTTTTTGGCACTCAAAATACACAAAATTTTTTAAGATTTTTTTTTTTTTCAATTTAGGACATTCAGCACTTGTTTTTTATATTTGGAAGCATAGATTTACCGGGTGTATTCCGATAGGGGATCGAAAAATCCATTATTTTTGCGATATCTCTTACCGTTTTCGAGATAATCGACATTTTCCGATTTTAGTCTTTTTGGCACCAAAATACACAAAATTTGCATAGATTTAGCGGGTGTATTCCGATAGGGGATCGAAAAATCCATTATTTTTGCGATATCTCTTACCGTTTTCGAGATAATCGACATTTTCCGATTTTAGTCTTTTTGGCACTCAAAATACACAAAATTTTTTAAAGATTTTTTTTTTTTTCAATTTAGGACATTCAGCACTTGTTTTTTATATTTGGAAGCATAGATTTACCGGGTGTATTCCGATAGGGGATCGAAAAATCCATTATTTTTGCGATATCTCTTACCGTTTTCGAGATAATCGACATTTTCCGATTTTAGTCTTTTTGGCACTCAAAATACACAAAATTTTTTAAGATTTTTTTTTTTTTCAATTTAGGACATTCAGCACTTGTTTTTTATATTTGGAAGCATAGATTTACTGGGTGTATTCCGATAGGGGATCGAAAAATCCATTATTTTTGCGATATCTCTTACCGTTTTCGAGATAATCGACATTTTCCGATTTTAGTCTTTTTGGCACCAAAATACACAAAATTTGCATAGAATTAGCGGGTGTATTCCGATAGGGGATCGAAAAATCCATTATTTTTGCGATATCTCTTACCGTTTTCGAGATAATCGACATTTTCCGATTTTAGTCTTTTTGGCACTCAAAATACACAAAATTTTTTAAGATTTTTTTTTTTTTCAATTTAGGACATTCAGCACTTGTTTTTTATATTTGGAAGCATAGATTTACCGGGTGTATTCCGATAGGGGATCGAAAAATCCATTATTTTTGCGATATCTCTTACCGTTTTCGAGATAATCGACATTTTCCGATTTTAGTCTTTTTGGCACTCAAAATACACAAAATTTTTTAAGATTTTTTTTTTTTTCAATTTAGGACATTCAGCACTTGTTTTTTATATTTGGAAGCATAGATTTACCGGGTGTATTCCGATAGGGGATCGAAAAATCCATTATTTTTGCGATATCTCTTACCGTTTTCGAGATAATCGACATTTTCCGATTTTAGTCTTTTTGGCACCAAAATACACAAAATTTGCATAGATTTACCGGGTGTATTCCGATAGGGGATCGAAAAATCCATTATTTTTGCGATATCTCTTACCGTTTTCGAGATAATCGACATTTTCCGATTTTAGTCTTTTTGGCACCAAAATACACAAAATTTGCATAGATTTACCGGGTGTATTCCGATAGGGGATCGAAAAATCCATTATTTTTGCGATATCTCTTACCGTTTTCGAGATAATCGACATTTTCCGATTTTAGTCTTTTTGGCACTCAAAATACACAAAATTTTTTAAGATTTTTTTTTTTTCAATTTAGGACATTCAGCACTTGTTTTTTATATTTGGAAGCATAGATTTACCGGGTGTATTCCGATAGGGGATCGAAAAATCCATTATTTTTGCGATATCTCTTACCGTTTTCGAGATAATCGACATTTTCCGATTTTAGTCTTTTTGGCACTCAAAATACACAAAATTTTTTAAGATTTTTGTTTTTTCAATTTAGGACATTCAGCACTTGTTTTTTATATTTGGAAGCATAGATTTACCGGGTGTATTCCGATAGGGGATCGAAAAATCCATTATTTTTGCGATATCTCTTACCGTTTTCGAGATAATCGACATTTTCCGATTTTAGTCTTTTTGGCACCAAAATACACAAAATTTGCATAGATTTACCGGGTGTATTCCGATAGGGGATCGAAAAATCCATTATTTTTGCGATATCTCTTACCGTTTTCGAGATAATCGACATTTTCCGATTTTAGTCTTTTTGGCACTCAAAATACACAAAATTTTTTAAGATTTTTTTTTTTTTCAATTTAGGACATTCAGCACTTGTTTTTTATATTTGGAAGCATAGATTTACCGGGTGTATTCCGATAGGGGATCGAAAAATCCATTATTTTTGCGATATCTCTTACCGTTTTCGAGATAATCGACATTTTCCGATTTTAGTCTTTTTGGCACCAAAATACACAAAATTTGCATAGATTTACCGGGTGTATTCCGATAGGGGATCGAAAAATCCATTATTTTTGCGATATCTCTTACCGTTTTCGAGATAATCGACATTTTCCGATTTTAGTCTTTTTGGCACTCAAAATACACAAAATTTTTTAAGATTTTTTTTTTTTTCAATTTAGGACATTCAGCACTTGTTTTTTATATTTGGAAGCATAGATTTACCGGGTGTATTCCGATAGGGGATCGAAAAATCCATTATTTTTGCGATATCTCTTACCGTTTTCGAGATAATCGACATTTTCCGATTTTAGTCTTTTTGGCACTCAAAATACACAAAATTTTTTAAGATTTTTTTTTTTTCAATTTAGGACATTCAGCACTTGTTTTTTATATTTGGAAGCATAGATTTACCGGGTGTATTCCGATAGGGGATCGAAAAATCCATTATTTTTGCGATATCTCTTACCGTTTTCGAGATAATCGACATTTTCCGATTTTAGTCTTTTTGGCACTCAAAATACACAAAATTTTTTAAGATTTTTTTTTTTTTCAATTTAGGACATTCAGCACTTGTTTTTTATATTTGGAAGCATAGATTTACCGGGTGTATTCCGATAGGGGATCGAAAAATCCATTATTTTTGCGATATCTCTTACCGTTTTCGAGATAATCGACATTTTCCGATTTTAGTCTTTTTGGCACCAAAATACACAAAATTTGCATAGATTTAGCGGGTGTATTCCGATAGGGGATCGAAAAATCCATTATTTTTGCGATATCTCTTACCGTTTTCGAGATAATCGACATTTTCCGATTTTAGTCTTTTTGGCACTCAAAATACACAAAATTTTTTAAAGATTTTTTTTTTTTTCAATTTAGGACATTCAGCACTTGTTTTTTATATTTGGAAGCATAGATTTACCGGGTGTATTCCGATAGGGGATCGAAAAATCCATTATTTTTGCGATATCTCTTACCGTTTTCGAGATAATCGACATTTTCCGATTTTAGTCTTTTTGGCACTCAAAATACACAAAATTTTTTAAGATTTTTTTTTTTTTCAATTTAGGACATTCAGCACTTGTTTTTTATATTTGGAAGCATAGATTTACCGGGTGTACTCCGATAGGGGATCGAAAAATCCATTATTTTTGCGATATCTCTTACCGTTTTCGAGATAATCGACATTTTCCGATTTTAGTCTTTTTGGCACTCAAAATACACAAAATTTTTTAAGATTTTTTTTTTTTTCAATTTAGGACATTCAGCACTTGTTTTTTATATTTGGAAGCATAGATTTACCGGGTGTATTCCGATAGGGGATCGAAAAATCCATTATTTTTGCGATATCTCTTACCGTTTTCGAGATAATCGACATTTTCCGATTTTAGTCTTTTTGGCACCAAAATACACAAAATTTGCATAGATTTAGCGGGTGTATTCCGATAGGGGATCGAAAAATCCATTATTTTTGCGATATCTCTTACCGTTTTCGAGATAATCGACATTTTCCGATTTTAGTCTTTTTGGCACTCAAAATACACAAAATTTTTTAAAGATTTTTTTTTTTTTCAATTTAGGACATTCAGCACTTGTTTTTTATATTTGGAAGCATAGATTTACCGGGTGTATTCCGATAGGGGATCGAAAAATCCATTATTTTTGCGATATCTCTTACCGTTTTCGAGATAATCGACATTTTCCGATTTTAGTCTTTTTGGCACTCAAAATACACAAAATTTTTTAAGATTTTTTTTTTTTTCAATTTAGGACATTCAGCACTTGTTTTTTATATTTGGAAGCATAGATTTACCGGGTGTATTCCGATAGGGGATCGAAAAATCCATTATTTTTGCGATATCTCTTACCGTTTTCGAGATAATCGACATTTTCCGATTTTAGTCTTTTTGGCACTCAAAATACACAAAATTTTTTAAGATTTTTTTTTTTTTCAATTTAGGACATTCAGCACTTGTTTTTTATATTTGGAAGCATAGATTTACCGGGTGTATTCCGATAGGGGATCGAAAAATCCAATATTTTTGCGATATCTCTTACCGTTTTCGAGATAATCGACATTTTCCGATTTTAGTCTTTTTGGCACCAAAATACACAAAATTTGCATAGATTTACCGGGTGTATTCCGATAGGGGATCGAAAAATCCATTATTTTTGCGATATCTCTTACCGTTTTCGAGATAATCGACATTTTCCGATTTTAGTCTTTTTGGCACTCAAAATACACAAAATTTTTTAAGATTTTTTTTTTTTCAATTTAGGACATTCAGCACTTGTTTTTTATATTTGGAAGCATAGATTTACCGGGTGTATTCCGATAGGGGATCGAAAAATCCATTATTTTTGCGATATCTCTTACCGTTTTCGAGATAATCGACATTTTCCGATTTTAGTCTTTTTGGCACCAAAATACACAAAATTTGCATAGATTTACCGGGTGTATTCCGATAGGGGATCGAAAAATCCATTATTTTTGCGATATCTCTTACCGTTTTCGAGATAATCGACATTTTCCGATTTTAGTCTTTTTGGCACTCAAAATACACAAAATTTTTTAAGATTTTTTTTTTTTTCAATTTAGGACATTCAGCACTTGTTTTTTATATTTGGAAGCATAGATTTACCGGGTGTATTCCGATAGGGGATCGAAAAATCCATTATTTTTGCGATATCTCTTACCGTTTTCGAGATAATCGACATTTTCCGATTTTAGTCTTTTTGGCACTCAAAATACACAAAATTTTTTAAGATTTTTTTTTTTTTCAATTTAGGACATTCAGCACTTGTTTTTTATATTTGGAAGCATAGATTTACCGGGTGTATTCCGATAGGGGATCGAAAAATCCATTATTTTTGCGATATCTCTTACCGTTTTCGAGATAATCGACATTTTCCGATTTTAGTCTTTTTGGCACTCAAAATACACAAAATTTTTTAAGATTTTTTTTTTTTTCAATTTAGGACATTCAGCACTTGTTTTTTATATTTGGAAGCATAGATTTACCGGGTGTATTCCGATAGGGGATCGAAAAATCCATTATTTTTGCGATATCTCTTACCGTTTTCGAGATAATCGACATTTTCCGATTTTAGTCTTTTTGGCACCAAAATACACAAAATTTGCATAGATTTACCGGGTGTATTCCGATAGGGGATCGAAAAATCCATTATTTTTGCGATATCTCTTACCGTTTTCGAGATAATCGACATTTTCCGATTTTAGTCTTTTTGGCACTCAAAATACACAAAATTTTTTAAGATTTTTTTTTTTTTCAATTTAGGACATTCAGCACTTGTTTTTTATATTTGGAAGCATAGATTTACCGGGTGTATTCCGATAGGGGATCGAAAAATCCATTATTTTTGCGATATCTCTTACCGTTTTCGAGATAATCGACATTTTCCGATTTTAGTCTTTTTGGCACCAAAATACACAAAATTTGCATAGATTTACCGGGTGTATTCCGATAGGGGATCGAAAAATCCATTATTTTTGCGATATCTCTTACCGTTTTCGAGATAATCGACATTTTCCGATTTTAGTCTTTTTGGCACTCAAAATACACAAAATTTTTTAAGATTTTTTTTTTTTTCAATTTAGGACATTCAGCACTTGTTTTTTATATTTGGAAGCATAGATTTACCGGGTGTATTCCGATAGGGGATCGAAAAATCCATTATTTTTGCGATATCTCTTACCGTTTTCGAGATAATCGACATTTTCCGATTTTAGTCTTTTTGGCACCAAAATACACAAAATTTGCATAGATTTAGCGGGTGTATTCCGATAGGGGATCGAAAAATCCATTATTTTTGCGATATCTCTTACCGTTTTCGAGATAATCGACATTTTCCGATTTTAGTCTTTTTGGCACTCAAAATACACAAAATTTTTTAAGATTTTTTTTTTTTTCAATTTAGGACATTCAGCACTTGTTTTTTATATTTGGAAGCATAGATTTACCGGGTGTATTCCGATAGGGGATCGAAAAATCCATTATTTTTGCGATATCTCTTACCGTTTTCGAGATAATCGACATTTTCCGATTTTAGTCTTTTTGGCACTCAAAATACACAAAATTTTTTAAGATTTTTTTTTTTTTCAATTTAGGACATTCAGCACTTGTTTTTTATATTTGGAAGCATAGATTTACCGGGTGTATTCCGATAGGGGATCGAAAAATCCATTATTTTTGCGATATCTCTTACCGTTTTCGAGATAATCGACATTTTCCGATTTTAGTCTTTTTGGCACTCAAAATACACAAAATTTTTTAAGATTTTTTTTTTTTTCAATTTAGGACATTCAGCACTTGTTTTTTATATTTGGAAGCATAGATTTACCGGGTGTATTCCGATAGGGGATCGAAAAATCCATTATTTTTGCGATATCTCTTACCGTTTTCGAGATAATCGACATTTTCCGATTTTAGTCTTTTTGGCACCAAAATACACAAAATTTGCATAGATTTACCGGGTGTATTCCGATAGGGGATCGAAAAATCCATTATTTTTGCGATATCTCTTACCGTTTTCGAGATAATCGACATTTTCCGATTTTAGTCTTTTTGGCACTCAAAATACACAAAATTTTTTAAGATTTTTTTTTTTTTCAATTTAGGACATTCAGCACTTGTTTTTTATATTTGGAAGCATAGATTTACCGGGTGTATTCCGATAGGGGATCGAAAAATCCATTATTTTTGCGATATCTCTTACCGTTTTCGAGATAATCGACATTTTCCGATTTTAGTCTTTTTGGCACCAAAATACACAAAATTTGCATAGATTTACCGGGTGTATTCCGATAGGGGATCGAAAAATCCATTATTTTTGCGATATCTCTTACCGTTTTCGAGATAATCGACATTTTCCGATTTTAGTCTTTTTGGCACTCAAAATACACAAAATTTTTTAAGATTTTTTTTTTTTTCAATTTAGGACATTCAGCACTTGTTTTTTATATTTGGAAGCATAGATTTACCGGGTGTATTCCGATAGGGGGATCGAAAAATCCATTATTTTTGCGATATCTCTTACCGTTTTCGAGATAATCGACATTTTCCGATTTTAGTCTTTTTGGCACTCAAAATACACAAAATTTTTTAAGATTTTTTTTTTTTTCAATTTAGGACATTCAGCACTTGTTTTTTATATTTGGAAGCATAGATTTACCGGGTGTATTCCGGTAGGGGATCGAAAAATCCATTATTTTTGCGATATCTCTTACCGTTTTCGAGATAATCGACATTTTCCGATTTTAGTCTTTTTGGCACTCAAAATACACAAAATTTTTTAAGATTTTTTTTTTTTTCAATTTAGGACATTCAGCACTTGTTTTTTATATTTGGAAGCATAGATTTACCGGGTGTATTCCGATAGGGGATCGAAAAATCCATTATTTTTGCGATATCTCTTACCGTTTTCGAGATAATCGACATTTTCCGATTTTAGTCTTTTTGGCACCAAAATACACAAAATTTGCATAGATTTACCGGGTGTATTCCGATAGGGGATCGAAAAATCCATTATTTTTGCGATATCTCTTACCGTTTTCGAGATAATCGACATTTTCCGATTTTAGTCTTTTTGGCACTCAAAATACACAAAATTTTTTAAGATTTTTTTTTTTTCAATTTAGGACATTCAGCACTTGTTTTTTATATTTGGAAGCATAGATTTACCGGGTGTATTCCGATAGGGGATCGAAAAATCCATTATTTTTGCGATATCTCTTACCGTTTTCGAGATAATCGACATTTTCCGATTTTAGTCTTTTTGGCACCAAAATACACAAAATTTGCATAGATTTACCGGGTGTATTCCGATAGGGGATCGAAAAATCCATTATTTTTGCGATATCTCTTACCGTTTTCGAGATAATCGACATTTTCCGATTTTAGTCTTTTTGGCACTCAAAATACACAAAATTTTTTAAGATTTTTTTTTTTTTCAATTTAGGACATTCAGCACTTGTTTTTTATATTTGGAAGCATAGATTTAC
Source organism: Rhagonycha lutea (assembly GCA_958510855.1). Taxonomy (NCBI): domain Eukaryota; kingdom Metazoa; phylum Arthropoda; class Insecta; order Coleoptera; family Cantharidae; genus Rhagonycha; species Rhagonycha lutea. The sequence continues at coordinate 32,377,879 of OY294042.1, forward strand.
CGGGTGTATTCCGATAGGGGATCGAAAAATCCATTATTTTTGCGATATCTCTTACCGTTTTCGAGATAATCGACATTTTCCGATTTTAGTCTTTTTGGCACTCAAAATACACAAAATTTTTTAAGATTTTTTTTTTTTCAATTTAGGACATTCAGCACTTGTTTTTTATATTTGGAAGCATAGATTTACCGGGTGTATTCCGATAGGGGATCGAAAAATCCATTATTTTTGCGATATCTCTTACCGTTTTCGAGATAATCGACATTTTCCGATTTTAGTCTTTTTGGCACTCAAAATACACAAAATTTTTTAAGATTTTTTTTTTTTTCAATTTAGGACATTCAGCACTTGTTTTTTATATTTGGAAGCATAGATTTACCGGGTGTATTCCGATAGGGGATCGAAAAATCCATTATTTTTGCGATATCTCTTACCGTTTTCGAGATAATCGACATTTTCCGATTTTAGTCTTTTTGGCACTCAAAATACACAAAATTTTTTAAGATTTTTTTTTTTTCAATTTAGGACATTCAGCACTTGTTTTTTATATTTGGAAGCATAGATTTACCGGGTGTATTCCGATAGGGGATCGAAAAATCCATTATTTTTGCGATATCTCTTACCGTTTTCGAGATAATCGACATTTTCCGATTTTAGTCTTTTTGGCACCAAAATACACAAAATTTGCATAGATTTACCGGGTGTATTCCGATAGGGGATCGAAAAATCCATTATTTTTGCGATATCTCTTACCGTTTTCGAGATAATCGACATTTTCCGATTTTAGTCTTTTTGGCACTCAAAATACACAAAAATTTTTAAGATTTTTTTTTTTTTCAATTTAGGACATTCAGCACTTGTTTTTTATATTTGGAAGCATAGATTTACCGGGTGTATTCCGATAGGGGATCGAAAAATCCATTATTTTTGCGATATCTCTTACCGTTTTCGAGATAATCGACATTTTCCGATTTTAGTCTTTTTGGCACTCAAAATACACAAAATTTTTTAAGATTTTTTTTTTTTCAATTTAGGACATTCAGCACTTGTTTTTTATATTTGGAAGCATAGATTTACCGGGTGTATTCCGATAGGGGATCGAAAAATCCATTATTTTTGCGATATCTCTTACCGTTTTCGAGATAATCGACATTTTCCGATTTTAGTCTTTTTGGCACTCAAAATACACAAAATTTTTTAAGATTTTTTTTTTTTCAATTTAGGACATTCAGCACTTGTTTTTTATATTTGGAAGCATAGATTTACCGGGTGTATTCCGATAGGGGATCGAAAAATCCATTATTTTTGCGATATCTCTTACCGTTTTCGAGATAATCGACATTTTCCGATTTTAGTCTTTTTGGCACTCAAAATACACAAAATTTTTTAAGATTTTTTTTTTTTCAATTTAGGACATTCAGCACTTGTTTTTTATATTTGGAAGCATAGATTTACCGGGTGTATTCCGATAGGGGATCGAAAAATCCATTATTTTTGCGATATCTCTTACCGTTTTCGAGATAATCGACATTTTCCGATTTTAGTCTTTTTGGCACTCAAAATACACAAAATTTTTTAAGATTTTTTTTTTTTCAATTTAGGACATTCAGCACTTGTTTTTTATATTTGGAAGCATAGATTTACCGGGTGTATTCCGATAGGGGATCGAAAAATCCATTATTTTTGCGATATCTCTTACCGTTTTCGAGATAATCGACATTTTCCGATTTTAGTCTTTTTGGCACTCAAAATACACAAAATTTTTTAAGATTTTTTTTTTTTCAATTTAGGACATTCAGCACTTGTTTTTTATATTTGGAAGCATAGATTTACTGGCTGTATTCCGATAGGGGATCGAAAAATCCATTATTTTTGCGATATCTCTTACCGTTTTCGAGATAATCGACATTTTCCGATTTTAGTCTTTTTGGCACTCAAAATACACAAAATTTTTTAAGATTTTTTTTTTTTTCAATTTAGGACATTCAGCACTTGTTTTTTATATTTGGAAGCATAGATTTACCGGGTGTATTCCGATAGGGGATCGAAAAATCCATTATTTTTGCGATATCTCTTACCGTTTTCGAGATAATCGACATTTTCCGATTTTAGTCTTTTTGGCACCAAAATACACAAAATTTGCATAGATTTACCGGGTGTATTCCGATAGGGGATCGAAAAATCCATTATTTTTGCGATATCTCTTACCGTTTTCGAGATAATCGACATTTTCCGATTTTAGTCTTTTTGGCACTCAAAATACACAAAAATTTTTAAGATTTTTTTTTTTTTCAATTTAGGACATTCAGTACTTGTTTTTTATATTTGGAAGCATAAATTTACCAGGTGTACTCCGATAGGGGATCGAAAAATCCATTATTTTTGCGATATCTCTTACCGTTTTCGAGATAATCGACATTTTCCGATTTTAGTCTTTTTGGCACTCAAAATACACAAAATTTTTTAAGATTTTTTTTTTTTCAATTTAGGACATTCAGCACTTGTTTTTTATATTTGGAAGCATAGATTTACCGGGTGTATTCCGATAGGGGATCGAAAAATCCATTATTTTTGCGATATCTCTTACCGTTTTCGAGATAATCGACATTTTCCGATTTTAGTCTTTTTGGCACCAAAATACACAAAATTTCCATAGATTTACCGGGTGTATTCCGATAGGGGATCGAAAAATCCATTATTTTTGCGATATCTCTTACCGTTTTCGAGATAATCGACATTTTCCGATTTTAGTCTTTTTGGCACTCAAAATACACAAAATTTTTTAAGATTTTTTTTTTTTTCAATTTAGGACATTCAGCACTTGTTTTTTATATTTGGAAGCATAGATTTACCGGGTGTATTCCGATAGGGGATCGAAAAATCCATTATTTTTGCGATATCTCTTACCGTTTTCGAGATAATCGACATTTTCCGATTTTAGTCTTTTTGGCACCAAAATACACAAAATTTGCATAGATTTACCGGGTGTATTCCGATAGGGGATCGAAAAATCCATTATTTTTGCGATATCTCTTACCGTTTTCGAGATAATCGACATTTTCCGATTTTAGTCTTTTTGGCACCAAAATACACAAAATTTGCATAGATTTACCGGGTGTATTCCGATAGGGGATCGAAAAATCCATTATTTTTGCGATATCTCTTACCGTTTTCGAGATAATCGACATTTTCCGATTTTAGTCTTTTTGGCACTCAAAATACACAAAATTTTTTAAGATTTTTTTTTTTTCAATTTAGGACATTCAGCACTTGTTTTTTATATTTGGAAGCATAGATTTACCGGGTGTATTCCGATAGGGGATCGAAAAATCCATTATTTTTGCGATATCTCTTACCGTTTTCGAGATAATCGACATTTTCCGATTTTAGTCTTTTTGGCACTCAAAATACACAAAATTTTTTAAGATTTTTTTTTTTTTCAATTTAGGACATTCAGCACTTGTTTTTTATATTTGGAAGCATAGATTTACCGGGTGTATTCCGATAGGGGATCGAAAAATCCATTATTTTTGCGATATCTCTTACCGTTTTCGAGATAATCGACATTTTCCGATTTTAGTCTTTTTGGCACTCAAAATACACAAAATTTTTTAAGATTTTTTTTTTTCCAATTTAGGACATTCAGCACTTGTTTTTTATATTTGGAAGCATAGATTTACCGGGTGTATTCCGATAGGGGATCGAAAAATCCATTATTTTTGCGATATCTCTTACCGTTTTCGAGATAATCGACATTTTCCGATTTTAGTCTTTTTGGCACCAAAATACACAAAATTTGCATAGATTTACCGGGTGTATTCCGATAGGGGATCGAAAAATCCATTATTTTTGCGATATCTCTTACCGTTTTCGAGATAATCGACATTTTCCGATTTTAGTCTTTTTGGCACTCAAAATACACAAAAATTTTTAAGATTTTTTTTTTTTTCAATTTAGGACATTCAGCACTTGTTTTTTATATTTGGAAGCATAAATTTACCAGGTGTATTCCGATAGGGGATCGAAAAATCCATTATTTTTGCGATATCTCTTACCGTTTTCGAGATAATCGACATTTTCCGATTTTAGTCTTTTTGGCACTCAAAATACACAAAATTTTTTAAGATTTTTTTTTTTTCAATTTAGGACATTCAGCACTTGTTTTTTATATTTGGAAGCATAGATTTACCGGGTGTATTCCGATAGGGGATCGAAAAATCCATTATTTTTGCGATATCTCTTACCGTTTTCGAGATAATCGACATTTTCCGATTTTAGTCTTTTTGGCACTCAAAATACACAAAATTTTTTAAGATTTTTTTTTTTTCAATTTAGGACATTCAGCACTTGTTTTTTATATTTGGAAGCATAGATTTACCGGGTGTATTCCGATAGGGGATCGAAAAATCCATTATTTTTGCGATATCTCTTACCGTTTTCGAGATAATCGACATTTTCCGATTTTAGTCTTTTTGGCACTCAAAATACACAAAATTTTTTAAGATTTTTTTTTTTTCAATTTAGGACATTCAGCACTTGTTTTTTATATTTGGAAGCATAGATTTACCGGGTGTATTCCGATAGGGGATCGAAAAATCCATTATTTTTGCGATATCTCTTACCGTTTTCGAGATAATCGACATTTTCCGATTTTAGTCTTTTTGGCACTCAAAATACACAAAATTTTTTAAGATTTTTTCTTTTTTCAATTTAGGACATTCAGCACTTGTTTTTTATATTTGGAAGCATAGATTTACCGGGTGTATTCCGATAGGGGATCGAAAAATCCATTATTTTTGCGATATCTCTTACCGTTTTCGAGATAATCGACATTTTCCGATTTTAGTCTTTTTGGCACTCAAAATACACAAAATTTTTTAAGATTTTTTTTTTTTCAATTTAGGACATTCAGCACTTGTTTTTTATATTTGGAAGCATAGATTTACCGGGTGTATTCCGATAGGGGATCGAAAAATCCATTATTTTTGCGATATCTCTTACCGTTTTCGAGATAATCGACATTTTCCGATTTTAGTCTTTTTGGCACCAAAATACACAAAATTTGCATAGATTTACCGGGTGTATTCCGATAGGGGATCGAAAAATCCATTATTTTTGCGATATCTCTTACCGTTTTCGAGATAATCGACATTTTCCGATTTTAGTCTTTTTGGCACTCAAAATACACAAAAATTTTTAAGATTTTTTTTTTTTTCAATTTAGGACATTCAGCACTTGTTTTTTATATTTGGAAGCATAGATTTACCGGGTGTATTCCGATAGGGGATCGAAAAATCCATTATTTTTGCGATATCTCTTACCGTTTTCGAGATAATCGACATTTTCCGATTTTAGTCTTTTTGGCACCAAAATACACAAAATTTGCATAGATTTAGCGGGTGTATTCCGATAGGGGATCGAAAAATCCATTATTTTTGCGATATCTCTTACCGTTTTCGAGATAATCGACATTTTCCGATTTTAGTCTTTTTGGCACTCAAAATACACAAAATTTTTTAAGATTTTTTTTTTTTTCAATTTAGGACATTCAGCACTTGTTTTTTATATTTGGAAGCATAGATTTACCGGGTGTATTCCGATAGGGGATCGAAAAATCCATTATTTTTGCGATATCTCTTACCGTTTTCGAGATAATCGACATTTTCCGATTTTAGTCTTTTTGGCACTCAAAATACACAAAATTTTTTAAGATTTTTTTTTTTTTCAATTTAGGACATTCAGCACTTGTTTTTTATATTTGGAAGCATAGATTTACCGGGTGTATTCCGATAGGGGATCGAAAAATCCATTATTTTTGCGATATCTCTTACCGTTTTCGAGATAATCGACATTTTCCGATTTTAGTCTTTTTGGCACTCAAAATACACAAAATTTTTTAAGATTTTTTTTTTTTTCAATTTAGGACATTCAGCACTTGTTTTTTATATTTGGAAGCATAGATTTACCGGGTGTATTCCGATAGGGGATCGAAAAATCCATTATTTTTGCGATATCTCTTACCGTTTTCGAGATAATCGACATTTTCCGATTTTAGTCTTTTTGGCACCAAAATACACAAAATTTGCATAGATTTACCGGGTGTATTCCGATAGGGGATCGAAAAATCCATTATTTTTGCGATATCTCTTACCGTTTTCGAGATAATCGACATTTTCCGATTTTAGTCTTTTTGGCACTCAAAATACACAAAATTTTTTAAGATTTTTTTTTTTTTCAATTTAGGACATTCAGCACTTGTTTTTTATATTTGGAAGCATAGATTTACCGGGTGTATTCCGATAGGGGATCGAAAAATCCATTATTTTTGCGATATCTCTTACCGTTTTCGAGATAATCGACATTTTCCGATTTTAGTCTTTTTGGCACCAAAATACACAAAATTTGCATAGATTTACCGGGTGTATTCCGATAGGGGATCGAAAAATCCATTATTTTTGCGATATCTCTTACCGTTTTCGAGATAATCGACATTTTCCGATTTTAGTCTTTTTGGCACTCAAAATACACAAAATTTTTTAAGATTTTTTTTTTTTTCAATTTAGGACATTCAGCACTTGTTTTTTATATTTGGAAGCATAGATTTACCGGGTGTATTCCGATAGGGGATCGAAAAATCCATTATTTTTGCGATATCTCTTACCGTTTTCGAGATAATCGACATTTTCCGATTTTAGTCTTTTTGGCACTCAAAATACACAAAATTTTTTAAGATTTTTTTTTTTTCAATTTAGGACATTCAGCACTTGTTTTTTATATTTGGAAGCATAGATTTACCGGGTGTATTCCGATAGGGGATCGAAAAATCCATTATTTTTGCGATATCTCTTACCGTTTTCGAGATAATCGACATTTTCCGATTTTAGTCTTTTTGGCACTCAAAATACACAAAATTTTTTAAGATTTTTTTTTTTTTCAATTTAGGACATTCAGCACTTGTTTTTTATATTTGGAAGCATAGATTTACCGGGTGTATTCCGATAGGGGATCGAAAAATCCATTATTTTTGCGATATCTCTTACCGTTTTCGAGATAATCGACATTTTCCGATTTTAGTCTTTTTGGCACCAAAATACACAAAATTTGCATAGATTTACCGGGTGTATTCCGATAGGGGATCGAAAAATCCATTATTTTTGCGATATCTCTTACCGTTTTCGAGATAATCGACATTTTCCGATTTTAGTCTTTTTGGCACTCAAAATACACAAAATTTTTTAAGATTTTTTTTTTTTTCAATTTAGGACATTCAGCACTTGTTTTTTATATTTGGAAGCATAGATTTACCGGGTGTATTCCGATAGGGGATCGAAAAATCCATTATTTTTGCGATATCTCTTACCGTTTTCGAGATAATCGACATTTTCCGATTTTAGTCTTTTTGGCACCAAAATACACAAAATTTGCATAGATTTACCGGGTGTATTCCGATAGGGGATCGAAAAATCCATTATTTTTGCGATATCTCTTACCGTTTTCGAGATAATCGACATTTTCCGATTTTAGTCTTTTTGGCACTCAAAATACACAAAATTTTTTAAGATTTTTTTTTTTTTCAATTTAGGACATTCAGCACTTGTTTTTTATATTTGGAAGCATAGATTTACCGGGTGTATTCCGATAGGGGATCGAAAAATCCATTATTTTTGCGATATCTCTTACCGTTTTCGAGATAATCGACATTTTCCGATTTTAGTCTTTTTGGCACTCAAAATACACAAAATTTTTTAAGATTTTTTTTTTTTCAATTTAGGACATTCAGCACTTGTTTTTTATATTTGGAAGCATAGATTTACCGGGTGTATTCCGATAGGGGATCGAAAAATCCATTATTTTTGCGATATCTCTTACCGTTTTCGAGATAATCGACATTTTCCGATTTTAGTCTTTTTGGCACTCAAAATACACAAAATTTTTTAAGATTTTTTTTTTTTTCAATTTAGGACATTCAGCACTTGTTTTTTATATTTGGAAGCATAGATTTACCGGGTGTATTCCGATAGGGGATCGAAAAATCCATTATTTTTGCGATATCTCTTACCGTTTTCGAGATAATCGACATTTTCCGATTTTAGTCTTTTTGGCACTCAAAATACACAAAATTTTTTAAGATTTTTTTTTTTTCAATTTAGGACATTCAGCACTTGTTTTTTATATTTGGAAGCATAGATTTACCGGGTGTATTCCGATAGGGGATCGAAAAATCCATTATTTTTGCGATATCTCTTACCGTTTTCGAGATAATCGACATTTTCCGATTTTAGTCTTTTTGGCACCAAAATACACAAAATTTGCATAGATTTACCGGGTGTATTCCGATAGGGGTTCGAAAAATCCATTATTTTTGCGATATCTCTTACCGTTTTCGAGATAATCGACATTTTCCGATTTTAGTCTTTTTGGCACTCAAAATACACAAAAATTTTTAAGATTTTTTTTTTTTTCAATTTAGGACATTCAGCACTTGTTTTTTATATTTGGAAGCATAGATTTACCGGGTGTATTCCGATAGGGGATCGAAAAATCCATTATTTTTGCGATATCTCTTACCGTTTTCGAGATAATTAACATTTTCCGATTTTAGTCTTTTTGGCACTCAAAATACACAAAATTTTTTAAGATTTTTTTTTTTTCAATTTAGGACATTCAGCACTTGTTTTTTATATTTGGAAGCATAGATTTACCGGGTGTATTCCGATAGGGGATCGAAAAATCCATTATTTTTGCGATATCTCTTACCGTTTTCGAGATAATCGACATTTTCCGATTTTAGTCTTTTTGGCACTCAAAATACACAAAATTTTTTAAGATTTTTTTTTTTTCAATTTAGGACATTCAGCACTTGTTTTTTATATTTGGAAGCATAGATTTACCGGGTGTATTCCGATAGGGGATCGAAAAATCCATTATTTTTGCGATATCTCTTACCGTTTTCGAGATAATCGACATTTTCCGATTTTAGTCTTTTTGGCACTCAAAATACACAAAATTTTTTAAGATTTTTTTTTTTTCAATTTAGGACATTCAGCACTTGTTTTTTATATTTGGAAGCATAGATTTACCGGGTGTATTCCGATAGGGGATCGAAAAATCCATTATTTTTGCGATATCTCTTACCGTTTTCGAGATAATCGACATTTTCCGATTTTAGTCTTTTTGGCACTCAAAATACACAAAATTTTTTAAGATTTTTTTTTTTTCAATTTAGGACATTCAGCACTTGTTTTTTATATTTGGAAGCATAGATTTACCGGGTGTATTCCGATAGGGGATCGAAAAATCCATTATTTTTGCGATATCTCTTACCGTTTTCGAGATAATCGACATTTTCCGATTTTAGTCTTTTTGGCACTCAAAATACACAAAATTTTTTAAGATTTTTTTTTTTTCAATTTAGGACATTCAGCACTTGTTTTTTATATTTGGAAGCATAGATTTACTGGCTGTATTCCGATAGGGGATCGAAAAATCCATTATTTTTGCGATATCTCTTACCGTTTTCGAGATAATCGACATTTTCCGATTTTAGTCTTTTTGGCACTCAAAATACACAAAATTTTTTAAGATTTTTTTTTTTTTCAATTTAGGACATTCAGCACTTGTTTTTTATATTTGGAAGCATAGATTTACCGGGTGTATTCCGATAGGGGATCGAAAAATCCATTATTTTTGCGATATCTCTTACCGTTTTCGAGATAATCGACATTTTCCGATTTTAGTCTTTTTGGCACCAAAATACACAAAATTTGCATAGATTTACCGGGTGTATTCCGATAGGGGATCGAAAAATCCATTATTTTTGCGATATCTCTTACCGTTTTCGAGATAATCGACATTTTCCGATTTTAGTCTTTTTGGCACTCAAAATACACAAAAATTTTTAAGATTTTTTTTTTTTTCAATTTAGGACATTCAGTACTTGTTTTTTATATTTGGAAGCATAAATTTACCAGGTGTACTCCGATAGGGGATCGAAAAATCCATTATTTTTGCGATATCTCTTACCGTTTTCGAGATAATCGACATTTTCCGATTTTAGTCTTTTTGGCACTCAAAATACACAAAATTTTTTAAGATTTTTTTTTTTTCAATTTAGGACATTCAGCACTTGTTTTTTATATTTGGAAGCATAGATTTACCGGGTGTATTCCGATAGGGGATCGAAAAATCCATTATTTTTGCGATATCTCTTACCGTTTTCGAGATAATCGACATTTTCCGATTTTAGTCTTTTTGGCACCAAAATACACAAAATTTCCATAGATTTACCGGGTGTATTCCGATAGGGGATCGAAAAATCCATTATTTTTGCGATATCTCTTACCGTTTTCGAGATAATCGACATTTTCCGATTTTAGTCTTTTTGGCACTCAAAATACACAAAATTTTTTAAGATTTTTTTTTTTTTCAATTTAGGACATTCAGCACTTGTTTTTTATATTTGGAAGCATAGATTTACCGGGTGTATTCCGATAGGGGATCGAAAAATCCATTATTTTTGCGATATCTCTTACCGTTTTCGAGATAATCGACATTTTCCGATTTTAGTCTTTTTGGCACCAAAATACACAAAATTTGCATAGATTTACCGGGTGTATTCCGATAGGGGATCGAAAAATCCATTATTTTTGCGATATCTCTTACCGTTTTCGAGATAATCGACATTTTCCGATTTTAGTCTTTTTGGCACCAAAATACACAAAATTTGCATAGATTTACCGGGTGTATTCCGATAGGGGATCGAAAAATCCATTATTTTTGCGATATCTCTTACCGTTTTCGAGATAATCGACATTTTCCGATTTTAGTCTTTTTGGCACTCAAAATACACAAAATTTTTTAAGATTTTTTTTTTTTCAATTTAGGACATTCAGCACTTGTTTTTTATATTTGGAAGCATAGATTTACCGGGTGTATTCCGATAGGGGATCGAAAAATCCATTATTTTTGCGATATCTCTTACCGTTTTCGAGATAATCGACATTTTCCGATTTTAGTCTTTTTGGCACTCAAAATACACAAAATTTTTTAAGATTTTTTTTTTTTTCAATTTAGGACATTCAGCACTTGTTTTTTATATTTGGAAGCATAGATTTACCGGGTGTATTCCGATAGGGGATCGAAAAATCCATTATTTTTGCGATATCTCTTACCGTTTTCGAGATAATCGACATTTTCCGATTTTAGTCTTTTTGGCACTCAAAATACACAAAATTTTTTAAGATTTTTTTTTTTTCAATTTAGGACATTCAGCACTTGTTTTTTATATTTGGAAGCATAGATTTACCGGGTGTATTCCGATAGGGGATCGAAAAATCCATTATTTTTGCGATATCTTTACCGTTTTCGAGATAATCGACATTTTCCGATTTTAGTCTTTTTGGCACCAAAATACACAAAATTTGCATAGATTTACCGGGTGTATTCCGATAGGGGATCGAAAAATCCATTATTTTTGCGATATCTCTTACCGTTTTCGAGATAATCGACATTTTCCGATTTTAGTCTTTTTGGCACTCAAAATACACAAAAATTTTTAAGATTTTTTTTTTTTTCAATTTAGGACATTCAGCACTTGTTTTTTATATTTGGAAGCATAGATTTACCAGGTGTATTCCGATAGGGGATCGAAAAATCCATTATTTTTGCGATATCTCTTACCGTTTTCGAGATAATCGACATTTTCCGATTTTAGTCTTTTTGGCACTCAAAATACACAAAATTTTTTAAGATTTTTTTTTTTTCAATTTAGGACATTCAGCACTTGTTTTTTATATTTGGAAGCATAGATTTACCGGGTGTATTCCGATAGGGGATCGAAAAATCCATTATTTTTGCGATATCTCTTACCGTTTTCGAGATAATCGACATTTTCCGATTTTAGTCTTTTTGGCACTCAAAATACACAAAATTTTTTAAGATTTTTTTTTTTTCAATTTAGGACATTCAGCACTTGTTTTTTATATTTGGAAGCATAGATTTACCGGGTGTATTCCGATAGGGGATCGAAAAATCCATTATTTTTGCGATATCTCTTACCGTTTTCGAGATAATCGACATTTTCCGATTTTAGTCTTTTTGGCACTCAAAATACACAAAATTTTTTAAGATTTTTTTTTTTTCAATTTAGGACATTCAGCACTTGTTTTTTATATTTGGAAGCATAGATTTACCGGGTGTATTCCGATAGGGGATCGAAAAATCCATTATTTTTGCGATATCTCTTACCGTTTTCGAGATAATCGACATTTTCCGATTTTAGTCTTTTTGGCACTCAAAATACACAAAATTTTTTAAGATTTTTTTTTTTTCAATTTAGGACATTCAGCACTTGTTTTTTATATTTGGAAGCATAGATTTACCGGGTGTATTCCGATAGGGGATCGAAAAATCCATTATTTTTGCGATATCTCTTACCGTTTTCGAGATAATCGACATTTTCCGATTTTAGTCTTTTTGGCACCAAAATACACAAAATTTGCATAGATTTACCGGGTGTATTCCGATAGGGGATCGAAAAATCCATTATTTTTGCGATATCTCTTACCGTTTTCGAGATAATCGACATTTTCCGATTTTAGTCTTTTTGGCACTCAAAATACACAAAAATTTTTAAGATTTTTTTTTTTTTCAATTTAGGACATTCAGCACTTGTTTTTTATATTTGGAAGCATAGATTTACCGGGTGTATTCCGATAGGGGATCGAAAAATCCATTATTTTTGCGATATCTCTTACCGTTTTCGAGATAATCGACATTTTCCGATTTTAGTCTTTTTGGCACTCAAAATACACAAAATTTTTTAAGATTTTTTTTTTTTCAATTTAGGACATTCAGCACTTGTTTTTTATATTTGGAAGCATAGATTTACCGGGTGTATTCCGATAGGGGATCGAAAAATCCATTATTTTTGCGATATCTCTTACCGTTTTCGAGATAATCGACATTTTCCGATTTTAGTCTTTTTGGCACTCAAAATACACAAAATTTTTTAAGATTTTTTTTTTTTCAATTTAGGACATTCAGCACTTGTTTTTTATATTTGGAAGCATAGATTTACCGGGTGTATTCCGATAGGGGATCGAAAAATCCATTATTTTTGCGATATCTCTTACCGTTTTCGAGATAATCGACATTTTCCGATTTTAGTCTTTTTGGCACTCAAAATACACAAAATTTTTTAAGATTTTTTTTTTTTCAATTTAGGACATTCAGCACTTGTTTTTTATATTTGGAAGCATAGATTTACCGGGTGTATTCCGATAGGGGATCGAAAAATCCATTATTTTTGCGATATCTCTTACCGTTTTCGAGATAATCGACATTTTCCGATTTTAGTCTTTTTGGCACTCAAAATACACAAAATTTTTTAAGATTTTTTTTTTTTCAATTTAGGACATTCAGCACTTGTTTTTTATATTTGGAAGCATAGATTTACCGGGTGTATTCCGATAGGGGATCGAAAAATCCATTATTTTTGCGATATCTCTTACCGTTTTCGAGATAATCGACATTTTCCGATTTTAGTCTTTTTGGCACTCAAAATACACAAAATTTTTTAAGATTTTTTTTTTTTCAATTTAGGACATTCAGCACTTGTTTTTTATATTTGGAAGCATAGATTTACTGGCTGTATTCCGATAGGGGATCGAAAAATCCATTATTTTTGCGATATCTCTTACCGTTTTCGAGATAATCGACATTTTCCGATTTTAGTCTTTTTGGCACTCAAAATACACAAAATTTTTTAAGATTTTTTTTTTTTTCAATTTAGGACATTCAGCACTTGTTTTTTATATTTGGAAGCATAGATTTACCGGGTGTATTCCGATAGGGGATCGAAAAATCCATTATTTTTGCGATATCTCTTACCGTTTTCGAGATAATCGACATTTTCCGATTTTAGTCTTTTTGGCACCAAAATACACAAAATTTGCATAGATTTACCGGGTGTATTCCGATAGGGGATCGAAAAATCCATTATTTTTGCGATATCTCTTACCGTTTTCGAGATAATCGACATTTTCCGATTTTAGTCTTTTTGGCACTCAAAATACACAAAAATTTTTAAGATTTTTTTTTTTTTCAATTTAGGACATTCAGTACTTGTTTTTTATATTTGGAAGCATAAATTTACCAGGTGTACTCCGATAGGGGATCGAAAAATCCATTATTTTTGCGATATCTCTTACCGTTTTCGAGATAATCGACATTTTCCGATTTTAGTCTTTTTGGCACTCAAAATACACAAAATTTTTTAAGATTTTTTTTTTTTCAATTTAGGACATTCAGCACTTGTTTTTTATATTTGGAAGCATAGATTTACCGGGTGTATTCCGATAGGGGATCGAAAAATCCATTATTTTTGCGATATCTCTTACCGTTTTCGAGATAATCGACATTTTCCGATTTTAGTCTTTTTGGCACCAAAATACACAAAATTTCCATAGATTTACCGGGTGTATTCCGATAGGGGATCGAAAAATCCATTATTTTTGCGATATCTCTTACCGTTTTCGAGATAATCGACATTTTCCGATTTTAGTCTTTTTGGCACTCAAAATACACAAAATTTTTTAAGATTTTTTTTTTTTTCAATTTAGGACATTCAGCACTTGTTTTTTATATTTGGAAGCATAGATTTACCGGGTGTATTCCGATAGGGGATCGAAAAATCCATTATTTTTGCGATATCTCTTACCGTTTTCGAGATAATCGACATTTTCCGATTTTAGTCTTTTTGGCACCAAAATACACAAAATTTGCATAGATTTACCGGGTGTATTCCGATAGGGGATCGAAAAATCCATTATTTTTGCGATATCTCTTACCGTTTTCGAGATAATCGACATTTTCCGATTTTAGTCTTTTTGGCACCAAAATACACAAAATTTGCATAGATTTACCGGGTGTATTCCGATAGGGGATCGAAAAATCCATTATTTTTGCGATATCTCTTACCGTTTTCGAGATAATCGACATTTTCCGATTTTAGTCTTTTTGGCACTCAAAATACACAAAATTTTTTAAGATTTTTTTTTTTTCAATTTAGGACATTCAGCACTTGTTTTTTATATTTGGAAGCATAGATTTACCGGGTGTATTCCGATAGGGGATCGAAAAATCCATTATTTTTGCGATATCTCTTACCGTTTTCGAGATAATCGACATTTTCCGATTTTAGTCTTTTTGGCACCAAAATACACAAAATTTGCATAGATTTACCGGGTGTATTCCGATAGGGGATCGAAAAATCCATTATTTTTGCGATATCTCTTACCGTTTTCGAGATAATCGACATTTTCCGATTTTAGTCTTTTTGGCACTCAAAATACACAAAAATTTTTAAGATTTTTTTTTTTTTCAATTTAGGACATTCAGCACTTGTTTTTTATATTTGGAAGCATAGATTTACCAGGTGTATTCCGATAGGGGATCGAAAAATCCATTATTTTTGCGATATCTCTTACCGTTTTCGAGATAATCGACATTTTCCGATTTTAGTCTTTTTGGCACTCAAAATACACAAAATTTTTTAAGATTTTTTTTTTTTCAATTTAGGACATTCAGCACTTGTTTTTTATATTTGGAAGTATAGATTTACCGGGTGTATTCCGATAGGGGATCGAAAAATCCATTATTTTTGCGATATCTCTTACCGTTTTCGAGATAATCGACATTTTCCGATTTTAGTCTTTTTGGCACTCAAAATACACAAAATTTTTTAAGATTTTTTTTTTTTCAATTTAGGACATTCAGCACTTGTTTTTTATATTTGGAAGCATAGATTTACCGGGTGTATTCCGATAGGGGATCGAAAAATCCATTATTTTTGCGATATCTCTTACCGTTTTCGAGATAATCGACATTTTCCGATTTTAGTCTTTTTGGCACTCAAAATACACAAAATTTTTTAAGATTTTTTTTTTTTCAATTTAGGACATTCAGCACTTGTTTTTTATATTTGGAAGCATAGATTTACCAGGTGTATTCCGATAGGGGATCGAAAAATCCATTATTTTTGCGATATCTCTTACCGTTTTCGAGATAATCGACATTTTCCGATTTTAGTCTTTTTGGCACTCAAAATACACAAAATTTTTTAAGATTTTTTTTTTTTTCAATTTAGGACATTCAGCACTTGTTTTTTATATTTGGAAGCATAGATTTACCGGGTGTATTCCGATAGGGGATCGAAAAATCCATTATTTTTGCGATATCTCTTACCGTTTTCGAGATAATCGACATTTTCCGATTTTAGTCTTTTTGGCACTCAAAATACACAAAATTTTTTAAGATTTTTTTTTTTTCAATTTAGGACATTCAGCACTTGTTTTTTATATTTGGAAGCATAGATTTACCGGGTGTATTCCGATAGGGGATCGAAAAATCCATTATTTTTGCGATATCTCTTACCGTTTTCGAGATAATCGACATTTTCCGATTTTAGTCTTTTTGGCACCAAAATACACAAAATTTGCATAGATTTACCGGGTGTATTCCGATAGGGGATCGAAAAATCCATTATTTTTGCGATATCTCTTACCGTTTTCGAGATAATCGACATTTTCCGATTTTAGTCTTTTTGGCACTCAAAATACACAAAATTTTTTAAGATTTTTTTTTTTTTCAATTTAGGACATTCAGCACTTGTTTTTTATATTTGGAAGCATAGATTTACCGGGTGTATTCCGATAGGGGATCGAAAAATCCATTATTTTTGCGATATCTCTTACCGTTTTCGAGATAATCGACATTTTCCGATTTTAGTCTTTTTGGCACCAAAATACACAAAATTTGCATAGATTTACCGGGTGTATTCCGATAGGGGATCGAAAAATCCATTATTTTTGCGATATCTCTTACCGTTTTCGAGATAATCGACATTTTCCGATTTTAGTCTTTTTGGCACTCAAAATACACAAAATTTTTTAAGATTTTTTTTTTTTTCAATTTAGGACATTCAGCACTTGTTTTTTATATTTGGAAGCATAGATTTACCGGGTGTATTCCGATAGGGGATCGAAAAATCCATTATTTTTGCGATATCTCTTACCGTTTTCGAGATAATCGACATTTTCCGATTTTAGTCTTTTTGGCACTCAAAATACACAAAATTTTTTAAGATTTTTTTTTTTTTCAATTTAGGACATTCAGCACTTGTTTTTTATATTTGGAAGCATAGATTTACCGGGTGTATTCCGATAGGGGATCGAAAAATCCATTATTTTTGCGATATCTCTTACCGTTTTCGAGATAATCGACATTTTCCGATTTTAGTCTTTTTGGCACTCAAAATACACAAAATTTTTTAAGATTTTTTTTTTTTTCAATTTAGGACATTCAGCACTTGTTTTTTATATTTGGAAGCATAGATTTACCGGGTGTATTCCGATAGGGGATCGAAAAATCCATTATTTTTGCGATATCTCTTACCGTTTTCGAGATAATCGACATTTTCCGATTTTAGTCTTTTTGGCACCAAAATACACAAAATTTGCATAGATTTACCGGGTGTATTCCGATAGGGGATCGAAAAATCCATTATTTTTGCGATATCTCTTACCGTTTTCGAGATAATCGACATTTTCCGATTTTAGTCTTTTTGGCACTCAAAATACACAAAATTTTTTAAGATTTTTTTTTTTTTCAATTTAGGACATTCAGCACTTGTTTTTTATATTTGGAAGCATAGATTTACCGGGTGTATTCCGATAGGGGATCGAAAAATCCATTATTTTTGCGATATCTCTTACCGTTTTCGAGATAATCGACATTTTCCGATTTTAGTCTTTTTGGCACCAAAATACACAAAATTTGCATAGATTTACCGGGTGTATTCCGATAGGGGATCGAAAAATCCATTATTTTTGCGATATCTCTTACCGTTTTCGAGATAATCGACATTTTCCGATTTTAGTCTTTTTGGCACTCAAAATACACAAAATTTTTTAAGATTTTTTTTTTTTTCAATTTAGGACATTCAGCACTTGTTTTTTATATTTGGAAGCATAGATTTACCGGGTGTATTCCGATAGGGGATCGAAAAATCCATTATTTTTGCGATATCTCTTACCGTTTTCGAGATAATCGACATTTTCCGATTTTAGTCTTTTTGGCACTCAAAATACACAAAATTTTTTAAGATTTTTTTTTTTTCAATTTAGGACATTCAGCACTTGTTTTTTATATTTGGAAGCATAGATTTACCGGGTGTATTCCGATAGGGGATCGAAAAATCCATTATTTTTGCGATATCTCTTACCGTTTTCGAGATAATCGACATTTTCCGATTTTAGTCTTTTTGGCACTCAAAATACACAAAATTTTTTAAGATTTTTTTTTTTTTCAATTTAGGACATTCAGCACTTGTTTTTTATATTTGGAAGCATAGATTTACCGGGTGTATTCCGATAGGGGATCGAAAAATCCATTATTTTTGCGATATCTCTTACCGTTTTCGAGATAATCGACATTTTCCGATTTTAGTCTTTTTGGCACTCAAAATACACAAAATTTTTTAAGATTTTTTTTTTTTCAATTTAGGACATTCAGCACTTGTTTTTTATATTTGGAAGCATAGATTTACCGGGTGTATTCCGATAGGGGATCGAAAAATCCATTATTTTTGCGATATCTCTTACCGTTTTCGAGATAATCGACATTTTCCGATTTTAGTCTTTTTGGCACCAAAATACACAAAATTTGCATAGATTTACCGGGTGTATTCCGATAGGGGATCGAAAAATCCATTATTTTTGCGATATCTCTTACCGTTTTCGAGATAATCGACATTTTCCGATTTTAGTCTTTTTGGCACTCAAAATACACAAAAATTTTTAAGATTTTTTTTTTTTTCAATTTAGGACATTCAGCACTTGTTTTTTATATTTGGAAGCATAGATTTACCGGGTGTATTCCGATAGGGGATCGAAAAATCCATTATTTTTGCGATATCTCTTACCGTTTTCGAGATAATCGACATTTTCCGATTTTAGTCTTTTTGGCACTCAAAATACACAAAATTTTTTAAGATTTTTTTTTTTTCAATTTAGGACATTCAGCACTTGTTTTTTATATTTGGAAGCATAGATTTACCGGGTGTATTCCGATAGGGGATCGAAAAATCCATTATTTTTGCGATATCTCTTACCGTTTTCGAGATAATCGACATTTTCCGATTTTAGTCTTTTTGGCACTCAAAATACACAAAATTTTTTAAGATTTTTTTTTTTTCAATTTAGGACATTCAGCACTTGTTTTTTATATTTGGAAGCATAGATTTACCGGGTGTATTCCGATAGGGGATCGAAAAATCCATTATTTTTGCGATATCTCTTACCGTTTTCGAGATAATCGACATTTTCCGATTTTAGTCTTTTTGGCACTCAAAATACACAAAATTTTTTAAGATTTTTTTTTTTTCAATTTAGGACATTCAGCACTTGTTTTTTATATTTGGAAGCATAGATTTACCGGGTGTATTCCGATAGGGGATCGAAAAATCCATTATTTTTGCGATATCTCTTACCGTTTTCGAGATAATCGACATTTTCCGATTTTAGTCTTTTTGGCACTCAAAATACACAAAATTTTTTAAGATTTTTTTTTTTTCAATTTAGGACATTCAGCACTTGTTTTTTATATTTGGAAGCATAGATTTACCGGGTGTATTCCGATAGGGGATCGAAAAATCCATTATTTTTGCGATATCTCTTACCGTTTTCGAGATAATCGACATTTTCCGATTTTAGTCTTTTTGGCACTCAAAATACACAAAATTTTTTAAGATTTTTTTTTTTCAATTTAGGACATTCAGCACTTGTTTTTTATATTTGGAAGCATAGATTTACTGGCTGTATTCCGATAGGGGATCGAAAAATCCATTATTTTTGCGATATCTCTTACCGTTTTCGAGATAATCGACATTTTCCGATTTTAGTCTTTTTGGCACTCAAAATACACAAAATTTTTTAAGATTTTTTTTTTTTTCAATTTAGGACATTCAGCACTTGTTTTTTATATTTGGAAGCATAGATTTACCGGGTGTATTCCGATAGGGGATCGAAAAATCCATTATTTTTGCGATATCTCTTACCGTTTTCGAGATAATCGACATTTTCCGATTTTAGTCTTTTTGGCACCAAAATACACAAAATTTGCATAGATTTACCGGGTGTATTCCGATAGGGGATCGAAAAATCCATTATTTTTGCGATATCTCTTACCGTTTTCGAGATAATCGACATTTTCCGATTTTAGTCTTTTTGGCACTCAAAATACACAAAAATTTTTAAGATTTTTTTTTTTTTCAATTTAGGACATTCAGTACTTGTTTTTTATATTTGGAAGCATAAATTTACCAGGTGTACTCCGATAGGGGATCGAAAAATCCATTATTTTTGCGATATCTCTTACCGTTTTCGAGATAATCGACATTTTCCGATTTTAGTCTTTTTGGCACTCAAAATACACAAAATTTTTTAAGATTTTTTTTTTTTCAATTTAGGACATTCAGCACTTGTTTTTTATATTTGGAAGCATAGATTTACCGGGTGTATTCCGATAGGGGATCGAAAAATCCATTATTTTTGCGATATCTCTTACCGTTTTCGAGATAATCGACATTTTCCGATTTTAGTCTTTTTGGCACCAAAATACACAAAATTTCCATAGATTTACCGGGTGTATTCCGATAGGGGATCGAAAAATCCATTATTTTTGCGATATCTCTTACCGTTTTCGAGATAATCGACATTTTCCGATTTTAGTCTTTTTGGCACTCAAAATACACAAAATTTTTTAAGATTTTTTTTTTTTTCAATTTAGGACATTCAGCACTTGTTTTTTATATTTGGAAGCATAGATTTACCGGGTGTATTCCGATAGGGGATCGAAAAATCCATTATTTTTGCGATATCTCTTACCGTTTTCGAGATAATCGACATTTTCCGATTTTAGTCTTTTTGGCACCAAAATACACAAAATTTGCATAGATTTACCGGGTGTATTCCGATAGGGGATCGAAAAATCCATTATTTTTGCGATATCTCTTACCGTTTTCGAGATAATCGACATTTTCCGATT
Source organism: Rhagonycha lutea (assembly GCA_958510855.1). Classification (NCBI taxonomy): domain Eukaryota; kingdom Metazoa; phylum Arthropoda; class Insecta; order Coleoptera; family Cantharidae; genus Rhagonycha; species Rhagonycha lutea. Next base: position 32,398,984 of record OY294042.1, read on the forward strand.
TTAGTCTTTTTGGCACCAAAATACACAAAATTTGCATAGATTTACCGGGTGTATTCCGATAGGGGATCGAAAAATCCATTATTTTTGCGATATCTCTTACCGTTTTCGAGATAATCGACATTTTCCGATTTTAGTCTTTTTGGCACTCAAAATACACAAAATTTTTTAAGATTTTTTTTTTTTCAATTTAGGACATTCAGCACTTGTTTTTTATATTTGGAAGCATAGATTTACCGGGTGTATTCCGATAGGGGATCGAAAAATCCATTATTTTTGCGATATCTCTTACCGTTTTCGAGATAATCGACATTTTCCGATTTTAGTCTTTTTGGCACTCAAAATACACAAAATTTTTTAAGATTTTTTTTTTTTTCAATTTAGGACATTCAGCACTTGTTTTTTATATTTGGAAGCATAGATTTACCGGGTGTATTCCGATAGGGGATCGAAAAATCCATTATTTTTGCGATATCTCTTACCGTTTTCGAGATAATCGACATTTTCCGATTTTAGTCTTTTTGGCACTCAAAATACACAAAATTTTTTAAGATTTTTTTTTTTTCAATTTAGGACATTCAGCACTTGTTTTTTATATTTGGAAGCATAGATTTACCGGGTGTATTCCGATAGGGGATCGAAAAATCCATTATTTGTGCGATATCTCTTACCGTTTTCGAGATAATCGACATTTTCCGATTTTAGTCTTTTTGGCACCAAAATACACAAAATTTGCATAGATTTACCGGGTGTATTCCGATAGGGGATCGAAAAATCCATTATTTTTGCGATATCTCTTACCGTTTTCGAGATAATCGACATTTTCCGATTTTAGTCTTTTTGGCACCAAAATACACAAAATTTCCATAGATTTACCGGGTGTATTCCGATAGGGGATCGAAAAATCCATTATTTTTGCGATATCTCTTACCGTTTTCGAGATAATCGACATTTTCCGATTTTAGTCTTTTTGGCACTCAAAATACACAAAATTTTTTAAGATTTTTTTTTTTTTCAATTTAGGACATTCAGCACTTGTTTTTTATATTTGGAAGCATAGATTTACCGGGTGTATTCCGATAGGGGATCGAAAAATCCATTATTTTTGCGATATCTCTTACCGTTTTCGAGATAATCGACATTTTCCGATTTTAGTCTTTTTGGCACCAAAATACACAAAATTTGCATAGATTTACCGGGTGTATTCCGATAGGGGATCGAAAAATCCATTATTTTTGCGATATCTCTTACCGTTTTCGAGATAATCGACATTTTCCGATTTTAGTCTTTTTGGCACCAAAATACACAAAATTTGCATAGATTTACCGGGTGTATTCCGATAGGGGATCGAAAAATCCATTATTTTTGCGATATCTCTTACCGTTTTCGAGATAATCGACATTTTCCGATTTTAGTCTTTTTGGCACTCAAAATACACAAAATTTTTTAAGATTTTTTTTTTTTCAATTTAGGACATTCAGCACTTGTTTTTTATATTTGGAAGCATAGATTTACCGGGTGTATTCCGATAGGGGATCGAAAAATCCATTATTTTTGCGATATCTCTTACCGTTTTCGAGATAATCGACATTTTCCGATTTTAGTCTTTTTGGCACTCAAAATACACAAAATTTTTTAAGATTTTTTTTTTTTCAATTTAGGACATTCAGCACTTGTTTTTTATATTTGGAAGCATAGATTTACCGGGTGTATTCCGATAGGGGATCGAAAAATCCATTATTTTTGCGATATCTCTTACCGTTTTCGAGATAATCGACATTTTCCGATTTTAGTCTTTTTGGCACTCAAAATACACAAAATTTTTTAAGATTTTTTTTTTTTCAATTTAGGACATTCAGCACTTGTTTTTTATATTTGGAAGCATAGATTTACTGGGTGTATTCCGATAGGGGATCGAAAAATCCATTATTTTTGCGATATCTCTTACCGTTTTCGAGATAATCGACATTTTCCGATTTTAGTCTTTTTGGCACTCAAAATACACAAAATTTTTTAAGATTTTTTTTTTTTTCAATTTAGGACATTCAGCACTTGTTTTTTATATTTGGAAGCATAGATTTACCGGGTGTATTCCGATAGGGGATCGAAAAATCCATTATTTTTGCGATATCTCTTACCGTTTTCGAGATAATCGACATTTTCCGATTTTAGTCTTTTTGGCACCAAAATACACAAAATTTGCATAGATTTACCGGGTGTATTCCGATAGGGGATCGAAAAATCCATTATTTTTGCGATATCTCTTACCGTTTTCGAGATAATCGACATTTTCCGATTTTAGTCTTTTTGGCACTCAAAATACACAAAATTTTTTAAGATTTTTTTTTTTTCAATTTAGGACATTCAGCACTTGTTTTTTATATTTGGAAGCATAGATTTACCGGGTGTATTCCGATAGGGGATCGAAAAATCCATTATTTTTGCGATATCTCTTACCGTTTTCGAGATAATCGACATTTTCCGATTTTAGTCTTTTTGGCACCAAAATACACAAAATTTGCATAGATTTACCGGGTGTATTCCGATAGGGGATCGAAAAATCCATTATTTTTGCGATATCTCTTACCGTTTTCGAGATAATCGACATTTTCCGATTTTAGTCTTTTTGGCACTCAAAATACACAAAAATTTTTAAGATTTTTTTTTTTTTCAATTTAGGACATTCAGTACTTGTTTTTTATATTTGGAAGCATAAATTTACCAGGTGTACTCCGATAGGGGATCGAAAAATCCATTATTTTTGCGATATCTCTTACCGTTTTCGAGATAATCGACATTTTCCGATTTTAGTCTTTTTGGCACTCAAAATACACAAAATTTTTTAAGATTTTTTTTTTTTCAATTTAGGACATTCAGCACTTGTTTTTTATATTTGGAAGCATAGATTTACCGGGTGTATTCCGATAGGGGATCGAAAAATCCATTATTTTTGCGATATCTCTTACCGTTTTCGAGATAATCGACATTTTCCGATTTTAGTCTTTTTGGCACCAAAATACACAAAATTTCCATAGATTTACCGGGTGTATTCCGATAGGGGATCGAAAAATCCATTATTTTTGCGATATCTCTTACCGTTTTCGAGATAATCGACATTTTCCGATTTTAGTCTTTTTGGCACTCAAAATACACAAAATTTTTTAAGATTTTTTTTTTTTCAATTTAGGACATTCAGCACTTGTTTTTTATATTTGGAAGCATAGATTTACCGGGTGTATTCCGATAGGGGATCGAAAAATCCATTATTTTTGCGATATCTCTTACCGTTTTCGAGATAATCGACATTTTCCGATTTTAGTCTTTTTGGCACTCAAAATACACAAAATTTTTTAAGATTTTTTTTTTTCAATTTAGGACATTCAGCACTTGTTTTTTATATTTGGAAGCATAGATTTACTGGCTGTATTCCGATAGGGGATCGAAAAATCCATTATTTTTGCGATATCTCTTACCGTTTTCGAGATAATCGACATTTTCCGATTTTAGTCTTTTTGGCACTCAAAATACACAAAATTTTTTAAGATTTTTTTTTTTTTCAATTTAGGACATTCAGCACTTGTTTTTTATATTTGGAAGCATAGATTTACCGGGTGTATTCCGATAGGGGATCGAAAAATCCATTATTTTTGCGATATCTCTTACCGTTTTCGAGATAATCGACATTTTCCGATTTTAGTCTTTTTGGCACCAAAATACACAAAATTTGCATAGATTTACCGGGTGTATTCCGATAGGGGATCGAAAAATCCATTATTTTTGCGATATCTCTTACCGTTTTCGAGATAATCGACATTTTCCGATTTTAGTCTTTTTGGCACTCAAAATACACAAAAATTTTTAAGATTTTTTTTTTTTTCAATTTAGGACATTCAGTACTTGTTTTTTATATTTGGAAGCATAAATTTACCAGGTGTACTCCGATAGGGGATCGAAAAATCCATTATTTTTGCGATATCTCTTACCGTTTTCGAGATAATCGACATTTTCCGATTTTAGTCTTTTTGGCACTCAAAATACACAAAATTTTTTAAGATTTTTTTTTTTTCAATTTAGGACATTCAGCACTTGTTTTTTATATTTGGAAGCATAGATTTACCGGGTGTATTCCGATAGGGGATCGAAAAATCCATTATTTTTGCGATATCTCTTACCGTTTTCGAGATAATCGACATTTTCCGATTTTAGTCTTTTTGGCACCAAAATACACAAAATTTCCATAGATTTACCGGGTGTATTCCGATAGGGGATCGAAAAATCCATTATTTTTGCGATATCTCTTACCGTTTTCGAGATAATCGACATTTTCCGATTTTAGTCTTTTTGGCACTCAAAATACACAAAATTTTTTAAGATTTTTTTTTTTTTCAATTTAGGACATTCAGCACTTGTTTTTTATATTTGGAAGCATAGATTTACCGGGTGTATTCCGATAGGGGATCGAAAAATCCATTATTTTTGCGATATCTCTTACCGTTTTCGAGATAATCGACATTTTCCGATTTTAGTCTTTTTGGCACCAAAATACACAAAATTTGCATAGATTTACCGGGTGTATTCCGATAGGGGATCGAAAAATCCATTATTTTTGCGATATCTCTTACCGTTTTCGAGATAATCGACATTTTCCGATTTTAGTCTTTTTGGCACCAAAATACACAAAATTTGCATAGATTTACCGGGTGTATTCCGATAGGGGATCGAAAAATCCATTATTTTTGCGATATCTCTTACCGTTTTCGAGATAATCGACATTTTCCGATTTTAGTCTTTTTGGCACTCAAAATACACAAAATTTTTTAAGATTTTTTTTTTTTCAATTTAGGACATTCAGCACTTGTTTTTTATATTTGGAAGCATAGATTTACCGGGTGTATTCCGATAGGGGATCGAAAAATCCATTATTTTTGCGATATCTCTTACCGTTTTCGAGATAATCGACATTTTCCGATTTTAGTCTTTTTGGCACTCAAAATACACAAAATTTTTTAAGATTTTTTTTTTTTTCAATTTAGGACATTCAGCACTTGTTTTTTATATTTGGAAGCATAGATTTACCGGGTGTATTCCGATAGGGGATCGAAAAATCCATTATTTTTGCGATATCTCTTACCGTTTTCGAGATAATCGACATTTTCCGATTTTAGTCTTTTTGGCACTCAAAATACACAAAATTTTTTAAGATTTTTTTTTTTTCAATTTAGGACATTCAGCACTTGTTTTTTATATTTGGAAGCATAGATTTACCGGGTGTATTCCGATAGGGGATCGAAAAATCCATTATTTGTGCGATATCTCTTACCGTTTTCGAGATAATCGACATTTTCCGATTTTAGTCTTTTTGGCACCAAAATACACAAAATTTGCATAGATTTACCGGGTGTATTCCGATAGGGGATCGAAAAATCCATTATTTTTGCGATATCTCTTACCGTTTTCGAGATAATCGACATTTTCCGATTTTAGTCTTTTTGGCACCAAAATACACAAAATTTCCATAGATTTACCGGGTGTATTCCGATAGGGGATCGAAAAATCCATTATTTTTGCGATATCTCTTACCGTTTTCGAGATAATCGACATTTTCCGATTTTAGTCTTTTTGGCACTCAAAATACACAAAATTTTTTAAGATTTTTTTTTTTTTCAATTTAGGACATTCAGCACTTGTTTTTTATATTTGGAAGCATAGATTTACCGGGTGTATTCCGATAGGGGATCGAAAAATCCATTATTTTTGCGATATCTCTTACCGTTTTCGAGATAATCGACATTTTCCGATTTTAGTCTTTTTGGCACCAAAATACACAAAATTTGCATAGATTTACCGGGTGTATTCCGATAGGGGATCGAAAAATCCATTATTTTTGCGATATCTCTTACCGTTTTCGAGATAATCGACATTTTCCGATTTTAGTCTTTTTGGCACCAAAATACACAAAATTTGCATAGATTTACCGGGTGTATTCCGATAGGGGATCGAAAAATCCATTATTTTTGCGATATCTCTTACCGTTTTCGAGATAATCGACATTTTCCGATTTTAGTCTTTTTGGCACTCAAAATACACAAAATTTTTTAAGATTTTTTTTTTTTCAATTTAGGACATTCAGCACTTGTTTTTTATATTTGGAAGCATAGATTTACTGGCTGTATTCCGATAGGGGATCGAAAAATCCATTATTTTTGCGATATCTCTTACCGTTTTCGAGATAATCGACATTTTCCGATTTTAGTCTTTTTGGCACTCAAAATACACAAAATTTTTTAAGATTTTTTTTTTTTCAATTTAGGACATTCAGCACTTGTTTTTTACATTTGGAAGCATAGATTTACCGGGTGTATTCCGATAGGGGATCGAAAAATCCATTATTTTTGCGATATCTCTTACCGTTTTCGAGATAATCGACATTTTCCGATTTTAGTCTTTTTGGCACTCAAAATACACAAAATTTTTTAAGATTTTTTTTTTTTCAATTTAGGACATTCAGCACTTGTTTTTTATATTTGGAAGCATAGATTTACCGGGTGTATTCCGATAGGGGATCGAAAAATCCATTATTTTTGCGATATCTCTTACCGTTTTCGAGATAATCGACATTTTCCGATTTTAGTCTTTTTGGCACTCAAAATACACAAAATTTTTTAAGATTTTTTTTTTTTCAATTTAGGACATTCAGCACTTGTTTTTTATATTTGGAAGCATAGATTTACTGGGTGTATTCCGATAGGGGATCGAAAAATCCATTATTTTTGCGATATCTCTTACCGTTTTCGAGATAATCGACATTTTCCGATTTTAGTCTTTTTGGCACTCAAAATACACAAAATTTTTTAAGATTTTTTTTTTTTTCAATTTAGGACATTCAGCACTTGTTTTTTATATTTGGAAGCATAGATTTACCGGGTGTATTCCGATAGGGGATCGAAAAATCCATTATTTTTGCGATATCTCTTACCGTTTTCGAGATAATCGACATTTTCCGATTTTAGTCTTTTTGGCACCAAAATACACAAAATTTGCATAGATTTACCGGGTGTATTCCGATAGGGGATCGAAAAATCCATTATTTTTGCGATATCTCTTACCGTTTTCGAGATAATCGACATTTTCCGATTTTAGTCTTTTTGGCACTCAAAATACACAAAATTTTTTAAGATTTTTTTTTTTTCAATTTAGGACATTCAGCACTTGTTTTTTATATTTGGAAGCATAGATTTACCGGGTGTATTCCGATAGGGGATCGAAAAATCCATTATTTTTGCGATATCTCTTACCGTTTTCGAGATAATCGACATTTTCCGATTTTAGTCTTTTTGGCACCAAAATACACAAAATTTGCATAGATTTACCGGGTGTATTCCGATAGGGGATCGAAAAATCCATTATTTTTGCGATATCTCTTACCGTTTTCGAGATAATCGACATTTTCCGATTTTAGTCTTTTTGGCACTCAAAATACACAAAAATTTTTAAGATTTTTTTTTTTTTCAATTTAGGACATTCAGTACTTGTTTTTTATATTTGGAAGCATAAATTTACCAGGTGTACTCCGATAGGGGATCGAAAAATCCATTATTTTTGCGATATCTCTTACCGTTTTCGAGATAATCGACATTTTCCGATTTTAGTCTTTTTGGCACTCAAAATACACAAAATTTTTTAAGATTTTTTTTTTTTCAATTTAGGACATTCAGCACTTGTTTTTTATATTTGGAAGCATAGATTTACCGGGTGTATTCCGATAGGGGATCGAAAAATCCATTATTTTTGCGATATCTCTTACCGTTTTCGAGATAATCGACATTTTCCGATTTTAGTCTTTTTGGCACCAAAATACACAAAATTTCCATAGATTTACCGGGTGTATTCCGATAGGGGATCGAAAAATCCATTATTTTTGCGATATCTCTTACCGTTTTCGAGATAATCGACATTTTCCGATTTTAGTCTTTTTGGCACTCAAAATACACAAAATTTTTTAAGATTTTTTTTTTTCAATTTAGGACATTCAGCACTTGTTTTTTATATTTGGAAGCATAGATTTACCGGGTGTATTCCGATAGGGGATCGAAAAATCCATTATTTTTGCGATATCTCTTACCGTTTTCGAGATAATCGACATTTTCCGATTTTAGTCTTTTTGGCACCAAAATACACAAAATTTGCATAGATTTACCGGGTGTATTCCGATAGGGGATCGAAAAATCCATTATTTTTGCGATATCTCTTACCGTTTTCGAGATAATCGACATTTTCCGATTTTAGTCTTTTTGGCACTCAAAATACACAAAAATTTTTAAGATTTTTTTTTTTTTCAATTTAGGACATTCAGCACTTGTTTTTTATATTTGCAAGCATAGATTTACCGGGTGTATTCCGATAGGGGATCGAAAAATCCATTATTTTTGCGATATCTCTTACCGTTTTCGAGATAATCGACATTTTCCGATTTTAGTCTTTTTGGCACTCAAAATACACAAAATTTTTTAAGATTTTTTTTTTTTTCAATTTAGGACATTCAGCACTTGTTTTTTTATATTTGGAAGCATAGATTTACCGGGTGTATTCCGATAGGGGATCGAAAAATCCATTATTTTTGCGATATCTCTTACCGTTTTCGAGATAATCGACATTTTCCGATTTTAGTCTTTTTGGCACCAAAATACACAAAATTTGCATAGATTTACCGGGTGTATTCCGATAGGGGATCGAAAAATCCATTATTTTTGCGATATCTCTTACCGTTTTCGAGATAATCGACATTTTCCGATTTTAGTCTTTTTGGCACTCAAAATACACAAAATTTTTTAAGATTTTTTTTTTTTCAATTTAGGACATTCAGCACTTGTTTTTTATATTTGGAAGCATAGATTTACCGGGTGTATTCCGATAGGGGATCGAAAAATCCATTATTTTTGCGATATCTCTTACCGTTTTCGAGATAATCGACATTTTCCGATTTTAGTCTTTTTGGCACCAAAATACACAAAATTTGCATAGATTTACCGGGTGTATTCCGATAGGGGATCGAAAAATCCATTATTTTTGCGATATCTCTTACCGTTTTCGAGATAATCGACATTTTCCGATTTTAGTCTTTTTGGCACTCAAAATACACAAAAATTTTTAAGATTTTTTTTTTTTTCAATTTAGGACATTCAGCACTTGTTTTTTATATTTGGAAGCATAGATTTACCGGGTGTATTCCGATAGGGGATCGAAAAATCCATTATTTTTGCGATATCTCTTACCGTTTTCGAGATAATCGACATTTTCCGATTTTAGTCTTTTTGGCACTCAAAATACACAAAATTTTTTAAGATTTTTGTTTTTTCAATTTAGGACATTCAGCACTTGTTTTTTATATTTGGAAGCATAGATTTACCGGGTGTATTCCGATAGGGGATCGAAAAATCCATTATTTTTGCGATATCTCTTACCGTTTTCGAGATAATCGACATTTTCCGATTTTAGTCTTTTTGGCACCAAAATACACAAAATTTGCATAGATTTACCGGGTGTATTCCGATAGGGGATCGAAAAATCCATTATTTTTGCGATATCTCTTACCGTTTTCGAGATAATCGACATTTTCCGATTTTAGTCTTTTTGGCACCAAAATACACAAAATTTGCATAGATTTACCGGGTGTATTCCGATAGGGGATCGAAAAATCCATTATTTTTGCGATATCTCTTACCGTTTTCGAGATAATCGACATTTTCCGATTTTAGTCTTTTTGGCACTCAAAATACACAAAAATTTTTAAGATTTTTTTTTTTTTCAATTTAGGACATTCAGTACTTGTTTTTTATATTTGGAAGCATAGATTTACCGGGTGTATTCCGATAGGGGATCGAAAAATCCATTATTTTTGCGATATCTCTTACCGTTTTCGAGATAATCGACATTTTCCGATTTTAGTCTTTTTGGCACCAAAATACACAAAATTTGCATAGATTTACCGGGTGTATTCCGATAGGGGATCGAAAAATCCATTATTTTTGCGATATCTCTTACCGTTTTCGAGATAATCGACATTTTCCGATTTTAGTCTTTTTGGCACTCAAAATACACAAAATTTTTTAAGATTTTTTTTTTTTCAATTTAGGACATTCAGAACTTGTTTTTTATATTTGGAAGCATAGATTTACCGGCTGTATTCCGATAGGGGATCGAAAAATCCATTATTTTTGCGATATCTCTTACCGTTTTCGAGATAATCGACATTTTCCGATTTTAGTCTTTTTGGCACCAAAATACACAAAATTTGCATAGATTTACCGGGTGTATTCCGATAGGGGATCGAAAAATCCATTATTTTTGCGATATCTCTTACCGTTTTCGAGATAATCGACATTTTCCGATTTTAGTCTTTTTGGCATTCAAAATACACAAAAATTTTTAAGATTTTTTTTTTTTCAATTTAGGACATTCAGCACTTGTTTTTTATATTTGGAAGCATAGATTAACCGGGTGTATTCCGATAGGGGATCGAAAAATCCATTATTTTTGCGATATCTCTTACCGTTTTCGAGATAATCGACATTTTCCGATTTTAGTCTTTTTGGCACTCAAAATACACAAAATTTTTTAAGATTTTTTTTTTTTCAATTTAGGACATTCAGCACTTGTTTTTTACATTTGGAAGCATAGATTTACCGGGTGTATTCCGATAGGGGATCGAAAAATCCATTATTTTTGCGATATCTCTTACCGTTTTCGAGATAATCGACATTTTCCGATTTTAGTCTTTTTGGCACTCAAAATACACAAAATTTTTTAAGATTTTTTTTTTTTCAATTTAGGACATTCAGCACTTGTTTTTTATATTTGGAAGCATAGATTTACCGGGTGTATTCCGATAGGGGATCGAAAAATCCATTATTTTTGCGATATCTCTTACCGTTTTCGAGATAATCGACATTTTCCGATTTTAGTCTTTTTGGCACTCAAAATACACAAAATTTTTTAAGATTTTTTTTTTTTCAATTTAGGACATTCAGCACTTGTTTTTTATATTTGGAAGCATAGATTTACCGGGTGTATTCCGATAGGGGATCGAAAAATCCATTATTTTTGCGATATCTCTTACCGTTTTCGAGATAATCGACATTTTCCGATTTTAGTCTTTTTGGCACTCAAAATACACAAAAATTTTTAAGATTTTTTTTTTTTTCAATTTAGGACATTCAGCACTTGTTTTTTATATTTGGAAGCATAGATTTACCGGGTGTATTCCGATAGGGGATCGAAAAATCCATTATTTTTGCGATATCTCTTACCGTTTTCGAGATAATCGACATTTTCCGATTTTAGTCTTTTTGGCACTCAAAATACACAAAATTTTTTAAGATTTTTGTTTTTTCAATTTAGGACATTCAGCACTTGTTTTTTATATTTGGAAGCATAGATTTACCGGGTGTATTCCGATAGGGGATCGAAAAATCCATTATTTTTGCGATATCTCTTACCGTTTTCGAGATAATCGACATTTTCCGATTTTAGTCTTTTTGGCACCAAAATACACAAAATTTGCATAGATTTACCGGGTGTATTCCGATAGGGGATCGAAAAATCCATTATTTTTGCGATATCTCTTACCGTTTTCGAGATAATCGACATTTTCCGATTTTAGTCTTTTTGGCACTCAAAATACACAAAATTTTTTAAGATTTTTTTTTTTTTCAATTTAGGACATTCAGCACTTGTTTTTTATATTTGGAAGCATAGATTTACCGGGTGTATTCCGATAGGGGATCGAAAAATCCATTATTTTTGCGATATCTCTTACCGTTTTCGAGATAATCGACATTTTCCGATTTTAGTCTTTTTGGCACCAAAATACACAAAATTTGCATAGATTTACCGGGTGTATTCCGATAGGGGATCGAAAAATCCATTATTTTTGCGATATCTCTTACCGTTTTCGAGATAATCGACATTTTCCGATTTTAGTCTTTTTGGCACCAAAATACACAAAATTTGCATAGATTTACCGGGTGTATTCCGATAGGGGATCGAAAAATCCATTATTTTTGCGATATCTCTTACCGTTTTCGAGATAATCGACATTTTCCGATTTTAGTCTTTTTGGCACTCAAAATACACAAAATTTTTTAAGATTTTTTTTTTTTTCAATTTAGGACATTCAGCACTTGTTTTTTATATTTGGAAGCATAGATTTACCGGGTGTATTCCGATAGGGGATCGAAAAATCCATTATTTTTGCGATATCTCTTACCGTTTTCGAGATAATCGACATTTTCCGATTTTAGTCTTTTTGGCACTCAAAATACACAAAATTTTTTAAGATTTTTGTTTTTTCAATTTAGGACATTCAGCACTTGTTTTTTATATTTGGAAGCATAGATTTACCGGGTGTATTCCGATAGGGGATCGAAAAATCCATTATTTTTGCGATATCTCTTACCGTTTTCGAGATAATCGACATTTTCCGATTTTAGTCTTTTTGGCACCAAAATACACAAAATTTGCATAGATTTACCGGGTGTATTCCGATAGGGGATCGAAAAATCCATTATTTTTGCGATATCTCTTACCGTTTTCGAGATAATCGACATTTTCCGATTTTAGTCTTTTTGGCACTCAAAATACACAAAATTTTTTAAGATTTTTTTTCAATTTAGGACATTCAGCACTTGTTTTTTATATTTGGAAGCATAGATTTACCGGGTGTATTCCGATAGGGGATCGAAAAATCCATTATTTTTGCGATATCTCTTACCGTTTTCGAGATAATCGACATTTTCCGATTTTAGTCTTTTTGGCACCAAAATACACAAAATTTGCATAAATTTACCGGGTGTATTCCGATAGGGGATCGAAAAATCCATTATTTTTGCGATATCTCTTACCGTTTTCGAGATAATCGACATTTTCCGATTTTAGTCTTTTTGGCACTCAAAATACACAAAATTTTTTAAGATTTTTTTTTTTTTCAATTTAGGACATTCAGCACTTGTTTTTTATATTTGGAAGCATAGATTTACCGGGTGTATTCCGATAGGGGATCGAAAAATCCATTATTTTTGCGATATCTCTTACCGTTTTCGAGATAATCGACATTTTCCGATTTTAGTCTTTTTGGCACCAAAATACACAAAATTTGCATAGATTTACCGGGTGTATTCCGATAGGGGATCGAAAAATCCATTATTTTTGCGATATCTCTTACCGTTTTCGAGATAATCGACATTTTCCGATTTTAGTCTTTTTGGCACCAAAATACACAAAATTTGCATAGATTTACCGGGTGTATTCCGATAGGGGATCGAAAAATCCATTATTTTTGCGATATCTCTTACCGTTTTCGAGATAATCGACATTTTCCGATTTTAGTCTTTTTGGCACTCAAAATACACAAAATTTTTTAAGATTTTTTTTTTTTTCAATTTAGGACATTCAGCACTTGTTTTTTATATTTGGAAGCATAGATTTACCGGGTGTATTCCGATAGGGGATCGAAAAATCCATTATTTTTGCGATATCTCTTACCGTTTTCGAGATAATCGACATTTTCCGATTTTAGTCTTTTTGGCACTCAAAATACACAAAATTTTTTAAGATTTTTGTTTTTTCAATTTAGGACATTCAGCACTTGTTTTTTATATTTGGAAGCATAGATTTACCGGGTGTATTCCGATAGGGGATCGAAAAATCCATTATTTTTGCGATATCTCTTACCGTTTTCGAGATAATCGACATTTTCCGATTTTAGTCTTTTTGGCACCAAAATACACAAAATTTGCATAGATTTACCGGGTGTATTCCGATAGGGGATCGAAAAATCCATTATTTTTGCGATATCTCTTACCGTTTTCGAGATAATCGACATTTTCCGATTTTAGTCTTTTTGGCACCAAAATACACAAAATTTGCATAGATTTACCGGGTGTATTCCGATAGGGGATCGAAAAATCCATTATTTTTGCGATATCTCTTACCGTTTTCGAGATAATCGACATTTTCCGATTTTAGTCTTTTTGGCACTCAAAATACACAAAAATTTTTAAGATTTTTTTTTTTTTCAATTTAGGACATTCAGTACTTGTTTTTTATATTTGGAAGCATAGATTTACCGGGTGTATTCCGATAGGGGATCGAAAAATCCATTATTTTTGCGATATCTCTTACCGTTTTCGAGATAATCGACATTTTCCGATTTTAGTCTTTTTGGCACTCAAAATACACAAAATTTTTTAAGATTTTTGTTTTTTCAATTTAGGACATTCAGCACTTGTTTTTTATATTTGGAAGCATAGATTTACCGGGTGTATTCCGATAGGGGATCGAAAAATCCATTATTTTTGCGATATCTCTTACCGTTTTCGAGATAATCGACATTTTCCGATTTTAGTCTTTTTGGCACCAAAATACACAAAATTTGCATAGATTTACCGGGTGTATTCCGATAGGGGATCGAGAAATCCATTATTTTTGCGATATCTCTTACCGTTTTCGAGATAATCGACATTTTCCGATTTTAGTCTTTTTGGCACTCAAAATACACAAAATTTTTTAAGATTTTTTTTTTTTTCAATTTAGGACATTCAGCACTTGTTTTTTATATTTGGAAGCATAGATTTACCGGGTGTATTCCGATAGGGGATCGAAAAATCCATTATTTTTGCGATATCTCTTACCGTTTTCGAGATAATCGACATTTTCCGATTTTAGTCCTTTTGGCACCAAAATACACAAAATTTGCATAGATTTACCGGGTGTATTCCGATAGGGGATCGAAAAATCCATTATTTTTGCGATATCTCTTACCGTTTTCGAGATAATCGACATTTTCCGATTTTAGTCTTTTTGGCACCAAAATACACAAAATTTGCATAGATTTACCGGGTGTATTCCGATAGGGGATCGAAAAATCCATTATTTTTGCGATATCTCTTACCGTTTTCGAGATAATCGACATTTTCCGATTTTAGTCTTTTTGGCACTCAAAATACACAAAATTTTTTAAGATTTTTTTTTTTTTCAATTTAGGACATTCAGCACTTGTTTTTTATATTTGGAAGCATAAATTTACCGGGTGTATTCCGATAGGGGATCGAAAAATCCATTATTTTTGCGATATCTCTTACCGTTTTCGAGATAATCGACATTTTCCGATTTTAGTCTTTTTGGCACCAAAATACACAAAATTTGCATAGATTTACCGGGTGTATTCCGATAGGGGATCGAAAAATCCATTATTTTTGCGATATCTCTTACCGTTTTCGAGATAATCGACATTTTCCGATTTTAGTCTTTTTGGCACCAAAATACACAAAATTTGCATAGATTTACCGGGTGTATTCCGATAGGGGATCGAAAAATCCATTATTTTTGCGATATCTCTTACCGTTTTCGAGATAATCGACATTTTCCGATTTTAGTCTTTTTGGCACTCAAAATACACAAAAATTTTTAAGATTTTTTTTTTTTTCAATTTAGGACATTCAGTACTTGTTTTTTATATTTGGAAGCATAGATTTACCGGGTGTATTCCGATAGGGGATCGAAAAATCCATTATTTTTGCGATATCTCTTACCGTTTTCGAGATAATCGACATTTTCCGATTTTAGTCTTTTTGGCACCAAAATACACAAAATTTGCATAGATTTACCGGGTGTATTCCGATAGGGGATCGAAAAATCCATTATTTTTGCGATATCTCTTACCGTTTTCGAGATAATCGACATTTTCCGATTTTAGTCTTTTTGGCACTCAAAATACACAAAATTTTTTAAGATTTTTTTTTTTTCAATTTAGGACATTCAGCACTTGTTTTTTATATTTGGAAGCATAGATTTACCGGCTGTATTCCGATAGGGGATCGAAAAATCCATTATTTTTGCGATATCTCTTACCGTTTTCGAGATAATCGACATTTTCCGATTTTAGTCTTTTTGGCACTCAAAATACACAAAATTTTTTAAGATTTTTGTTTTTTCAATTTAGGACATTCAGCACTTGTTTTTTATATTTGGAAGCATAGATTTACCGGGTGTATTCCGATAGGGGATCGAAAAATCCATTATTTTTGCGATATCTCTTACCGTTTTCGAGATAATCGACATTTTCCGATTTTAGTCTTTTTGGCACCAAAATACACAAAATTTGCATAGATTTACCGGGTGTATTCCGATAGGGGATCGAAAAATCCATTATTTTTGCGATATCTCTTACCGTTTTCGAGATAATCGACATTTTCCGATTTTAGTCTTTTTGGCACTCAAAATACACAAAATTTTTTAAGATTTTTTTTTTTTTCAATTTAGGACATTCAGCACTTGTTTTTTATATTTGGAAGCATAGATTTACCGGGTGTATTCCGATAGGGGATCGAAAAATCCATTATTTTTGCGATATCTCTTACCGTTTTCGAGATAATCGACATTTTCCGATTTTAGTCTTTTTGGCACCAAAATACACAAAATTTGCATAGATTTACCGGGTGTATTCCGATAGGGGATCGAAAAATCCATTATTTTTGCGATATCTCTTACCGTTTTCGAGATAATCGACATTTTCCGATTTTAGTCTTTTTGGCACCAAAATACACAAAATTTGCATAGATTTACCGGGTGTATTCCGATAGGGGATCGAAAAATCCATTATTTTTGCGATATCTCTTACCGTTTTCGAGATAATCGACATTTTCCGATTTTAGTCTTTTTGGCACTCAAAATACACAAAATTTTTTAAGATTTTTTTTTTTTTCAATTTAGGACATTCAGCACTTGTTTTTTATATTTGGAAGCATAGATTTACCGGGTGTATTCCGATAGGGGATCGAAAAATCCATTATTTTTGCGATATCTCTTACCGTTTTCGAGATAATCGACATTTTCCGATTTTAGTCTTTTTGGCACTCAAAATACACAAAATTTTTTAAGATTTTTGTTTTTTCAATTTAGGACATTCAGCACTTGTTTTTTATATTTGGAAGCATAGATTTACCGGGTGTATTCCGATAGGGGATCGAAAAATCCATTATTTTTGCGATATCTCTTACCGTTTTCGAGATAATCGACATTTTCCGATTTTAGTCTTTTTGGCACCAAAATACACAAAATTTGCATAGATTTACCGGGTGTATTCCGATAGGGGATCGAAAAATCCATTATTTTTGCGATATCTCTTACCGTTTTCGAGATAATCGACATTTTCCGATTTTAGTCTTTTTGGCACCAAAATACACAAAATTTGCATAGATTTACCGGGTGTATTCCGATAGGGGATCGAAAAATCCATTATTTTTGCGATATCTCTTACCGTTTTCGAGATAATCGACATTTTCCGATTTTAGTCTTTTTGGCACTCAAAATACACAAAATTTTTTAAGATTTTTGTTTTTTCAATTTAGGACATTCAGCACTTGTTTTTTATATTTGGAAGCATAGATTTACCGGGTGTATTCCGATAGGGGATCGAAAAATCCATTATTTTTGCGATATCTCTTACCGTTTTCGAGATAATCGACATTTTCCGATTTTAGTCTTTTTGGCACCAAAATACACAAAATTTGCATAGATTTACCGGGTGTATTCCGATAGGGGATCGAAAAATCCATTATTTTTGCGATATCTCTTACCGTTTTCGAGATAATCGACATTTTCCGATTTTAGTCTTTTTGGCACTCAAAATACACAAAATTTTTTAAGATTTTTTTTTTTTTCAATTTAGGACATTCAGCACTTGTTTTTTATATTTGGAAGCATAGATTTACCGGGTGTATTCCGATAGGGGATCGAAAAATCCATTATTTTTGCGATATCTCTTACCGTTTTCGAGATAATCGACATTTTCCGATTTTAGTCCTTTTGGCACCAAAATACACAAAATTTGCATAGATTTACCGGGTGTATTCCGATAGGGGATCGAAAAATCCATTATTTTTGCGATATCTCTTACCGTTTTCGAGATAATCGACATTTTCCGATTTTAGTCTTTTTGGCACCAAAATACACAAAATTTGCATAGATTTACCGGGTGTATTCCGATAGGGGATCGAAAAATCCATTATTTTTGCGATATCTCTTACCGTTTTCGAGATAATCGACATTTTCCGATTTTAGTCTTTTTGGCACTCAAAATACACAAAATTTTTTAAGATTTTTTTTTTTTCAATTTAGGACATTCAGCACTTGTTTTTTATATTTGGAAGCATAGATTTACCGGCTGTATTCCGATAGGGGATCGAAAAATCCATTATTTTTGCGATATCTCTTACCGTTTTCGAGATAATCGACATTTTCCGATTTTAGTCTTTTTGGCACCAAAATACACAAAATTTGCATAGATTTACCGGGTGTATTCCGATAGGGGATCGAAAAATCCATTATTTTTGCGATATCTCTTACCGTTTTCGAGATAATCGACATTTTCCGATTTTAGTCTTTTTGGCATTCAAAATACACAAAAATTTTTAAGATTTTTTTTTTTTTCAATTTAGGACATTCAGCACTTGTTTTTTATATTTGGAAGCATAGATTTACCGGGTGTATTCCGATAGGGGATCGAAAAATCCATTATTTTTGCGATATCTCTTACCGTTTCGAGATAATCGACATTTTCCGATTTTAGTCTTTTTGGCACTCAAAATACACAAAATTTTTTAAGATTTTTTTTTTTTCAATTTAGGACATTCAGCACTTGTTTTTTATATTTGGAAGCATAGATTTACCGGGTGTATTCCGATAGGGGATCGAAAAATCCATTATTTTTGCGATATCTCTTACCGTTTTCGAGATAATCGACATTTTCCGATTTTAGTCTTTTTGGCACTCAAAATACACAAAATTTTTTAAGATTTTTTTTTTTTCAATTTAGGACATTCAGCACTTGTTTTTTATATTTGGAAGCATAGATTTACGGGTGTATTCCGATAGGGGATCGAAAAATCCATTATTTTTGCGATATCTCTTACCGTTTTCGAGATAATCGACATTTTCCGATTTTAGTCTTTTTGGCACTCAAAATACACAAAATTTTTTAAGATTTTTTTTTTTTCAATTTAGGACATTCAGCACTTGTTTTTTATATTTGGAAGCATAGATTTACCGGGTGTATTCCGATAGGGGATCGAAAAATCCATTATTTTTGCGATATCTCTTACCGTTTTCGAGATAATCGACATTTTCCGATTTTAGTCTTTTTGGCACTCAAAATACACAAAAATTTTTAAGATTTTTTTTTTTTTCAATTTAGGACATTCAGCACTTGTTTTTTATATTTGGAAGCATAGATTTACCGGGTGTATTCCGATAGGGGATCGAAAAATCCATTATTTTTGCGATATCTCTTACCGTTTTCGAGATAATCGACATTTTCCGATTTTAGTCTTTTTGGCACTCAAAATACACAAAATTTTTTAAGATTTTTGTTTTTTCAATTTAGGACATTCAGCACTTGTTTTTTATATTTGGAAGCATAGATTTACCGGGTGTATTCCGATAGGGGATCGAAAAATCCATTATTTTTGCGATATCTCTTACCGTTTTCGAGATAATCGACATTTTCCGATTTTAGTCTTTTTGGCACCAAAATACACAAAATTTGCATAGATTTACCGGGTGTATTCCGATAGGGGATCGAAAAATCCATTATTTTTGCGATATCTCTTACCGTTTTCGAGATAATCGACATTTTCCGATTTTAGTCTTTTTGGCACCAAAATACACAAAATTTGCATAGATTTACCGGGTGTATTCCGATAGGGGATCGAAAAATCCATTATTTTTGCGATATCTCTTACCGTTTTCGAGATAATCGACATTTTCCGATTTTAGTCTTTTTGGCACCAAAATACACAAAATTTGCATAGATTTACCGGGTGTATTCCGATAGGGGATCGAAAAATCCATTATTTTTGCGATATCTCTTACCGTTTTCGAGATAATCGACATTTTCCGATTTTAGTCTTTTTGGCACTCAAAATACACAAAATTTTTTAAGATTTTTTTTTTTTTCAATTTAGGACATTCAGCACTTGTTTTTTATATTTGGAAGCATAGATTTACCGGGTGTATTCCGATAGGGGATCGAAAAATCCATTATTTTTGCGATATCTCTTACCGTTTTCGAGATAATCGACATTTTCCGATTTTAGTCTTTTTGGCACCAAAATACACAAAATTTGCATAGATTTACCGGGTGTATTCCGATAGGGGATCGAAAAATCCATTATTTTTGCGATATCTCTTACCGTTTTCGAGATAATCGACATTTTCCGATTTTAGTCTTTTTGGCACCAAAATACACAAAATTTGCATAGATTTACCGGGTGTATTCCGATAGGGGATCGAAAAATCCATTATTTTTGCGATATCTCTTACCGTTTTCGAGATAATCGACATTTTCCGATTTTAGTCTTTTTGGCACCAAAATACACAAAATTTGCATAGATTTACCGGGTGTATTCCGATAGGGGATCGAAAAATCCATTATTTTTGCGATATCTCTTACCGTTTTCGAGATAATCGACATTTTCCGATTTTAGTCTTTTTGGCACCAAAATACACAAAATTTGCATAGATTTACCGGGTGTATTCCGATAGGGGATCGAAAAATCCATTATTTTTGCGATATCTCTTACCGTTTTCGAGATAATCGACATTTTCCGATTTTAGTCTTTTTGGCACTCAAAATACACAAAATTTTTTAAGATTTTTTTTTTTTTCAATTTAGGACATTCAGCACTTGTTTTTTATATTTGGAAGCATAGATTTACCGGGTGTATTCCGATAGGGGATCGAAAAATCCATTATTTTTGCGATATCTCTTACCGTTTTCGAGATAATCGACATTTTCCGATTTTAGTCTTTTTGGCACCAAAATACACAAAATTTGCATAGATTTACCGGGTGTATTCCGATAGGGGATCGAAAAATCCATTATTTTTGCGATATCTCTTACCGTTTTCGAGATAATCGACATTTTCCGATTTTAGTCTTTTTGGCACCAAAATACACAAAATTTGCATAGATTTACCGGGTGTATTCCGATAGGGGATCGAAAAATCCATTATTTTTGCGATATCTCTTACCGTTTTCGAGATAATCGACATTTTCCGATTTTAGTCTTTTTGGCACCAAAATACACAAAATTTGCATAGATTTACCGGGTGTATTCCGATAGGGGATCGAAAAATCCATTATTTTTGCGATATCTCTTACCGTTTTCGAGATAATCGACATTTTCCGATTTTAGTCTTTTTGGCACTCAAAATACACAAAATTTTTTAAGATTTTTTTTTTTTCAATTTAGGACATTCAGCACTTGTTTTTTATATTTGGAAGCATAGATTTACCGGGTGTATTCCGATAGGGGATCGAAAAATCCATTATTTTTGCGATATCTCTTACCGTTTTCGAGATAATCGACATTTTCCGATTTTAGTCTTTTTGGCACCAAAATACACAAAATTTGCATAGATTTACCGGGTGTATTCCGATAGGGGATCGAAAAATCCATTATTTTTGCGATATCTCTTACCGTTTTCGAGATAATCGACATTTTCCGATTTTAGTCTTTTTGGCACTCAAAATACACAAAAATTTTTAAGATTTTTTTTTTTATCAATTTAGGACATTCAGCACTTGTTTTTTATATTTGGAAGCATAGATTTACCGGGTGTATTCCGATAGGGGATCGAAAAATCCATTATTTTTGCGATATCTCTTACCGTTTTCGAGATAATCGACATTTTCCGATTTTAGTCTTTTTGGCACTCAAAATACACAAAATTTTTTAAGATTTTTTTTTTTTCAATTTAGGACATTCAGCACTTGTTTTTTATATTTGGAAGCATAGATTTACCCGGTGTATTCCGATAGGGGATCGAAAAATCCATTATTTTTGCGATATCTCTTACCGTTTTCGAGATAATCGACATTTTCCGATTTTAGTCTTTTTGGCACTCATAATACACAAAATTTTTTAAGATTTTTTTTTTTTCAATTTAGGACATTCAGCACTTGTTTTTTATATTTGGAAGCATAGATTTACCGGGTGTATTCCGATAGGGGATCGAAAAATCCATTATTTTTGCGATATCTCTTACCGTTTTCGAGATAATCGACATTTTCCGATTTTAGTCTTTTTGGCACTCAAAATACACAAAATTTTTTAAGATTTTTTTTTTTTCAATTTAGGACATTCAGCACTTGTTTTTTATATTTGGAAGCATAGATTTACCGGGTGTATTCCGATAGGGGATCGAAAAATCCATTATTTTTGCGATATCTCTTACCGTTTTCGAGATAATCGACATTTTCCGATTTTAGTCTTTTTGGCACCAAAATACACAAAATTTGCATAGATTTACCGGGTGTATTCCGATAGGGGATCGAAAAATCCATTATTTTTGCGATATCTCTTACCGTTTTCGAGATAATCGACATTTTCCGATTTTAGTCTTTTTGGCACTCAAAATACACAAAATTTTTTAAGATTTTTTTTTTTTTCAATTTAGGACATTCAGCACTTGTTTTTTATATTTGGAAGCATAGATTTACCGCGTGTATTCCGATAGGGGATCGAAAAATCCATTATTTTTGCGATATCTCTTACCGTTTTCGAGATAATCGACATTTTCCGATTTTAGTCTTTTTGGCACCAAAATACACAAAATTTGCATAGATTTAGCGGGTGTATTCCGATAGGGGATCGAAAAATCCATTATTTTTGCGATATCTCTTACCGTTTTCGAGATAATCGACATTTTCCGATTTTAGTCTTTTTGGCACCAAAATACACAAAATTTGCATAGATTTACCGGGTGTATTCCGATAGGGGATCGAAAAATCCATTATTTTTGCGATATCTCTTACCGTTTTCGAGATAATCGACATTTTCCGATTTTAGTCTTTTTGGCACTCAAAATACACAAAATTTTTAAAAAATTTTTTTTTTTTCAATTTAGGACATTCAGCACTTGTTTTTTATATTTGGAAGCATAGATTTACCGGGTGTATTCCGATAGGGGATCGAAAAATCCATTATTTTTGCGATATCTCTTACCGTTTTCGAGATAATCGACATTTTCCGATTTTAGTCTTTTTGGCACTCAAAATACACAAAATTTTTTAAGATTTTTTTTTTTTTCAATTTAGGACATTCAGCACTTGTTTTTTATATTTGAAAGCATAGATTTACCGGGTGTATTCCGATAGGGGATCGAAAAATCCATTATTTTTGCGATATCTCTTACCGTTTTCGAGATAATCGACATTTTCCGATTTTAGTCTTTTTGGCACCAAAATACACAAAATTTGCATAGATTTACCGGGTGTATTCCGATAGGGGATCGAAAAATCCATTATTTTTGCGATATCTCTTACCGTTTTCGAGATAATCGACATTTTCCGATTTTAGTCTTTTTGGCACTCAAAATACACAAAATTTTTTAAGATTTTTTTTCAATTTAGGACATTCAGCACTTGTTTTTGATATTTGGAAGCATAGATTTACCGGGTGTATTCCGATAGGGGATCGAAAAATCCATTATTTTTGCGATATCTCTTACCGTTTTCGAGATAATCGACATTTTCCGATTTTAGTCTTTTTGGCACCAAAATACACAAAATTTGCATAGATTTACCGGGTGTATTCCGATAGGGGATCGAAAAATCCATTATTTTTGCGATATCTCTTACCGTTTTCGAGATAATCGACATTTTCCGATTTTAGTCTTTTTGGCACTCAAAATACACAAAATTTTTTAAGATTTTTTTTTTTTTCAATTTAGGACATTCAGCACTTGTTTTTTATATTTGGAAGCATAGATTTACCGGGTGTATTCCGATAGGGGATCGAAAAATCCATTATTTTTGCGATATCTCTTACCGTTTTCGAGATAATCGACATTTTCCGATTTTAGTCTTTTTGGCACCAAAATACACAAAATTTGCATAGATTTACCGGGTGTATTCCGATAGGGGATCGAAAAATCCATTATTTTTGCGATATCTCTTACCGTTTTCGAGATAATCGACATTTTCCGATTTTAGTCTTTTTGGCACTCAAAATACACAAAATTTTTTAAGATTTTTTTTTTTTCAATTTAGGACATTCAGCACTTGTTTTTTATATTTGGAAGCATAGATTTACCGGGTGTATTCCGATAGGGGATCGAAAAATCCATTATTTTTGCGATATCTCTTACCGTTTTCGAGATAATCGACATTTTCCGATTTTAGTCTTTTTGGCACTCAAAATACACAAAATTTTTTAAGATTTTTTTTTTTTTCAATTTAGGACATTCAGCACTTGTTTTTTATATTTGGAAGCATAGATTTACCGGGTGTATTCCGATAGGGGATCGAAAAATCCATTATTTTTGCGATATCTCTTACCGTTTTCGAGATAATCGACATTTTCCGATTTTAGTCTTTTTGGCACCAAAATACACAAAATTTGCATAGATTTACCGGGTGTATTCCGATAGGGGATCGAAAAATCCATTATTTTTGCGATATCTCTTACCGTTTTCGAGATAATCGACATTTTCCGATTTTAGTCTTTTTGGCACTCAAAATACACAAAATTTTTTAAGATTTTTTTTTTTTTCAATTTAGGACATTCAGCACTTGTTTTTTATATTTGGAAGCATAAATTTACCGGGTGTATTCCGATAGGGGATCGAAAAATCCATTATTTTTGCGATATCTCTTACCGTTTTCGAGATAATCGACATTTTCCGATTTTAGTCTTTTTGGCACCAAAATACACAAAATTTGCATAGATTTACCGGGTGTATTCCGATAGGGGATCGAAAAATCCATTATTTTTGCGATATCTCTTACCGTTTTCGAGATAATCGACATTTTCCGATTTTAGTCTTTTTGGCACTCAAAATACACAAAATTTTTTAAGATTTTTTTTTTTTTCAATTTAGGACATTCAGCACTTGTTTTTTATATTTGGAAGCATAGATTTACCGGGTGTATTCCGATAGGGGATCGAAAAATCCATTATTTTTGCGATATCTCTTACCGTTTTCGAGATAATCGACATTTTCCGATTTTAGTCTTTTTGGCACCAAAATACACAAAATTTGCATAGATTTAGCGGGTGTATTCCGATAGGGGATCGAAAAATCCATTATTTTTGCGATATCTCTTACCGTTTTCGAGATAATCGACATTTTCCGATTTTAGTCTTTTTGGCACTCAAAATACACAAAATTTTTTAAGATTTTTTTTTTTTTCAATTTAGGACATTCAGCACTTGTTTTTTATATTTGGAAGCATAGATTTACCGCGTGTATTCCGATAGGGGTTCGAAAAATCCATTATTTTTGCGATATCTCTTACCGTTTTCGAGATAATCGACATTTTCCGATTTTAGTCTTTTTGGCACTCAAAATACACAAAATTTTTTAAGATTTTTTTTTTTTTCAATTTAGGACATTCAGCACTTGTTTTTTATATTTGGAAGCATAGATTTACCGGGTGTATTCCGATAGGGGATCGAAAAATCCATTATTTTTGCGATATCTCTTACCGTTTTCGAGATAATCGACATTTTCCGATTTTAGTCTTTTTGGCACCAAAATACACAAAATTTGCATAGATTTAGCGGGTGTATTCCGATAGGGGATCGAAAAATCCATTATTTTTGCGATATCTCTTACCGTTTTCGAGATAATCGACATTTTCCGATTTTAGTCTTTTTGGCACTCAAAATACACAAAACTTTTTAAGATTTTTTTTTTTTTCAATTTAGGACATTCAGCACTTGTTTTTTATATTTGGAAGCATAGATTTACCGGGTGTATTCCGATAGGGGATCGAAAAATCCATTATTTTTGCGATATCTCTTACCGTTTTCGAGATAATCGACATTTTCCGATTTTAGTCTTTTTGGCACTCAAAATACACAAAATTTTTTAAGATTTTTTTTTTTTTTCAATTTAGGACATTCAGCACTTGTTTTTTATATTTGGAAGCATAGATTTACCGGGTGTATTCCGATAGGGGATCGAAAAATCCATTATTTTTGCGATATCTCTTACCGTTTTCGAGATAATCGACATTTTCCGATTTTAGTCTTTTTGGCACTCAAAATACACAAAAATTTTTAAGATTTTTTTTTTTTTCAATTTAGGACATTCAGCACTTGTTTTTTATATTTGAAAGCATAGATTTACCGGGTGTATTCCGATAGGGGATCGAAAAATCCATTATTTTTGCGATATCTCTTACCGTTTTCGAGATAATCGACATTTTCCGATTTTAGTCTTTTTGGCACCAAAATACACAAAATTTACATAGATTTACCGGGTGTATTCCGATAGGGGATCGAAAAATCCATTATTTTTGCGATATCTCTTACCGTTTTCGCGATAATCGACATTTTCCGATTTTAGTCTTTTTGGCACTCAAAATACACAAAATTTTTTAAGATTTTTTTTTTTTTCAATTTAGGACATTCAGCACTTGTTTTTTATATTTGGAAGCATAGATTTACCGGGTGTATTCCGATAGGGGATCGAAAAATCCATTATTTTTGCGATATCTCTTACCGTTTTCGAGATAATCGACATTTTCCGATTTTAGTCTTTTTGGCACCAAAATACACAAAATTTGCATAGATTTACCGGGTGTATTCCGATAGGGGATCGAAAAATCCATTATTTTTGCGATATCTCTTACCGTTTTCGAGATAATCGACATTTTCCGATTTTAGTCTTTTTGGCACCAAAATACACAAAATTTGCATAGATTTACCGGGTGTATTCCGATAGGGGATCGAAAAATCCATTATTTTTGCGATATCTCTTACCGTTTTCGAGATAATCGACATTTTCCGATTTTAGTCTTTTTGGCACTCAAAATACACAAAATTTTTTAAGATTTTTTTTTTTTTCAATTTAGGACATTCAGCACTTGTTTTTTATATTTGGAAGCATAGATTTACTGGGTGTATTCCGATAGGGGATCGAAAAATCCATTATTTTTGCGATATCTCTTACCGTTTTCGAGATAATCGACATTTTCCGATTTTAGTCTTTTTGGCACCAAAATACACAAAATTTGCATAGATTTACCGGGTGTATTCCGATAGGGGATCGAAAAATCCATTATTTTTGCGATATCTCTTACCGTTTTCGAGATAATCGACATTTTCCGATTTTAGTCTTTTTGGCACTCAAAATACACAAAAATTTTTAAGATTTTTTTTTTTTTCAATTTAGGACATTCAGCACTTGTTTTTTATATTTGGAAGCATAAATTTACCGGGTGTATTCCGATAGGGGATCGAAAAATCCATTATTTTTGCGATATCTCTTACCGTTTTCGAGATAATCGACATTTTCCGATTTTAGTCTTTTTGGCACCAAAATACACAAAATTTACATAGATTTACCGGGTGTATTCCGATAGGGGATCGAAAAATCCATTATTTTTGCGATATCTCTTACCGTTTTCGAGATAATCGACATTTTCCGATTTTAGTCTTTTTGGCACTCAAAATACACAACATTTTTTAAGATTTTTTTTTTTTTCAATTTAGGACATTCAGCACTTGTTTTTTATATTTGGAAGCATAGATTTACCGGGTGTATTCCGATAGGGGATCGAAAAATCCATTATTTTTGCGATATCTCTTACCGTTTTCGAGATAATCGACATTTTCCGATTTTAGTCTTTTTGGCACCAAAATACACAAAATTTGCATAGATTTACCGGGTGTATTCCGATGGGGGTTCGAAAAATCCATTATTTTTGCGATATCTCTTACCGTTTTCGAGATAATCGACATTTTCCGATTTTAGTCTTTTTGGCACCAAAATACACAAAATTTGCATAGATTTACCGGGTGTATTCCGATGGGGGATCGAAAAATCCATTATTTTTGCGATATCTCTTACCGTTTTCGAGATAATCGACATTTTCCGATTTTAGTCTTTTTGGCACTCAAAATACACAAAATTTTTTAAGATTTTTTTTTTTTTCAATTTAGGACATTCAGCACTTGTTTTTTATATTTGGAAGCATAGATTTACCGGGTGTATTCCGATAGGGGATCGAAAAATCCATTATTTTTGGGATATCTCTTACCGTTTTCGAGATAATCGACATTTTCCGATTTTAGTCTTTTTGGCACCAAAATACACAAAATTTGCATAGATTTACCGGGTGTATTCCGATAGGGGATCGAAAAATCCATTATTTTTGCGATATCTCTTACCGTTTTCGAGATAATCGACATTTTCCGATTTTAGTCTTTTTGGCACTCAAAATACACAAAATTTTTTAAGATTTTTTTTTTTTTCAATTTAGGACATTCAGCACTTGTTTTTTATATTTGGAAGCATAGATTTACCGGGTGTATTCCGATAGGGGATCGAAAAATCCATTATTTTTGCGATATCTCTTACCGTTTTCGAGATAATCGATATTTTCCGATTTTAGTCTTTTTGGCACCAAAATACACAAAATTTGCATAGATTTACCGGGTGTATTCCGATAGGGGATCGAAAAATCCATTATTTTTGCGATATCTCTTACCGTTTTCGAGATAATCGACATTTTCCGATTTTAGTCTTTTTGGCACTCAAAATACACAAAATTTTTTAAAAATTTTTTTTTTTTCAATTTAGGACATTCAGCACTTGTTTTTTATATTTGGAAGCATAGATTTACCGGGTGTACTCCGATAGGGGATCGAAAAATCCATTATTTTTGCGATATCTCTTACCGTTTTCGAGATAATCGACATTTTCCGATTTTAGTCTTTTTGGCACTCAAAATACACAAAATTTTTTAAGATTTTTTTTTTTTCAATTTAGGACATTCAGCACTTGTTTTTTATATTTGGAAGCATAGATTTACCGGGTGTATTCCTATAGGGGATCGAAAAATCCATTATTTTTGCGATATCTCTTACCGTTTTCGAGATAATCGACATTTTCCGATTTTAGTCTTTTTGGCACTCAAAATACACAAAATTTTTTAAGATTTTTTTTTTTTTCAATTTAGGACATTCAGCACTTGTTTTTTATATTTGGAAGCATAGATTTACTGGGTGTATTCCGATAGGGGATCGAAAAATCCATTATTTTTGCGATATCTCTTACCGTTTTCGAGATAATCGACATTTTCCGATTTTAGTCTTTTTGGCACCAAAATACACAAAATTTGCATAGATTTACCGGGTGTATTCCGATAGGGGATCGAAAAATCCATTATTTTTGCGATATCTCTTACCGTTTTCGAGATAATCGACATTTTCCGATTTTAGTCTTTTTGGCACTCAAAATACACAAAATTTTTTAAGATTTTTTTTTTTTTCAATTTAGGACATTCAGCACTTGTTTTTTATATTTGGAAGCATAGATTTACCGGGTGTATTCCGATAGGGGATCGAAAAATCCATTATTTTTGCGATATCTCTTACCGTTTTCGAGATAATCGACATTTTCCGATTTTAGTCTTTTTGGCACTCAAAATACACAAAAATTTTTAAGATTTTTTTTTTTTTCAATTTAGGACATTCAGCACTTGTTTTTTATATTTGGAAGCATAGATTTACCGGGTGTATTCCGATAGGGGATCGAAAAATCCATTATTTTTGCGATATCTCTTACCGTTTTCGAGATAATCGACATTTTCCGATTTTAGTCTTTTTGGCACCAAAATACACAAAATTTACATAGATTTACCGGGTGTATTCCGATAGGGGATCGAAAAATCCATTATTTTTGCGATATCTCTTACCGTTTTCGAGATAATCGACATTTTCCGATTTTAGTCTTTTTGGCACTCAAAATACACAAAATTTTTTAAGATTTTTTTTTTTTTCAATTTAGGACATTCAGCACTTGTTTTTTATATTTGGAATCATAGATTACCGGGTGTATTCCGATAGGGGATCGAAAAATCCATTATTTTTGCGATATCTCTTACCGTTTTCGAGATAATCGACATTTTCCGATTTTAGTCTTTTTGGCACTCAAAATACACAAAATTTTTTAAGATTTTTTTTTTTTTCAATTTAGGACATTCAGCACTTGTTTTTTATATTTGGAAGCATAGATTTACCGGGTGTATTCCGATAGGGGATCGAAAAATCCATTATTTTTGCGATATCTCTTACCGTTTTCGAGATAATCGACATTTTCCGATTTTAGTCTTTTTGGCACTCAAAATACACAAAATTTTTTAAGATTTTTTTTTTTTTTCAATTTAGGACATTCAGCACTTGTTTTTTATATTTGGAAGCATAGATTTATCGGGTGTATTCCGATAGGGGATCGAAAAATCCATTATTTTTGCGATATCTCTTACCGTTTTCGAGATAATCGACATTTTCCGATTTTAGTCTTTTTGGCACCAAAATACACAAAATTTGCATAGTTTTACCGGGTGTATTCCGATAGGGGATCGAAAAATCCATTATTTTTGCGATATCTCTTACCGTTTTCGAGATAATCGACATTTTCCGATTTTAGTCTTTTTGGCACTCAAAATACACAAAATTTTTTAAGATTTTTTTTTTTTCAATTTAGGACATTCAGCACTTGTTTTTTATATTTGGAAGCATAGATTTACCGGGTGTATTCCGATAGGGGATCGAAAAATCCATTATTTTTGCGATATCTCTTACCGTTTTCGAGATAATCGACATTTTCCGATTTTAGTCTTTTTGGCACTCAAAATACACAAAATTTTTTAAGATTTTTTTTTTTTTCAATTTAGGTCATTCAGCACTTGTTTTTTATATTTGGAAGCATAGATTTACCGGGTGTATTCCGATAGGGGATCGAAAAATTAATTATTTTTGCGATATCTCTTACCGTTTTCGAGATAATCGACATTTTCCGATTTTAGTCTTTTTGGCACTCAAAATACACAAAATTTTTTAAGATTTTTTTTTTTTTCAATTTAGGACATTCAGCACTTGTTTTTTATATTTGGAAGCATAGATTTACCGGGTGTATTCCGATAGGGGATCGAAAAATCCATTATTTTTGCGATATCTCTTACCGTTTTCGAGATAATCGACATTTTCCGATTTTAGTCTTTTTGGCACTCAAAATACACAAAACTTTTTAAGATTTTTTTTTTTTTCAATTTAGGACATTCAGCACTTGTTTTTTATATTTGGAAGCATAGATTTACCGGGTGTATTCCGATAGGGGATCGAAAAATCCATTATTTTTGCGATATCTCTTACCGTTTTCGAGATAATCGACATTTTCCGATTTTAGTCTTTTTGGCACTCAAAATACACAAAATTTTTTAAGATTTTTTTTTTTTCAATTTAGGACATTCAGCACTTGTTTTTTATATTTGGAAGCATAGATTTACCGGGTGTATTCCGATAGGGGATCGAAAAATCCATTATTTTTGCGATATCTCTTACCGTTTACGAGATAATCGACATTTTCCGATTTTAGTCTTTTTGGCACCAAAATACACAAAATTTGCATAGATTTACCGGGTGTATTCCGATAGGGGATCGAAAAATCCATTATTTTTGCGATATCTCTTACCGTTTTCGAGATAATCGACATTTTCCGATTTTAGTCTTTTTGGCACTCAAAATACACAAAATTTTTTAAGATTTTTTTTTTTTTCAATTTAGGACATTCAGCACTTGTTTTTTTATATTTGGAAGCATAGATTTACTGGGTGTATTCCGATAGGGGATCGAAAAATCCATTATTTTTGCGATATCTCTTACCGTTTTCGAGATAATCGACATTTTCCGATTTTAGTCTTTTTGGCACCAAAATACACAAAATTTGCATATATTTACCGGGTGTATTCCGATAGGGGATCGAAAAATCCATTATTTTTGCGATATCTCTTACCGTTTTCGAGATAATCGACATTTTCCGATTTTAGTCTTTTTGGCACTCAAAATACACAAAATTTTTTAAGATTTTTTTTTTTTTCAATTTAGGACATTCAGCACTTGTTTTTTATATTTGGAAGCATAGATTTACCGGGTGTATTCCGATAGGGGATCGAAAAATCCATTATTTTTGCGATATCTCGTACCGTTTTCGAGATAATCGACATTTTCCGATTTTAGTCTTTTTGGCACCAAAATACACAAAATTTGCATAGATTTAGCGGGTGTATTCCGATAGGGGATCGAAAAATCCATTATTTTTGCGATATCTCTTACCGTTTTCGAGATAATCGACATTTTCCGATTTTAGTCTTTTTGGCACTCAAAATACACAAAATTTTTTAAGATTTTTTTTTTTTTCAATTTAGGACATTCAGCACTTGTTTTTTATATTTGGAAGCATAGATTTACCGCGTGTATTCCGATAGGGGATCGAAAAATCCATTATTTTTGCGATATCTCTTACCGTTTTCGAGATAATCGACATTTTCCGATTTTAGTCTTTTTGGCACTCAAAATACACAAAATTTTTTAAGATTTTTTTTTTTTTCAATTTAGGACATTCAGCACTTGTTTTTTATATTTGGAAGCATAGATTTACCGGGTGTATTCCGATAGGGGATCGAAAAATCCATTATTTTTGCGATATCTCTTACCGTTTTCGAGATAATCGACATTTTCCGATTTTAGTCTTTTTGGCACCAAAATACACAAAATTTGCATAGATTTACCGGGTGTATTCCGATAGGGGATCGAAAAATCCATTATTTTTGCGATATCTCTTACCGTTTTCGAGATAATCGACATTTTCCGATTTTAGTCTTTTTGGCACCAAAATACACAAAATTTGCATAGATTTACCGTTTGTATTCCGATAGGGGATCGAAAAATCCATTATTTTTGCGATATCTCTTACCGTTTTCGAGATAATCGACATTTTCCGATTTTAGTCTTTTTGGCACTCAAAATACACAAAATTTTTTAAGATTTTTTTTTTTTTCAATTTAGGACATTCAGCACTTGTTTTTTATATTTGGAAGCATAGATTTACCGGGTGTATTCCGATAGGGGATCGAAAAATCCATTATTTTTGCGATATCTCTTACCGTTTTCGAGATAATCGACATTTTCCGATTTTAGTCTTTTTGGCACCAAAATACACAAAATTTGCATAGATTTACCGGGTGTATTCCGATAGGGGATCGAAAAATCCATTATTTTTGCGATATCTCTTACCGTTTTCGAGATAATCGACATTTTCCGATTTTAGTCTTTTTGGCACCAAAATACACAAAATTTGCATAGATTTACCGGGTGTATTCCGATAGGGGATCGAAAAATCCATTATTTTTGCGATATCTCTTACCGTTTTCGAGATAATCGACATTTTCCGATTTTAGTCTTTTTGGCACTCAAAATACACAAAATTTTTTAAGATTTTTTTTTTTTTCAATTTAGGACATTCAGCACTTGTTTTTTATATTTGGAAGCATAGATTTACCGGGTGTATTCCGATAGGGGATCGAAAAATCCATTATTTTTGCGATATCTCGTACCGTTTTCGAGATAATCGACATTTTCCGATTTTAGTCTTTTTGGCACCAAAATACACAAAATTTGCATAGATTTACCGGGTGTATTCCGATAGGGGATCGAAAAATCCATTATTTTTGCGATATCTCTTACCGTTTTCGAGATAATCGACATTTTCCGATTTTAGTCTTTTTGGCACTCAAAATACACAAAATTTTTTAAGATTTTTTTTTTTTTCAATTTAGGACATTCAGCACTTGTTTTTTATATTTGGAAGCATAGATTTACCGGGTGTATTCCGATAGGGGATCGAAAAATCCATTATTTTTGCGATATCTCTTACCGTTTTCGAGATAATCGACATTTTCCGATTTTAGTCTTTTTGGCACCAAAATACACAAAATTTGCATAGATTTACCGGGTGTATTCCGATAGGGGATCGAAAAATCCATTATTTTTGCGATATCTCTTACCGTTTTCGAGATAATCGACATTTTCCGATTTTAGTCTTTTTGGCACTCAAAATACACAAAATTTTTTAAAATTTTTTTTTTTTTCAATTTAGGACATTCAGCACTTGTTTTTTATATTTGGAAGCATAGATTTACCGGGTGTACTCCGATAGGGGATCGAAAAATCCATTATTTTTGCGATATCTCTTACCGTTTTCGAGATAATCGACATTTTCCGATTTTAGTCTTTTTGGCACTCAAAATACACAAAATTTTTTAAGATTTTTTTTTTTTCAATTTAGGACATTCAGCACTTGTTTTTTATATTTGGAAGCATAGATTTACCGGGTGTATTCCGATAGCTGATCGAAAAATCCATTATTTTTGCGATATCTCTTACCGTTTTCGAGATAATCGACATTTTCCGATTTTAGTCTTTTTGGCACTCAAAATACACAAAATTTTTTAAGATTTTTTTTTTTTCCAATTTAGGACATTCAGCACTTGTTTTTTATATTTGGAAGCATAGATTTACCGGGTGTATTCCGATAGGGGATCGAAAAATCCATTATTTTTGCGATATCTCTTACCGTTTTCGAGATAATCGACATTTTCCGATTTTAGTCTTTTTGGCACCAAAATACACAAAATTTGCATAGATTTACCGGGTGTATTCCGATAGGGGATCGAAAAATCCATTATTTTTGCGATATCTCTTACCGTTTTCGAGATAATCGACATTTTCCGATTTTAGTCTTTTTGGCACTCAAAATACACAAAATTTTTTAAGATTTTTTTTTTTTTCAATTTAGGACATTCAGCACTTGTTTTTTTATATTTGGAAGCATAGATTTACTGGGTGTATTCCGATAGGGGATCGAAAAATCCATTATTTTTGCGATATCTCTTACCGTTTTCGAGATAATCGACATTTTCCGATTTTAGTCTTTTTGGCACCAAAATACACAAAATTTGCATAGATTTACCGGGTGTATTCCGATAGGGGATCGAAAAATCCATTATTTTTGCGATATCTCTTACCGTTTTCGAGATAATCGACATTTTCCGATTTTAGTCTTTTTGGCACTCAAAATACACAAAATTTTTTAAGATTTTTTTTTTTTTCAATTTAGGACATTCAGCACTTGTTTTTTATATTTGGAAGCATAGATTTACCGCGTGTATTCCGATAGGGGATCGAAAAATCCATTATTTTTGCGATATCTCTTACCGTTTTCGAGATAATCGACATTTTCGGATTTTAGTCTTTTTGGCACTCAAAATACACAAAATTTTTTAAGATTTTTTTTTTTTTCAATTTAGGACATTCAGCACTTGTTTTTTATATTTGGAAGCATAGATTTACCGGGTGTATTCCGATAGGGGATCGAAAAATCCATTATTTTTGCGATATCTCTTACCGTTTTCGAGATAATCGACATTTTCCGATTTTAGTCTTTTTGGCACCAAAATACACAAAATTTGCATAGATTTACCGGGTGTATTCCGATAGGGGATCGAAAAATCCATTATTTTTGCGATATCTCTTACCGTTTTCGAGATAATCGACATTTTCCGATTTTAGTCTTTTTCTCACTCAAAATACACAAAATTTTTTAAGATTTTTTTTTTTTTCAATTTAGGACATTCAGCACTTGTTTTTGATATTTGGAAGCATAGATTTACCGGGTGTATTCCGATAGGGGATCGAAAAATCCATTATTTTTGCGATATCTCTTACCGTTTTCGAGATAATCGACATTTTCCGATTTTAGTCTTTTTGGCACCAAAATACACAAAATTTGCATAGATTTACCGGGTGTATTCCGATAGGGGATCGAAAAATCCATTATTTTTGCGATATCTCTTACCGTTTTCGAGATAATCGACATTTTCCGATTTTAGTCTTTTTGGCACTCAAAATACACAAAATTTTTTAAGATTTTTTTTTTTTTCAATTTAGGACATTCAGCACTTGTTTTTTATATTTGGAAGCATAGATTTACCGGGTGTATTCCGATAGGGGATCGAAAAATCCATTATTTTTGCGATATCTCTTACCGTTTTCGAGATAATCGACATTTTCCGATTTTAGTCTTTTTGGCACTCAAAATACACAAAATTTTTTAAGATTTTTTTTTTTTTCAATTTAGGACATTCAGCACTTGTTTTTTATATTTGGAAGCATAGATTTACCGGGTGTATTCCGATAGGGGATCGAAAAATCCATTATTTTTGCGATATCTCTTACCGTTTTCGAGATAATCGACATTTTCCGATTTTAGTCTTTTTGGCACCAAAATACACAAAATTTGCATAGATTTAGCGGGTGTATTCCGATAGGGGATCGAAAAATCCATTATTTTTGCGATATCTCTTACCGTTTTCGAGATAATCGACATTTTCCGATTTTAGTCTTTTTGGCACTCAAAATACACAAAATTTTTTAAGATTTTTTTTTTTTTCAATTTAGGACATTCAGCACTTGTTTTTTATATTTGGAAGCATAGATTTACCGCGTGTATTCCGATAGGGGATCGAAAAATCCATTATTTTTGCGATATCTCTTACCGTTTTCGAGATAATCGACATTTTCCGATTTTAGTCTTTTTGGCACTCAAAATACACAAAATTTTTTAAGATTTTTTTTTTTTTCAATTTAGGACATTCAGCACTTGTTTTTTATATTTGGAAGCATAGATTTACCGGGTGTATTCCGATAGGGGATCGAAAAATCCATTATTTTTGCGATATCTCTTACCGTTTTCGAGATAATCGACATTTTCCGATTTTAGTCTTTTTGGCACCAAAATACACAAAATTTGCATAGATTTACCGGGTGTATTCCGATAGGGGATCGAAAAATCCATTATTTTTGCGATATCTCTTACCGTTTTCGAGATAATCAACATTTTCCGATTTTAGTCTTTTTGGCACTCAAAATACACAAAATTTTTTAAGATTTTTTTTCAATTTAGGACATTCAGCACTTGTTTTTGATATTTGGAAGCATAGATTTACCGGGTGTATTCCGATAGGGGATCGAAAAATCCATTATTTTTGCGATATCTCTTACCGTTTTCGAGATAATCGACATTTTCCGATTTTAGTCTTTTTGGCACCAAAATACACAAAATTTGCATAGATTTACCGGGTGTATTCCGATAGGGGATCGAAAAATCCATTATTTTTGCGATATCTCTTACCGTTTTCGAGATAATCGACATTTTCCGATTTTAGTCTTTTTGGCACTCAAAATACACAAAATTTTTTAAGATTTTTTTTTTTTCAATTTAGGACATTCAGCACTTGTTTTTTATATTTGGAAGCATAGATTTACCGGGTGTATTCCGATAGGGGATCGAAAAATCCATTATTTTTGCGATATCTCTTACCGTTTTCGAGATAATCGACATTTTCCGATTTTAGTCTTTTTGGCACCAAAATACACAAAATTTGCATAGATTTACCGGGTGTATTCCGATAGGGGATCGAAAAATCCATTATTTTTGCGATATCTCTTACCGTTTTCGAGATAATCGACATTTTCCGATTTTAGTCTTTTTGGCACTCAAAATACACAAAATTTTTTAAGATTTTTTTTTTTTCAATTTAGGACATTCAGCACTTGTTTTTTATATTTGGAAGCATAGATTTACCGGGTGTATTCCGATAGGGGATCGAAAAATCCATTATTTTTGCGATATCTCTTACCGTTTTCGAGATAATCGACATTTTCCGATTTTAGTCTTTTTGGCACTCAAAATACACAAAATTTTTTAAGATTTTTTTTTTTTTCAATTTAGGACATTCAGCACTTGTTTTTTATATTTGGAAGCATAGATTTACCGGGTGTATTCCGATAGGGGATCGAAAAATCCATTATTTTTGCGATATCTCTTACCGTTTTCGAGATAATCGACATTTTCCGATTTTAGTCTTTTTGGCACTCAAAATACACAAAATTTTTTAAGATTTTTTTTTTTTTCAATTTAGGACATTCAGCACTTGTTTTTTATATTTGGAAGCATAGATTTACCGGGTGTATTCCGATAGGGGATCGAAAAATCCATTATTTTTGCGATATCTCTTACCGTTTTCGAGATAATCGACATTTTCCGATTTTAGTCTTTTTGGCACTCAAAATACACAAAATTTTTTAAGATTTTTTTTTTTTTCAATTTAGGACATTCAGCACTTGTTTTTTATATTTGGAAGCATAGATTTACCGGGTGTATTCCGATAGGGGATCGAAAAATCCATTATTTTTGCGATATCTCTTACCGTTTTCGAGATAATCGACATTTTCCGATTTTAGTCTTTTTGGCACTCAAAATACACAAAATTTTTTAAGATTTTTTTTTTTTTCAATTTAGGACATTCAGCACTTGTTTTTTATATTTGGAAGCATAGATTTACCGGGTGTATTCCGATAGGGGATCGAAAAATCCATTATTTTTGCGATATCTCTTACCGTTTTCGAGATAATCGACATTTTCCGATTTTAGTCTTTTTGGCACTCAAAATACACAAAATTTTTTAAGATTTTTTTTTTTTTCAATTTAGGACATTCAGCACTTGTTTTTTATATTTGGAAGCATAGATTTACCGGGTGTATTCCGATAGGGGATCGAAAAATCCATTATTTTTGCGATATCTCTTACCGTTTTCGAGATAATCGACATTTTCCGATTTTAGTCTTTTTGGCACTCAAAATACACAAAATTTTTTAAGATTTTTTTTTTTTTTCAATTTAGGACATTCAGCACTTGTTTTTTATATTTGGAAGCATAGATTTACCGGGTGTATTCCGATAGGGGATCGAAAAATCCATTATTTTTGCGATATCTCTTACCGTTTTCGAGATAATCGACATTTTCCGATTTTAGTCTTTTTGGCACCAAAATACACAAAATTTGCATAGATTTACCGGGTGTATTCCGATAGGGGATCGAAAAATCCATTATTTTTGCGATATCTCTTACCGTTTTCGAGATAATCGACATTTTCCGATTTTAGTCTTTTTGGCACTCAAAATACACAAAATTTTTTAAGATTTTTTTTTTTTTCAATTTAGGACATTCAGCACTTGTTTTTTATATTTGGAAGCATAGATTTACCGGGTGTATTCCGATAGGGGATCGAAAAATCCATTATTTTTGCGATATCTCTTACCGTTTTCGAGATAATCGACATTTTCCGATTTTAGTCTTTTTGGCACCAAAATACACAAAATTTGCATAGATTTACCGGGTGTATTCCGATAGGGGATCGAAAAATCCATTATTTTTGCGATATCTCTTACCGTTTTCGAGATAATCGACATTTTCCGATTTTAGTCTTTTTGGCACTCAAAATAAACAAAATTTTTTAAGATTTTTTTTTTTTTCAATTTAGGACATTCAGCACTTGTTTTTTATATTTGGAAGCATAGATTTACCGGGTGTATTCCGATAGGGGATCGAAAAATCCATTATTTTTGCGATATCTCTTACCGTTTTCGAGATAATCGACATTTTCCGATTTTAGTCTTTTTGGCACTCAAAATACACAAAATTTTTTAAGATTTTTTTTTTTTTCAATTTAGGACATTCAGCACTTGTTTTTTATATTTGGAAGCATAAATTTACCGGGTGTATTCCGATAGGGGATCGAAAAATCCATTATTTTTGCAATATCTCTTACCGTTTTCGAGATAATCGACATTTTCCGATTTTAGTCTTTTTGGCACCAAAATACACAAAATTTGCATAGATTTACCGGGTGTATTCCGATAGGGGATCGAAAAATCCATTATTTTTGCGATATCTCTTACCGTTTTCGAGATAATCGACATTTTCCGATTTTAGTCTTTTTGGCACTCAAAATACACAAAATTTTTTAAGATTTTTTTTTTTTTCAATTTAGGACATTCAGCACTTGTTTTTTATATTTGGAAGCATAGATTTACCGGGTGTATTCCGATAGGGGATCGAAAAATCCATTATTTTTGCGATATCTCTTACCGTTTTCGAGATAATCGACATTTTCCGATTTTAGTCTTTTTGGCACCAAAATACACAAAATTTGCATAGATTTAGCGGGTGTATTCCGATAGGGGATCGAAAAATCCATTATTTTTGCGATATCTCTTACCGTTTTCGAGATAATCGACATTTTCCGATTTTAGTCTTTTTGGCACTCAAAATACACAAAATTTTTTAAGATTTTTTTTTTTTTCAATTTAGGACATTCAGCACTTGTTTTTTATATTTGGAAGCATAGATTTACCGCGTGTATTCCGATAGGGGATCGAAAAATCCATTATTTTTGCGATATCTCTTACCGTTTTCGAGATAATCGACATTTTCCGATTTTAGTCTTTTTGGCGCTCAAAATACACAAAATTTTTTAAGATTTTTTTTTTTTTCAATTTAGGACATTCAGCACTTGTTTTTTATATTTGGAAGCATAGATTTACCGGGTGTATTCCGATAGGGGATCGAAAAATCCATTATTTTTGCGATATCTCTTACCGTTTTCGAGATAATCGACATTTTCCGATTTTAGTCTTTTTGGCACTCAAAATACACAAAATTTTTTAAGATTTTTTTTTTTTTCAATTTAGGACATTCAGCACTTGTTTTTTATATTTGGAAGCATAGATTTACCGGGTGTATTCCGATAGGGGATCGAAAAATCCATTATTTTTGCGATATCTCTTACCGTTTTCGAGATAATCGACATTTTCCGATTTTAGTCTTTTTGGCACCAAAATACACAAAATTTGCATAGATTTACCGGGTGTATTCCGATAGGGGATCGAAAAATCCATTATTTTTGCGATATCTCTTACCGTTTTCGAGATAATCGACATTTTCCGATTTTAGTCTTTTTGGCACTCAAAATACACAAAATTTTTTAAGATTTTTTTTTTTTTCAATTTAGGACATTCAGCACTTGTTTTTTATATTTGGAAGCATAGCTTTACCGGGTGTATTCCGATAGGGGATCGAAAAATCCATTATTTTTGCGATATCTCTTACCGTTTTCGAGATAATCGACATTTTCCGATTTTAGTCTTTTTGGCACCAAAATACACAAAATTTGCATAGATTTACCGGGTGTATTCCGATAGGGGATCGAAAAATCCATTATTTTTGCGATATCTCTTACCGTTTTCGAGATAATCGACATTTTCCGATTTTAGTCTTTTTGGCACTCAAAATACACAAAATTTTTTAAGATTTTTTTTTTTTTCAATTTAGGACATTCAGCACTTGTTTTTTATATTTGGAAGCATAGATTTACCGGTTGTATTCCGATAGGGGATCGAAAAATCCATTATTTTTGCGATATCTCTTACCGTTTTCGAGATAATCGACATTTTCCGATTTTAGTCTTTTTGGCACCAAAATACACAAAATTTGCATAGATTTACCGGGTGTATTCCGATAGGGGATCGAAAAATCCATTATTTTTGCGATATCTCTTACCGTTTTCGAGATAATCGACATTTTCCGATTTTAGTCTTTTTGGCACTCAAAATACACAAAATTTTTTAAGATTTTTTTTTTTTTCAATTTAGGACATTCAGCACTTGTTTTTTATATTTGGAAGCATAGATTTACCGGGTGTATTCCGATAGGGGATCGAAAAATCCATTATTTTTGGGATATCTCTTACCGTTTTCGAGATAATCGACATTTTCCGATTTTAGTCTTTTTGGCACCAAAATACACAAAATTTGCATAGATTTACCGGGTGTATTCCGATAGGGGATCGAAAAATCCATTATTTTTGCGATATCTCTTACCGTTTTCGAGATAATCGACATTTTCCGATTTTAGTCTTTTTGGCACTCAAAATACACAAAATTTTTTAAGATTTTTTTTTTTTTCAATTTAGGACATTCAGCACTTGTTTTTTATATTTGGAAGCATAGATTTACCGGGTGTATTCCGATAGGGGATCGAAAAATCCATTATTTTTGCGATATCTCTTACCGTTTTCGAGATAATCGACATTTTCCGATTTTAGTCTTTTTGGCACCAAAATACACAAAATTTGCATAGATTTAGCGGGTGTATTCCGATAGGGGATCGAAAAATCCATTATTTTTGCGATATCTCTTACCGTTTTCGAGATAATCGACATTTTCCGATTTTAGTCTTTTTGGCACTCAAAATACACAAAACTTTTTAAGATTTTTTTTTTTTTCAATTTAGGACATTCAGCACTTGTTTTTTATATTTGGAAGCATAGATTTACCGGGTGTATTCCGATAGGGGATCGAAAAATCCATTATTTTTGCGATATCTCTTACCGTTTTCGAGATAATCGACATTTTCCGATTTTAGTCTTTTTGGCACCAAAATACACAAAATTTGCATAGATTTACCGGGTGTATTCCGATAGGGGATCGAAAAATCCATTATTTTTGCGATATCTCTTACCGTTTTCGAGATAATCGACATTTTCCGATTTTAGTCTTTTTGGCACTCAAAATACACAAAATTTTTTAAGATTTTTTTTTTTTTCAATTTAGGACATTCAGCACTTGTTTTTTATATTTGGAAGCATAGATTTACCGGGTGTATTCCGATAGGGGATCGAAAAATCCATTATTTTTGCGATATCTCTTACCGTTTTCGAGATAATCGACATTTTCCGATTTTAGTCTTTTTGGCACCAAAATACACAAAATTTGCATAGATTTACCGGGTGTATTCCGATAGGGGATCGAAAAATCCATTATTTTTGCGATATCTCTTACCGTTTTCGAGATAATCGACATTTTCCGATTTTAGTCTTTTTGGCACTCAAAATACACAAAATTTTTTAAGATTTTTTTTTTTTTCAATTTAGGACATTCAGCACTTGTTTTTTATATTTGGAAGCATAGATTTACCGGGTGTATTCCGATAGGGGATCGAAAAATCCATTATTTTTGCGATATCTCTTACCGTTTTCGAGATAATCGACATTTTCCGATTTTAGTCTTTTTGGCACTCAAAATACACAAAATTTTTTAAGATTTTTTTTTTTTTCAATTTAGGACATTCAGCACTTGTTTTTTATATTTGGAAGCATAGATTTACCGGGTGTATTCCGATAGGGGATCGAAAAATCCATTATTTTTGCGATATCTCTTACCGTTTTCGAGATAATCGACATTTTCCGATTTTAGTCTTTTTGGCACCAAAATACACAAAATTTGCATAGATTTACCGGGTGTATTCCGATAGGGGATCGAAAAATCCATTATTTTTGCGATATCTCTTACCGTTTTCGAGATAATCGACATTTTCCGATTTTAGTCTTTTTGGCACTCAAAATACACAAAATTTTTTAAGATTTTTTTTTTTTTCAATTTAGGACATTCAGCACTTGTTTTTTATATTTGGAAGCATAGATTTACCGGGTGTATTCCGATAGGGGATCGAAAAATCCATTATTTTTGCGATATCTCTTACCGTTTTCGAGATAATCGACATTTTCCGATTTTAGTCTTTTTGGCACCAAAATACACAAAATTTGCATAGATTTACTGGGTGTATTCCGATAGGGGATCGAAAAATCCATTATTTTTGCGATATCTCTTACCGTTTTCGAGATAATCGACATTTTCCGATTTTAGTCTTTTTGGCACTCAAAATACACAAAATTTTTTAAGATTTTTTTTTTTTTCAATTTAGGACATTCAGCACTTGTTTTTTATATTTGGAAGCATAGATTTACCGGGTGTATTCCGATAGGGGATCGAAAAATCCATTATTTTTGCGATATCTCTTACCGTTTTCGAGATAATCGACATTTTCCGATTTTAGTCTTTTTGGCACCAAAATACACAAAATTTGCATAGATTTACCGGGTGTATTCCGATAGGGGATCGAAAAATCCATTATTTTTGCGATATCTCTTACCGTTTTCGAGATAATCGACATTTTCCGATTTTAGTCTTTTTGGCACTCAAAATACACAAAATTTTTTAAGATTTTTTTTTTTTTCAATTTAGGACATTCAGCACTTGTTTTTTATATTTGGAAGCATAGATTTACCGGGTGTATTCCGATAGGGGATCGAAAAATCCATTATTTTTGCGATATCTCTTACCGTTTTCGAGATAATCGACATTTTCCGATTTTAGTCTTTTTGGCACCAAAATACACAAAATTTGCATAGATTTACTGGGTGTATTCCGATAGGGGATCGAAAAATCCATTATTTTTGCGATATCTCTTACCGTTTTCGAGATAATCGACATTTTCCGATTTTAGTCTTTTTGGCACTCAAAATACACAAAATTTTTTAAAAATTTTTTTTTTTTCAATTTAGGACATTCAGCACTTGTTTTTTATATTTGGAAGCATAGATTTACCGGGTGTATTCCGATAGGGGATCGAAAAATCCATTAT
This sequence comes from Rhagonycha lutea, assembly GCA_958510855.1. NCBI lineage: Eukaryota > Metazoa > Arthropoda > Insecta > Coleoptera > Cantharidae > Rhagonycha > Rhagonycha lutea. The sequence continues at coordinate 32,443,272 of OY294042.1, forward strand.
TTTTGCGATATCTCTTACCGTTTTCGAGATAATCGACATTTTCCGATTTTAGTCTTTTTGGCACTCAAAATACACAAAATTTTTTAAGATTTTTTTTTTTTTCAATTTAGGACATTCAGCACTTGTTTTTTATATTTGGAAGCATAGATTTACCGGGTGTATTCCGATAGGGGATCGAAAAATCCATTATTTTTGCGATATCTCTTACCGTTTTCGAGATAATCGACATTTTCCGATTTTAGTCTTTTTGGCACTCAAAATACACAAAATTTTTTAAGATTTTTTTTTTTTTCAATTTAGGACATTCAGCACTTGTTTTTTATATTTGGAAGCATAGATTTACCGGGTGTATTCCGATAGGGGATCGAAAAATCCATTATTTTTGCGATATCTCTTACCGTTTTCGAGATAATCGACATTTTCCGATTTTAGTCTTTTTGGCACCAAAATACACAAAATTTGCATAGATTTACCGGGTGTATTCCGATAGGGGATCGAAAAATCCATTATTTTTGCGATATCTCTTACCGTTTTCGAGATAATCGACATTTTCCGATTTTAGTCTTTTTGGCACTCAAAATACACAAAATTTTTTAAGATTTTTTTTTTTTTCAATTTAGGACATTCAGCACTTGTTTTTTATATTTGGAAGCATAGATTTACCGGGTGTATTCCGACAGGGGATCGAAAAATCCATTATTTTTGCGATATCTCTTACCGTTTTCGAGATAATCGACATTTTCCGATTTTATTCTTTTTGGCACTCAAAATACACAAAAATTTTTAAGATTTTTTTTTTTTTCAATTTAGGACATTCAGCACTTGTTTTTTATATTTGGAAGCATAGATTTACCGGGTGTATTCCGATAGGGGATCGAAAAATCCATTATTTTTGCGATATCTCTTACCGTTTTCGAGATAATCGACATTTTCCGATTTTAGTCTTTTTGGCACCAAAATACACAAAATTTAAATAGATTTACCGGGTGTATTCCGATAGGGGATCGAAAAATCCATTATTTTTGCGATATCTCTTACCGTTTTCGAGATAATCGACATTTTCCGATTTTAGTCTTTTTGGCACTCAAAATACACAAAATTTTTTAAGATTTTTTTTTTTTTCAATTTAGGACATTCAGCACTTGTTTTTTATATTTGGAAGCATAGATTTACCGGGTGTATTCCGATAGGGGATCGAAAAATCCATTATTTTTGCGATATCTCTTACCGTTTTCGAGATAATCGACATTTTCCGATTTTAGTCTTTTTGGCACCAAAATACACAAAATTTGCATAGATTTACCGGTTGTATTCCGATAGGGGATCGAAAAATCCATTATTTTTGCGATATCTCTTACCGTTTTCGAGATAATCGACATTTTCCGATTTTAGTCTTTTTGGCACCAAAATACACAAAATTTGCATAGATTTACCGGGTGTATTCCGATAGGGGATCGAAAAATCCATTATTTTTGCGATATCTCTTACCGTTTTCGAGATAATCGACATTTTCCGATTTTAGTCTTTTTGGCACTCAAAATACACAAAATTTTTTAAGATTTTTTTTTTTTTCAATTTAGGACATTCAGCACTTGTTTTTTATATTTGGAAGCATAGATTTACCGGGTGTATTCCGATAGGGGATCGAAAAATACATTATTTTTGGGATATCTCTTACCGTTTTCGAGATAATCGACATTTTCCGATTTTAGTCTTTTTGGCACCAAAATACACAAAATTTGCATAGATTTACCGGGTGTATTCCGATAGGGGATCGAAAAATCCATTATTTTTGCGATATCTCTTACCGTTTTCGAGATAATCGACATTTTCCGATTTTAGTCTTTTTGGCACTCAAAATACACAAAATTTTTTAAGATTTTTTTTTTTTTCAATTTAGGACATTCAGCACTTGTTTTTTATATTTGGAAGCATAGATTTACCGGGTGTATTCCGATAGGGGATCGAAAAATCCATTATTTTTGCGATATCTCTTACCGTTTTCGAGATAATCGACATTTTCCGATTTTAGTCTTTTTGGCACCAAAATACACAAAATTTGCATAGATTTACCGGGTGTATTCCGATAGGGGATCGAAAAATCCATTATTTTTGCGATATCTCTTACCGTTTTCGAGATAATCGACATTTTCCGATTTTAGTCTTTTTGGCACTCAAAATACACAAAATTTTTTAAAAATTTTTTTTTTTTCAATTTAGGACATTCAGCACTTGTTTTTTATATTTGGAAGCATAGATTTACCGGGTGTACTCCGATAGGGGATCGAAAAATCCATTATTTTTGCGATATCTCTTACCGTTTTCGAGATAATCGACATTTTCCGATTTTAGTCTTTTTGGCACTCAAAATACACAAAATTTTTTAAGATTTTTTTTTTTTCAATTTAGGACATTCAGCACTTGTTTTTTATATTTGGAAGCATACACCGGGTGTATTCCGATAGGGGATCGAAAAATCCATTATTTTTGCGATATCTCTTACCGTTTTCGAGATAATTGACATTTTCCGATTTTAGTCTTTTTGGCACTCAAAATACACAAAATTTTTTAAGATTTTTTTTTTTTTCAATTTAGGACATTCAGCACTTGTTTTTTATATTTGGAAGCATAGATTTACCGGGTGTATTCCTATAGGGGATCGAAAAATCCATTATTTTTGCGATATCTCTTACCGTTTTCGAGATAATCGACATTTTCCGATTTTAGTCTTTTTGGCACTCAAAATACACAAAATTTTTTAAGATTTTTTTTTTTTTCAATTTAGGACATTCAGCACTTGTTTTTTATATTTGGAAGCATAGATTTACCGGGTGTATTCCGATAGGGGATCGAAAAATCCATTATTTTTGCGATATCTCTTACCGTTTTCGAGATAATCGACATTTTCCGATTTTAGTCTTTTTGGCACTCAAAATACACAAAATTTTTTAAGATTTTTTTTTTTTTCAATTTAGGACATTCAGCACTTGTTTTTTATATTTGGAAGCATAGATTTACCGGGTGTATTCCGATAGGGGATCGAAAAATCCATTATTTTTGCGATATCTCTTACCGTTTTCGAGATAATCGACATTTTCCGATTTTAGTCTTTTTGGCACTCAAAACACACAAAATTTTTTAAGATTTTTTTTTTTTTCAATTTAGGACATTCAGCACTTGTTTTTTATATTTGGAAGCATAGATTTACCGGGTATATTCCGATAGGGGATCGAAAAATCCATTATTTTTGCGATATCTCTTACCGTTTTCGAGATAATCGACATTTTCCGATTTTAGTCTTTTTGGCACTCAAAATACACAAAATTTTTTAAGATTTTTTTTTTTTTCAATTTAGGACATTCAGCACTTGTTTTTTATATTTGGAAGCATAGATTTACTGGGTGTATTCCGATAGGGGATCGAAAAATCCATTATTTTTGCGATATCTCTTACCGTTTTCGAGATAATCGACATTTTCCGATTTTAGTCTTTTTGGCACCAAAATACACAAAATTTGCATAGATTTACCGGGTGTATTCCGATAGGGGATCGAAAAATCCATTATTTTTGCGATATCTCTGACCGTTTTCGAGATAATCGACATTTTCCGATTTTAGTCTTTTTGGCACTCAAAATACACAAAATTTTTTAAGATTTTTTTTTTTTTCAATTTAGGACATTCAGCACTTGTTTTTTATATTTGGAAGCATAGATTTACCGGGTGTATTCCGATAGGGGATCGAAAAATCCATTATTTTTGCGATATCTCTTACCGTTTTCGAGATAATCGACATTTTCCGATTTTAGTCTTTTTGGCACCAAAATACACAAAATTTGCATAGATTTACCGGGTGTATTCCGATAGGGGATCGAAAAATCCATTATTTTTGCGATATCTCTTACCGTTTTCGAGATAATCGACATTTTCCGATTTTAGTCTTTTTGGCACTCAAAATACACAAAATTTTTTAAGATTTTTTTTTTTTCAATTTAGGACATTCAGCACTTGTTTTTTATATTTGGAAGCATAGATTTACCGGGTGTATTCCGATAGGGGATCGAAAAATCCATTATTTTTGCGATATCTCGTACCGTTTTCGAGATAATCGACATTTTCCGATTTTAGTCTTTTTGGCACCAAAATACACAAAATTTGCATAGATTTAGCGGGTGTATTCCGATAGGGGATCGAAAAATCCATTATTTTTGCGATATCTCTTACCGTTTTCGAGATAATCGACATTTTCCGATTTTAGTCTTTTTGGCACTCAAAATACACAAAATTTTTTAAGATTTTTTTTTTTTTCAATTTAGGACATTCAGCACTTGTTTTTTATATTTGGAAGCATAGATTTACCGCGTGTATTCCGATAGGGGATCGAAAAATCCATTATTTTTGCGATATCTCTTACCGTTTTCGAGATAATCGACATTTTCCGATTTTAGTCTTTTTGGCACTCAAAATACACAAAATTTTTTAAGATTTTTTTTTTTTTCAATTTAGGACATTCAGCACTTGTTTTTTATATTTGGAAGCATAGATTTACCGGGTGTATTCCGATAGGGGATCGAAAAATCCATTATTTTTGCGATATCTCTTACCGTTTTCGAGATAATCGACATTTTCCGATTTTAGTCTTTTTGGCACCAAAATACACAAAATTTGCATAGATTTACCGGGTGTATTCCGATAGGGGATCGAAAAATCCATTATTTTTGCGATATCTCTTACCGTTTTCGAGATAATCGACATTTTCCGATTTTAGTCTTTTTGGCACCAAAATACACAAAATTTGCATAGATTTACCGGGTGTATTCCGATAGGGGATCGAAAAATCCATTATTTTTGCGATATCTCTTACCGTTTTCGAGATAATCGACATTTTCCGATTTTAGTCTTTTTGGCACTCAAAATACACAAAATTTTTTAAGATTTTTTTTTTTTTCAATTTAGGACATTCAGCACTTGTTTTTTATATTTGGAAGCATAGATTTACCGGGTGTATTCCGATAGGGGATCGAAAAATCCATTATTTTTGGGATATCTCTTACCGTTTTCGAGATAATCGACATTTTCCGATTTTAGTCTTTTTGGCACCAAAATACACAAAATTTGCATAGATTTACCGGGTGTATTCCGATAGGGGATCGAAAAATCCATTATTTTTGCGATATCTCTTACCGTTTTCGAGATAATCGACATTTTCCGATTTTAGTCTTTTTGGCACTCAAAATACACAAAATTTTTTAAGATTTTTTTTTTTTTCAATTTAGGACATTCAGCACTTGTTTTTTATATTTGGAAGCATAGATTTACCGGGTGTATTCCGATAGGGGATCGAAAAATCCATTATTTTTGCGATATCTCTTACCGTTTTCGAGATAATCGACATTTTCCGATTTTAGTCTTTTTGGCACCAAAATACACAAAATTTGCATAGATTTACCGGGTGTATTCCGATAGGGGATCGAAAAATCCATTATTTTTGCGATATCTCTTACCGTTTTCGAGATAATCGACATTTTCCGATTTTAGTCTTTTTGGCACCAAAATACACAAAATTTGCATAGATTTACCGGGTGTATTCCGATAGGGGATCGAAAAATCCATTATTTTTGCGATATCTCTTACCGTTTTCGAGATAATCGACATTTTCCGATTTTAGTCTTTTTGGCACTCAAAATACACAAAATTTTTTAAGATTTTTTTTTTTTTCAATTTAGGACATTCAGCACTTGTTTTTTATATTTGGAAGCATAGATTTACCGGGTGTATTCCGATAGGGGATCGAAAAATCCATTATTTTTGCGATATCTCTTACCGTTTTCGAGATAATCGACATTTTCCGATTTTAGTCTTTTTGGCACCAAAATACACAAAATTTGCATAGATTTACCGGGTGTATTCCGATAGGGGATCGAAAAATCCATTATTTTTGCGATATCTCTTACCGTTTTCGAGATAATCGACATTTTCCGATTTTAGTCTTTTTGGCACTCAAAATACACAAAATTTTTTAAGATTTTTTTTTTTTTCAATTTAGGACATTCAGCACTTGTTTTTTATATTTGGAAGCATAGATTTACCGGGTGTATTCCGATAGGGGATCGAAAAATCCATTATTTTTGCGATATCTCTTACCGTTTTCGAGATAATCGACATTTTCCGATTTTAGTCTTTTTGGCACCAAAATACACAAAATTTGCATAGATTTACCGGGTGTATTCCGATAGGGGATCGAAAAATCCATTATTTTTGCGATATCTCTTACCGTTTTCGAGATAATCGACATTTTCCGATTTTAGTCTTTTTGGCACTCAAAATACACAAAATTTTTTAAGATTTTTTTTTTTTTCAATTTAGGACATTCAGCACTTGTTTTTTATATTTGGAAGCATAGATTTACCGGGTGTATTCCGATAGGGGATCGAAAAATCCATTATTTTTGCGATATCTCTTACCGTTTTCGAGATAATCGACATTTTCCGATTTTAGTCTTTTTGGCACCAAAATACACAAAATTTGCATAGATTTACCGGGTGTATTCCGATAGGGGATCGAAAAATCCATTATTTTTGCGATATCTCTTACCGTTTTCGAGATAATCGACATTTTCCGATTTTAGTCTTTTTGGCACTCAAAATACACAAAATTTTTTAAGATTTTTTTTTTTTTCAATTTAGGACATTCAGCACTTGTTTTTTATATTTGGAAGCATAGCTTTACCGGGTGTATTCCGATAGGGGATCGAAAAATCCATTATTTTTGCGATATCTCTTACCGTTTTCGAGATAATCGACATTTTCCGATTTTAGTCTTTTTGGCACCAAAATACACAAAATTTGCATAGATTTACCGGGTGTATTCCGATAGGGGATCGAAAAATCCATTATTTTTGCGATATCTCTTACCGTTTTCGAGATAATCGACATTTTCCGATTTTAGTCTTTTTGGCACTCAAAATACACAAAATTTTTTAAGATTTTTTTTTTTTTCAATTTAGGACATTCAGCACTTGTTTTTTATATTTGGAAGCATAGATTTACCGGGTGTATTCCGATAGGGGATCGAAAAATCCATTATTTTTGCGATATCTCTTACCGTTTTCGAGATAATCGACATTTTCCGATTTTAGTCTTTTTGGCACCAAAATACACAAAATTTGCATAGATTTACCGGGTGTATTCCGATAGGGGATCGAAAAATCCATTATTTTTGCGATATCTCTTACCGTTTTCGAGATAATCGACATTTTCCGATTTTAGTCTTTTTGGCACTCAAAATACACAAAATTTTTTAAGATTTTTTTTTTTTTCAATTTAGGACATTCAGCACTTGTTTTTTATATTTGGAAGCATAGATTTACCGGGTGTATTCCGATAGGGGATCGAAAAATCCATTATTTTTGCGATATCTCTTACCGTTTTCGAGATAATCGACATTTTCCGATTTTAGTCTTTTTGGCACCAAAATACACAAAATTTGCATAGATTTACCGGGTGTATTCCGATAGGGGATCGAAAAATCCATTATTTTTGCGATATCTCTTACCGTTTTCGAGATAATCGACATTTTCCGATTTTAGTCTTTTTGGCACTCAAAATACACAAAATTTTTTAAGATTTTTTTTTTTTTCAATTTAGGACATTCAGCACTTGTTTTTTATATTTGGAAGCATAGATTTACCGGGTGTATTCCGATAGGGGATCGAAAAATCCATTATTTTTGCGATATCTCTTACCGTTTTCGAGATAATCGACATTTTCCGATTTTAGTCTTTTTGGCACCAAAATACACAAAATTTGCATAGATTTACCGGGTGTATTCCGATAGGGGATCGAAAAATCCATTATTTTTGCGATATCTCTTACCGTTTTCGAGATAATCGACATTTTCCGATTTTAGTCTTTTTGGCACTCAAAATACACAAAATTTTTTAAGATTTTTTTTTTTTTCAATTTAGGACATTCAGCACTTGTTTTTTATATTTGGAAGCATAGATTTAGCGGGTGTATTCCGATAGGGGATCGAAAAATCCATTATTTTTGCGATATCTCTTACCGTTTTCGAGATAATCGACATTTTCCGATTTTAGTCTTTTTGGCACTCAAAATACACAAAACTTTTTAAGATTTTTTTTTTTTTCAATTTAGGACATTCAGCACTTGTTTTTTATATTTGGAAGCATAGATTTACCGGGTGTATTCCGATAGGGGATCGAAAAATCCATTATTTTTGCGATATCTCTTACCGTTTTCGAGATAATCGACATTTTCCGATTTTAGTCTTTTTGGCACCAAAATACACAAAATTTGCATAGATTTACCGGGTGTATTCCGATAGGGGATCGAAAAATCCATTATTTTTGCGATATCTCTTACCGTTTTCGAGATAATCGACATTTTCCGATTTTAGTCTTTTTGGCACTCAAAATACACAAAATTTTTTAAGATTTTTTTTTTTTTCAATTTAGGACATTCAGCACTTGTTTTTTATATTTGGAAGCATAGATTTACCGGGTGTATTCCGATAGGGGATCGAAAAATCCATTATTTTTGCGATATCTCTTACCGTTTTCGAGATAATCGACATTTTCCGATTTTAGTCTTTTTGGCACCAAAATACACAAAATTTGCATAGATTTACCGGGTGTATTCCGATAGGGGATCGAAAAATCCATTATTTTTGCGATATCTCTTACCGTTTTCGAGATAATCGACATTTTCCGATTTTAGTCTTTTTGGCACTCAAAATACACAAAATTTTTTAAGATTTTTTTTTTTTTCAATTTAGGACATTCAGCACTTGTTTTTTATATTTGGAAGCATAGATTTACCGGGTGTATTCCGATAGGGGATCGAAAAATCCATTATTTTTGCGATATCTCTTACCGTTTTCGAGATAATCGACATTTTCCGATTTTAGTCTTTTTGGCACTCAAAATACACAAAATTTTTTAAGATTTTTTTTTTTTCAATTTAGGACATTCAGCACTTGTTTTTTATATTTGGAAGCATAGATTTACCGGGTGTATTCCGATAGGGGATCGAAAAATCCATTATTTTTGCGATATCTCTTACCGTTTTCGAGATAATCGACAGTTTCCGATTTTAGTCTTTTTGGCACCAAAATACACAAAATTTGCATAGATTTACCGGGTGTATTCCGATAGGGGATCGAAAAATCCATTATTTTTGCGATATCTCTTACCGTTTTCGAGATAATCGACATTTTCCGATTTTAGTCTTTTTGGCACTCAAAATACACAAAATTTTTTAAGATTTTTTTTTTTTTCAATTTAGGACATTCAGCACTTGTTTTTTATATTTGGAAGCATAGATTTACCGGGTGTATTCCGATAGGGGATCGAAAAATCCATTATTTTTGCGATATCTCTTACCGTTTTCGAGATAATCGACATTTTCCGATTTTAGTCTTTTTGGCACCAAAATACACAAAATTTGCATAGATTTACTGGGTGTATTCCGATAGGGGATCGAAAAATCCATTATTTTTGCGATATCTCTTACCGTTTTCGAGATAATCGACATTTTCCGATTTTAGTCTTTTTGGCACTCAAAATACACAAAATTTTTTAAGATTTTTTTTTTTTTCAATTTAGGACATTCAGCACTTGTTTTTTATATTTGGAAGCATAGATTTACCGGGTGTATTCCGATAGGGGATCGAAAAATCCATTATTTTTGCGATATCTCTTACCGTTTTCGAGATAATCGACATTTTCCGATTTTAGTCTTTTTGGCACCAAAATACACAAAATTTGCATAGATTTACCGGGTGTATTCCGATAGGGGATCGAAAAATCCATTATTTTTGCGATATCTCTTACCGTTTTCGAGATAATCGACATTTTCCGATTTTAGTCTTTTTGGCACTCAAAATACACAAAATTTTTTAAGATTTTTTTTTTTTCAATTTAGGACATTCAGCACTTGTTTTTTATATTTGGAAGCATAGATTTACCGGGTGTATTCCGATAGGGGATCGAAAAATCCATTATTTTTGCGATATCTCTTACCGTTTTCGAGATAATCGACATTTTCCGATTTTAGTCTTTTTGGCACCAAAATACACAAAATTTGCATAGATTTACTGGGTGTATTCCGATAGGGGATCGAAAAATCCATTATTTTTGCGATATCTCTTACCGTTTTCGAGATAATCGACATTTTCCGATTTTAGTCTTTTTGGCACTCAAAATACACAAAATTTTTTAAAAATTTTTTTTTTTTCAATTTAGGACATTCAGCACTTGTTTTTTATATTTGGAAGCATAGATTTACCGGGTGTATTCCGATAGGGGATCGAAAAATCCATTATTTTTGCGATATCTCTTACCGTTTTCGAGATAATCGACATTTTCCGATTTTAGTCTTTTTGGCACTCAAAATACACAAAATTTTTTAAGATTTTTTTTTTTTTCAATTTAGGACATTCAGCACTTGTTTTTTATATTTGGAAGCATAGATTTACCGGGTGTATTCCGATAGGGGATCGAAAAATCCATTATTTTTGCGATATCTCTTACCGTTTTCGAGATAATCGACATTTTCCGATTTTAGTCTTTTTGGCACCAAAATACACAAAATTTGCATAGATTTACCGGGTGTATTCCGATAGGGGATCGAAAAATCCATTATTTTTGCGATATCTCTTACCGTTTTCGAGATAATCGACATTTTCCGATTTTAGTCTTTTTGGCACTCAAAATACACAAAATTTTTTAAGATTTTTTTTTTTTTCAATTTAGGACATTCAGCACTTGTTTTTTATATTTGGAAGCATAGATTTACCGGGTGTATTCCGATAGGGGATCGAAAAATCCATTATTTTTGCGATATCTCTTACCGTTTTCGAGATAATCGACATTTTCCGATTTTAGTCTTTTTGGCACCAAAATACACAAAATTTGCATAGATTTACCGGGTGTATTCCGATAGGGGATCGAAAAATCCATTATTTTTGCGATATCTCTTACCGTTTTCGAGATAATCGACATTTTCCGATTTTAGTCTTTTTGGCACTCAAAATACACAAAATTTTTTAAGATTTTTTTTTTTTTCAATTTAGGACATTCAGCACTTGTTTTTTATATTTGGAAGCATAGATTTACCGGGTGTATTCCGACAGGGGATCGAAAAATCCATTATTTTTGCGATATCTCTTACCGTTTTCGAGATAATCGACATTTTCCGATTTTATTCTTTTTGGCACTCAAAATACACAAAAATTTTTAAGATTTTTTTTTTTTCAATTTAGGACATTCAGCACTTGTTTTTTATATTTGGAAGCATAGATTTACCGGGTGTATTCCGATAGGGGATCGAAAAATCCATTATTTTTGCGATATCTCTTACCGTTTTCGAGATAATCGACATTTTCCGATTTTAGTCTTTTTGGCACCAAAATACACAAAATTTAAATAGATTTACCGGGTGTATTCCGATAGGGGATCGAAAAATCCATTATTTTTGCGATATCTCTTACCGTTTTCGAGATAATCGACATTTTCCGATTTTAGTCTTTTTGGCACTCAAAATACACAAAATTTTTTAAGATTTTTTTTTTTTTCAATTTAGGACATTCAGCACTTGTTTTTTATATTTGGAAGCATAGATTTACCGGGTGTATTCCGATAGGGGATCGAAAAATCCATTATTTTTGCGATATCTCTTACCGTTTTCGAGATAATCGACATTTTCCGATTTTAGTCTTTTTGGCACCAAAATACACAAAATTTGCATAGATTTACCGGTTGTATTCCGATAGGGGATCGAAAAATCCATTATTTTTGCGATATCTCTTACCGTTTTCGAGATAATCGACATTTTCCGATTTTAGTCTTTTTGGCACCAAAATACACAAAATTTGCATAGATTTACCGGGTGTATTCCGATAGGGGATCGAAAAATCCATTATTTTTGCGATATCTCTTACCGTTTTCGAGATAATCGACATTTTCCGATTTTAGTCTTTTTGGCACTCAAAATACACAAAATTTTTTAAGATTTTTTTTTTTTTCAATTTAGGACATTCAGCACTTGTTTTTTATATTTGGAAGCATAGATTTACCGGGTGTATTCCGATAGGGGATCGAAAAATACATTATTTTTGGGATATCTCTTACCGTTTTCGAGATAATCGACATTTTCCGATTTTAGTCTTTTTGGCACCAAAATACACAAAATTTGCATAGATTTACCGGGTGTATTCCGATAGGGGATCGAAAAATCCATTATTTTTGCGATATCTCTTACCGTTTTCGAGATAATCGACATTTTCCGATTTTAGTCTTTTTGGCACTCAAAATACACAAAATTTTTTAAGATTTTTTTTTTTTTCAATTTAGGACATTCAGCACTTGTTTTTTATATTTGGAAGCATAGATTTACCGGGTGTATTCCGATAGGGGATCGAAAAATCCATTATTTTTGCGATATCTCTTACCGTTTTCGAGATAATCGACATTTTCCGATTTTAGTCTTTTTGGCACTCAAAATACACAAAATTTTTTAAGATTTTTTTTTTTTTCAATTTAGGACATTCAGCACTTGTTTTTTATATTTGGAAGCATAGATTTACCGGGTGTATTCCGATAGGGGATCGAAAAATCCATTATTTTTGCGATATCTCTTACCGTTTTCGAGATAATCGACATTTTCCGATTTTAGTCTTTTTGGCACCAAAATACACAAAATTTGCATAGATTTACCGGGTGTATTCCGATAGGGGATCGAAAAATCCATTATTTTTGCGATATCTCTTACCGTTTTCGAGATAATCGACATTTTCCGATTTTAGTCTTTTTGGCACTCAAAATACACAAAATTTTTTAAGATTTTTTTTTTTTTCAATTTAGGACATTCAGCACTTGTTTTTTATATTTGGAAGCATAGATTTACCGGGTGTATTCCGATAGGGGATCGAAAAATCCATTATTTTTGCGATATCTCTTACCGTTTTCGAGATAATCGACATTTTCCGATTTTAGTCTTTTTGGCACCAAAATACACAAAATTTGCATAGATTTACTGGGTGTATTCCGATAGGGGATCGAAAAATCCATTATTTTTGCGATATCTCTTACCGTTTTCGAGATAATCGACATTTTCCGATTTTAGTCTTTTTGGCACTCAAAATACACAAAATTTTTTAAGATTTTTTTTTTTTTCAATTTAGGACATTCAGCACTTGTTTTTTATATTTGGAAGCATAGATTTACCGGGTGTATTCCGATAGGGGATCGAAAAATCCATTATTTTTGCGATATCTCTTACCGTTTTCGAGATAATCGACATTTTCCGATTTTAGTCTTTTTGGCACCAAAATACACAAAATTTGCATAGATTTACCGGGTGTATTCCGATAGGGGATCGAAAAATCCATTATTTTTGCGATATCTCTTACCGTTTTCGAGATAATCGACATTTTCCGATTTTAGTCTTTTTGGCACTCAAAATACACAAAATTTTTTAAGATTTTTTTTTTTTTCAATTTAGGACATTCAGCACTTGTTTTTTATATTTGGAAGCATAGATTTACCGGGTGTATTCCGATAGGGGATCGAAAAATCCATTATTTTTGCGATATCTCTTACCGTTTTCGAGATAATCGACATTTTCCGATTTTAGTCTTTTTGGCACCAAAATACACAAAATTTGCATAGATTTACTGGGTGTATTCCGATAGGGGATCGAAAAATCCATTATTTTTGCGATATCTCTTACCGTTTTCGAGATAATCGACATTTTCCGATTTTAGTCTTTTTGGCACTCAAAATACACAAAATTTTTTAAAAATTTTTTTTTTTTCAATTTAGGACATTCAGCACTTGTTTTTTATATTTGGAAGCATAGATTTACCGGGTGTATTCCGATAGGGGATCGAAAAATCCATTATTTTTGCGATATCTCTTACCGTTTTCGAGATAATCGACATTTTCCGATTTTAGTCTTTTTGGCACTCAAAATACACAAAATTTTTTAAGATTTTTTTTTTTTTCAATTTAGGACATTCAGCACTTGTTTTTTATATTTGGAAGCATAGATTTACCGGGTGTATTCCGATAGGGGATCGAAAAATCCATTATTTTTGCGATATCTCTTACCGTTTTCGAGATAATCGACATTTTCCGATTTTAGTCTTTTTGGCACCAAAATACACAAAATTTGCATAGATTTACCGGGTGTATTCCGATAGGGGATCGAAAAATCCATTATTTTTGCGATATCTCTTACCGTTTTCGAGATAATCGACATTTTCCGATTTTAGTCTTTTTGGCACTCAAAATACACAAAATTTTTTAAGATTTTTTTTTTTTTCAATTTAGGACATTCAGCACTTGTTTTTTATATTTGGAAGCATAGATTTACCGGGTGTATTCCGATAGGGGATCGAAAAATCCATTATTTTTGCGATATCTCTTACCGTTTTCGAGATAATCGACATTTTCCGATTTTAGTCTTTTTGGCACCAAAATACACAAAATTTGCATAGATTTACCGGGTGTATTCCGATAGGGGATCGAAAAATCCATTATTTTTGCGATATCTCTTACCGTTTTCGAGATAATCGACATTTTCCGATTTTAGTCTTTTTGGCACTCAAAATACACAAAATTTTTTAAGATTTTTTTTTTTTTCAATTTAGGACATTCAGCACTTGTTTTTTATATTTGGAAGCATAGATTTACCGGGTGTATTCCGACAGGGGATCGAAAAATCCATTATTTTTGCGATATCTCTTACCGTTTTCGAGATAATCGACATTTTCCGATTTTATTCTTTTTGGCACTCAAAATACACAAAAATTTTTAAGATTTTTTTTTTTTTCAATTTAGGACATTCAGCACTTGTTTTTTATATTTGGAAGCATAGATTTACCGGGTGTATTCCGATAGGGGATCGAAAAATCCATTATTTTTGCGATATCTCTTACCGTTTTCGAGATAATCGACATTTTCCGATTTTAGTCTTTTTGGCACCAAAATACACAAAATTTAAATAGATTTACCGGGTGTATTCCGATAGGGGATCGAAAAATCCATTATTTTTGCGATATCTCTTACCGTTTTCGAGATAATCGACATTTTCCGATTTTAGTCTTTTTGGCACTCAAAATACACAAAATTTTTTAAGATTTTTTTTTTTTTCAATTTAGGACATTCAGCACTTGTTTTTTATATTTGGAAGCATAGATTTACCGGGTGTATTCCGATAGGGGATCGAAAAATCCATTATTTTTGCGATATCTCTTACCGTTTTCGAGATAATCGACATTTTCCGATTTTAGTCTTTTTGGCACCAAAATACACAAAATTTGCATAGATTTACCGGTTGTATTCCGATAGGGGATCGAAAAATCCATTATTTTTGCGATATCTCTTACCGTTTTCGAGATAATCGACATTTTCCGATTTTAGTCTTTTTGGCACCAAAATACACAAAATTTGCATAGATTTACCGGGTGTATTCCGATAGGGGATCGAAAAATCCATTATTTTTGCGATATCTCTTACCGTTTTCGAGATAATCGACATTTTCCGATTTTAGTCTTTTTGGCACTCAAAATACACAAAATTTTTTAAGATTTTTTTTTTTTTCAATTTAGGACATTCAGCACTTGTTTTTTATATTTGGAAGCATAGATTTACCGGGTGTATTCCGATAGGGGATCGAAAAATACATTATTTTTGGGATATCTCTTACCGTTTTCGAGATAATCGACATTTTCCGATTTTAGTCTTTTTGGCACCAAAATACACAAAATTTGCATAGATTTACCGGGTGTATTCCGATAGGGGATCGAAAAATCCATTATTTTTGCGATATCTCTTACCGTTTTCGAGATAATCGACATTTTCCGATTTTAGTCTTTTTGGCACTCAAAATACACAAAATTTTTTAAGATTTTTTTTTTTTTCAATTTAGGACATTCAGCACTTGTTTTTTATATTTGGAAGCATAGATTTACCGGGTGTATTCCGATAGGGGATCGAAAAATCCATTATTTTTGCGATATCTCTTACCGTTTTCGAGATAATCGACATTTTCCGATTTTAGTCTTTTTGGCACCAAAATACACAAAATTTGCATAGATTTACCGGGTGTATTCCGATAGGGGATCGAAAAATCCATTATTTTTGCGATATCTCTTACCGTTTTCGAGATAATCGACATTTTCCGATTTTAGTCTTTTTGGCACTCAAAATACACAAAATTTTTTAAAAATTTTTTTTTTTCAATTTAGGACATTCAGCACTTGTTTTTTATATTTGGAAGCATAGATTTACCGGGTGTACTCCGATAGGGGATCGAAAAATCCATTATTTTTGCGATATCTCTTACCGTTTTCGAGATAATCGACATTTTCCGATTTTAGTCTTTTTGGCACTCAAAATACACAAAATTTTTTAAGATTTTTTTTTTTTCAATTTAGGACATTCAGCACTTGTTTTTTATATTTGGAAGCATACACCGGGTGTATTCCGATAGGGGATCGAAAAATCCATTATTTTTGCGATATCTCTTACCGTTTTCGAGATAATTGACATTTTCCGATTTTAGTCTTTTTGGCACTCAAAATACACAAAATTTTTTAAGATTTTTTTTTTTTCAATTTAGGACATTCAGCACTTGTTTTTTATATTTGGAAGCATAGATTTACCGGGTATATTCCTATAGGGGATCGAAAAATCCATTATTTTTGCGATATCTCTTACCGTTTTCGAGATAATCGACATTTTCCGATTTTAGTCTTTTTGGCACTCAAAATACACAAAATTTTTTAAGATTTTTTTTTTTTTCAATTTAGGACATTCAGCACTTGTTTTTTATATTTGGAAGCATAGATTTACCGGGTGTATTCCGATAGGGGATCGAAAAATCCATTATTTTTGCGATATCTCTTACCGTTTTCGAGATAATCGACATTTTCCGATTTTAGTCTTTTTGGCACTCAAAATACACAAAATTTTTTAAGATTTTTTTTTTTTTCAATTTAGGACATTCAGCACTTGTTTTTTATATTTGGAAGCATAGATTTACCGGGTGTATTCCGATAGGGGATCGAAAAATCCATTATTTTTGCGATATCTCTTACCGTTTTCGAGATAATCGACATTTTCCGATTTTAGTCTTTTTGGCACTCAAAACACACAAAATTTTTTAAGATTTTTTTTTTTTTCAATTTAGGACATTCAGCACTTGTTTTTTATATTTGGAAGCATAGATTTACCGGGTGTATTCCGATAGGGGATCGAAAAATCCATTATTTTTGCGATATCTCTTACCGTTTTCGAGATAATCGACATTTTCCGATTTTAGTCTTTTTGGCACTCAAAATACACAAAATTTTTTAAGATTTTTTTTTTTTTCAATTTAGGACATTCAGCACTTGTTTTTTATATTTGGAAGCATAGATTTACTGGGTGTATTCCGATAGGGGATCGAAAAATCCATTATTTTTGCGATATCTCTTACCGTTTTCGAGATAATCGACATTTTCCGATTTTAGTCTTTTTGGCACCAAAATACACAAAATTTGCATAGATTTACCGGGTGTATTCCGATAGGGGATCGAAAAATCCATTATTTTTGCGATATCTCTGACCGTTTTCGAGATAATCGACATTTTCCGATTTTAGTCTTTTTGGCACTCAAAATACACAAAATTTTTTAAGATTTTTTTTTTTTTCAATTTAGGACATTCAGCACTTGTTTTTTATATTTGGAAGCATAGATTTACCGGGTGTATTCCGATAGGGGATCGAAAAATCCATTATTTTTGCGATATCTCTTACCGTTTTCGAGATAATCGACATTTTCCGATTTTAGTCTTTTTGGCACCAAAATACACAAAATTTGCATAGATTTACCGGGTGTATTCCGATAGGGGATCGAAAAATCCATTATTTTTGCGATATCTCTTACCGTTTTCGAGATAATCGACATTTTCCGATTTTAGTCTTTTTGGCACTCAAAATACACAAAATTTTTTAAGATTTTTTTTTTTTCAATTTAGGACATTCAGCACTTGTTTTTTATATTTGGAAGCATAGATTTACCGGGTGTATTCCGATAGGGGATCGAAAAATCCATTATTTTTGCGATATCTCGTACCGTTTTCGAGATAATCGACATTTTCCGATTTTAGTCTTTTTGGCACCAAAATACACAAAATTTGCATAGATTTAGCGGGTGTATTCCGATAGGGGATCGAAAAATCCATTATTTTTGCGATATCTCTTACCGTTTTCGAGATAATCGACATTTTCCGATTTTAGTCTTTTTGGCACTCAAAATACACAAAATTTTTTAAGATTTTTTTTTTTTTCAATTTAGGACATTCAGCACTTGTTTTTTATATTTGGAAGCATAGATTTACCGCGTGTATTCCGATAGGGGATCGAAAAATCCATTATTTTTGCGATATCTCTTACCGTTTTCGAGATAATCGACATTTTCCGATTTTAGTCTTTTTGGCACTCAAAATACACAAAATTTTTTAAGATTTTTTTTTTTTTCAATTTAGGACATTCAGCACTTGTTTTTTATATTTGGAAGCATAGATTTACCGGGTGTATTCCGATAGGGGATCGAAAAATCCATTATTTTTGCGATATCTCTTACCGTTTTCGAGATAATCGACATTTTCCGATTTTAGTCTTTTTGGCACCAAAATACACAAAATTTGCATAGATTTACCGGGTGTATTCCGATAGGGGATCGAAAAATCCATTATTTTTGCGATATCTCTTACCGTTTTCGAGATAATCGACATTTTCCGATTTTAGTCTTTTTGGCACCAAAATACACAAAATTTGCATAGATTTACCGGGTGTATTCCGATAGGGGATCGAAAAATCCATTATTTTTGCGATATCTCTTACCGTTTTCGAGATAATCGACATTTTCCGATTTTAGTCTTTTTGGCACTCAAAATACACAAAATTTTTTAAGATTTTTTTTTTTTTCAATTTAGGACATTCAGCACTTGTTTTTTATATTTGGAAGCATAGATTTACCGGGTGTATTCCGATAGGGGATCGAAAAATCCATTATTTTTGGGATATCTCTTACCGTTTTCGAGATAATCGACATTTTCCGATTTTAGTCTTTTTGGCACCAAAATACACAAAATTTGCATAGATTTACCGGGTGTATTCCGATAGGGGATCGAAAAATCCATTATTTTTGCGATATCTCTTACCGTTTTCGAGATAATCGACATTTTCCGATTTTAGTCTTTTTGGCACTCAAAATACACAAAATTTTTTAAGATTTTTTTTTTTTTCAATTTAGGACATTCAGCACTTGTTTTTTTATATTTGGAAGCATAGATTTACCGGGTGTATTCCGATAGGGGATCGAAAAATCCATTATTTTTGCGATATCTCTTACCGTTTTCGAGATAATCGACATTTTCCGATTTTAGTCTTTTTGGCACCAAAATACACAAAATTTGCATAGATTTACCGGGTGTATTCCGATAGGGGATCGAAAAATCCATTATTTTTGCGATATCTCTTACCGTTTTCGAGATAATCGACATTTTCCGATTTTAGTCTTTTTGGCACCAAAATACACAAAATTTGCATAGATTTACCGGGTGTATTCCGATAGGGGATCGAAAAATCCATTATTTTTGCGATATCTCTTACCGTTTTCGAGATAATCGACATTTTCCGATTTTAGTCTTTTTGGCACTCAAAATACACAAAATTTTTTAAGATTTTTTTTTTTTTCAATTTAGGACATTCAGCACTTGTTTTTTATATTTGGAAGCATAGATTTACCGGGTGTATTCCGATAGGGGATCGAAAAATCCATTATTTTTGCGATATCTCTTACCGTTTTCGAGATAATCGACATTTTCCGATTTTAGTCTTTTTGGCACCAAAATACACAAAATTTGCATAGATTTACCGGGTGTATTCCGATAGGGGATCGAAAAATCCATTATTTTTGCGATATCTCTTACCGTTTTCGAGATAATCGACATTTTCCGATTTTAGTCTTTTTGGCACTCAAAATACACAAAATTTTTTAAGATTTTTTTTTTTTTCAATTTAGGACATTCAGCACTTGTTTTTTATATTTGGAAGCATAGATTTACCGGGTGTATTCCGATAGGGGATCGAAAAATCCATTATTTTTGCGATATCTCTTACCGTTTTCGAGATAATCGACATTTTCCGATTTTAGTCTTTTTGGCACCAAAATACACAAAATTTGCATAGATTTACCGGGTGTATTCCGATAGGGGATCGAAAAATCCATTATTTTTGCGATATCTCTTACCGTTTTCGAGATAATCGACATTTTCCGATTTTAGTCTTTTTGGCACTCAAAATACACAAAATTTTTTAAGATTTTTTTTTTTTTCAATTTAGGACATTCAGCACTTGTTTTTTATATTTGGAAGCATAGATTTACCGGGTGTATTCCGATAGGGGATCGAAAAATCCATTATTTTTGCGATATCTCTTACCGTTTTCGAGATAATCGACATTTTCCGATTTTAGTCTTTTTGGCACCAAAATACACAAAATTTGCATAGATTTACCGGGTGTATTCCGATAGGGGATCGAAAAATCCATTATTTTTGCGATATCTCTTACCGTTTTCGAGATAATCGACATTTTCCGATTTTAGTCTTTTTGGCACTCAAAATACACAAAATTTTTTAAGATTTTTTTTTTTTTCAATTTAGGACATTCAGCACTTGTTTTTTATATTTGGAAGCATAGCTTTACCGGGTGTATTCCGATAGGGGATCGAAAAATCCATTATTTTTGCGATATCTCTTACCGTTTTCGAGATAATCGACATTTTCCGATTTTAGTCTTTTTGGCACCAAAATACACAAAATTTGCATAGATTTACCGGGTGTATTCCGATAGGGGATCGAAAAATCCATTATTTTTGCGATATCTCTTACCGTTTTCGAGATAATCGACATTTTCCGATTTTAGTCTTTTTGGCACTCAAAATACACAAAATTTTTTAAGATTTTTTTTTTTTTCAATTTAGGACATTCAGCACTTGTTTTTTATATTTGGAAGCATAGATGTACCGGGTGTATTCCGATAGGGGATCGAAAAATCCATTATTTTTGCGATATCTCTTACCGTTTTCGAGATAATCGACATTTTCCGATTTTAGTCTTTTTGGCACCAAAATACACAAAATTTGCATAGATTTACCGGGTGTATTCCGATAGGGGATCGAAAAATCCATTATTTTTGCGATATCTCTTACCGTTTTCGAGATAATCGACATTTTCCGATTTTAGTCTTTTTGGCACTCAAAATACACAAAATTTTTTAAGATTTTTTTTTTTTTCAATTTAGGACATTCAGCACTTGTTTTTTATATTTGGAAGCATAGATTTACCGGGTGTATTCCGATAGGGGATCGAAAAATCCATTATTTTTGCGATATCTCTTACCGTTTTCGAGATAATCGACATTTTCCGATTTTAGTCTTTTTGGCACCAAAATACACAAAATTTGCATAGATTTACCGGGTGTATTCCGATAGGGGATCGAAAAATCCATTATTTTTGCGATATCTCTTACCGTTTTCGAGATAATCGACATTTTCCGATTTTAGTCTTTTTGGCACTCAAAATACACAAAATTTTTTAAGATTTTTTTTTTTTTCAATTTAGGACATTCAGCACTTGTTTTTTATATTTGGAAGCATAGATTTACCGGGTGTATTCCGATAGGGGATCGAAAAATCCATTATTTTTGCGATATCTCTTACCGTTTTCGAGATAATCGACATTTTCCGATTTTAGTCTTTTTGGCACCAAAATACACAAAATTTGCATAGATTTACCGGGTGTATTCCGATAGGGGATCGAAAAATCCATTATTTTTGCGATATCTCTTACCGTTTTCGAGATAATCGACATTTTCCGATTTTAGTCTTTTTGGCACTCAAAATACACAAAATTTTTTAAGATTTTTTTTTTTTTCAATTTAGGACATTCAGCACTTGTTTTTTATATTTGGAAGCATAGATTTACCGGGTGTATTCCGATAGGGGATCGAAAAATCCATTATTTTTGCGATATCTCTTACCGTTTTCGAGATAATCGACATTTTCCGATTTTAGTCTTTTTGGCACCAAAATACACAAAATTTGCATAGATTTACCGGGTGTATTCCGATAGGGGATCGAAAAATCCATTATTTTTGCGATATCTCTTACCGTTTTCGAGATAATCGACATTTTCCGATTTTAGTCTTTTTGGCACTCAAAATACACAAAATTTTTTAAGATTTTTTTTTTTTTCAATTTAGGACATTCAGCACTTGTTTTTTATATTTGGAAGCATAGATTTACCGGGTGTATTCCGATAGGGGATCGAAAAATCCATTATTTTTGGGATATCTCTTACCGTTTTCGAGATAATCGACATTTTCCGATTTTAGTCTTTTTGGCACCAAAATACACAAAATTTGCATAGATTTACCGGGTGTATTCCGATAGGGGATCGAAAAATCCATTATTTTTGCGATATCTCTTACCGTTTTCGAGATAATCGACATTTTCCGATTTTAGTCTTTTTGGCACTCAAAATACACAAAATTTTTTAAGATTTTTTTTTTTTTCAATTTAGGACATTCAGCACTTGTTTTTTATATTTGGAAGCATAGATTTACTGGGTGTATTCCGATAGGGGATCGAAAAATCCATTATTTTTGCGATATCTCTTACCGTTTTCGAGATAATCGACATTTTCCGATTTTAGTCTTTTTGGCACCAAAATACACAAAATTTGCATAGATTTACCGGGTGTATTCCGATAGGGGATCGAAAAATCCATTATTTTTGCGATATCTCTTACCGTTTTCGAGATAATCGACATTTTCCGATTTTAGTCTTTTTGGCACTCAAAATACACAAAATTTTTTAAAAATTTTTTTTTTTTCAATTTAGGACATTCAGCACTTGTTTTTTATATTTGGAAGCATAGATTTACCGGGTGTACTCCGATAGGGGATCGAAAAATCCATTATTTTTGCGATATCTCTTACCGTTTTCGAGATAATCGACATTTTCCGATTTTAGTCTTTTTGGCACTCAAAATACACAAAATTTTTTAAGATTTTTTTTTTTTCAATTTAGGACATTCAGCACTTGTTTTTTATATTTGGAAGCATACACCGGGTGTATTCCGATAGGGGATCGAAAAATCCATTATTTTTGCGATATCTCTTACCGTTTTCGAGATAATTGACATTTTCCGATTTTAGTCTTTTTGGCACTCAAAATACACAAAATTTTTTAAGATTTTTTTTTTTTTCAATTTAGGACATTCAGCACTTGTTTTTTATATTTGGAAGCATAGATTTACCGGGTGTATTCCTATAGGGGATCGAAAAATCCATTATTTTTGCGATATCTCTTACCGTTTTCGAGATAATCGACATTTTCCGATTTTAGTCTTTTTGGCACTCAAAATACACAAAATTTTTTAAGATTTTTTTTTTTTTCAATTTAGGACATTCAGCACTTGTTTTTTATATTTGGAAGCATAGATTTACCGGGTGTATTCCGATAGGGGATCGAAAAATCCATTATTTTTGCGATATCTCTTACCGTTTTCGAGATAATCGACATTTTCCGATTTTAGTCTTTTTGGCACTCAAAATACACAAAATTTTTTAAGATTTTTTTTTTTTCAATTTAGGACATTCAGCACTTGTTTTTTATATTTGGAAGCATAGATTTACCGGGTGTATTCCGATAGGGGATCGAAAAATCCATTATTTTTGCGATATCTCTTACCGTTTTCGAGATAATCGACATTTTCCGATTTTAGTCTTTTTGGCACTCAAAATACACAAAATTTTTTAAGATTTTTTTTTTTTCCAATTTAGGACATTCAGCACTTATTTTTTATATTTGGAAGCATAGATTTACCGGGTGTATTCCGATAGGGGATCGAAAAATCCATTATTTTTGCGATATCTCTTACCGTTTTCGAGATAATCGACATTTTCCGATTTTAGTCTTTTTGGCACCAAAATACACAAAATTTGCATAGATTTACCGGGTGTATTCCGATAGGGGATCGAAAAATCCATTATTTTTGCGATATCTCTTACCGTTTTCGAGATAATCGACATTTTCCGATTTTAGTCTTTTTGGCACTCAAAATACACAAAATTTTTTAAGATTTTTTTTTTTTTAATTTAGGACATTCAGCACTTGTTTTTTATATTTGGAAGCATAGATTTACCGGGTGTATTCCGATAGGGGATCGAAAAATCCATTATTTTTGCGATATCTCTTACCGTTTTCGAGATAATCGACATTTTCCGATTTTAGTCTTTTTGGCACCAAAATACACAAAATTTGCATAGATTTACCGGGTGTATTCCGATAGGGGATCGAAAAATCCATTATTTTTGCGATATCTCTTACCGTTTTCGAGATAATCGACATTTTCCGATTTTAGTCTTTTTGGCACTCAAAATACACAAAATTTTTTAAGATTTTTTTTTTTTTCAATTTAGGACATTCAGCACTTGTTTTTTATATTTGGAAGCATAGATTTACCGGGTGTATTCCGATAGGGGATCGAAAAATCCATTATTTTTGCGATATCTCGTACCGTTTTCGAGATAATCGACATTTTCCGATTTTAGTCTTTTTGGCACCAAAATACACAAAATTTGCATAGATTTAGCGGGTGTATTCCGATAGGGGATCGAAAAATCCATTATTTTTGCGATATCTCTTACCGTTTTCGAGATAATCGACATTTTCCGATTTTAGTCTTTTTGGCACTCAAAATACACAAAATTTTTTAAGATTTTTTTTTTTTTCAATTTAGGACATTCAGCACTTGTTTTTTATATTTGGAAGCATAGATTTACCGCGTGTATTCCGATAGGGGATCGAAAAATCCATTATTTTTGCGATATCTCTTACCGTTTTCGAGATAATCGACATTTTCCGATTTTAGTCTTTTTGGCACTCAAAATACACAAAATTTTTTAAGATTTTTTTTTTTTTCAATTTAGGACATTCAGCACTTGTTTTTTATATTTGGAAGCATAGATTTACCGGGTGTATTCCGATAGGGGATCGAAAAATCCATTATTTTTGCGATATCTCTTACCGTTTTCGAGATAATCGACATTTTCCGATTTTAGTCTTTTTGGCACCAAAATACACAAAATTTGCATAGATTTACCGGGTGTATTCCGATAGGGGATCGAAAAATCCATTATTTTTGCGATATCTCTTACCGTTTTCGAGATAATCGACATTTTCCGATTTTAGTCTTTTTGGCACTCAAAATACACAAAATTTTTTAAGATTTTTTTTTTTTTCAATTTAGGACATTCAGCACTTGTTTTTGATATTTGGAAGCATAGATTTACCGGGTGTATTCCGATAGGGGATCGAAAAATCCATTATTTTTGCGATATCTCTTACCGTTTTCGAGATAATCGACATTTTCCGATTTTAGTCTTTTTGGCACCAAAATACACAAAATTTGCATAGATTTACCGGGTGTATTCCGATAGGGGATCGAAAAATCCATTATTTTTGCGATATCTCTTACCGTTTTCGAGATAATCGACATTTTCCGATTTTAGTCTTTTTGGCACTCAAAATACACAAAATTTTTTATGATTTTTTTTTTTTTCAATTTAGGACATTCAGCACTTGTTTTTGATATTTGGAAGCATAGATTTACCGGGTGTATTCCGATAGGGGATCGAAAAATCCATTATTTTTGCGATATCTCTTACCGTTTTCGAGATAATCGACATTTTCCGATTTTAGTCTTTTTGGCACCAAAATACACAAAATTTGCATAGATTTACCGGGTGTATTCCGATAGGGGATCGAAAAATCCATTATTTTTGCGATATCTCTTACCGTTTTCGAGATAATCGACATTTTCCGATTTTAGTCTTTTTGGCACTCAAAATACACAAAATTTTTTAAGATTTTTTTTTTTTTCAATTTAGGACATTCAGCACTTGTTTTTTATATTTGGAAGCATAGATTTACCGGGTGTATTCCGATAGGGGATCGAAAAATCCATTATTTTTGCGATATCTCTTACCGTTTTCGAGATAATCGACATTTTCCGATTTTAGTCTTTTTGGCACCAAAATACACAAAATTTGCATAGATTTACCGGGTGTATTCCGATAGGGGATCGAAAAATCCATTATTTTTGCGATATCTCTTACCGTTTTCGAGATAATCGACATTTTCCGATTTTAGTCTTTTTGGCACTCAAAATACACAAAATTTTTTAAGATTTTTTTTTTTTTCAATTTAGGACATTCAGCACTTGTTTTTTATATTTGGAAGCATAGATTTACCGGGTGTATTCCGATAGGGGATCGAAAAATCCATTATTTTTGCGATATCTCTTACCGTTTTCGAGATAATCGACATTTTCCGATTTTAGTCTTTTTGGCACCAAAATACACAAAATTTGCATAGATTTACCGGGTGTATTCCGATAGGGGATCGAAAAATCCATTATTTTTGCGATATCTCTTACCGTTTTCGAGATAATCGACATTTTCCGATTTTAGTCTTTTTGGCACTCAAAATACACAAAATTTTTTAAGATTTTTTTTTTTTTCAATTTAGGACATTCAGCACTTGTTTTTTATATTTGGAAGCATAGATTTACCGGGTGTATTCCGATAGGGGATCGAAAAATCCATTATTTTTGCGATATCTCTTACCGTTTTCGAGATAATCGACATTTTCCGATTTTAGTCTTTTTGGCACCAAAATACACAAAATTTGCATAGATTTACCGGGTGTATTCCGATAGGGGATCGAAAAATCCATTATTTTTGCGATATCTCTTACCGTTTTCGAGATAATCGACATTTTCCGATTTTAGTCTTTTTGGCACTCAAAATACACAAAATTTTTAAGATTTTTTTTTTTTTCAATTTAGGACATTCAGCACTTGTTTTTTATATTTGGAAGCATAGATTTACCGGGTGTATTCCGATAGGGGATCGAAAAATCCATTATTTTTGCGATATCTCTTACCGTTTTCGAGATAATCGACATTTTCCGATTTTAGTCTTTTTGGCACCAAAATACACAAAATTTGCATAGATTTACCGGGTGTATTCCGATAGGGGATCGAAAAATCCATTATTTTTGCGATATCTCTTACCGTTTTCGAGATAATCGACATTTTCCGATTTTAGTCTTTTTGGCACTCAAAATACACAAAATTTTTTAAGATTTTTTTTTTTTTCAATTTAGGACATTCAGCACTTGTTTTTTATATTTGGAAGCATAGATTTACCGGGTGTATTCCGATAGGGGATCGAAAAATCCATTATTTTTGCGATATCTCTTACCGTTTTCGAGATAATCGACATTTTCCGATTTTAGTCTTTTTGGCACCAAAATACACAAAATTTGCATAGATTTACCGGGTGTATTCCGATAGGGGATCGAAAAATCCATTATTTTTGCGATATCTCTTACCGTTTTCGAGATAATCGACATTTTCCGATTTTAGTCTTTTTGGCACTCAAAATACACAAAATTTTTTAAGATTTTTTTTTTTTTCAATTTAGGACATTCAGCACTTGTTTTTTATATTTGGAAGCATAGATTTACCGGGTGTATTCCGATAGGGGATCGAAAAATCCATTATTTTTGCGATATCTCTTACCGTTTTCGAGATAATCGACATTTTCCGATTTTAGTCTTTTTGGCACCAAAATACACAAAATTTGCATAGATTTACCGGGTGTATTCCGATAGGGGATCGAAAAATCCATTATTTTTGCGATATCTCTTACCGTTTTCGAGATAATCGACATTTTCCGATTTTAGTCTTTTTGGCACTCAAAATACACAAAATTTTTTAAAAATTTTTTTTTTTTCAATTTAGGACATTCAGCACTTGTTTTTTATATTTGGAAGCATAGATTTACCGGGTGTATTCCGATAGGGGATCGAAAAATCCATTATTTTTGCGATATCTCTTACCGTTTTCGAGATAATCGACATTTTCCGATTTTAGTCTTTTTGGCACCAAAATACACAAAATTTGCATAGATTTACCGGGTGTATTCCGATAGGGGATCGAAAAATCCATTATTTTTGCGATATCTCTTACCGTTTTCGAGATAATCGACATTTTCCGATTTTAGTCTTTTTGGCACTCAAAATACACAAAATTTTTTAAGATTTTTTTTTTTTCAATTTAGGACATTCAGCACTTGTTTTTTATATTTGGAAGCATAGATTTACCGGGTGTATTCCGATAGGGGATCGAAAAATCAATTATTTTTGCGATATCTCTTACCGTTTTCGAGATAATCGACATTTTCCGATTTTAGTCTTTTTGGCACCAAAATACACAAAATTTGCATAGATTTACCGGGTGTATTCCGATAGGGGATCGCAAAATCCATTATTTTTGCGATATCTCTTACCGTTTTCGAGATAATCGACATTTTCCGATTTTAGTCTTTTTGGCACTCAAAATACACAAAATTTTTTAAGATTTTTTTTTTTTTTCAATTTAGGACATTCAGCACTTGTTTTTTATATTTGGAAGCATAGATTTACCGGGTGTATTCCGATAGGGGATCGAAAAATCCATTATTTTTGCGATATCTCTTACCGTTTTCGAGATAATCGACATTTTCCGATTTTAGTCTTTTTGGCACTCAAAATACACAAAATTTTTTAAGATTTTTTTTTTTTTCAATTTAGGACATTCAGCACTTGTTTTTTATATTTGGAAGCATAAATTTACCGGGTGTATTCCGATAGGGGATCGAAAAATCCATTATTTTTGCGATATCTCTTACCGTTTTCGAGATAATCGACATTTTCCGATTTTAGTCTTTTTGGCACCAAAATACACAAAATTTGCATAGATTTACCGGGTGTATTCCGATAGGGGATCGAAAAATCCATTATTTTTGCGATATCTCTTACCGTTTTCGAGATAATCGACATTTTCCGATTTTAGTCTTTTTGGCACCAAAATACACAAAATTTGCATAGATTTACCGGGTGTATTCCGATAGGGGATCGAAAAATCCATTATTTTTGCGATATCTCTTACCGTTTTCGAGATAATCGACATTTTCCGATTTTAGTCTTTTTGGCACTCAAAATACACAAAATTTTTTAAGATTTTTTTTTTTTTCAATTTAGGACATTCAGCACTTGTTTTTTATATTTGGAAGCATAGATTTACCGGGTGTATTCCGATAGGGGATCGAAAAATCCATTATTTTTGGGATATCTCTTACCGTTTTCGAGATAATCGACATTTTCCGATTTTAGTCTTTTTGGCACCAAAATACACAAAATTTGCATAGATTTACCGGGTGTATTCCGATAGGGGATCGAAAAATCCATTATTTTTGCGATATCTCTTACCGTTTTCGAGATAATCGACATTTTCCGATTTTAGTCTTTTTGGCACTCAAAATACACAAAATTTTTTAAGATTTTTTTTTTTTTCAATTTAGGACATTCAGCACTTGTTTTTTATATTTGGAAGCATAGATTTACCGGGTGTATTCCGATAGGGGATCGAAAAATCCATTATTTTTGCGATATCTCTTACCGTTTTCGAGATAATCGACATTTTCCGATTTTAGTCTTTTTGGCACTCAAAATACACAAAATTTTTTAAGATTTTTTTTTTTTCAATTTAGGACATTCAGCACTTGTTTTTTATATTTGGAAGCATAGATTTACCGGGTGTATTCCGATAGGGGATCGAAAAATCCATTATTTTTGCGATATCTCTTACCGTTTTCGAGATAATCGACATTTTCCGATTTTAGTCTTTTTGGCACTCAAAATACACAAAATTTTTTAAGATTTTTTTTTTTTCCAATTTAGGACATTCAGCACTTGTTTTTTATATTTGGAAGCATAGATTTACCGGGTGTATTCCGATAGGGGATCGAAAAATCCATTATTTTTGCGATATCTCTTACCGTTTTCGAGATAATCGACATTTTCCGATTTTAGTCTTTTTGGCACCAAAATACACAAAATTTGCATAGATTTACCGGGTGTATTCCGATAGGGGATCGAAAAATCCATTATTTTTGCGATATCTCTTACCGTTTTCGAGATAATCGACATTTTCCGATTTTAGTCTTTTTGGCACTCAAAATACACAAAATTTTTTAAGATTTTTTTTTTTTTCAATTTAGGACATTCAGCACTTGTTTTTTATATTTGGAAGCATAGATTTACCGGGTGTATTCCTATAGGGGATCGAAAAATCCATTATTTTTGCGATATCTCTTACCGTTTTCGAGATAATCGACATTTTCCGATTTTAGTCTTTTTGGCACTCAAAATACACAAAATTTTTTAAGATTTTTTTTTTTTTCAATTTAGGACATTCAGCACTTGTTTTTTATATTTGGAAGCATAGATTTACCGGGTGTATTCCGATAGGGGATCGAAAAATCCATTATTTTTGCGATATCTCTTACCGTTTTCGAGATAATCGACATTTTCCGATTTTAGTCTTTTTGGCACTCAAAATACACAAAATTTTTTAAGATTTTTTTTTTTTCAATTTAGGACATTCAGCACTTGTTTTTTATATTTGGAAGCATAGATTTACCGGGTGTATTCCGATAGGGGATCGAAAAATCCATTATTTTTGCGATATCTCTTACCGTTTTCGAGATAATCGACATTTTCCGATTTTAGTCTTTTTGGCACTCAAAATACACAAAATTTTTTAAGATTTTTTTTTTTTCCAATTTAGGACATTCAGCACTTGTTTTTTATATTTGGAAGCATAGATTTACCGGGTGTATTCCGATAGGGGATCGAAAAATCCATTATTTTTGCGATATCTCTTACCGTTTTCGAGATAATCGACATTTTCCGATTTTAGTCTTTTTGGCACCAAAATACACAAAATTTGCATAGATTTACCGGGTGTATTCCGATAGGGGATCGAAAAATCCATTATTTTTGCGATATCTCTTACCGTTTTCGAGATAATCGACATTTTCCGATTTTAGTCTTTTTGGCACTCAAAATACACAAAATTTTTAAAAAATTTTTTTTTTTTCAATTTAGGACATTCAGCACTTGTTTTTTATATTTGGAAGCATAGATTTACCGGGTGTACTCCGATAGGGGATCGAAAAATCCATTATTTTTGCGATATCTCTTACCGTTTTCGAGATAATCGACATTTTCCGATTTTAGTCTTTTTGGCACTCAAAATACACAAAATTTTTTAAGATTTTTTTTTTTTCAATTTAGGACATTCAGCACTTGTTTTTTATATTTGGAAGCATACACCGGGTGTATTCCGATAGGGGATCGAAAAATCCATTATTTTTGCGATATCTCTTACCGTTTTCGAGATAATTGACATTTTCCGATTTTAGTCTTTTTGGCACTCAAAATACACAAAATTTTTTAAGATTTTTTTTTTTTTCAATTTAGGACATTCAGCACTTGTTTTTTATATTTGGAAGCATTGATTTACCGGGTGTATTCCTATAGGGGATCGAAAAATCCATTATTTTTGCGATATCTCTTACCGTTTTCGAGATAATCGACATTTTCCGATTTTAGTCTTTTTGGCACTCAAAATACACAAAATTTTTTAAGATTTTTTTTTTTTTCAATTTAGGACATTCAGCACTTGTTTTTTATATTTGGAAGCATAGATTTACCGGGTGTATTCCGATAGGGGATCGAAAAATCCATTATTTTTGCGATATCTCTTACCGTTTTCGAGATAATCGACATTTTCCGATTTTAGTCTTTTTGGCACTCAAAATACACAAAATTTTTTAAGATTTTTTTTTTTTCAATTTAGGACATTCAGCACTTGTTTTTTATATTTGGAAGCATAGATTTACCGGGTGTATTCCGATAGGGGATCGAAAAATCCATTATTTTTGCGATATCTCTTACCGTTTTCGAGATAATCGACATTTTCCGATTTTAGTCTTTTTGGCACCAAAATACACAAAATTTGCATAGATTTACCGGGTGTATTCCGATAGGGGATCGCAAAATCCATTATTTTTGCGATATCTCTTACCGTTTTCGAGATAATCGACATTTTCCGATTTTAGTCTTTTTGGCACTCAAAATACACAAAATTTTTTAAGATTTTTTTTTTTTTTCAATTTAGGACATTCAGCACTTGTTTTTTATATTTGGAAGCATAGATTTACCGGGTGTATTCCGATAGGGGATCGAAAAATCCATTATTTTTGCGATATCTCTTACCGTTTTCGAGATAATCGACATTTTCCGATTTTAGTCTTTTTGGCACTCAAAATACACAAAATTTTTTAAGATTTTTTTTTTTTTCAATTTAGGACATTCAGCACTTGTTTTTTATATTTGGAAGCATAAATTTACCGGGTGTATTCCGATAGGGGATCGAAAAATCCATTATTTTTGCGATATCTCTTACCGTTTTCGAGATAATCGACATTTTCCGATTTTAGTCTTTTTGGCACCAAAATACACAAAATTTGCATAGATTTACCGGGTGTATTCCGATAGGGGATCGAAAAATCCATTATTTTTGCGATATCTCTTACCGTTTTCGAGATAATCGACATTTTCCGATTTTAGTCTTTTTGGCACTCAAAATACACAAAATTTTTTAAGATTTTTTTTTTTTTCAATTTAGGACATTCAGCACTTGTTTTTTATATTTGGAAGCATAGATTTACCGCGTGTATTCCGATAGGGGATCGAAAAATCCATTATTTTTGCGATATCTCTTACCGTTTTCGAGATAATCGACATTTTCCGATTTTAGTCTTTTTGGCACTCAAAATACACAAAATTTTTTAAGATTTTTTTTTTTTTCAATTTAGGACATTCAGCACTTGTTTTTTATATTTGGAAGCATAGATTTACCGGGTGTATTCCGATAGGGGATCGAAAAATCCATTATTTTTGCGATATCTCTTACCGTTTTCGAGATAATCGACATTTTCCGATTTTAGTCTTTTTGGCACTCAAAATACACAAAATTTTTTAAGATTTTTTTTTTTTTCAATTTAGGACATTCAGCACTTGTTTTTTATATTTGGAAGCATAAATTTACCGGGTGTATTCCGATAGGGGATCGAAAAATCCATTATTTTTGCGATATCTCTTACCGTTTTCGAGATAATCGACATTTTCCGATTTTAGTCTTTTTGGCACCAAAATACACAAAATTTGCATAGATTTACCGGGTGTATTCCGATAGGGGATCGAAAAATCCATTATTTTTGCGATATCTCTTACCGTTTTCGAGATAATCGACATTTTCCGATTTTAGTCTTTTTGGCACTCAAAATACAAAAATTTTTTAAGATTTTTTTTTTTTCAATTTAGGACATTCAGCACTTGTTTTTTATATTTGGAAGCATAGATTTACCGGGTGTATTCCGATAGGGGATCGAAAAATCCATTATTTTTGCGATATCTCTTACCGTTTTCGAGATAATCGACATTTTCCGATTTTAGTCTTTTTGGCACCAAAATACACAAAATTTACATAGATTTACCGGGTGTATTCCGATAGGGGATCGAAAAATCCATTATTTTTGCGATAATCGACATTTTCCGATTTTAGTCTTTTTGGCACCAAAATACACAAAATTTACATAGATTTACCGGGTGTATTCCGATAGGGGATCGAAAAATCCATTATTTTTGCGATATCTCTTACCGTTTTCGAGATAATCGACATTTTCCGATTTTAGTCTTTTTGGCACTCAAAATACACAAAATTTTTTAAGATTTTTTTTTTTTTCAATTTAGGACATTCAGCACTTGTTTTTTATATTTGGAAGCATAGATTTACCGGGTGTATTCCGATAGGGGATCGAAAAATCCATTATTTTTGCGATATCTCTTACCGTTTTCGAGATAATCGACATTTTCCGATTTTAGTCTTTTTGGCACCAAAATACACAAAATTTGCATAGATTTACCGGGTGTATTCCGATAGGGGATCGAAAAATCCATTATTTTTGCGATATCTCTTACCGTTTTCGAGATAATCGACATTTTCCGATTTTAGTCTTTTTGGCACTCAAAATACACAAAATTTTTTAAGATTTTTTTTTTTTTCAATTTAGGACATTCAGCACTTGTTTTTTATATTTGGAAGCATAGATTTACCGGGTGTATTCCGATAGGGGATCGAAAAATCCATTATTTTTGCGATATCTCTTACCGTTTTCGAGATAATCGACATTTTCCGATTTTAGTCTTTTTGGCACTCAAAATACACAAAATTTTTTAAGATTTTTTTTTTTTCCAATTTAGGACATTCAGCACTTGTTTTTTATATTTGGAAGCATAGATTTACCGGGTGTATTCCGATAGGGGATCGAAAAATCCATTATTTTTGCGATATCTCTTACCGTTTTCGAGATAATCGACATTTTCCGATTTTAGTCTTTTTGGCACCAAAATACACAAAATTTGCATAGATTTACCGGGTGTATTCCGATAGGGGATCGAAAAATCCATTATTTTTGCGATATCTCTTACCGTTTTCGAGATAATCGACATTTTCCGATTTTAGTCTTTTTGGCACCAAAATACACAAAATTTGCATAGATTTACCGGGTGTATTCCGATAGGGGATCGAAAAATCCATTATTTTTGCGATATCTCTTACCGTTTTCGAGATAATCGACATTTTCCGATTTTAGTCTTTTTGGCACTCAAAATACACAAAATTTTTTAAGATTTTTTTTTTTTTCAATTTAGGACATTCAGCACTTGTTTTTTATATTTGGAAGCATAGATTTACCGGGTGTATTCCGATAGGGGATCGAAAAATCCATTATTTTTGCGATATCTCTTACCGTTTTCGAGATAATCGACATTTTCCGATTTTAGTCTTTTTGGCACCAAAATACACAAAATTTGCATAGATTTACCGGGTGTATTCCGATAGGGGATCGAAAAATCCATTATTTTTGCGATATCTCTTACCGTTTTCGAGATAATCGACATTTTCCGATTTTAGTCTTTTTGGCACTCAAAATACACAAAATTTTTTAAGATTTTTTTTTTTTTCAATTTAGGACATTCAGCACTTGTTTTTTATATTTGGAAGCATAGATTTACCGGATGTATTCCGATAGGGGATCGAAAAATCCATTTTTTTGCGATATCTCTTACCGTTTTCGAGATAATCGACATTTTCCGATTTTAGTCTTTTTGGCACTCAAAATACACAAAATTTTTTAAGATTTTTTTTTTTTTCAATTTAGGACATTCAGCACTTGTTTTTTATATTTGGAAGCATAGATTTACCGGGTGTATTCCGATAGGGGATCGAAAAATCCATTATTTTTGCGATATCTCTTACCGTTTTCGAGATAATCGACATTTTCCGATTTTAGTCTTTTTGGCACCAAAATACACAAAATTTGCATAGATTTACCGGGTGTATTCCGATAGGGGATCGAAAAATCCATTATTTTTGCGATATCTCTTACCGTTTTCGAGATAATCGACATTTTCCGATTTTAGTCTTTTTGGCACTCAAAATACACAAAATTTTTTAAGATTTTTTTTTTTTCTATTTAGGACATTCAGCACTTGTTTTTTATATTTGGAAGCATAGATTTACCGGGTGTATTCCGATAGGGGATCGAAAAATCCATTATTTTTGCGATATCTCGTACCGTTTTCGAGATAATCGACATTTTCCGATTTTAGTCTTTTTGGCACCAAAATACACAAAATTTGCATAGATTTAGCGGGTGTATTCCGATAGGGGATCGAAAAATCCATTATTTTTGCGATATCTCTTACCGTTTTCGAGATAATCGACATTTTCCGATTTTAGTCTTTTTGGCACTCAAAATACACAAAATTTTTTAAGATTTTTTTTTTTTTCAATTTAGGACATTCAGCACTTGTTTTTTATATTTGGAAGCATAGATTTACCGCGTGTATTCCGATAGGGGATCGAAAAATCCATTATTTTTGCGATATCTCTTACCGTTTTCGAGATAATCGACATTTTCCGATTTTAGTCTTTTTGGCACTCAAAATACACAAAATTTTTTAAGATTTTTTTTTTTTCAATTTAGGACATTCAGCACTTGTTTTTTATATTTGGAAGCATAGATTTACCGGGTGTATTCCGATAGGGGATCGAAAAATCCATTATTTTTGCGATATCTCTTACCGTTTTCGAGATAATCGACATTTTCCGATTTTAGTCTTTTTGGCACCAAAATACACAAAATTTGCATAGATTTACCGGGTGTATTCCGATAGGGGATCGAAAAATCCATTATTTTTGCGATATCTCTTACCGTTTTCGAGATAATCGACATTTTCCGATTTTAGTCTTTTTGGCACTCAAAATACACAAAATTTTTTAAGATTTTTTTTTTTTTCAATTTAGGACATTCAGCACTTGTTTTTGATATTTGGAAGCATAGATTTACCGGGTGTATTCCGATAGGGGATCGAAAAATCCATTATTTTTGCGATATCTCTTACCGTTTTCGAGATAATCGACATTTTCCGATTTTAGTCTTTTTGGCACCAAAATACACAAAATTTGCATAGATTTACCGGGTGTATTCCGATAGGGGATCGAAAAATCCATTATTTTTGCGATATCTCTTACCGTTTTCGAGATAATCGACATTTTCCGATTTTAGTCTTTTTGGCACCAAAATACACAAAATTTGCATAGATTTACCGGGTGTATTCCGATAGGGGATCGAAAAATCCATTATTTTTGCGATATCTCTTACCGTTTTCGAGATAATCGACATTTTCCGATTTTAGTCTTTTTGGCACTCAAAATACACAAAATTTTTTAAGATTTTTTTTTTTTTCAATTTAGGACATTCAGCACTTGTTTTTTATATTTGGAAGCATAGATTTACCGGGTGTATTCCGATAGGGGATCGAAAAATCCATTATTTTTGCGATATCTCTTACCGTTTTCGAGATAATCGACATTTTCCGATTTTAGTCTTTTTGGCACCAAAATACACAAAATTTGCATAGATTTACCGGGTGTATTCCGATAGGGGATCGAAAAATCCATTATTTTTGCGATATCTCTTACCGTTTTCGAGATAATCGACATTTTCCGATTTTAGTCTTTTTGGCACTCAAAATACACAAAATTTTTTAAGATTTTTTTTTTTTTCAATTTAGGACATTCAGCACTTGTTTTTTATATTTGGAAGCATAGATTTACCGGGTGTATTCCGATAGGGGATCGAAAAATCCATTATTTTTGCGATATCTCTTACCGTTTTCGAGATAATCGACATTTTCCGATTTTAGTCTTTTTGGCACCAAAATACACAAAATTTGCATAGATTTACCGGGTGTATTCCGATAGGGGATCGAAAAATCCATTATTTTTGCGATATCTCTTACCGTTTTCGAGATAATCGACATTTTCCGATTTTAGTCTTTTTGGCACTCAAAATACACAAAATTTTTTAAGATTTTTTTTTTTTTCAATTTAGGACATTCAGCACTTGTTTTTGATATTTGGAAGCATAGATTTACCGGGTGTATTCCGATAGGGGATCGAAAAATCCATTATTTTTGCGATATCTCTTACCGTTTTCGAGATAATCGACATTTTCCGATTTTAGTCTTTTTGGCACCAAAATACACAAAATTTGCATAGATTTACCGGGTGTATTCCGATAGGGGATCGAAAAATCCATTATTTTTGCGATATCTCTTACCGTTTTCGAGATAATCGACATTTTCCGATTTTAGTCTTTTTGGCACTCAAAATACACAAAATTTTTTAAAAATTTTTTTTTTTTCAATTTAGGACATTCAGCACTTGTTTTTTATATTTGGAAGCATAGATTTACCGGGTGTATTCCGATAGGGGATCGAAAAATCCATTATTTTTGCGATATCTCTTACCGTTTTCGAGATAATCGACATTTTCCGATTTTAGTCTTTTTGGCACCAAAATACACAAAATTTGCATAGATTTACCGGGTGTATTCCGATAGGGGATCGAAAAATCCATTATTTTTGCGATATCTCTTACCGTTTTCGAGATAATCGACATTTTCCGATTTTAGTCTTTTTGGCACTCAAAATACACAAAATTTTTTAAGATTTTTTTTTTTTCAATTTAGGACATTCAGCACTTGTTTTTTATATTTGGAAGCATAGATTTACCGGGTGTATTCCGATAGGGGATCGAAAAATCCATTATTTTTGCGATATCTCTTACCGTTTTCGAGATAATCGACATTTTCCGATTTTAGTCTTTTTGGCACCAAAATACACAAAATTTGCATAGATTTACCGGGTGTATTCCGATAGGGGATCGCAAAATCCATTATTTTTGCGATATCTCTTACCGTTTTCGAGATAATCGACATTTTCCGATTTTAGTCTTTTTGGCACTCAAAATACACAAAATTTTTTAAGATTTTTTTTTTTTTTCAATTTAGGACATTCAGCACTTGTTTTTTATATTTGGAAGCATAGATTTACCGGGTGTATTCCGATAGGGGATCGAAAAATCCATTATTTTTGCGATATCTCTTACCGTTTTCGAGATAATCGACATTTTCCGATTTTAGTCTTTTTGGCACTCAAAATACACAAAATTTTTTAAGATTTTTTTTTTTTTCAATTTAGGACATTCAGCACTTGTTTTTTATATTTGGAAGCATAAATTTACCGGGTGTATTCCGATAGGGGATCGAAAAATCCATTATTTTTGCGATATCTCTTACCGTTTTCGAGATAATCGACATTTTCCGATTTTAGTCTTTTTGGCACCAAAATACACAAAATTTGCATAGATTTACCGGGTGTATTCCGATAGGGGATCGAAAAATCCATTATTTTTGCGATATCTCTTACCGTTTTCGAGATAATCGACATTTTCCGATTTTAGTCTTTTTGGCACTCAAAATACACAAAATTTTTTAAGATTTTTTTTTTTTTCAATTTAGGACATTCAGCACTTGTTTTTTATATTTGGAAGCATAGATTTACCGCGTGTATTCCGATAGGGGATCGAAAAATCCATTATTTTTGCGATATCTCTTACCGTTTTCGAGATAATCGACATTTTCCGATTTTAGTCTTTTTGGCACTCAAAATACACAAAATTTTTTAAGATTTTTTTTTTTTTCAATTTAGGACATTCAGCACTTGTTTTTTATATTTGGAAGCATAGATTTACCGGGTGTATTCCGATAGGGGATCGAAAAATCCATTATTTTTGCGATATCTCTTACCGTTTTCGAGATAATCGACATTTTCCGATTTTAGTCTTTTTGGCACTCAAAATACACAAAATTTTTTAAGATTTTTTTTTTTTTCAATTTAGGACATTCAGCACTTGTTTTTTATATTTGGAAGCATAAATTTACCGGGTGTATTCCGATAGGGGATCGAAAAATCCATTATTTTTGCGATATCTCTTACCGTTTTCGAGATAATCGACATTTTCCGATTTTAGTCTTTTTGGCACCAAAATACACAAAATTTGCATAGATTTACCGGGTGTATTCCGATAGGGGATCGAAAAATCCATTATTTTTGCGATATCTCTTACCGTTTTCGAGATAATCGACATTTTCCGATTTTAGTCTTTTTGGCACTCAAAATACAAAAATTTTTTAAGATTTTTTTTTTTTCAATTTAGGACATTCAGCACTTGTTTTTTATATTTGGAAGCATAGATTTACCGGGTGTATTCCGATAGGGGATCGAAAAATCCATTATTTTTGCGATATCTCTTACCGTTTTCGAGATAATCGACATTTTCCGATTTTAGTCTTTTTGGCACCAAAATACACAAAATTTACATAGATTTACCGGGTGTATTCCGATAGGGGATCGAAAAATCCATTATTTTTGCGATAATCGACATTTTCCGATTTTAGTCTTTTTGGCACCAAAATACACAAAATTTACATAGATTTACCGGGTGTATTCCGATAGGGGATCGAAAAATCCATTATTTTTGCGATATCTCTTACCGTTTTCGAGATAATCGACATTTTCCGATTTTAGTCTTTTTGGCACTCAAAATACACAAAATTTTTTAAGATTTTTTTTTTTTTCAATTTAGGACATTCAGCACTTGTTTTTTATATTTGGAAGCATAGATTTACCGGGTGTATTCCGATAGGGGATCGAAAAATCCATTATTTTTGCGATATCTCTTACCGTTTTCGAGATAATCGACATTTTCCGATTTTAGTCTTTTTGGCACCAAAATACACAAAATTTGCATAGATTTACCGGGTGTATTCCGATAGGGGATCGAAAAATCCATTATTTTTGCGATATCTCTTACCGTTTTCGAGATAATCGACATTTTCCGATTTTAGTCTTTTTGGCACTCAAAATACACAAAATTTTTTAAGATTTTTTTTTTTTTCAATTTAGGACATTCAGTACTTGTTTTTTATATTTGGAAGCATAGATTTACCGGGTGTATTCCGATAGGGGATCGAAAAATCCATTATTTTTGCGATATCTCTTACCGTTTTCGAGATAATCGACATTTTCCGATTTTAGTCTTTTTGGCACTCAAAATACACAAAATTTTTTAAGATTTTTTTTTTTTCCAATTTAGGACATTCAGCACTTGTTTTTTATATTTGGAAGCATAGATTTACCGGGTGTATTCCGATAGGGGATCGAAAAATCCATTATTTTTGCGATATCTCTTACCGTTTTCGAGATAATCGACATTTTCCGATTTTAGTCTTTTTGGCACCAAAATACACAAAATTTGCATAGATTTACCGGGTGTATTCCGATAGGGGATCGAAAAATCCATTATTTTTGCGATATCTCTTACCGTTCTCGAGATAATCGACATTTTCCGATTTTAGTCTTTTTGGCACCAAAATACACAAAATTTGCATAGATTTACCGGGTGTATTCCGATAGGGGATCGAAAAATCCATTATTTTTGCGATATC
The DNA here is from genome assembly GCA_958510855.1 of Rhagonycha lutea. Lineage (NCBI taxonomy): Eukaryota > Metazoa > Arthropoda > Insecta > Coleoptera > Cantharidae > Rhagonycha > Rhagonycha lutea. The sequence continues at coordinate 32,484,284 of OY294042.1, forward strand.
TCTTACCGTTTTCGAGATAATCGACATTTTCCGATTTTAGTCTTTTTGGCACTCAAAATACACAAAATTTTTTAAGATTTTTTTTTTTTTCAATTTAGGACATTCAGCACTTGTTTTTTATATTTGGAAGCATAGATTTACCGGGTGTATTCCGATAGGGGATCGAAAAATCCATTATTTTTGCGATATCTCTTACCGTTTTCGAGATAATCGACATTTTCCGATTTTAGTCTTTTTGGCACCAAAATACACAAAATTTGCATAGATTTACCGGGTGTATTCCGATAGGGGATCGAAAAATCCATTATTTTTGCGATATCTCTTACCGTTTTCGAGATAATCGACATTTTCCGATTTTAGTCTTTTTGGCACTCAAAATACACAAAATTTTTTAAGATTTTTTTTTTTTTCAATTTAGGACATTCAGCACTTGTTTTTTATATTTGGAAGCATAGATTTACCGGATGTATTCCGATAGGGGATCGAAAAATCCATTTTTTTGCGATATCTCTTACCGTTTTCGAGATAATCGACATTTTCCGATTTTAGTCTTTTTGGCACTCAAAATACACAAAATTTTTTAAGATTTTTTTTTTTTTCAATTTAGGACATTCAGCACTTGTTTTTTATATTTGGAAGCATAGATTTACCGGGTGTATTCCGATAGGGGATCGAAAAATCCATTATTTTTGCGATATCTCTTACCGTTTTCGAGATAATCGACATTTTCCGATTTTAGTCTTTTTGGCACCAAAATACACAAAATTTGCATAGATTTACCGGGTGTATTCCGATAGGGGATCGAAAAATCCATTATTTTTGCGATATCTCTTACCGTTTTCGAGATAATCGACATTTTCCGATTTTAGTCTTTTTGGCACTCAAAATACACAAAATTTTTTAAGATTTTTTTTTTTTCTATTTAGGACATTCAGCACTTGTTTTTTATATTTGGAAGCATAGATTTACCGGGTGTATTCCGATAGGGGATCGAAAAATCCATTATTTTTGCGATATCTCTTACCGTTTTCGAGATAATCGACATTTTCCGATTTTAGTCTTTTTGGCACTCAAAATACACAAAATTTTTTAAGATTTTTTTTTTTTTCAATTTAGGACATTCAGCACTTGTTTTTTATATTTGGAAGCATAGATTTACCGGGTGTATTCCGATAGGGGATCGAAAAATCCATTATTTTTGCGATATCTCTTACCGTTTTCGAGATAATCGACATTTTCCGATTTTAGTCTTTTTGGCACTCAAAATACACAAAATTTTTTAAGATTTTTTTTTTTTTCAATTTAGGACATTCAGCACTTGTTTTTTATATTTGGAAGCATTGATTTACCGGGTATATTCCGATAGGGGATCGAAAAATCCATTATTTTTGCGATATCTCTTACCGTTTTCGAGATAATCGACATTTTCCGATTTTAGTCTTTTTGGCACTCAAAATACACAAAATTTTTTAAGATTTTTTTTTTTTTCAATTTAGGACATTCAGCACTTGTTTTTTATATTTGGAAGCATAGATTTACCGGGTGTATTCCGATAGGGGATCGAAAAATCCATTATTTTTGCGATATCTCTTACCGTTTTCGAGATAATCGACATTTTCCGATTTTAGTCTTTTTGGCACTCAAAATACACAAAATTTTTTAAGATTTTTTTTTTTTTCAATTTAGGACATTCAGCACTTGTTTTTTATATTTGGAAGCATAGATTTACCGGGTGTATTCCGATAGGGGATCGAAAAATCCATTATTTTTGCGATATCTCTTACCGTTTTCGAGATAATCGACATTTTCCGATTTTAGTCTTTTTGGCACCAAAATACACAAAATTTGCATAGATTTACCGGGTGTATTCCGATAGGGGATCGAAAAATCCATTATTTTTGCGATATCTCTTACCGTTTTCGAGATAATCGACATTTTCCGATTTTAGTCTTTTTGGCACCAAAATACACAAAATTTGCATAGATTTACCGGGTGTATTCCGATAGGGGATCGAAAAATCCATTATTTTTGCGATATCTCTTACCGTTTTCGAGATAATCGACATTTTCCGATTTTAGTCTTTTTGGCACTCAAAATACACAAAATTTTTTAAGATTTTTTTTTTTTTCAATTTAGGACATTCAGCACTTGTTTTTTATATTTGGAAGCATAGATTTACCGGGTGTATTCCGATAGGGGATCGAAAAATCCATTATTTTTGCGATATCTCTTACCGTTTTCGAGATAATCGACATTTTCCGATTTTAGTCTTTTTGGCACCAAAATACACAAAATTTGCATAGATTTACCGGGTGTATTCCGATAGGGGATCGAAAAATCCATTATTTTTGCGATATCTCTTACCGTTTTCGAGATAATCGACATTTTCCGATTTTAGTCTTTTTGGCACTCAAAATACACAAAATTTTTTAAGATTTTTTTTTTTTTCAATTTAGGACATTCAGCACTTGTTTTTTATATTTGGAAGCATAGATTTACCGGGTGTATTCCGATAGGGGATCGAAAAATCCATTATTTTTGCGATATCTCTTACCGTTTTCGAGATAATCGACATTTTCCGATTTTAGTCTTTTTGGCACCAAAATACACAAAATTTGCATAGATTTACCGGGTGTATTCCGATAGGGGATCGAAAAATCCATTATTTTTGCGATATCTCTTACCGTTTTCGAGATAATCGACATTTTCCGATTTTAGTCTTTTTGGCACTCAAAATACACAAAATTTTTTAAGATTTTTTTTCAATTTAGGACATTCAGCACTTGTTTTTTATATTTGGAAGCATAGATTTACCGGGTGTATTCCGATAGGGGATCGAAAAATCCATTATTTTTGCGATATCTCTTACCGTTTTCGAGATAATCGACATTTTCCGATTTTAGTCTTTTTGGCACCAAAATACACAAAATTTGCATAAATTTACCGGGTGTATTCCGATAGGGGATCGAAAAATCCATTATTTTTGCGATATCTCTTACCGTTTTCGAGATAATCGACATTTTCCGATTTTAGTCTTTTTGGCACTCAAAATACACAAAATTTTTTAAGATTTTTTTTTTTTTCAATTTAGGACATTCAGCACTTGTTTTTTATATTTGGAAGCATAGATTTACCGGGTGTATTCCGATAGGGGATCGAAAAATCCATTATTTTTGCGATATCTCTTACCGTTTTCGAGATAATCGACATTTTCCGATTTTAGTCTTTTTGGCACCAAAATACACAAAATTTGCATAGATTTACCGGGTGTATTCCGATAGGGGATCGAAAAATCCATTATTTTTGCGATATCTCTTACCGTTTTCGAGATAATCGACATTTTCCGATTTTAGTCTTTTTGGCACTCAAAATACACAAAAATTTTTAAGATTTTTTTTTTTTCAATTTAGGACATTCAGCACTTGTTTTTTATATTTGGAAGCATAGATTTACCGGGTGTATTCCGATAGGGGATCGAAAAATCCATTATTTTTGCGATATCTCTTACCGTTTTCGAGATAATCGACATTTTCCGATTTTAGTCTTTTTGGCACTCAAAATACACAAAATTTTTTAAGATTTTTTTTTTTTTCAATTTAGGACATTCAGCACTTGTTTTTTATATTTGGAAGCATAGATTTACCGGGTGTATTCCGATAGGGGATCGAAAAATCCATTATTTTTGCGATATCTCTTACCGTTTTCGAGATAATCGACATTTTCCGATTTTAGTCTTTTTGGCACCAAAATACACAAAATTTGCATAGATTTACCGGGTGTATTCCGATAGGGGATCGAAAAATCCATTATTTTTGCGATATCTCTTACCGTTTTCGAGATAATCGACATTTTCCGATTTTAGTCTTTTTGGCACCAAAATACACAAAATTTGCATAGATTTACCGGGTGTATTCCGATAGGGGATCGAAAAATCCATTATTTTTGCGATATCTCTTACCGTTTTCGAGATAATCGACATTTTCCGATTTTAGTCTTTTTGGCACTCAAAATACACAAAATTTTTTAAGATTTTTTTTTTTTTCAATTTAGGACATTCAGCACTTGTTTTTTATATTTGGAAGCATAGATTTACCGGGTGTATTCCGATAGGGGATCGAAAAATCCATTATTTTTGCGATATCTCTTACCGTTTTCGAGATAATCGACATTTTCCGATTTTAGTCTTTTTGGCACCAAAATACACAAAATTTGCATAGATTTACCGGGTGTATTCCGATAGGGGATCGAAAAATCCATTATTTTTGCGATATCTCTTACCGTTTTCGAGATAATCGACATTTTCCGATTTTAGTCTTTTTGGCACTCAAAATACACAAAATTTTTTAAGATTTTTTTTTTTTTCAATTTAGGACATTCAGCACTTGTTTTTTATATTTGGAAGCATAGATTTACCGGGTGTATTCCGATAGGGGATCGAAAAATCCATTATTTTTGCGATATCTCTTACCGTTTTCGAGATAATCGACATTTTCCGATTTTAGTCTTTTTGGCACCAAAATACACAAAATTTGCATAGATTTACCGGGTGTATTCCGATAGGGGATCGAAAAATCCATTATTTTTGCGATATCTCTTACCGTTTTCGAGATAATCGACATTTTCCGATTTTAGTCTTTTTGGCACTCAAAATACACAAAATTTTTTAAGATTTTTTTTCAATTTAGGACATTCAGCACTTGTTTTTTATATTTGGAAGCATAGATTTACCGGGTGTATTCCGATAGGGGATCGAAAAATCCATTATTTTTGCGATATCTCTTACCGTTTTCGAGATAATCGACATTTTCCGATTTTAGTCTTTTTGGCACCAAAATACACAAAATTTGCATAAATTTACCGGGTGTATTCCGATAGGGGATCGAAAAATCCATTATTTTTGCGATATCTCTTACCGTTTTCGAGATAATCGACATTTTCCGATTTTAGTCTTTTTGGCACTCAAAATACACAAAATTTTTTAAGATTTTTTTTTTTTTCAATTTAGGACATTCAGCACTTGTTTTTTATATTTGGAAGCATAGATTTACCGGGTGTATTCCGATAGGGGATCGAAAAATCCATTATTTTTGCGATATCTCTTACCGTTTTCGTGATAATCGACATTTTCCGATTTTAGTCTTTTTGGCACCAAAATACACAAAATTTGCATAGATTTACCGGGTGTATTCCGATAGGGGATCGAAAAATCCATTATTTTTGCGATATCTCTTACCGTTTTCGAGATAATCGACATTTTCCGATTTTAGTCTTTTTGGCACTCAAAATACACAAAAATTTTTAAGATTTTTTTTTTTTCAATTTAGGACATTCAGCACTTGTTTTTTATATTTGGAAGCATAGATTTACCGGGTGTATTCCGATAGGGGATCGAAAAATCCATTATTTTTGCGATATCTCTTACCGTTTTCGAGATAATCGACATTTTCCGATTTTAGTCTTTTTGGCACTCAAAATACACAAAATTTTTTAAGATTTTTTTTTTTTTCAATTTAGGACATTCAGCACTTGTTTTTTATATTTGGAAGCATAGATTTACCGGGTGTATTCCGATAGGGGATCGAAAAATCCATTATTTTTGCGATATCTCTTACCGTTTTCGAGATAATCGACATTTTCCGATTTTAGTCTTTTTGGCACCAAAATACACAAAATTTGCATAGATTTACCGGGTGTATTCCGATAGGGGATCGAAAAATCCATTATTTTTGCGATATCTCTTACCGTTTTCGAGATAATCGACATTTTCCGATTTTAGTCTTTTTGGCACCAAAATACACAAAATTTGCATAGATTTACCGGGTGTATTCCGATAGGGGATCGAAAAATCCATTATTTTTGCGATATCTCTTACCGTTTTCGAGATAATCGACATTTTCCGATTTTAGTCTTTTTGGCACTCAAAATACACAAAATTTTTTAAGATTTTTTTTTTTTTCAATTTAGGACATTCAGCACTTGTTTTTTATATTTGGAAGCATAGATTTACCGGGTGTATTCCGATAGGGGATCGAAAAATCCATTATTTTTGCGATATCTCTTACCGTTTTCGAGATAATCGACATTTTCCGATTTTAGTCTTTTTGGCACCAAAATACACAAAATTTGCATAGATTTACCGGGTGTATTCCGATAGGGGATCGAAAAATCCATTATTTTTGCGATATCTCTTACCGTTTTCGAGATAATCGACATTTTCCGATTTTAGTCTTTTTGGCACTCAAAATACACAAAATTTTTTAAGATTTTTTTTCAATTTAGGACATTCAGCACTTGTTTTTTATATTTGGAAGCATAGATTTACCGGGTGTATTCCGATAGGGGATCGAAAAATCCATTATTTTTGCGATATCTCTTACCGTTTTCGAGATAATCGACATTTTCCGATTTTAGTCTTTTTGGCACCAAAATACACAAAATTTGCATAAATTTACCGGGTGTATTCCGATAGGGGATCGAAAAATCCATTATTTTTGCGATATCTCTTACCGTTTTCGAGATAATCGACATTTTCCGATTTTAGTCTTTTTGGCACTCAAAATACACAAAATTTTTTAAGATTTTTTTTTTTTTCAATTTAGGACATTCAGCACTTGTTTTTTATATTTGGAAGCATAGATTTACCGGGTGTATTCCGATAGGGGATCGAAAAATCCATTATTTTTGCGATATCTCTTACCGTTTTCGAGATAATCGACATTTTCCGATTTTAGTCTTTTTGGCACCAAAATACACAAAATTTGCATAGATTTACCGGGTGTATTCCGATAGGGGATCGAAAAATCCATTATTTTTGCGATATCTCTTACCGTTTTCGAGATAATCGACATTTTCCGATTTTAGTCTTTTTGGCACTCAAAATACACAAAATTTTTTAAGATTTTTTTTTTTTTCAATTTAGGACATTCAGCACTTGTTTTTTATATTTGGAAGCATAGATTTACCGGGTGTATTCCGATAGGGGATCGAAAAATCCATTATTTTTGCGATATCTCTTACCGTTTTCGAGATAATCGACATTTTCCGATTTTAGTCTTTTTGGCACTCAAAATACACAAAAATTTTTAAGATTTTTTTTTTTTCAATTTAGGACATTCAGCACTTGTTTTTTATATTTGGAAGCATAGATTTACCGGGTGTATTCCGATAGGGAATCGAAAAATCCATTATTTTTGCGATATCTCTTACCGTTTTCGAGATAATCGACATTTTCCGATTTTAGTCTTTTTGGCACCAAAATACACACAATTTACATAGATTTACCGGGTGTATTCCGATAGGGGATCGAAAAATCCATTATTTTTGCGATATCTCTTACCGTTTTCGAGATAATCGACATTTTCCGATTTTAGTCTTTTTGGCACTCAAAATACACAAAATTTTTTAAGATTTTTTTTTTTTTCAATTTAGGACATTCAGCACTTGTTTTTTATATTTGGAAGCATAGATTTACCGGGTGTATTCCGATAGGGGATCGAAAAATCCATTATTTTTGCGATATCTCTTACCGTTTTCGAGATAATCGACATTTTCCGATTTTAGTCTTTTTGGCACCAAAATACACAAAATTTGCATAGATTTACCGGGGGTATTCCGATAGGGGATCGAAAAATCCATTATTTTTGCGATATCTCTTACCGTTTTCGAGATAATCGACATTTTCCGATTTTAGTCTTTTTGGCACCAAAATACACAAAATTTGCATAGATTTACCGGGTGTATTCCGATAGGGGATCGAAAAATCCATTATTTTTGCGATATCTCTTACCGTTTTCGAGATAATCGACATTTTCCGATTTTAGTCTTTTTGGCACTCAAAATACACAAAATTTTTTAAGATTTTTTTTTTTTTCAATTTAGGACATTCAGCACTTGTTTTTTATATTTGGAAGCATAGATTTACCGAGTGTATTCCGATAGGGGATCGAAAAATCCATTATTTTTGGGAGATCTCTTACCGTTTTCGAGATAATCGACATTTTCCGATTTTAGTCTTTTTGGCACCAAAATACACAAAATTTGCATAGATTTACCGGGTGTATTCCGATAGGGGATCGAAAAATCCATTATTTTTGCGATATCTCTTACCGTTTTCGAGATAATCGACATTTTCCGATTTTAGTCTTTTTGGCACTCAAAATACACAAAATTTTTTAAGATTTTTTTTTTTTTCAATTTAGGACATTCAGCACTTGTTTTTTATATTTGGAAGCATAGATTTACCGGGTGTATTCCGATAGGGGATCGAAAAATCCATTATTTTTGCGATATCTCTTACCGTTTTCGAGATAATCGACATTTTCCGATTTTAGTCTTTTTGGCACCAAAATACACAAAATTTGCATAGATTTACCGGGTGTATTCCGATAGGGGATCGAAAAATCCATTATTTTTGCGATATCTCTTACCGTTTTCGAGATAATCGACATTTTCCGATTTTAGTCTTTTTGGCACTCAAAATACACAAAATTTTTAAAAATTTTTTTTTTTTTCAATTTAGGACATTCAGCACTTGTTTTTTATATTTGGAAGCATAGATTTACCGGGTGTACTCCGATAGGGGATCGAAAAATCCATTATTTTTGCGATATCTCTTACCGTTTTCGAGATAATCGACATTTTCCGATTTTAGTCTTTTTGGCACTCAAAATACACAAAATTTTTTAAGATTTTTTTTTTTTCAATTTAGGACATTCAGCACTTGTTTTTTATATTTGGAAGCATACACCGGGTGTATTCCGATAGGGGATCGAAAAATCCATTATTTTTGCGATATCTCTTACCGTTTTCGAGATAATTGACATTTTCCGATTTTAGTCTTTTTGGCACTCAAAATACACAAAATTTTTTAAGATTTTTTTTTTTTTCAATTTAGGACATTCAGCACTTGTTTTTTATATTTGGAAGCATAGATTTACCGGGTGTATTCCGATAGGGGATCGAAAAATCCATTATTTTTGCGATATCTCTTACCGTTTTCGAGATAATCGACATTTTCCGATTTTAGTCTTTTTGGCACCAAAATACACAAAATTTGCATAGATTTACCGGGTGTATTCCGATAGGGGATCGAAAAATCCATTATTTTTGCGATATCTCTTACCGTTTTCGAGATAATCGACATTTTCCGATTTTAGTCTTTTTGGCACTCAAAATACACAAAATTTTTTAAGATTTTTTTTTTTTTCAATTTAGGACATTCAGCACTTGTTTTTTATATTTGGAAGCATAGATTTACCGGGTGTATTCCGATAGGGGATCGAAAAATCCATTATTTTTGCGATATCTCGTACCGTTTTCGAGATAATCGACATTTTCCGATTTTAGTCTTTTTGGCACTCAAAATACACAAAAATTTTTAAGATTTTTTTTTTTTCAATTTAGGACATTCAGCACTTGTTTTTTATATTTGGAAGCATAGATTTACCGGGTGTATTCCGATAGGGGATCGAAAAATCCATTATTTTTGCGATATCTCTTACCGTTTTCGAGATAATCGACATTTTCCGATTTTAGTCTTTTTGGCACCAAAATACACAAAATTTACATAGATTTACCGGGTGTATTCCGATAGGGGATCGAAAAATCCATTATTTTTGCGATATCTCTTACCGTTTTCGAGATAATCGACATTTTCCGATTTTAGTCTTTTTGGCACTCAAAATACACAAAATTTTTTAAGATTTTTTTTTTTTTCAATTTAGGACATTCAGCACTTGTTTTTTATATTTGGAAGCATAGATTTACCGGGTGTATTCCGATAGGGGATCGAAAAATCCATTATTTTTGCGATATCTCTTACCGTTTTCGAGATAATCGACATTTTCCGATTTTAGTCTTTTTGGCACCAAAATACACAAAATTTGCATAGATTTACCGGGGGTATTCCGATAGGGGATCGAAAAATCCATTATTTTTGCGATATCTCTTACCGTTTTCGAGATAATCGACATTTTCCGATTTTAGTCTTTTTGGCACCAAAATACACAAAATTTGCATAGATTTACCGGGTGTATTCCGATAGGGGATCGAAAAATCCATTATTTTTGCGATATCTCTTACCGTTTTCGAGATAATCGACATTTTCCGATTTTAGTCTTTTTGGCACTCAAAATACACAAAATTTTTTAAGATTTTTTTTTTTTTCAATTTAGGACATTCAGCACTTGTTTTTTATATTTGGAAGCATAGATTTACCGGGTGTATTCCGATAGGGGATCGAAAAATCCATTATTTTTGGGATATCTCTTACCGTTTTCGAGATAATCGACATTTTCCGATTTTAGTCTTTTTGGCACCAAAATACACAAAATTTGCATAGATTTACCGGGTGTATTCCGATAGGGGATCGAAAAATCCATTATTTTTGCGATATCTCTTACCGTTTTCGAGATAATCGACATTTTCCGATTTTAGTCTTTTTGGCACTCAAAATACACAAAATTTTTTAAGATTTTTTTTTTTTTCAATTTAGGACATTCAGCACTTGTTTTTTATATTTGGAAGCATAGATTTACCGGGTGTATTCCGATAGGGGATCGAAAAATCCATTATTTTTGCGATATCTCTTACCGTTTTCGAGATAATCGACATTTTCCGATTTTAGTCTTTTTGGCACCAAAATACACAAAATTTGCATAGATTTACCGGGTGTATTCCGATAGGGGATCGAAAAATCCATTATTTTTGCGATATCTCTTACCGTTTTCGAGATAATCGACATTTTCCGATTTTAGTCTTTTTGGCACTCAAAATACACAAAATTTTTAAAAAATTTTTTTTTTTTCAATTTAGGACATTCAGCACTTGTTTTTTATATTTGGAAGCATAGATTTACCGGGTGTACTCCGATAGGGGATCGAAAAATCCATTATTTTTGCGATATCTCTTACCGTTTTCGAGATAATCGACATTTTCCGATTTTAGTCTTTTTGGCACTCAAAATACACAAAATTTTTTAAGATTTTTTTTTTTTCAATTTAGGACATTCAGCACTTGTTTTTTATATTTGGAAGCATACACCGGGTGTATTCCGATAGGGGATCGAAAAATCCATTATTTTTGCGATATCTCTTACCGTTTTCGAGATAATTGACATTTTCCGATTTTAGTCTTTTTGGCACTCAAAATACACAAAATTTTTTAAGATTTTTTTTTTTTTCAATTTAGGACATTCAGCACTTGTTTTTTATATTTGGAAGCATAGATTTACCGGGTGTATTCCGATAGGGGATCGAAAAATCCATTATTTTTGCGATATCTCTTACCGTTTTCGAGATAATCGACATTTTCCGATTTTAGTCTTTTTGGCACCAAAATACACAAAATTTGCATAGATTTACCGGGTGTATTCCGATAGGGGATCGAAAAATCCATTATTTTTGCGATATCTCTTACCGTTTTCGAGATAATCGACATTTTCCGATTTTAGTCTTTTTGGCACTCAAAATACACAAAATTTTTTAAGATTTTTTTTTTTTTCAATTTAGGACATTCAGCACTTGTTTTTTATATTTGGAAGCATAGATTTACCGGGTGTATTCCGATAGGGGATCGAAAAATCCATTATTTTTGCGATATCTCGTACCGTTTTCGAGATAATCGACATTTTCCGATTTTAGTCTTTTTGGCACCAAAATACACAAAATTTGCATAGATTTAGCGGGTGTATTCCGATAGGGGATCGAAAAATCCATTATTTTTGCGATATCTTATACCGTTTTCGAGATAATCGACATTTTCCGATTTTAGTCTTTTTGGCACTCAAAATACACAAAATTTTTTAAGATTTTTTTTTTTTTCAATTTAGGACATTCAGCACTTGTTTTTTATATTTGGAAGCATAGATTTACCGCGTGTATTCCGATAGGGGATCGAAAAATCCATTATTTTTGCGATATCTCTTACCGTTTTCGAGATAATCGACATTTTCCGATTTTAGTCTTTTTGGCACTCAAAATACACAAAATTTTTTAAGATTTTTTTTTTTTTCAATTTAGGACATTCAGCACTTGTTTTTTATATTTGGAAGCATAGATTTACCGGGTGTATTCCGATAGGGGATCGAAAAATCCATTATTTTTGCGATATCTCTTACCGTTTTCGAGATAATCGACATTTTCCGATTTTAGTCTTTTTGGCACCAAAATACACAAAATTTGCATAGATTTACCGGGTGTATTCCGATAGGGGATCGAAAAATCCATTATTTTTGCGATATCTCTTACCGTTTTCGAGATAATCGACATTTTCCGATTTTAGTCTTTTTGGCACTCAAAATACACAAAATTTTTTAAGATTTTTTTTTTTTTCTATTTAGGACATTCAGCACTTGTTTTTTATATTTGGAAGCATAGATTTACCGGGTGTATTCCGATAGGGGATCGAAAAATCCATTATTTTTGCGATATCTCTTACCGTTTTCGAGATAATCGACATTTTCCGATTTTAGTCTTTTTGGCACTCAAAATACACAAAATTTTTTAAGATTTTTTTTTTTTTCAATTTAGGACATTCAGCACTTGTTTTTTATATTTGGAAGCATAGATTTACCGGGTGTATTCCGATAGGGGATCGAAAAATCCATTATTTTTGCGATATCTCTTACCGTTTTCGAGATAATCGACATTTTCCGATTTTAGTCTTTTTGGCACCAAAATACACAAAATTTGCATAGATTTACCGGGTGTATTCCGATAGGGGATCGAAAAATCCATTATTTTTGCGATATCTCTTACCGTTTTCGAGATAATCGACATTTTCCGATTTTAGTCTTTTTGGCACTCAAAATACACAAAATTTTTTAAGATTTTTTTTTTTTCAATTTAGGACATTCAGCACTTGTTTTTTATATTTGGAAGCATAGATTTACCGGGTGTATTCCGATAGGGGATCGAAAAATCCATTATTTTTGCGATATCTCTTACCGTTTTCGAGATAATCGACATTTTCCGATTTTAGTCTTTTTGGCACCAAAATACACAAAATTTGCATAGATTTACCGGGTGTATTCCGATAGGGGATCGAAAAATCCATTATTTTTGCGATATCTCTTACCGTTTTCGAGATAATCGACATTTTCCGATTTTAGTCTTTTTGGCACTCAAAATACACAAAATTTTTTAAGATTTTTTTTTTTTTCAATTTAGGACATTCAGCTCTTGTTTTTTATATTTGGAAGCATAGATTTACCGGGTGTATTCCGATAGGGGATCGAAAAATCCATTATTTTTGCGATATCTCTTACCGTTTTCGAGATAATCGACATTTTCCGATTTTAGTCTTTTTGGCACCAAAATACACAAAATTTGCATAGATTTACCGGGTGTATTCCGATAGGGGATCGAAAAATCCATTATTTTTGCGATATCTCTTACCGTTTTCGAGACAATCGACATTTTCCGATTTTAGTCTTTTTGGCACTCAAAATACACAAAATTTTTTAAGATTTTTTTTTTTTTCAATTTAGGACATTCAGCACTTGTTTTTTATATTTGGAAGCATAGATTTACCGGGTGTATTCCGATAGGGGATCGAAAAATCCATTATTTTTGCGATATCTCTTACCGTTTTCGAGATAATCGACATTTTCCGATTTTAGTCTTTTTGGCACCAAAATACACAAAATTTGCATAGATTTACCGGGTGTATTCCGATAGGGGATCGAAAAATCCATTATTTTTGCGATATCTCTTACCGTTTTCGAGATAATCGACATTTTCCGATTTTAGTCTTTTTGGCACTCAAAATACACAAAATTTTTTAAGATTTTTTTTTTTTTCAATTTAGGACATTCAGCACTTGTTTTTTATATTTGGAAGCATAGATTTACCGGGTGTATTCCGATAGGGGATCGAAAAATCCATTATTTTTGCGATATCTCTTACCGTTTTCGAGATAATCGACATTTTCCGATTTTAGTCTTTTTGGCACCAAAATACACAAAATTTGCATAGATTTACCGGGTGTATTCCGATAGGGGATCGAAAAATCCATTATTTTTGCGATATCTCTTACCGTTTTCGAGATAATCGACATTTTCCGATTTTAGTCTTTTTGGCACTCAAAATACACAAAATTTTTTAAGATTTTTTTTTTTTTCAATTTAGGACATTCAGCACTTGTTTTTTATATTTGGAAGCATAGATTTACCGGGTGTATTCCGATAGGGGATCGAAAAATCCATTATTTTTGCGATATCTCTTACCGTTTTCGAGATAATCGACATTTTCCGATTTTAGTCTTTTTGGCACTCAAAATACACAAAATTTTTTAAGATTTTTTTTTTTTTCAATTTAGGACATTCAGCACTTGTTTTTTATATTTGGAAGCATAGATTTACCGGGTGTATTCCGATAGGGGATCGAAAAATCCATTATTTTTGCGATATCTCTTACCGTTTTCGAGATAATCGACATTTTCCGATTTTAGTCTTTTTGGCACCAAAATACACAAAATTTGCATAGATTTACCGGGTGTATTCCGATAGGGGATCGAAAAATCCATTATTTTTGCGATATCTCTTACCGTTTTCGAGATAATCGACATTTTCCGATTTTAGTCTTTTTGGCACTCAAAATACACAAAATTTTTTAAGATTTTTTTTTTTTTCAATTTAGGACATTCAGCACTTGTTTTTTATATTTGGAAGCATAGATTTACCGGGTGTATTCCGATAGGGGATCGAAAAATCCATTATTTTTGCGATATCTCTTACCGTTTTCGAGATAATCGACATTTTCCGATTTTAGTCTTTTTGGCACCAAAATACACAAAATTTGCATAGATTTACCGGGTGTATTCCGATAGGGGATCGAAAAATCCATTATTTTTGCGATATCTCTTACCGTTTTCGAGATAATCGACATTTTCCGATTTTAGTCTTTTTGGCACTCAAAATACACAAAATTTTTTAAGATTTTTTTTTTTTTCAATTTAGGACATTCAGCACTTGTTTTTTATATTTGGAAGCATAGATTTACCGGGTGTATTCCGATAGGGGATCGAAAAATCCATTATTTTTGCGATATCTCTTACCGTTTTCGAGATAATCGACATTTTCCGATTTTAGTCTTTTTGGCACTCAAAATACACAAAAATTTTTAAGATTTTTTTTTTTTCAATTTAGGACATTCAGCACTTGTTTTTTATATTTGGAAGCATAGATTTACCGGGTGTATTCCGATAGGGGATCGAAAAATCCATTATTTTTGCGATATCTCTTACCGTTTTCGAGATAATCGACATTTTCCGATTTTAGTCTTTTTGGCACCAAAATACACAAAATTTACATAGATTTACCGGGTGTATTCCGATAGGGGATCGAAAAATCCATTATTTTTGCGATATCTCTTACCGTTTTCGAGATAATCGACATTTTCCGATTTTAGTCTTTTTGGCACTCAAAATACACAAAATTTTTTAAGATTTTTTTTTTTTTCAATTTAGGACATTCAGCACTTGTTTTTTATATTTGGAAGCATAGATTTACCGGGTGTATTCCGATAGGGGATCGAAAAATCCATTATTTTTGCGATATCTCTTACCGTTTTCGAGATAATCGACATTTTCCGATTTTAGTCTTTTTGGCACCAAAATACACAAAATTTGCATAGATTTACCGGGTGTATTCCGATAGGGGATCGAAAAATCCATTATTTTTGCGATATCTCTTACCGTTTTCGAGATAATCGACATTTTCCGATTTTAGTCTTTTTGGCACTCAAAATACACAAAATTTTTTAAGATTTTTTCTTTTTTCAATTTAGGACATTCAGCACTTGTTTTTTATATTTGGAAGCATAGATTTACCGGGTGTATTCCGATAGGGGATCGAAAAATCCATTATTTTTGCGATATCTCTTACCGTTTTCGAGATAATCGACATTTTCCGATTTTAGTCTTTTTGGCACTCAAAATACACAAAATTTTTTAAGATTTTTTTTTTTTCCAATTTAGGACATTCAGCACTTGTTTTTTATATTTGGAAGCATAGATTTACCGGGTGTATTCCGATAGGGGATCGAAAAATCCATTATTTTTGCGATATCTCTTACCGTTTTCGAGATAATCGACATTTTCCGATTTTAGTCTTTTTGGCACCAAAATACACAAAATTTGTATAGATTTACCGGGTGTATTCCGATAGGGGATCGAAAAATCCATTATTTTTGCGATATCTCTTACCGTTTTCGAGATAATCGACATTTTCCGATTTTAGTCTTTTTGGCACTCAAAATACACAACATTTTTTAAGATTTTTTTTTTTTTCAATTTAGGACATTCAGCACTTGTTTTTTATATTTGGAAGCATAGATTTACCGGATGTATTCCGATAGGGGATCGAAAAATCCATTTTTTTGCGATATCTCTTACCGTTTTCGAGATAATCGACATTTTCCGATTTTAGTCTTTTTGGCACTCAAAATACACAAAATTTTTTAAGATTTTTTTTTTTTTCAATTTAGGACATTCAGCACTTGTTTTTTATATTTGGAAGCATAGATTTACCGGGTGTATTCCGATAGGGGATCGAAAAATCCATTATTTTTGCGATATCTCTTACCGTTTTCGAGATAATCGACATTTTCCGATTTTAGTCTTTTTGGCACTCAAAATACACAAAAATTTTTAAGATTTTTTTTTTTTCAATTTAGGACATTCAGCACTTGTTTTTTATATTTGGAAGCATAGATTTACCGGGTGTATTCCGATAGGGGATCGAAAAATCCATTATTTTTGCGATATCTCTTACCGTTTTCGAGATAATCGACATTTTCCGATTTTAGTCTTTTTGGCACTCAAAATACACAAAATTTTTTAAGATTTTTTTTTTTTCTATTTAGGACATTCAGCACTTGTTTTTTATATTTGGAAGCATAGATTTACCGGGTGTATTCCGATAGGGGATCGAAAAATCCATTATTTTTGCGATATCTCTTACCGTTTTCGAGATAATCGACATTTTCCGATTTTAGTCTTTTTGGCACTCAAAATACACAAAATTTTTTAAGATTTTTTTTTTTTTCAATTTAGGACATTCAGCACTTGTTTTTTATATTTGGAAGCATAGATTTACCTGGTGTATTCCGATAGGGGATCGAAAAATCCATTATTTTTGCGATATCTCTTACCGTTTTCGAGATAATCGACATTTTCCGATTTTAGTCTTTTTGGCACTCAAAATACACAAAATTTTTTAAGATTTTTTTTTTTTTCAATTTAGGACATTCAGCACTTGTTTTTTATATTTGGAAGCATAGATTTACCGGGTGTATTCCGATAGGGGATCGAAAAATCCATTATTTTTGCGATATCTCTTACCGTTTTCGAGATAATCGACATTTTCCGATTTTAGTCTTTTTGGCACTCAAAATACACAAAATTTTTTAAGATTTTTTTTTTTTTCAATTTAGGACATTCAGCACTTGTTTTTTATATTTGGAAGCATAGATTTACCGGGTGTATTCCGATAGGGGATCGAAAAATCCATTATTTTTGCGATATCTCTTACCGTTTTCGAGATAATCGACATTTTCCGATTTTAGTCTTTTTGGCACCAAAATACACAAAATTTGCATAGATTTACCGGGTGTATTCCGATAGGGGATCGAAAAATCCATTATTTTTGCGATATCTCTTACCGTTTTCGAGATAATCGACATTTTCCGATTTTAGTCTTTTTGGCACTCAAAATACACAAAATTTTTTAAGATTTTTTTTTTTTTCAATTTAGGACATTCAGCACTTGTTTTTTATATTTGGAAGCATAGATTTACCGGGTGTATTCCGATAGGGGATCGAAAAATCCATTATTTTTGCGATATCTCTTACCGTTTTCGAGATAATCGACATTTTCCGATTTTAGTCTTTTTGGCACCAAAATACACAAAATTTGCATAGATTTACCGGGTGTATTCCGATAGGGGATCGAAAAATCCATTATTTTTGCGATATCTCTTACCGTTTTCGAGATAATCGACATTTTCCGATTTTAGTCTTTTTGGCACTCAAAATACACAAAATTTTTAAAGATTTTTTTTTTTTTCAATTTAGGACATTCAGCACTTGTTTTTAATATTTGGAAGCATAGATTTACCGGGTGTATTCCGATAGGGGATCGAAAAATCCATTATTTTTGCGATATCTCTTACCGTTTTCGAGATAATCGACATTTTCCGATTTTAGTCTTTTTGGCACCAAAATACACAAAATTTGCATAGATTTACCGGGTGTATTCCGATAGGGGATCGAAAAATCCATTATTTTTGCGATATCTCTTACCGTTTTCGAGATAATCGACATTTTCCGATTTTAGTCTTTTTGGCACTCAAAATACACAAAATTTTTTAAGATTTTTTTTCAATTTAGGACATTCAGCACTTGTTTTTTATATTTGGAAGCATAGATTTACCGGGTGTATTCCGATAGGGGATCGAAAAATCCATTATTTTTGCGATATCTCTTACCGTTTTCGAGATAATCGACATTTTCCGATTTTAGTCTTTTTGGCACCAAAATACACAAAATTTGCATAAATTTACCGGGTGTATTCCGATAGGGGATCGAAAAATCCATTATTTTTGCGATATCTCTTACCGTTTTCGAGATAATCGACATTTTCCGATTTTAGTCTTTTTGGCACTCAAAATACACAAAATTTTTTAAGATTTTTTTTTTTTTCAATTTAGGACATTCAGCACTTGTTTTTTATATTTGGAAGCATAGATTTACCGGGTGTATTCCGATAGGGGATCGAAAAATCCATTATTTTTGCGATATCTCTTACCGTTTTCGAGATAATCGACATTTTCCGATTTTAGTCTTTTTGGCACCAAAATACACAAAATTTGCATAGATTTACCGGGTGTATTCCGATAGGGGATCGAAAAATCCATTATTTTTGCGATATCTCTTACCGTTTTCGAGATAATCGACATTTTCCGATTTTAGTCTTTTTGGCACTCAAAATACACAAAATTTTTTAAGATTTTTTTTTTTTTCAATTTAGGACATTCAGCACTTGTTTTTTATATTTGGAAGCATAGATTTACCGGGTGTATTCCGATAGGGGATCGAAAAATCCATTATTTTTGCGATATCTTTTACCGTTTTCGAGATAATCGACATTTTCCGATTTTAGTCTTTTTGGCACCAAAATACACAAAATTTGCATAGATTTACCGGGTGTATTCCGATAGGGGATCGAAAAATCCATTATTTTTGCGATATCTCTTACCGTTTTCGAGATAATCGACATTTTCCGATTTTAGTCTTTTTGGCACTCAAAATACACAAAATTTTTTAAGATTTTTTTTTTTTTCAATTTAGGACATTCAGCACTTGTTTTTTATATTTGGAAGCATAGATTTACCGGGTGTATTCCGATAGGGGATCGAAAAATCCATTATTTTTGCGATATCTCTTACCGTTAACGAGATAATCGACATTTTCCGATTTTAGTCTTTTTGGCACCAAAATACACAAAATTTGCATAGATTTACCGGGTGTATTCCGATAGGGGATCGAAAAATCCATTATTTTTGCGATATCTCTTACCGTTTTCGAGATAATCGACATTTTCCGATTTTAGTCTTTTTGGCACTCAAAATACACAAAATTTTTTAAGATTTTTTTTTTTTTCAATTTAGGACATTCAGCACTTGTTTTTTATATTTGGAAGCATAGATTTACCGGGTGTATTCCGATAGGGGATCGAAAAATGCATTATTTTTGCGATATCTCTTACCGTTTTCGAGATAATCGACATTTTCCGATTTTAGTCTTTTTGGCACTCAAAATACACAAAAATTTTTAAGATTTTTTTTTTTTCAATTTAGGACATTCAGCACTTGTTTTTTATATTTGGAAGCATAGATTTACCGGGTGTATTCCGATAGGGGATCGAAAAATCCATTATTTTTGCGATATCTCTTACCGTTTTCGAGATAATCGACATTTTCCGATTTTAGTCTTTTTGGCACCAAAATACACAAAATTTGCATAGATTTACCGGGGGTATTCCGATAGGGGATCGAAAAATCCATTATTTTTGCGATATCTCTTACCGTTTTCGAGATAATCGACATTTTCCGATTTTAGTCTTTTTGGCACCAAAATACACAAAATTTGCATAGATTTACCGGGTGTATTCCGATAGGGGATCGAAAAATCCATTATTTTTGCGATATCTCTTACCGTTTTCGAGATAATCGACATTTTCCGATTTTAGTCTTTTTGGCACTCAAAATACACAAAATTTTTTAAGATTTTTTTTTTTTTCAATTTAGGACATTCAGCACTTGTTTTTTATATTTGGAAGCATAGATTTACCGGGTGTATTCCGATAGGGGATCGAAAAATCCATTATTTTTGGGATATCTCTTACCGTTTTCGAGATAATCGACATTTTCCGATTTTAGTCTTTTTGGCACCAAAATACACAAAATTTGCATAGATTTACCGGGTGTATTCCGATAGGGGATCGAAAAATCCATTATTTTTGCGATATCTCTTACCGTTTTCGAGATAATCGACATTTTCCGATTTTAGTCTTTTTGGCACTCAAAATACACAAAATTTTTTAAGATTTTTTTTTTTTTCAATTTAGGACATTCAGCACTTGTTTTTTATATTTGGAAGCATAGATTTACCGGGTGTATTCCGATAGGGGATCGAAAAATCCATTATTTTTGCGATATCTCTTACCGTTTTCGAGATAATCGACATTTTCCGATTTTAGTCTTTTTGGCACCAAAATACACAAAATTTGCATAGATTTACCGGGTGTATTCCGATAGGGGATCGAAAAATCCATTATTTTTGCGATATCTCTTACCGTTTTCGAGATAATCGACATTTTCCGATTTTAGTCTTTTTGGCACTCAAAATACACAAAATTTTTAAAAAATTTTTTTTTTTTCAATTTAGGACATTCAGCACTTGTTTTTTATATTTGGAAGCATAGATTTACCGGGTGTACTCCGATAGGGGATCGAAAAATCCATTATTTTTGCGATATCTCTTACCGTTTTCGAGATAATCGACATTTTCCGATTTTAGTCTTTTTGGCACTCAAAATACACAAAATTTTTTAAGATTTTTTTTTTTTCAATTTAGGACATTCAGCACTTGTTTTATATATTTGGAAGCATACACCGGGTGTATTCCGATAGGGGATCGAAAAATCCATTATTTTTGCGATATCTCTTACCGTTTTCGAGATAATTGACATTTTCCGATTTTAGTCTTTTTGGCACTCAAAATACACAAAATTTTTTAAGATTTTTTTTTTTTTCAATTTAGGACATTCAGCACTTGTTTTTTATATTTGGAAGCATAGATTTACCGGGTGTATTCCGATAGGGGATCGAAAAATCCATTATTTTTGCGATATCTCTTACCGTTTTCGAGATAATCGACATTTTCCGATTTTAGTCTTTTTGGCACCAAAATACACAAAATTTGCATAGATTTACCGGGTGTATTGCGATAGGGGATCGAAAAATCCATTATTTTTGCGATATCTCTTACCGTTTTCGAGATAATCGACATTTTCCGATTTTAGTCTTTTTGGCACTCAAAATACACAAAATTTTTTAAGATTTTTTTTTTTTTCAATTTAGGACATTCAGCACTTGTTTTTTATATTTGGAAGCATAGATTTACCGGGTGTATTCCGATAGGGGATCGAAAAATCCATTATTTTTGCGATATCTCGTACCGTTTTCGAGATAATCGACATTTTCCGATTTTAGTCTTTTTGGCACCAAAATACACAAAATTTGCATAGATTTAGCGGGTGTATTCCGATAGGGGATCGAAAAATCCATTATTTTTGCGATATCTCTTACCGTTTTCGAGATAATCGACATTTTCCGATTTTAGTCTTTTTGGCACTCAAAATACACAAAATTTTTTAAGATTTTTTTTTTTTTCAATTTAGGACATTCAGCACTTGTTTTTTATATTTGGAAGCATAGATTTACCGCGTGTATTCCGATAGGGGATCGAAAAATCCATTATTTTTGCGATATCTCTTACCGTTTTCGAGATAATCGACATTTTCCGATTTTAGTCTTTTTGGCACTCAAAATACACAAAATTTTTTAAGATTTTTTTTTTTTTCAATTTAGGACATTCAGCACTTGTTTTTTATATTTGGAAGCATAGATTTACCGGGTGTATTCCGATAGGGGATCGAAAAATCCATTATTTTTGCGATATCTCTTACCGTTTTCGAGATAATCGACATTTTCCGATTTTAGTCTTTTTGGCACCAAAATACACAAAATTTGCATAGATTTACCGGGTGTATTCCGATAGGGGATCGAAAAATCCATTATTTTTGCGATATCTCTTACCGTTTTCGAGATAATCGACATTTTCCGATTTTAGTCTTTTTGGCACTCAAAATACACAAAATTTTTTAAGATTTTTTTTTTTTTCAATTTAGGACATTCAGCACTTGTTTTTGATATTTGGAAGCATAGATTTACCGGGTGTATTCCGATAGGGGATCGAAAAATCCATTATTTTTGCGATATCTCTTACCGTTTTCGAGATAATCGACATTTTCCGATTTTAGTCTTTTTGGCACCAAAATACACAAAATTTGCATAGATTTACCGGGTGTATTCCGATAGGGGATCGAAAAATCCATTATTTTTGCGATATCTCTTACCGTTTTCGAGATAATCGACATTTTCCGATTTTAGTCTTTTTGGCACTCAAAATACACAAAATTTTTTAAGATTTTTTTTTTTTTCAATTTAGGACATTCAGCACTTGTTTTTTATATTTGGAAGCATAGATTTACCGGGTGTATTCCGATAGGGGATCGAAAAATCCATTATTTTTGCGATATCTCTTACCGTTTTCGAGATAATCGACATTTTCCGATTTTAGTCTTTTTGGCACCAAAATACACAAAATTTGCATAGATTTACCGGGTGTATTCCGATAGGGGATCGAAAAATCCATTATTTTTGCGATATCTCTTACCGTTTTCGAGATAATCGACATTTTCCGATTTTAGTCTTTTTGGCACTCAAAATACACAAAATTTTTTAAGATTTTTTTTTTTTTCAATTTAGGACATTCAGCACTTGTTTTTTATATTTGGAAGCATAGATTTACCGGGTGTACTCCGATAGGGGATCGAAAAATCCATTATTTTTGCGATATCTCTTACCGTTTTCGAGATAATCGACATTTTCCGATTTTAGTCTTTTTGGCACTCAAAATACACAAAATTTTTTAAGATTTTTTTTTTTTCAATTTAGGACATTCAGCACTTGTTTTTTATATTTGGAAGCATACACCGGGTGTATTCCGATAGGGGATCGAAAAATCCATTATTTTTGCGATATCTCTTACCGTTTTCGAGATAATTGACATTTTCCGATTTTAGTCTTTTTGGCACTCAAAATACACAAAATTTTTTAAGATTTTTTTTTTTTTCAATTTAGGACATTCAGCACTTGTTTTTTATATTTGGAAGCATAGATTTACCGGGTGTATTCCTATAGGGGATCGAAAAATCCATTATTTTTGCGATATCTCTTACCGTTTTCGAGATAATCGACATTTTCCGATTTTAGTCTTTTTGGCACTCAAAATACACAAAATTTTTTAAGATTTTTTTTTTTTTCAATTTAGGACATTCAGCACTTGTTTTTTATATTTGGAAGCATAGATTTACCGGGTGTATTCCGATATGGGATCGAAAAATCCATTATTTTTGCGATATCTCTTACCGTTTTCGAGATAATCGACATTTTCCGATTTTAGTCTTTTTGGCACTCAAAATACACAAAATTTTTTAAGATTTTTTTTTTTTCAATTTAGGACATTCAGCACTTGTTTTTTATATTTGGAAGCATAGATTTACCGGGTGTATTCCGATAGGGGATCGAAAAATCCATTATTTTTGCGATATCTCTTACCGTTTTCGAGATAATCGACATTTTCCGATTTTAGTCTTTTTGGCACTCAAAATACACAAAATTTTTTAAGATTTTTTTTTTTTCCAATTTAGGACATTCAGCACTTGTTTTTTATATTTGGAAGCATAGATTTACCGGGTGTATTCCGATAGGGGATCGAAAAATCCATTATTTTTGCGATATCTCTTACCGTTTTCGAGATAATCGACATTTTCCGATTTTAGTCTTTTTGGCACCAAAATACACAAAATTTGCATAGTTTTACCGGGTGTATTCCGATAGGGGATCGAAAAATCCATTATTTTTGCGATATCTCTTACCGTTTTCGAGATAATCGACATTTTCCGATTTTAGTCTTTTTGGCACTCAAAATACACAAAATTTTTTAAGATTTTTTTTTTTTTCAATTTAGGACATTCAGCACTTGTTTTTTATATTTGGAAGCATAGATTTACCGGGTGTATTCCGATAGGGGATCGAAAAATCCATTATTTTTGCGATATCTCTTACCGTTTTCGAGATAATCGACATTTTCCGATTTTAGTCTTTTTGGCACCAAAATACACAAAATTTGCATAGATTTACCGGGTGTATTCCGATAGGGGATCGAAAAATCCATTATTTTTGCGATATCTCTTACCGTTTTCGAGATAATCGACATTTTCCGATTTTAGTCTTTTTGGCACTCAAAATACACAAAATTTTTTAAGATTTTTTTTTTTTTCAATTTAGGACATTCAGCACTTGTTTTTTATATTTGGAAGCATAGATTTACCGGGTGTATTCCGATAGGGGATCGAAAAATCCATTATTTTTGCGATATCTCGTACCGTTTTCGAGATAATCGACATTTTCCGATTTTAGTCTTTTTGGCACCAAAATACACAAAATTTGCATAGATTTAGCGGGTGTATTCCGATAGGGGATCGAAAAATCCATTATTTTTGCGATATCTCTTACCGTTTTCGAGATAATCGACATTTTCCGATTTTAGTCTTTTTGGCACTCAAAATACACAAAATTTTTTAAGATTTTTTTTTTTTTCAATTTAGGACATTCAGCACTTGTTTTTTATATTTGGAAGCATAGATTTACCGCGTGTATTCCGATAGGGGATCGAAAAATCCATTATTTTTGCGATATCTCTTACCGTTTTCGAGATAATCGACATTTTCCGATTTTAGTCTTTTTGGCACTCAAAATACACAAAATTTTTTAAGATTTTTTTTTTTTTCAATTTAGGACATTCAGCACTTGTTTTTTATATTTGGAAGCATAGATTTACCGGGTGTATTCCGATAGGGGATCGAAAAATCCATTATTTTTGCGATATCTCTTACCGTTTTCGAGATAATCGACATTTTCCGATTTTAGTCTTTTTGGCACCAAAATACACAAAATTTGAATAGATTTACCGGGTGTATTCCGATAGGGGATCGAAAAATCCATTATTTTTGCGATATCTCTTACCGTTTTCGAGATAATCGACATTTTCCGATTTTAGTCTTTTTGGCACTCAAAATACACAAAATTTTTTAAGATTTTTTTTTTTTTCAATTTAGGACATTCAGCACTTGTTTTTGATATTTGGAAGCATAGATTTACCGGGTGTATTCCGATAGGGGATCGAAAAATCCATTATTTTTGCGATATCTCTTACCGTTTTCGAGATAATCGACATTTTCCGATTTTAGTCTTTTTGGCACCAAAATACACAAAATTTGCATAGATTTACCGGGTGTATTCCGATAGGGGATCGAAAAATCCATTATTTTTGCGATATCTCTTACCGTTTTCGAGATAATCGACATTTTCCGATTTTAGTCTTTTTGGCACCAAAATACACAAAATTTGCATAGATTTACCGGGTGTATTCCGATAGGGGATCGAAAAATCCATTATTTTTGCGATATCTCTTACCGTTTTCGAGATAATCGACATTTTCCGATTTTAGTCTTTTTGGCACTCAAAATACACAAAATTTTTTAAGATTTTTTTTTTTTTCAATTTAGGACATTCAGCACTTGTTTTTTATATTTGGAAGCATAGATTTACCAGGTGTATTCCGATAGGGGATCGAAAAATCCATTATTTTTGCGATATCTCTTACCGTTTTCGAGATAATCGACATTTTCCGATTTTAGTCTTTTTGGCACCAAAATACACAAAATTTGCATAGATTTACCGGGTGTATTCCGATAGGGGATCGAAAAATCCATTATTTTTGCGATATCTCTTACCGTTTTCGAGATAATCGACATTTTCCGATTTTAGTCTTTTTGGCACTCAAAATACACAAAATTTTTTAAGATTTTTTTTTTTTTCAATTTAGGACATTCAGCACTTGTTTTTTATATTTGGAAGCATAGATTTACCGGGTGTATTCCGATAGGGGATCGAAAAATCCATTATTTTTGCGATATCTCTTACCGTTTTCGAGATAATCGACATTTTCCGATTTTAGTCTTTTTGGCACCAAAATACACAAAATTTGCATAGATTTACCGGGTGTATTCCGATAGGGGATCGAAAAATCCATTATTTTTGCGATATCTCTTACCGTTTTCGAGATAATCGACATTTTCCGATTTTAGTCTTTTTGGCACTCAAAATACACAAAATTTTTTAAGATTTTTTTTTTTTTCAATTTAGGACATTCAGCACTTGTTTTTTATATTTGGAAGCATAGATTTACCGGGTGTATTCCGATAGGGGATCGAAAAATCCATTATTTTTGCGATATCTCTTACCGTTTTCGAGATAATCGACATTTTCCGATTTTAGTCTTTTTGGCACCAAAATACACAAAATTTGCATAGATTTACCGGGTGTATTCCGATAGGGGATCGAAAAATCCATTATTTTTGCGATATCTCTTACCGTTTTCGAGATAATCGACATTTTCCGATTTTAGTCTTTTTGGCACCAAAATACACAAAATTTGCATAGATTTACCGGGTGTATTCCGATAGGGGATCGAAAAATCCATTATTTTTGCGATATCTCTTACCGTTTTCGAGATAATCGACATTTTCCGATTTTAGTCTTTTTGGCACTCAAAATACACAAAATTTTTTAAGATTTTTTTTTTTTTCAATTTAGGACATTCAGCACTTGTTTTTTATATTTGGAAGCATAGATTTACCAGGTGTATTCCGATAGGGGATCGAAAAATCCATTATTTTTGCGATATCTCTTACCGTTTTCGAGATAATCGACATTTTCCGATTTTAGTCTTTTTGGCACCAAAATACACAAAATTTGCATAGATTTACCGGGTGTATTCCGATAGGGGATCGAAAAATCCATTATTTTTGCGATATCTCTTACCGTTTTCGAGATAATCGACATTTTCCGATTTTAGTCTTTTTGGCACTCAAAATACACAAAATTTTTTAAGATTTTTTTTTTTTTCAATTTAGGACATTCAGCACTTGTTTTTTATATTTGGAAGCATAGATTTACCGGGTGTATTCCGATAGGGGATCGAAAAATCCATTATTTTTGCGATATCTCTTACCGTTTTCGAGATAATCGACATTTTCCGATTTTAGTCTTTTTGGCACCAAAATACACAAAATTTGCATAGATTTACCGGGTGTATTCCGATAGGGGATCGAAAAATCCATTATTTTTGCGATATCTCTTACCGTTTTCGAGATAATCGACATTTTCCGATTTTAGTCTTTTTGGCACTCAAAATACACAAAATTTTTTAAGATTTTTTTTTTTTTCAATTTAGGACATTCAGCACTTGTTTTTTATATTTGGAAGCATAGATTTACCGGGTGTATTCCGATAGGGGATCGAAAAATCCATTATTTTTGCGATATCTCTTACCGTTTTCGAGATAATCGACATTTTCCGATTTTAGTCTTTTTGGCACCAAAATACACAAAATTTGCATAGATTTACCGGGTGTATTCCGATAGGGGATCGAAAAATCCATTATTTTTGCGATATCTCTTACCGTTTTCGAGATAATCGACATTTTCCGATTTTAGTCTTTTTGGCACTCAAAATACACAAAATTTTTAAAAAATTTTTTTTTTTTCAATTTAGGACATTCAGCACTTGTTTTTTATATTTGGAAGAATAGATTTACCGGGTGTATTCCGATAGGGGATCGAAAAATCCATTATTTTTGCGATATCTCTTACCGTTTTCGAGATAATCGACATTTTCCGATTTTAGTCTTTTTGGCACCAAAATACACAAAATTTGCATAGATTTACCGGGTGTATTCCGATAGGGGATCGAAAAATCCATTATTTTTGCGATATCTCTTACCGTTTTCGAGATAATCGACATTTTCCGATTTTAGTCTTTTTGGCACTCAAAATACACAAAATTTTTTAAGATTTTTTTTTTTTTCAATTTAGGACATTCAGCACTTGTTTTTTATATTTGGAAGCATAGATTTACCGGGTGTATTCCGATAGGGGATCGAAAAATCCATTATTTTTGCGATATCTCTTACCGTTTTCGAGATAATCGACATTTTCCGATTTTAGTCTTTTTGGCACCAAAATACACAAAATTTGCATAGATTTACCGGGTGTATTCCGATAGGGGATCGCAAAATCCATTATTTTTGCGATATCTCTTACCGTTTTCGAGATAATCGACATTTTCCGATTTTAGTCTTTTTGGCACTCAAAATACACAAAATTTTTTAAGATTTTTTTTTTTTTTCAATTTAGGACATTCAGCACTTGTTTTTTATATTTGGAAGCATAGATTTACCGGGTGTATTCCGATAGGGGATCGAAAAATCCATTATTTTTGCGATATCTCTTACCGTTTTCGAGATAATCGACATTTTCCGATTTGAGTCTTTTTGGCACTCAAAATACACAAAATTTTTTAAGATTTTTTTTTTTTTCAATTTAGGACATTCAGCACTTGTTTTTTATATTTGGAAGCATAAATTTACCGGGTGTATTCCGATAGGGGATCGAAAAATCCATTATTTTTGCGATATCTCTTACCGTTTTCGAGATAATCGACATTTTCCGATTTTAGTCTTTTTGGCACCAAAATACACAAAATTTACATAGATTTACCGGGTGTATTCCGATAGGGGATCGAAAAATCCATTATTTTTGCGATATCTCTTACCGTTTTCGAGATAATCGACATTTTCCGATTTTAGTCTTTTTGGCACTCAAAATACACAAAATTTTTTAAGATTTTTTTTTTTTTCAATTTAGGACATTCAGCACTTGTTTTTTATATTTGGAAGCATAGATTTACCGCGTGTATTCCGATAGGGGATCGAAAAATCCATTATTTTTGCGATATCTCTTACCGTTTTCGAGATAATCGACATTTTCCGATTTTAGTCTTTTTGGCACTCAAAATACACAAAATTTTTTAAGATTTTTTTTTTTTTCAATTTAGGACATTCAGCACTTGTTTTTTATATTTGGAAGCATAGATTTACCGGGTGTATTCCGATAGGGGATCGAAAAATCCATTATTTTTGCGATATCTCTTACCGTTTTCGAGATAATCGACATTTTCCGATTTTAGTCTTTTTGGCACTCAAAATCAAAATTTTTTAAGATTTTTTTTTTTTTCAATTTAGGACATTCAGCACTTGTTTTTTATATTTGGAAGCATAAATTTACCGGGTGTATTCCGATAGGGGATCGAAAAATCCATTATTTTTGCGATATCTCTTACCGTTTTCGAGATAATCGACATTTTCCGATTTTAGTCTTTTTGGCACCAAAATACACAAAATTTGCATAGATTTACCGGGTGTATTCCGATAGGGGATCGAAAAATCCATTATTTTTGCGATATCTCTTACCGTTTTCGAGATAATCGACATTTTCCGATTTTAGTCTTTTTGGCACTCAAAATACAAAAATTTTTTAAGATTTTTTTTTTTTTCAATTTAGGACATTCAGCACTTGTTTTTTATATTTGGAAGCATAGATTTACCGCGTGTATTCCGATAGGGGATCGAAAAATCCATTATTTTTGCGATATCTCTTACCGTTTTCGAGATAATCGACATTTTCCGATTTTAGTCTTTTTGGCACTCAAAATACACAAAATTTTTTAAGATTTTTTTTTTTTTCAATTTAGGACATTCAGCACTTGTTTTTTATATTTGGAAGCATAGATTTACCGGGTGTATTCCGATAGGGGATCGAAAAATCCATTATTTTTGCGATATCTCTTACCGTTTTCGAGATAATCGACATTTTCCGATTTTAGTCTTTTTGGCACTCAAAATACACAAAATTTTTTAAGATTTTTTTTTTTTTCAATTTAGGACATTCAGCACTTGTTTTTTATATTTGGAAGCATAGATTTACCGGGTGTATTCCGATAGGGGATCGAAAAATCCATTATTTTTGCGATATCTCTTACCGTTTTCGAGATAATCGACATTTTCCGATTTTAGTCTTTTTGGCACCAAAATACACAAAATTTGCATAGATTTACCGGGTGTATTCCGATAGGGGATCGAAAAATCCATTATTTTTACGATACCGTTTTCGAGATAATCGACATTTTCCGATTTTAGTCTTTTTGGCACTCAAAATACACAAAATTTTTTAAGATTTTTTTTTTTTTCAATTTAGGACATTCAGCACTTGTTTTTTATATTTGGAAGCATAGATTTACCGGGTGTATTCCGATAGGGGATCGAAAAATCCATTATTTTTGCGATATCTCTTACCGTTTTCGAGATAATCGACATTTTCCGATTTTAGTCTTTTTGGCACCAAAATACACAAAATTTGCATAGATTTACCGGGTGTATTCCGATAGGGGATCGAAAAATCCATTATTTTTGCGATATCTCTTACCGTTTTCGAGATAATCGACATTTTCCGATTTTAGTCTTTTTGGCACTCAAAATACACAAAATTTTTTAAGATTTTTTTTTTTTTCAATTTAGGACATTCAGCACTTGTTTTTTATATTTGGAAGCATAGATTTACCGGGTGTATTCCGATAGGGGATCGAAAAATCCATTATTTTTGCGATATCTCTTACCGTTTTCGAGATAATCGACATTTTCCGATTTTAGTCTTTTTGGCACCAAAATACACAAAATTTGCATAGATTTACCGGGTGTATTCCGATAGGGGATCGAAAAATCCATTATTTTTGCGATATCTCTTACCGTTTTCGAGATAATCGACATTTTCCGATTTTAGTCTTTTTGGCACTCAAAATACACAAAATTTTTTAAGATTTTTTTTTTTTTCAATTTAGGACATTCAGCACTTGTTTTTTATATTTGGAAGCATAGATTTACCGGGTGTATTCCGATAGGGGATCGAAAAATCCATTATTTTTGCGATATCTCTTACCGTTTTCGAGATAATCGACATTTTCCGATTTTAGTCTTTTTGGCACCAAAATACACAAAATTTGCATAGATTTACCGGGTGTATTCCGATAGGGGATCGAAAAATCCATTATTTTTGCGATATCTCTTACCGTTTTCGAGATAATCGACATTTTCCGATTTTAGTCTTTTTGGCACTCAAAATACACAAAATTTTTTAAAAATTTTTTTTTTTTCAATTTAGGACATTCAGCACTTGTTTTTTATATTTGGAAGCATAGATTTACCGGGTGTATTCCGATAGGGGATCGAAAAATCCATTATTTTTGCGATATCTCTTACCGTTTTCGAGATAATCGACATTTTCCGATTTTAGTCTTTTTGGCACTCAAAATACACAAAATTTTTTAAGATTTTTTTTTTTTTCAATTTAGGACATTCAGCACTTGTTTTTTATATTTGGAAGCATAGATTTACCGGGTGTATTCCGATAGGGGATCGAAAAATCCATTATTTTTGCGATATCTCTTACCGTTTTCGAGATAATCGACATTTTCCGATTTTAGTCTTTTTGGCACCAAAATACACAAAATTTGCATAGATTTACCGGGTGTATTCCGATAGGGGATCGAAAAATCCATTATTTTTGCGATATCTCTTACCGTTTTCGAGATAATCGACATTTTCCGATTTTAGTCTTTTTGGCACTCAAAATACACAAAATTTTTTAAGATTTTTTTTTTTTTCAATTTAGGACATTCAGCACTTGTTTTTTATATTTGGAAGCATAAATTTACCGGGTGTATTCCGATAGGGGATCGAAAAATCCATTATTTTTGCGATATCTCTTACCGTTTTCGAGATAATCGACATTTTCCGATTTTAGTCTTTTTGGCACCAAAATACACAAAATTTGCATAGATTTACCGGGTGTATTCCGATAGGGGATCGAAAAATTAATTATTTTTGCGATATCTCTTACCGTTTTCGAGATAATCGACATTTTCCGATTTTAGTCTTTTTGGCACTCAAAATACACAAAATTTTTTAAGATTTTTTTTTTTTTCAATTTAGGACATTCAGCACTTGTTTTTTATATTTGGAAGCATAGATTTACCGCGTGTATTCCGATAGGGGATCGAAAAATCCATTATTTTTGCGATATCTCTTACCGTTTTCGAGATAATCGACATTTTCCGATTTTAGTCTTTTTGGCACTCAAAATACACAAAATTTTTTAAGATTTTTTTTTTTTTCAATTTAGGACATTCAGCACTTGTTTTTTATATTTGGAAGCATAGATTTACCGGGTGTATTCCGATAGGGGATCGAAAAATCCATTATTTTTGCGATATCTCTTACCGTTTTCGAGATAATCGACATTTTCCGATTTTAGTCTTTTTGGCACTCAAAATACACAAAATTTTTTAAGATTTTTTTTTTTTTCAATTTAGGACATTCAGCACTTGTTTTTTATATTTGGAAGCATAAATTTACCGGGTGTATTCCGATAGGGGATCGAAAAATCCATTATTTTTGCGATATCTCTTACCGTTTTCGAGATAATCGACATTTTCCGATTTTAGTCTTTTTGGCACCAAAATACACAAAATTTGCATAGATTTACCGGGTGTATTCCGATAGGGGATCGAAAAATCCATTATTTTTGGGATATCTCTTACCGTTTTCGAGATAATCGACATTTTCCGATTTTAGTCTTTTTGGCACCAAAATACACAAAATTTGCATAGATTTACCGGGTGTATTCCGATAGGGGATCGAAAAATCCATTATTTTTGCGATATCTCTTACCGTTTTCGAGATAATCGACATTTTCCGATTTTAGTCTTTTTGGCACTCAAAATACACAAAATTTTTTAAGATTTTTTTTGTTTTCAATTTAGGACATTCAGCACTTGTTTTTATATTTGGAAGCATAGATTTACCGGGTGTATTCCGATAGGGGATCGAAAAATCCATTATTTTTGCGATATCTCTTACCGTTTTCGAGATAATCGACATTTTCCGATTTTAGTCTTTTTGGCACCAAAATACACAAAATTTGCATAGATTTACCGGGTGTATTCCGATAGGGGAACGAAAAATCCATTATTTTTGCGATATCTCTTACCGTTTTCGAGATAATCGACATTTTCCGATTTTAGTCTTTTTGGCACTCAAAATACACAAAATTTTTAAAAAATTTTTTTTTTTTCAATTTAGGACATTCAGCACTTGTTTTTTATATTTGGAAGCATAGATTTACCGGGTGTACTCCGATAGGGGATCGAAAAATCCATTATTTTTGCGATATCTCTTACCGTTTTCGAGATAATCGACATTTTCCGATTTTAGTCTTTTTGGCACTCAAAATACACAAAATTTTTTAAGATTTTTTTTTTTTCAATTTAGGACATTCAGCACTTGTTTTTTATATTTGGAAGCATACACCGGGTGTATTCCGATAGGGGATCGAAAAATCCATTATTTTTGCGATATCTCTTACCGTTTTCGAGATAATTGACATTTTCCGATTTTAGTCTTTTTGGCACTCAAAATACACAAAATTTTTTAAGATTTTTTTTTTTTTCAATTTAGGACATTCAGCACTTGTTTTTTATATTTGGAAGCATAGATTTACCGGGTGTATTCCGATAGGGGATCGAAAAATCCATTATTTTTGCGATATCTCTTACCGTTTTCGAGATAATCGACATTTTCCGATTTTAGTCTTTTTGGCACCAAAATACACAAAATTTGCATAGATTTACCGGGTGTATTCCGATAGGGGATCGAAAAATCCATTATTTTTGCGATATCTCTTACCGTTTTCGAGATAATCGACATTTTCCGATTTTAGTCTTTTTGGCACTCAAAATACACAAAATTTTTTAAAAATTTTTTTTTTTTCAATTTAGGACATTCAGCACTTGTTTTTTATATTTGGAAGCATAGATTTACCGGGTGTATTCCGATAGGGGATCGAAAAATCCATTATTTTTGCGATATCTCTTACCGTTTTCGAGATAATCGACATTTTCCGATTTTAGTCTTTTTGGCACTCAAAATACACAAAATTTTTTAAGATTTTTTTTTTTTTCAATTTAGGACATTCAGCACTTGTTTTTTATATTTGGAAGCATAGATTTACCGGGTGTATTCCGATAGGGGATCGAAAAATCCATTATTTTTGCGATATCTCTTACCGTTTTCGAGATAATCGACATTTTCCGATTTTAGTCTTTTTGGCACCAAAATACACAAAATTTGCATAGATTTACCGGGTGTATTCCGATAGGGGATCGAAAAATCCATTATTTTTGCGATATCTCTTACCGTTTTCGAGATAATCGACATTTTCCGATTTTAGTCTTTTTGGCACTCAAAATACACAAAATTTTTTAAGATTTTTTTTTTTTTCAATTTAGGACATTCAGCACTTGTTTTTTATATTTGGAAGCATAAATTTACCGGGTGTATTCCGATAGGGGATCGAAAAATCCATTATTTTTGCGATATCTCTTACCGTTTTCGAGATAATCGACATTTTCCGATTTTAGTCTTTTTGGCACCAAAATACACAAAATTTGCATAGATTTACCGGGTGTATTCCGATAGGGGATCGAAAAATTAATTATTTTTGCGATATCTCTTACCGTTTTCGAGATAATCGACATTTTCCGATTTTAGTCTTTTTGGCACTCAAAATACACAAAATTTTTTAAGATTTTTTTTTTTTTCAATTTAGGACATTCAGCACTTGTTTTTTATATTTGGAAGCATAGATTTACCGCGTGTATTCCGATAGGGGATCGAAAAATCCATTATTTTTGCGATATCTCTTACCGTTTTCGAGATAATCGACATTTTCCGATTTTAGTCTTTTTGGCACTCAAAATACACAAAATTTTTTAAGATTTTTTTTTTTTTCAATTTAGGACATTCAGCACTTGTTTTTTATATTTGGAAGCATAGATTTACCGGGTGTATTCCGATAGGGGATCGAAAAATCCATTATTTTTGCGATATCTCTTACCGTTTTCGAGATAATCGACATTTTCCGATTTTAGTCTTTTTGGCACTCAAAATACACAAAATTTTTTAAGATTTTTTTTTTTTTCAATTTAGGACATTCAGCACTTGTTTTTTATATTTGGAAGCATAAATTTACCGGGTGTATTCCGATAGGGGATCGAAAAATCCATTATTTTTGCGATATCTCTTACCGTTTTCGAGATAATCGACATTTTCCGATTTTAGTCTTTTTGGCACCAAAATACACAAAATTTGCATAGATTTACCGGGTGTATTCCGATAGGGGATCGAAAAATCCATTATTTTTGGGATATCTCTTACCGTTTTCGAGATAATCGACATTTTCCGATTTTAGTCTTTTTGGCACCAAAATACACAAAATTTGCATAGATTTACCGGGTGTATTCCGATAGGGGATCGAAAAATCCATTATTTTTGCGATATCTCTTACCGTTTTCGAGATAATCGACATTTTCCGATTTTAGTCTTTTTGGCACTCAAAATACACAAAATTTTTTAAGATTTTTTTTGTTTTCAATTTAGGACATTCAGCACTTGTTTTTATATTTGGAAGCATAGATTTACCGGGTGTATTCCGATAGGGGATCGAAAAATCCATTATTTTTGCGATATCTCTTACCGTTTTCGAGATAATCG
This sequence comes from Rhagonycha lutea, assembly GCA_958510855.1. Lineage (NCBI taxonomy): Eukaryota > Metazoa > Arthropoda > Insecta > Coleoptera > Cantharidae > Rhagonycha > Rhagonycha lutea. The sequence continues at coordinate 32,520,257 of OY294042.1, forward strand.
ACATTTTCCGATTTTAGTCTTTTTGGCACCAAAATACACAAAATTTGCATAGATTTACCGGGTGTATTCCGATAGGGGAACGAAAAATCCATTATTTTTGCGATATCTCTTACCGTTTTCGAGATAATCGACATTTTCCGATTTTAGTCTTTTTGGCACTCAAAATACACAAAATTTTTAAAAAATTTTTTTTTTTTCAATTTAGGACATTCAGCACTTGTTTTTTATATTTGGAAGCATAGATTTACCGGGTGTACTCCGATAGGGGATCGAAAAATCCATTATTTTTGCGATATCTCTTACCGTTTTCGAGATAATCGACATTTTCCGATTTTAGTCTTTTTGGCACTCAAAATACACAAAATTTTTTAAGATTTTTTTTTTTTTCAATTTAGGACATTCAGCACTTGTTTTTTATATTTGGAAGCATACACCGGGTGTATTCCGATAGGGGATCGAAAAATCCATTATTTTTGCGATATCTCTTACCGTTTTCGAGATAATTGACATTTTCCGATTTTAGTCTTTTTGGCACTCAAAATACACAAAATTTTTTAAGATTTTTTTTTTTTTCAATTTAGGACATTCAGCACTTGTTTTTTATATTTGGAAGCATAGATTTACCGGGTGTATTCCGATAGGGGATCGAAAAATCCATTATTTTTGCGATATCTCTTACCGTTTTCGAGATAATCGACATTTTCCGATTTTAGTCTTTTTGGCACTCAAAATACACAAAATTTTTTAAGATTTTTTTTTTTTTCAATTTAGGACATTCAGCACTTGTTTTTTATATTTGGAAGCATAGATTTACCGGGTGTATTCCGATAGGGGATCGAAAAATCCATTATTTTTGCGATATCTCTTACCGTTTTCGAGATAATCGACATTTTCCGATTTTAGTCTTTTTGGCACTCAAAATACACAAAATTTTTTAAGATTTTTTTTTTTTTCAATTTAGGACATTCAGCACTTGTTTTTTATATTTGGAAGCATAGATTTACCGGATGTATTCCGATAGGGGATCGAAAAATCCATTATTTTTGCGATATCTCTTACCGTTTTCGAGATAATCGACATTTTCCGATTTTAGTCTTTTTGGCACTCAAAATACACAAAATTTTTTAAGATTTTTTTTTTTTTCAATTTAGGACATTCAGCACTTGTTTTTTATATTTGGAAGCATAGATTTACCGGGTGTATTCCGATAGGGGATCGAAAAATCCATTATTTTTGCGATATCTCTTACCGTTTTCGAGATAATCGACATTTTCCGATTTTAGTCTTTTTGGCACCAAAATACACAAAATTTGCATAGATTTACCGGGTGTATTCCGATAGGGGATAGAAAAATCCATTATTTTTGCGATATCTCTTACCGTTTTCGAGATAATCGACATTTTCCGATTTTAGTCTTTTTGGCACTCAAAATACACAAAATTTTTTAAGATTTTTTTTTTTTCCAATTTAGGACATTCAGCACTTGTTTTTTATATTTGGAAGCATAGATTTACCGGGTGTATTCCGATAGGGGATCGAAAAATCCATTATTTTTGCGATATCTCTTACCGTTTTCGAGATAATCGACATTTTCCGATTTTAGTCTTTTTGGCACCAAAATACACAAAATTTGCATAGATTTACCGGGTGTATTCCGATAGGGGATCGAAAAATCCATTATTTTTGCGATATCTCTTACCGTTTTCGAGATAATCGACATTTTCCGATTTTAGTCTTTTTGGCACTCAAAATACACAAAATTTTTTAAGATTTTTTTTTTTTTCAATTTAGGACATTCAGCACTTGTTTTTTATATTTGGAAGCATAGATTTACCGGATGTATTCCGATAGGGGATCGAAAAATCCATTTTTTTGCGATATCTCTTACCGTTTTCGAGATAATCGACATTTTCCGATTTTAGTCTTTTTGGCACTCAAAATACACAAAATTTTTTAAGATTTTTTTTTTTTTCAATTTAGGACATTCAGCACTTGTTTTTTATATTTGGAAGCATAGATTTACCGGGTGTATTCCGATAGGGGATCGAAAAATCCATTATTTTTGCGATATCTCTTACCGTTTTCGAGATAATCGACATTTTCCGATTTTAGTCTTTTTGGCACTCAAAATACACAAAATTTTTTAAGATTTTTTTTTTTTTCAATTTAGGACATTCAGCACTTGTTTTTTATATTTGGAAGCATAGATTTACCGGGTGTATTCCGATAGGGGATCGAAAAATCCATTATTTTTGCGATATCTCGTACCGTTTTCGAGATAATCGACATTTTCCGATTTTAGTCTTTTTGGCACCAAAATACACAAAATTTGCATAGATTTACCGGGTGTATTCCGATAGGGGATCGAAAAATCCATTATTTTTGCGATATCTCTTACCGTTTTCGAGATAATCGACATTTTCCGATTTTAGTCTTTTTGGCACTCAAAATACACAAAATTTTTTAAGATTTTTTTTTTTTTCAATTTAGGACATTCAGCACTTGTTTTTTATATTTGGAAGCATAGATTTACCGCGTGTATTCCGATAGGGGATCGAAAAATCCATTATTTTTGCGATATCTCTTACCGTTTTCGAGATAATCGACATTTTCCGATTTTAGTCTTTTTGGCACCAAAATACACAAAATTTGCATAGATTTACCGGGTGTATTCCGATAGGGGATCGAAAAATCCATTATTTTTGCGATATCTCTTACCGTTTTCGAGATAATCGACACTTTCCGATTTTAGTCTTTTTGGCACTCAAAATACACAAAATTTTTTAAGATTTTTTTTTTTTTCAATTTAGGACATTCAGCACTTGTTTTTGATATTTGGAAGCATAGATTTACCGGGTGTATTCCGATAGGGGATCGAAAAATCCATTATTTTTGCGATATCTCTTACCGTTTTCGAGATAATCGACATTTTCCGATTTTAGTCTTTTTGGCACCAAAATACACAAAATTTGCATAGATTTACCGGGTGTATTCCGATAGGGGATCGAAAAATCCATTATTTTTGCGATATCTCTTACCGTTTTCGAGATAATCGACATTTTCCGATTTTAGTCTTTTTGGCACTCAAAATACACAAAATTTTTTAAGATTTTTTTTTTTTTCAATTTAGGACATTCAGCACTTGTTTTTTATATTTGGAAGCATAGATTTACCGGGTGTATTCCGATAGGGGATCGAAAAATCCATTATTTTTGCGATATCTCTTACCGTTTTCGAGATAATCGACATTTTCCGATTTTAGTCTTTTTGGCACCAAAATACACAAAATTTGCATAGATTTACCGGGTGTATTCCGATAGGGGATCGAAAAATCCATTATTTTTGCGATATCTCTTACCGTTTTCGAGATAATCGACATTTTCCGATTTTAGTCTTTTTGGCACTCAAAATACACAAAATTTTTTAAGATTTTTTTTTTTTTCAATTTAGGACATTCAGCACTTGTTTTTTATATTTGGAAGCATAGATTTACCGGGTGTATTCCGATAGGGGATCGAAAAATCCATTATTTTTGCAATATCTCTTACCGTTTTCGAGATAATCGACATTTTCCGATTTTAGTCTTTTTGGCACCAAAATACACAAAATTTGCATAGATTTACCGGGTGTATTCCGATAGGGGATCGAAAAATCCATTATTTTTGCGATATCTCTTACCGTTTTCGAGATAATCGACATTTTCCGATTTTAGTCTTTTTGGCACTCAAAATACACAAAATTTTTTAAGATTTTTTTTTTTTTCAATTTAGGACATTCAGCACTTGTTTTTTATATTTGGAAGCATAGATTTACCGGGTGTATTCCGATAGGGGATCGAAAAATCCATTATTTTTGCGATATCTCTTACCGTTTTCGAGATAATCGACATTTTCCGATTTTAGTCTTTTTGGCACTCAAAATACACAAAATTTTTTAAGATTTTTTTTTTTTTCAATTTAGGACATTCAGCACTTGTTTTTTATATTTGGAAGCATAGATTTACCGGGTGTATTCCGATAGGGGATCGAAAAATCCATTATTTTTGCGATATCTCTTACCGTTTTCGAGATAATCGACATTTTCCGATTTTAGTCTTTTTGGCACCAAAATACACAAAATTTGCATAGATTTACCGGGTGTATTCCGATAGGGGATCGAAAAATCCATTATTTTTGCGATATCTCTTACCGTTTTCGAGATAATCGACATTTTCCGATTTTAGTCTTTTTGGCACTCAAAATACACAAAATTTTTTAAGATTTTTTTTTTTTTCAATTTAGGACATTCAGCACTTGTTTTTTATATTTGGAAGCATAGATTTACCGGGTGTATTCCGATAGGGGATCGAAAAATCCATTATTTTTGCGATATCTCTTACCGTTTTCGAGATAATCGACATTTTCCGATTTTAGTCTTTTTGGCACCAAAATACACAAAATTTGCATAGATTTACCGGGTGTATTCCGATAGGGGATCGAAAAATCCATTATTTTTGCGATATCTCTTACCGTTTTCGAGATAATCGACATTTTCCGATTTTAGTCTTTTTGGCACTCAAAATACACAAAATTTTTTAAGATTTTTTTTTTTTTCAATTTAGGACATTCAGCACTTGTTTTTTATATTTGGAAGCATAGATTTACCGGGTGTATTCCGATAGGGGATCGAAAAATCCATTATTTTTGCGATATCTCTTACCGTTTTCGAGATAATCGACATTTTCCGATTTTAGTCTTTTTGGCACTCAAAATACACAAAAATTTTTAAGATTTTTTTTTTTTCAATTTAGGACATTCAGCACTTGTTTTTTATATTTGGAAGCATAGATTTACCGGGTGTATTCCGATAGGGGATCGAAAAATCCATTATTTTTGCGATATCTCTTACCGTTTTCGAGATAATCGACATTTTCCGATTTTAGTCTTTTTGGCACCAAAATACACAAAATTTACATAGATTTACCGGGTGTATTCCGATAGGGGATCGAAAAATCCATTATTTTTGCGATATCTCTTACCGTTTTCGAGATAATCGACATTTTCCGATTTTAGTCTTTTTGGCACTCAAAATACACAAAATTTTTTAAGATTTTTTTTTTTTTCAATTTAGGACATTCAGCACTTGTTTTTTATATTTGGAAGCATAGATTTACCGGGTGTATTCCGATAGGGGATCGAAAAATCCATTATTTTTGCGATATCTCTTACCGTTTTCGAGATAATCGACATTTTCCGATTTTAGTCTTTTTGGCACCAAAATACACAAAATTTGCATAGATTTACCGGGTGTATTCCGATAGGGGATCGAAAAATCCATTATTTTTGCGATATCTCTTACCGTTTTCGAGATAATCGACATTTTCCGATTTTAGTCTTTTTGGCACTCAAAATACACAAAATTTTTTAAGATTTTTTTTTTTTTCAATTTAGGACATTCAGCACTTGTTTTTTATATTTGGAAGCATAGATTTACCGGGTGTATTCCGATAGGGGATCGAAAAATCCATTATTTTTGCGATATCTCTTACCGTTTTCGAGATAATCGACATTTTCCGATTTTAGTCTTTTTGGCACTCAAAATACACAAAATTTTTTAAGATTTTTTTTTTTTCCAATTTAGGACATTCAGCACTTGTTTTTTATATTTGGAAGCATAGATTTACCGGGTGTATTCCGATAGGGGATCGAAAAATCCATTATTTTTGCGATATCTCTTACCGTTTTCGAGATAATCGACATTTTCCGATTTTAGTCTTTTTGGCACCAAAATACACAAAATTTGCATAGATTTACCGGGTGTATTCCGATAGGGGATCGAAAAATCCATTATTTTTGCGATATCTCTTACCGTTTTCGAGATAATCGACATTTTCCGATTTTAGTCTTTTTGGCACTCAAAATACACAAAATTTTTTAAGATTTTTTTTTTTTTCAATTTAGGACATTCAGCACTTGTTTTTTATATTTGGAAGCATAGATTTACCGGATGTATTCCGATAGGGGATCGAAAAATCCATTTTTTTGCGATATCTCTTACCGTTTTCGAGATAATCGACATTTTCCGATTTTAGTCTTTTTGGCACTCAAAATACACAAAATTTTTTAAGATTTTTTTTTTTTTCAATTTAGGACATTCAGCACTTGTTTTTTATATTTGGAAGCATAGATTTACCGGGTGTATTCCGATAGGGGATCGAAAAATCCATTATTTTTGCGATATCTCTTACCGTTTTCGAGATAATCGACATTTTCCGATTTTAGTCTTTTTGGCACCAAAATACACAAAATTTGCATAGATTTACCGGGTGTATTCCGATAGGGGATCGAAAAATCCATTATTTTTGCGATATCTCTTACCGTTTTCGAGATAATCGACATTTTCCGATTTTAGTCTTTTTGGCACTCAAAATACACAAAATTTTTTAAGATTTTTTTTTTTTCTATTTAGGACATTCAGCACTTGTTTTTTATATTTGGAAGCATAGATTTACCGGGTGTATTCCGATAGGGGATCGAAAAATCCATTATTTTTGCGATATCTCTTACCGTTTTCGAGATAATCGACATTTTCCGATTTTAGTCTTTTTGGCACTCAAAATACACAAAATTTTTTAAGATTTTTTTTTTTTTCAATTTAGGACATTCAGCACTTGTTTTTTATATTTGGAAGCATAGATTTACCGGGTGTATTCCGATAGGGGATCGAAAAATCCATTATTTTTGCGATATCTCTTACCGTTTTCGAGATAATCGACATTTTCCGATTTTAGTCTTTTTGGCACTCAAAATACACAAAATTTTTTAAGATTTTTTTTTTTTTCAATTTAGGACATTCAGCACTTGTTTTTTATATTTGGAAGCATAGATTTACCGGGTGTATTCCGATAGGGGATCGAAAAATCCATTATTTTTGCGATATCTCTTACCGTTTTCGAGATAATCGACATTTTCCGATTTTAGTCTTTTTGGCACTCAAAATACACAAAATTTTTTAAGATTTTTTTTTTTTTCAATTTAGGACATTCAGCACTTGTTTTTTATATTTGGAAGCATAGATTTACCGGGTGTATTCCGATAGGGGATCGAAAAATCCATTATTTTTGCGATATCTCTTACCGTTTTCGAGATAATCGACATTTTCCGATTTTAGTCTTTTTGGCACCAAAATACACAAAATTTGCATAGATTTACCGGGTGTATTCCGATAGGGGATCGAAAAATCCATTATTTTTGCGATATCTCTTACCGTTTTCGAGATAATCGACATTTTCCGATTTTAGTCTTTTTGGCACTCAAAATACACAAAATTTTTTAAGATTTTTTTTTTTTTCAATTTAGGACATTCAGCACTTGTTTTTTATATTTGGAAGCATAGATTTACCGGGTGTATTCCGATAGGGGATCGAAAAATCCATTATTTTTGCGATATCTCTTACCGTTTTCGAGATAATCGACATTTTCCGATTTTAGTCTTTTTGGCACCAAAATACACAAAATTTGCATAGATTTACCGGGTGTATTCCGATAGGGGATCGAAAAATCCATTATTTTTGCGATATCTCTTACCGTTTTCGAGATAATCGACATTTTCCGATTTTAGTCTTTTTGGCACTCAAAATACACAAAATTTTTTAAGATTTTTTTTTTTTCAATTTAGGACATTCAGCACTTGTTTTTAATATTTGGAAGCATAGATTTACCGGGTGTATTCCGATAGGGGATCGAAAAATCCATTATTTTTGCGATATCTCTTACCGTTTTCGAGATAATCGACATTTTCCGATTTTAGTCTTTTTGGCACCAAAATACACAAAATTTGCATAGATTTACCGGGTGTATTCCGATAGGGGATCGAAAAATCCATTATTTTTGCGATATCTCTTACCGTTTTCGAGATAATCGACATTTTCCGATTTTAGTCTTTTTGGCACTCAAAATACACAAAATTTTTTAAGATTTTTTTTCAATTTAGGACATTCAGCACTTGTTTTTTATATTTGGAAGCATAGATTTACCGGGTGTATTCCGATAGGGGATCGAAAAATCCATTATTTTTGCGATATCTCTTACCGTTTTCGAGATAATCGACATTTTCCGATTTTAGTCTTTTTGGCACCAAAATACACAAAATTTGCATAGATTTACCGGGTGTATTCCGATAGGGGATCGAAAAATCCATTATTTTTGCGATATCTCTTACCGTTTTCGAGATAATCGACATTTTCCGATTTTAGTCTTTTTGGCACTCAAAATACACAAAATTTTTTAAGATTTTTTTTCAATTTAGGACATTCAGCACTTGTTTTTTATATTTGGAAGCATAGATTTACCGGGTGTATTCCGATAGGGGATCGAAAAATCCATTATTTTTGCGATATCTCTTACCGTTTTCGAGATAATCGACATTTTCCGATTTTAGTCTTTTTGGCACCAAAATACACAAAATTTGCATAGATTTACCGGGTGTATTCCGATAGGGGATCGAAAAATCCATTATTTTTGCGATATCTCTTACCGTTTTCGAGATAATCGACATTTTCCGATTTTAGTCTTTTTGGCACTCAAAATACACAAAATTTTTTAAGATTTTTTTTTTTTTCAATTTAGGACATTCAGCACTTGTTTTTTATATTTGGAAGCATAGATTTACCGGGTGTATTCCGATAGGGGATCGAAAAATCCATTATTTTTGCGATATCTCTTACCGTTTTCGAGATAATCGACATTTTCCGATTTTAGTCTTTTTGGCACCAAAATACACAAAATTTGCATAGATTTACCGGGTGTATTCCGATAGGGGATCGAAAAATCCATTATTTTTGCGATATCTCTTACCGTTTTCGAGATAATCGACATTTTCCGATTTTAGTCTTTTTGGCACTCAAAATACACAAAATTTTTTAAGATTTTTTTTTTTTTCAATTTAGGACATTCAGCACTTGTTTTTTATATTTGGAAGCATAGATTTACCGGGTATATTCCGATAGGGGATCGAAAAATCCATTATTTTTGCGATATCTCTTACCGTTTTCGAGATAATCGACATTTTCCGAAATTAGTCTTTTTGGCACCAAAATACACAAAATTTGCATAGATTTACCGGGTGTATTCCGATAGGGGATCGAAAAATCCATTATTTTTGCGATATCTCTTACCGTTTTCGAGATAATCGACATTTTCCGATTTTAGTCTTTTTGGCACCAAAATACACAAAATTTGCATAGATTTACCGGGTGTATTCCGATAGGGGATCGAAAAATCCATTATTTTTGCGATATCTCTTACCGTTTTCGAGATAATCGACATTTTCCGATTTTAGTCTTTTTGGCACTCAAAATACACAAAATTTTTTAAGATTTTTTTTTTTTTCAATTTAGGACATTCAGCACTTGTTTTTTATATTTGGAAGCATAGATTTACCGGGTATATTCCGATAGGGGATCGAAAAATCCATTATTTTTGCGATATCTCTTACCGTTTTCGAGATAATCGACATTTTCCGATTTTAGTCTTTTTGGCACCAAAATACACAAAATTTGCATAGATTTACCGGGTGTATTCCGATAGGGGATCGAAAAATCCATTATTTTTGCGATATCTCTTACCGTTTTCGAGATAATCGACATTTTCCGATTTTAGTCTTTTTGGCACTCAAAATACACAAAATTTTTTAAGATTTTTTTTTTTTTCAATTTAGGACATTCAGCACTTGTTTTTTATATTTGGAAGCATAGATTTACCGGGTGTATTCCGATAGGGGATCGAAAAATCCATTATTTTTGCGATATCTCTTACCGTTTTCGAGATAATCGACATTTTCCGATTTTAGTCTTTTTGGCACTCAAAATACACAAAATTTTTTAAGATTTTTTTTTTTTCCAATTTAGGACATTCAGCACTTGTTTTTTATATTTGGAAGCATAGATTTACCGGGTGTATTCCGATAGGGGATCGAAAAATCCATTATTTTTGCGATATCTCTTACCGTTTTCGAGATAATCGACATTTTCCGATTTTAGTCTTTTTGGCACCAAAATACACAAAATTTGCATAGATTTACCGGGTGTATTCCGATAGGGGATCGAAAAATCCATTATTTTTGCGATATCTCTTACCGTTTTCGAGATAATCGACATTTTCCGATTTTAGTCTTTTTGGCACTCAAAATACACAAAATTTTTTAAGATTTTTTTTTTTTTCAATTTAGGACATTCAGCACTTGTTTTTTATATTTGGAAGCATAGATTTACCGGATGTATTCCGATAGGGGATCGAAAAATCCATTTTTTTGCGATATCTCTTACCGTTTTCGAGATAATCGACATTTTCCGATTTTAGTCTTTTTGGCACTCAAAATACACAAAATTTTTTAAGATTTTTTTTTTTTTCAATTTAGGACATTCAGCACTTGTTTTTTATATTTGGAAGCATAGATTTACCGGGTGTATTCCGATAGGGGATCGAAAAATCCATTATTTTTGCGATATCTCTTACCGTTTTCGAGATAATCGACATTTTCCGATTTTAGTCTTTTTGGCACCAAAATACACAAAATTTGCATAGATTTACCGGGTGTATTCCGATAGGGGATCGAAAAATCCATTATTTTTGCGATATCTCTTACCGTTTTCGAGATAATCGACATTTTCCGATTTTAGTCTTTTTGGCACTCAAAATACACAAAATTTTTTAAGATTTTTTTTTTTTCTATTTAGGACATTCAGCACTTGTTTTTTATATTTGGAAGCATAGATTTACCGGGTGTATTCCGATAGGGGATCGAAAAATCCATTATTTTTGCGATATCTCTTACCGTTTTCGAGATAATCGACATTTTCCGATTTTAGTCTTTTTGGCACTCAAAATACACAAAATTTTTTAAGATTTTTTTTTTTTTCAATTTAGGACATTCAGCACTTGTTTTTTATATTTGGAAGCATAGATTTACCGGGTGTATTCCGATAGGGGATCGAAAAATCCATTATTTTTGCGATATCTCTTACCGTTTTCGAGATAATCGACATTTTCCGATTTTAGTCTTTTTGGCACTCAAAATACACAAAATTTTTTAAGATTTTTTTTTTTTTCAATTTAGGACATTCAGCACTTGTTTTTTATATTTGGAAGCATAGATTTACCGGGTGTATTCCGATAGGGGATCGAAAAATCCATTATTTTTGCGATATCTTTTACCGTTTTCGAGATAATCGACATTTTCCGATTTTAGTCTTTTTGGCACCAAAATACACAAAATTTGCATAGATTTACCGGGTGTATTCCGATAGGGGATCGAAAAATCCATTATTTTTGCGATATCTCTTACCGTTTTCGAGATAATCGACATTTTCCGATTTTAGTCTTTTTGGCACTCAAAATACACAAAATTTTTTAAGATTTTTTTTTTTTTCAATTTAGGACATTCAGCACTTGTTTTTTATATTTGGAAGCATAGATTTACCGGGTGTATTCCGATAGGGGATCGAAAAATCCATTATTTTTGCGATATCTCTTACCGTTAACGAGATAATCGACATTTTCCGATTTTAGTCTTTTTGGCACCAAAATACACAAAATTTGCATAGATTTACCGGGTGTATTCCGATAGGGGATCGAAAAATCCATTATTTTTGCGATATCTCTTACCGTTTTCGAGATAATCGACATTTTCCGATTTTAGTCTTTTTGGCACTCAAAATACACAAAATTTTTTAAGATTTTTTTTTTTTTCAATTTAGGACATTCAGCACTTGTTTTTTATATTTGGAAGCATAGATTTACCGGGTGTATTCCGATAGGGGATCGAAAAATCCATTATTTTTGCGATATCTCTTACCGTTTTCGAGATAATCGACATTTTCCGATTTTAGTCTTTTTGGCACCAAAATACACAAAATTTGCATAGATTTACCGGGTGTATTCCGATAGGGGATCGAAAAATCCATTATTTTTGCGATATCTCTTACCGTTTTCGAGATAATCGACATTTTCCGATTTTAGTCTTTTTGGCACTCAAAATACACAAAATTTTTTAAGATTTTTTTTTTTTTCAATTTAGGACATTCAGCACTTGTTTTTTATATTTGGAAGCATAGATTTACCGGGTGTATTCCGATAGGGGATCGAAAAATGCATTATTTTTGCGATATCTCTTACCGTTTTCGAGATAATCGACATTTTCCGATTTTAGTCTTTTTGGCACTCAAAATACACAAAAATTTTTAAGATTTTTTTTTTTTCAATTTAGGACATTCAGCACTTGTTTTTTATATTTGGAAGCATAGATTTACCGGGTGTATTCCGATAGGGGATCGAAAAATCCATTATTTTTGCGATATCTCTTACCGTTTTCGAGATAATCGACATTTTCCGATTTTAGTCTTTTTGGCACCAAAATACACAAAATTTGCATAGATTTACCGGGGGTATTCCGATAGGGGATCGAAAAATCCATTATTTTTGCGATATCTCTTACCGTTTTCGAGATAATCGACATTTTCCGATTTTAGTCTTTTTGGCACCAAAATACACAAAATTTGCATAGATTTACCGGGTGTATTCCGATAGGGGATCGAAAAATCCATTATTTTTGCGATATCTCTTACCGTTTTCGAGATAATCGACATTTTCCGATTTTAGTCTTTTTGGCACTCAAAATACACAAAATTTTTTAAGATTTTTTTTTTTTTCAATTTAGGACATTCAGCACTTGTTTTTTATATTTGGAAGCATAGATTTACCGGGTGTATTCCGATAGGGGATCGAAAAATCCATTATTTTTGGGATATCTCTTACCGTTTTCGAGATAATCGACATTTTCCGATTTTAGTCTTTTTGGCACCAAAATACACAAAATTTGCATAGATTTACCGGGTGTATTCCGATAGGGGATCGAAAAATCCATTATTTTTGCGATATCTCTTACCGTTTTCGAGATAATCGACATTTTCCGATTTTAGTCTTTTTGGCACTCAAAATACACAAAATTTTTTAAGATTTTTTTTTTTTTCAATTTAGGACATTCAGCACTTGTTTTTTATATTTGGAAGCATAGATTTACCGGGTGTATTCCGATAGGGGATCGAAAAATCCATTATTTTTGCGATATCTCTTACCGTTTTCGAGATAATCGACATTTTCCGATTTTAGTCTTTTTGGCACCAAAATACACAAAATTTGCATAGATTTACCGGGTGTATTCCGATAGGGGATCGAAAAATCCATTATTTTTGCGATATCTCTTACCGTTTTCGAGATAATCGACATTTTCCGATTTTAGTCTTTTTGGCACTCAAAATACACAAAATTTTTAAAAAATTTTTTTTTTTTCAATTTAGGACATTCAGCACTTGTTTTTTATATTTGGAAGCATAGATTTACCGGGTGTACTCCGATAGGGGATCGAAAAATCCATTATTTTTGCGATATCTCTTACCGTTTTCGAGATAATCGACATTTTCCGATTTTAGTCTTTTTGGCACTCAAAATACACAAAATTTTTTAAGATTTTTTTTTTTTCAATTTAGGACATTCAGCACTTGTTTTTTATATTTGGAAGCATACACCGGGTGTATTCCGATAGGGGATCGAAAAATCCATTATTTTTGCGATATCTCTTACCGTTTTCGAGATAATTGACATTTTCCGATTTTAGTCTTTTTGGCACTCAAAATACACAAAATTTTTTAAGATTTTTTTTTTTTTCAATTTAGGACATTCAGCACTTGTTTTTTATATTTGGAAGCATAGATTTACCGGGTGTATTCCGATAGGGGATCGAAAAATCCATTATTTTTGCGATATCTCTTACCGTTTTCGAGATAATCGACATTTTCCGATTTTAGTCTTTTTGGCACCAAAATACACAAAATTTGCATAGATTTACCGGGTGTATTGCGATAGGGGATCGAAAAATCCATTATTTTTGCGATATCTCTTACCGTTTTCGAGATAATCGACATTTTCCGATTTTAGTCTTTTTGGCACTCAAAATACACAAAATTTTTTAAGATTTTTTTTTTTTTCAATTTAGGACATTCAGCACTTGTTTTTTATATTTGGAAGCATAGATTTACCGGGTGTATTCCGATAGGGGATCGAAAAATCCATTATTTTTGCGATATCTCGTACCGTTTTCGAGATAATCGACATTTTCCGATTTTAGTCTTTTTGGCACCAAAATACACAAAATTTGCATAGATTTAGCGGGTGTATTCCGATAGGGGATCGAAAAATCCATTATTTTTGCGATATCTCTTACCGTTTTCGAGATAATCGACATTTTCCGATTTTAGTCTTTTTGGCACTCAAAATACACAAAATTTTTTAAGATTTTTTTTTTTTTCAATTTAGGACATTCAGCACTTGTTTTTTATATTTGGAAGCATAGATTTACCGCGTGTATTCCGATAGGGGATCGAAAAATCCATTATTTTTGCGATATCTCTTACCGTTTTCGAGATAATCGACATTTTCCGATTTTAGTCTTTTTGGCACCAAAATACACAAAATTTGCATAGATTTACCGGGTGTATTCCGATAGGGGATCGAAAAATCCATTATTTTTGCGATATCTCTTACCGTTTTCGAGATAATCGACACTTTCCGATTTTAGTCTTTTTGGCACTCAAAATACACAAAATTTTTTAAGATTTTTTTTTTTTTCAATTTAGGACATTCAGCACTTGTTTTTGATATTTGGAAGCATAGATTTACCGGGTGTATTCCGATAGGGGATCGAAAAATCCATTATTTTTGCGATATCTCTTACCGTTTTCGAGATAATCGACATTTTCCGATTTTAGTCTTTTTGGCACCAAAATACACAAAATTTGCATAGATTTACCGGGTGTATTCCGATAGGGGATCGAAAAATCCATTATTTTTGCGATATCTCTTACCGTTTTCGAGATAATCGACATTTTCCGATTTTAGTCTTTTTGGCACTCAAAATACACAAAATTTTTTAAGATTTTTTTTTTTTTCAATTTAGGACATTCAGCACTTGTTTTTTATATTTGGAAGCATAGATTTACCGGGTGTATTCCGATAGGGGATCGAAAAATCCATTATTTTTGCGATATCTCTTACCGTTTTCGAGATAATCGACATTTTCCGATTTTAGTCTTTTTGGCACCAAAATACACAAAATTTGCATAGATTTACCGGGTGTATTCCGATAGGGGATCGAAAAATCCATTATTTTTGCGATATCTCTTACCGTTTTCGAGATAATCGACATTTTCCGATTTTAGTCTTTTTGGCACTCAAAATACACAAAATTTTTTAAGATTTTTTTTTTTTTCAATTTAGGACATTCAGCACTTGTTTTTTATATTTGGAAGCATAGATTTACCGGGTGTACTCCGATAGGGGATCGAAAAATCCATTATTTTTGCGATATCTCTTACCGTTTTCGAGATAATCGACATTTTCCGATTTTAGTCTTTTTGGCACTCAAAATACACAAAATTTTTTAAGATTTTTTTTTTTTCAATTTAGGACATTCAGCACTTGTTTTTTATATTTGGAAGCATACACCGGGTGTATTCCGATAGGGGATCGAAAAATCCATTATTTTTGCGATATCTCTTACCGTTTTCGAGATAATTGACATTTTCCGATTTTAGTCTTTTTGGCACTCAAAATACACAAAATTTTTTAAGATTTTTTTTTTTTTCAATTTAGGACATTCAGCACTTGTTTTTTATATTTGGAAGCATAGATTTACCGGGTGTATTCCTATAGGGGATCGAAAAATCCATTATTTTTGCGATATCTCTTACCGTTTTCGAGATAATCGACATTTTCCGATTTTAGTCTTTTTGGCACTCAAAATACACAAAATTTTTTAAGATTTTTTTTTTTTTCAATTTAGGACATTCAGCACTTGTTTTTTATATTTGGAAGCATAGATTTACCGGGTGTATTCCGATAGGGGATCGAAAAATCCATTATTTTTGCGATATCTCTTACCGTTTTCGAGATAATCGACATTTTCCGATTTTAGTCTTTTTGGCACCCAAAATACACAAAATTTTTTAAGATTTTTTTTTTTTCAATTTAGGACATTCAGCACTTGTTTTTTATATTTGGAAGCATAGATTTACCGGGTGTATTCCGATAGGGGATCGAAAAATCCATTATTTTTGCGATATCTCTTACCGTTTTCGAGATAATCGACATTTTCCGATTTTAGTCTTTTTGGCACTCAAAATACACAAAATTTTTTAAGATTTTTTTTTTTTCCAATTTAGGACATTCAGCACTTGTTTTTTATATTTGGAAGCATAGATTTACCGGGTGTATTCCGATAGGGGATCGAAAAATCCATTATTTTTGCGATATCTCTTACCGTTTTCGAGATAATCGACATTTTCCGATTTTAGTCTTTTTGGCACCAAAATACACAAAATTTGCATAGTTTTACCGGGTGTATTCCGATAGGGGATCGAAAAATCCATTATTTTTGCGATATCTCTTACCGTTTTCGAGATAATCGACATTTTCCGATTTTAGTCTTTTTGGCACTCAAAATACACAAAATTTTTTAAGATTTTTTTTTTTTTCAATTTAGGACATTCAGCACTTGTTTTTTATATTTGGAAGCATAGATTTACCGGGTGTATTCCGATAGGGGATCGAAAAATCCATTATTTTTGCGATATCTCTTACCGTTTTCGAGATAATCGACATTTTCCGATTTTAGTCTTTTTGGCACCAAAATACACAAAATTTGCATAGATTTACCGGGTGTATTCCGATAGGGGATCGAAAAATCCATTATTTTTGCGATATCTCTTACCGTTTTCGAGATAATCGACATTTTCCGATTTTAGTCTTTTTGGCACTCAAAATACACAAAATTTTTTAAGATTTTTTTTTTTTTCAATTTAGGACATTCAGCACTTGTTTTTTATATTTGGAAGCATAGATTTACCGGGTGTATTCCGATAGGGGATCGAAAAATCCATTATTTTTGCGATATCTCGTACCGTTTTCGAGATAATCGACATTTTCCGATTTTAGTCTTTTTGGCACCAAAATACACAAAATTTGCATAGATTTAGCGGGTGTATTCCGATAGGGGATCGAAAAATCCATTATTTTTGCGATATCTCTTACCGTTTTCGAGATAATCGACATTTTCCGATTTTAGTCTTTTTGGCACTCAAAATACACAAAATTTTTTAAGATTTTTTTTTTTTTCAATTTAGGACATTCAGCACTTGTTTTTTATATTTGGAAGCATAGATTTACCGCGTGTATTCCGATAGGGGATCGAAAAATCCATTATTTTTGCGATATCTCTTACCGTTTTCGAGATAATCGACATTTTCCGATTTTAGTCTTTTTGGCACTCAAAATACACAAAATTTTTTAAGATTTTTTTTTTTTTCAATTTAGGACATTCAGCACTTGTTTTTTATATTTGGAAGCATAGATTTACCGGGTGTATTCCGATAGGGGATCGAAAAATCCATTATTTTTGCGATATCTCTTACCGTTTTCGAGATAATCGACATTTTCCGATTTTAGTCTTTTTGGCACCAAAATACACAAAATTTGAATAGATTTACCGGGTGTATTCCGATAGGGGATCGAAAAATCCATTATTTTTGCGATATCTCTTACCGTTTTCGAGATAATCGACATTTTCCGATTTTAGTCTTTTTGGCACTCAAAATACACAAAATTTTTTAAGATTTTTTTTTTTTTCAATTTAGGACATTCAGCACTTGTTTTTGATATTTGGAAGCATAGATTTACCGGGTGTATTCCGATAGGGGATCGAAAAATCCATTATTTTTGCGATATCTCTTACCGTTTTCGAGATAATCGACATTTTCCGATTTTAGTCTTTTTGGCACCAAAATACACAAAATTTGCATAGATTTACCGGGTGTATTCCGATAGGGGATCGAAAAATCCATTATTTTTGCGATATCTCTTACCGTTTTCGAGATAATCGACATTTTCCGATTTTAGTCTTTTTGGCACCAAAATACACAAAATTTGCATAGATTTACCGGGTGTATTCCGATAGGGGATCGAAAAATCCATTATTTTTGCGATATCTCTTACCGTTTTCGAGATAATCGACATTTTCCGATTTTAGTCTTTTTGGCACTCAAAATACACAAAATTTTTTAAGATTTTTTTTTTTTTCAATTTAGGACATTCAGCACTTGTTTTTTATATTTGGAAGCATAGATTTACCAGGTGTATTCCGATAGGGGATCGAAAAATCCATTATTTTTGCGATATCTCTTACCGTTTTCGAGATAATCGACATTTTCCGATTTTAGTCTTATTGGCACCAAAATACACAAAATTTGCATAGATTTACCGGGTGTATTCCGATAGGGGATCGAAAAATCCATTATTTTTGCGATATCTCTTACCGTTTTCGAGATAATCGACATTTTCCGATTTTAGTCTTTTTGGCACTCAAAATACACAAAATTTTTTAAGATTTTTTTTTTTTTCAATTTAGGACATTCAGCACTTGTTTTTTATATTTGGAAGCATAGATTTACCGGGTGTATTCCGATAGGGGATCGAAAAATCCATTATTTTTGCGATATCTCTTACCGTTTTCGAGATAATCGACATTTTCCGATTTTAGTCTTTTTGGCACCAAAATACACAAAATTTGCATAGATTTACCGGGTGTATTCCGATAGGGGATCGAAAAATCCATTATTTTTGCGATATCTCTTACCGTTTTCGAGATAATCGACATTTTCCGATTTTAGTCTTTTTGGCACTCAAAATACACAAAATTTTTTAAGATTTTTTTTTTTTTCAATTTAGGACATTCAGCACTTGTTTTTTATATTTGGAAGCATAGATTTACCGGGTGTATTCCGATAGGGGATCGAAAAATCCATTATTTTTGCGATATCTCTTACCGTTTTCGAGATAATCGACATTTTCCGATTTTAGTCTTTTTGGCACCAAAATACACAAAATTTGCATAGATTTACCGGGTGTATTCCGATAGGGGATCGAAAAATCCATTATTTTTGCGATATCTCTTACCGTTTTCGAGATAATCGACATTTTCCGATTTTAGTCTTTTTGGCACTCAAAATACACAAAATTTTTTAAAAATTTTTTTTTTTTCAATTTAGGACATTCAGCACTTGTTTTTTATATTTGGAAGAATAGATTTACCGGGTGTATTCCGATAGGGGATCGAAAAATCCATTATTTTTGCGATATCTCTTACCGTTTTCGAGATAATCGACATTTTCCGATTTTAGTCTTTTTGGCACCAAAATACACAAAATTTGCATAGATTTACCGGGTGTATTCCGATAGGGGATCGAAAAATCCATTATTTTTGCGATATCTCTTACCGTTTTCGAGATAATCGACATTTTCCGATTTTAGTCTTTTTGGCACTCAAAATACACAAAATTTTTTAAGATTTTTTTTTTTTTCAATTTAGGACATTCAGCACTTGTTTTTTATATTTGGAAGCATAGATTTACCGGGTGTATTCCGATAGGGGATCGAAAAATCCATTATTTTTGCGATATCTCTTACCGTTTTCGAGATAATCGACATTTTCCGATTTTAGTCTTTTTGGCACCAAAATACACAAAATTTGCATAGATTTACCGGGTGTATTCCGATAGGGGATCGCAAAATCCATTATTTTTGCGATATCTCTTACCGTTTTCGAGATAATCGACATTTTCCGATTTTAGTCTTTTTGGCACTCAAAATACACAAAATTTTTTAAGATTTTTTTTTTTTTTCAATTTAGGACATTCAGCACTTGTTTTTTATATTTGGAAGCATAGATTTACCGGGTGTATTCCGATAGGGGATCGAAAAATCCATTATTTTTGCGATATCTCTTACCGTTTTCGAGATAATCGACATTTTCCGATTTTAGTCTTTTTGGCACTCAAAATACACAAAATTTTTTAAGATTTTTTTTTTTTTCAATTTAGGACATTCAGCACTTGTTTTTTATATTTGGAAGCATAAATTTACCGGGTGTATTCCGATAGGGGATCGAAAAATCCATTATTTTTGCGATATCTCTTACCGTTTTCGAGATAATCGACATTTTCCGATTTTAGTCTTTTTGGCACCAAAATACACAAAATTTGCATAGATTTACCGGGTGTATTCCGATAGGGGATCGAAAAATCCATTATTTTTGCGATATCTCTTACCGTTTTCGAGATAATCGACATTTTCCGATTTTAGTCTTTTTGGCACTCAAAATACACAAAATTTTTTAAGATTTTTTTTTTTTTCAATTTAGGACATTCAGCACTTGTTTTTTATATTTGGAAGCATAGATTTACCGCGTGTATTCCGATAGGGGATCGAAAAATCCATTATTTTTGCGATATCTCTTACCGTTTTCGAGATAATCGACATTTTCCGATTTTAGTCTTTTTGGCACTCAAAATACACAAAATTTTTTAAGATTTTTTTTTTTTTCAATTTAGGACATTCAGCACTTGTTTTTTATATTTGGAAGCATAGATTTACCGGGTGTATTCCGATAGGGGATCGAAAAATCCATTATTTTTGCGATATCTCTTACCGTTTTCGAGATAATCGACATTTTCCGATTTTAGTCTTTTTGGCACTCAAAATACACAAAATTTTTTAAGATTTTTTTTTTTTTCAATTTAGGACATTCAGCACTTGTTTTTTATATTTGGAAGCATAAATTTACCGGGTGTATTCCGATAGGGGATCGAAAAATCCATTATTTTTGCGATATCTCTTACCGTTTTCGAGATAATCGACATTTTCCGATTTTAGTCTTTTTGGCACCAAAATACACAAAATTTGCATAGATTTACCGGGTGTATTCCGATAGGGGATCGAAAAATCCATTATTTTTGCGATATCTCTTACCGTTTTCGAGATAATCGACATTTTCCGATTTTAGTCTTTTTGGCACTCAAAATACAAAAATTTTTTAAGATTTTTTTTTTTTTCAATTTAGGACATTCAGCACTTGTTTTTTATATTTGGAAGCATAGATTTACCGCGTGTATTCCGATAGGGGATCGAAAAATCCATTATTTTTGCGATATCTCTTACCGTTTTCGAGATAATCGACATTTTCCGATTTTAGTCTTTTTGGCACTCAAAATACACAAAATTTTTTAAGATTTTTTTTTTTTTCAATTTAGGACATTCAGCACTTGTTTTTTATATTTGGAAGCATAGATTTACCGGGTGTATTCCGATAGGGGATCGAAAAATCCATTATTTTTGCGATATCTCTTACCGTTTTCGAGATAATCGACATTTTCCGATTTTAGTCTTTTTGGCACTCAAAATACACAAAATTTTTTAAGATTTTTTTTTTTTTCAATTTAGGACATTCAGCACTTGTTTTTTATATTTGGAAGCATAGATTTACCGGGTGTATTCCGATAGGGGATCGAAAAATCCATTATTTTTGCGATATCTCTTACCGTTTTCGAGATAATCGACATTTTCCGATTTTAGTCTTTTTGGCACCAAAATACACAAAATTTGCATAGATTTACCGGGTGTATTCCGATAGGGGATCGAAAAATCCATTATTTTTGCGATATCTCTTACCGTTTTCGAGATAATCGACATTTTCCGATTTTAGTCTTTTTGGCACTCAAAATACACAAAATTTTTTAAGATTTTTTTTTTTTTCAATTTAGGACATTCAGCACTTGTTTTTTATATTTGGAAGCATAGATTTACCGGGTGTATTCCGATAGGGGATCGAAAAATCCATTATTTTTGCGATATCTCTTACCGTTTTCGAGATAATCGACATTTTCCGATTTTAGTCTTTTTGGCACCAAAATACACAAAATTTGCATAGATTTACCGGGTGTATTCCGATAGGGGATCGAAAAATCCATTATTTTTGCGATATCTCTTACCGTTTTCGAGATAATCGACATTTTCCGATTTTAGTCTTTTTGGCACTCAAAATACACAAAATTTTTTAAGATTTTTTTTTTTTTCAATTTAGGACATTCAGCACTTGTTTTTTATATTTGGAAGCATAGATTTACCGGGTGTATTCCGATAGGGGATCGAAAAATCCATTATTTTTGCGATATCTCTTACCGTTTTCGAGATAATCGACATTTTCCGATTTTAGTCTTTTTGGCACCAAAATACACAAAATTTGCATAGATTTACCGGGTGTATTCCGATAGGGGATCGAAAAATCCATTATTTTTGCGATATCTCTTACCGTTTTCGAGATAATCGACATTTTCCGATTTTAGTCTTTTTGGCACTCAAAATACACAAAATTTTTTAAGATTTTTTTTTTTTTCAATTTAGGACATTCAGCACTTGTTTTTTATATTTGGAAGCATAGATTTACCGGGTGTATTCCGATAGGGGATCGAAAAATCCATTATTTTTGCGATATCTCTTACCGTTTTCGAGATAATCGACATTTTCCGATTTTAGTCTTTTTGGCACCAAAATACACAAAATTTGCATAGATTTACCGGGTGTATTCCGATAGGGGATCGAAAAATCCATTATTTTTGCGATATCTCTTACCGTTTTCGAGATAATCGACATTTTCCGATTTTAGTCTTTTTGGCACTCAAAATACACAAAATTTTTTAAAAATTTTTTTTTTTTCAATTTAGGACATTCAGCACTTGTTTTTTATATTTGGAAGCATAGATTTACCGGGTGTATTCCGATAGGGGATCGAAAAATCCATTATTTTTGCGATATCTCTTACCGTTTTCGAGATAATCGACATTTTCCGATTTTAGTCTTTTTGGCACTCAAAATACACAAAATTTTTTAAGATTTTTTTTTTTTTCAATTTAGGACATTCAGCACTTGTTTTTTATATTTGGAAGCATAGATTTACCGGGTGTATTCCGATAGGGGATCGAAAAATCCATTATTTTTGCGATATCTCTTACCGTTTTCGAGATAATCGACATTTTCCGATTTTAGTCTTTTTGGCACCAAAATACACAAAATTTGCATAGATTTACCGGGTGTATTCCGATAGGGGATCGAAAAATCCATTATTTTTGCGATATCTCTTACCGTTTTCGAGATAATCGACATTTTCCGATTTTAGTCTTTTTGGCACTCAAAATACACAAAATTTTTTAAGATTTTTTTTTTTTTCAATTTAGGACATTCAGCACTTGTTTTTTATATTTGGAAGCATAAATTTACCGGGTGTATTCCGATAGGGGATCGAAAAATCCATTATTTTTGCGATATCTCTTACCGTTTTCGAGATAATCGACATTTTCCGATTTTAGTCTTTTTGGCACCAAAATACACAAAATTTGCATAGATTTACCGGGTGTATTCCGATAGGGGATCGAAAAATTAATTATTTTTGCGATATCTCTTACCGTTTTCGAGATAATCGACATTTTCCGATTTTAGTCTTTTTGGCACTCAAAATACACAAAATTTTTTAAGATTTTTTTTTTTTTCAATTTAGGACATTCAGCACTTGTTTTTTATATTTGGAAGCATAGATTTACCGCGTGTATTCCGATAGGGGATCGAAAAATCCATTATTTTTGCGATATCTCTTACCGTTTTCGAGATAATCGACATTTTCCGATTTTAGTCTTTTTGGCACTCAAAATACACAAAATTTTTTAAGATTTTTTTTTTTTTCAATTTAGGACATTCAGCACTTGTTTTTTATATTTGGAAGCATAGATTTACCGGGTGTATTCCGATAGGGGATCGAAAAATCCATTATTTTTGCGATATCTCTTACCGTTTTCGAGATAATCGACATTTTCCGATTTTAGTCTTTTTGGCACTCAAAATACACAAAATTTTTTAAGATTTTTTTTTTTTTCAATTTAGGACATTCAGCACTTGTTTTTTATATTTGGAAGCATAAATTTACCGGGTGTATTCCGATAGGGGATCGAAAAATCCATTATTTTTGCGATATCTCTTACCGTTTTCGAGATAATCGACATTTTCCGATTTTAGTCTTTTTGGCACCAAAATACACAAAATTTGCATAGATTTACCGGGTGTATTCCGATAGGGGATCGAAAAATCCATTATTTTTGGGATATCTCTTACCGTTTTCGAGATAATCGACATTTTCCGATTTTAGTCTTTTTGGCACCAAAATACACAAAATTTGCATAGATTTACCGGGTGTATTCCGATAGGGGATCGAAAAATCCATTATTTTTGCGATATCTCTTACCGTTTTCGAGATAATCGACATTTTCCGATTTTAGTCTTTTTGGCACTCAAAATACACAAAATTTTTTAAGATTTTTTTTTTTTTCAATTTAGGACATTCAGCACTTGTTTTTTATATTTGGAAGCATAGATTTACCGGGTGTATTCCGATAGGGGATCGAAAAATCCATTATTTTTGCGATATCTCTTACCGTTTTCGAGATAATCGACATTTTCCGATTTTAGTCTTTTTGGCACCAAAATACACAAAATTTGCATAGATTTACCGGGTGTATTCCGATAGGGGATCGAAAAATCCATTATTTTTGCAATATCTCTTACCGTTTTCGAGACAATCGACATTTTCCGATTTTAGTCTTTTTGGCACTCAAAATACACAAAATTTTTTAAGATTTTTTTTTTTTTCAATTTAGGACATTCAGCACTTGTTTTTTATATTTGGAAGCATAGATTTACCGGGTGTATTCCGATAGGGGATCGAAAAATCCATTATTTTTGCGATATCTCTTACCGTTTTCGAGATAATCGACATTTTCCGATTTTAGTCTTTTTGGCACCAAAATACACAAAATTTGCATAGATTTACCGGGTGTATTCCGATAGGGGATCGAAAAATCCATTATTTTTGCGATATCTCTTACCGTTTTCGAGATAATCGACATTTTCCGATTTTAGTCTTTTTGGCACTCAAAATACACAAAATTTTTTAAGATTTTTTTTTTTTTCAATTTAGGACATTCAGCACTTGTTTTTTATATTTGGAAGCATAGATTTACCGGGTGTATTCCGATAGGGGATCGAAAAATCCATTATTTTTGCGATATCTCTTACCGTTTTCGAGATAATCGACATTTTCCGATTTTAGTCTTTTTGGCACCAAAATACACAAAATTTGCATAGATTTACCGGGTGTATTCCGATAGGGGATCGAAAAATCCATTATTTTTGCGATATCTCTTACCGTTTTCGAGATAATCGACATTTTCCGATTTTAGTCTTTTTGGCACTCAAAATACACAAAATTTTTTAAGATTTTTTTTTTTTTCAATTTAGGACATTCAGCACTTGTTTTTTATATTTGGAAGCATAGATTTACCGGGTGTATTCCGATAGGGGATCGAAAAATCCATTATTTTTGCAATATCTCTTACCGTTTTCGAGATAATCGACATTTTCCGATTTTAGTCTTTTTGGCACCAAAATACACAAAATTTGCATAGATTTACCGGGTGTATTCCGATAGGGGATCGAAAAATCCATTATTTTTGCGATATCTCTTACCGTTTTCGAGATAATCGACATTTTCCGATTTTAGTCTTTTTGGCACTCAAAATACACAAAATTTTTTAAGATTTTTTTTTTTTTCAATTTAGGACATTCAGCACTTGTTTTTTATATTTGGAAGCATAGATTTACCGGGTGTATTCCGATAGGGGATCGAAAAATCCATTATTTTTGCGATATCTCTTACCGTTTTCGAGATAATCGACATTTTCCGATTTTAGTCTTTTTGGCACTCAAAATACACAAAATTTTTTAAGATTTTTTTTTTTTTCAATTTAGGACATTCAGCACTTGTTTTTTATATTTGGAAGCATAGATTTACCGGGTGTATTCCGATAGGGGATCGAAAAATCCATTATTTTTGCGATATCTCTTACCGTTTTCGAGATAATCGACATTTTCCGATTTTAGTCTTTTTGGCACCAAAATACACAAAATTTGCATAGATTTACCGGGTGTATTCCGATAGGGGATCGAAAAATCCATTATTTTTGCGATATCTCTTACCGTTTTCGAGATAATCGACATTTTCCGATTTTAGTCTTTTTGGCACTCAAAATACACAAAATTTTTTAAGATTTTTTTTTTTTTCAATTTAGGACATTCAGCACTTGTTTTTTATATTTGGAAGCATAGATTTACCGGGTGTATTCCGATAGGGGATCGAAAAATCCATTATTTTTGCGATATCTCTTACCGTTTTCGAGATAATCGACATTTTCCGATTTTAGTCTTTTTGGCACCAAAATACACAAAATTTGCATAGATTTACCGGGTGTATTCCGATAGGGGATCGAAAAATCCATTATTTTTGCGATATCTCTTACCGTTTTCGAGATAATCGACATTTTCCGATTTTAGTCTTTTTGGCACTCAAAATACAAAAATTTTTTAAGATTTTTTTTTTTTTCAATTTAGGACATTCAGCACTTGTTTTTTATATTTGGAAGCATAGATTTACCGCGTGTATTCCGATAGGGGATCGAAAAATCCATTATTTTTGCGATATCTCTTACCGTTTTCGAGATAATCGACATTTTCCGATTTTAGTCTTTTTGGCACTCAAAATACACAAAATTTTTTAAGATTTTTTTTTTTTTCAATTTAGGACATTCAGCACTTGTTTTTTATATTTGGAAGCATAGATTTACCGGGTGTATTCCGATAGGGGATCGAAAAATCCATTATTTTTGCGATATCTCTTACCGTTTTCGAGATAATCGACATTTTCCGATTTTAGTCTTTTTGGCACTCAAAATACACAAAATTTTTTAAGATTTTTTTTTTTTTCAATTTAGGACATTCAGCACTTGTTTTTTATATTTGGAAGCATAGATTTACCGGGTGTATTCCGATAGGGGATCGAAAAATCCATTATTTTTGCGATATCTCTTACCGTTTTCGAGATAATCGACATTTTCCGATTTTAGTCTTTTTGGCACCAAAATACACAAAATTTGCATAGATTTACCGGGTGTATTCCGATAGGGGATCGAAAAATCCATTATTTTTGCGATATCTCTTACCGTTTTCGAGATAATCGACATTTTCCGATTTTAGTCTTTTTGGCACTCAAAATACACAAAATTTTTTAAGATTTTTTTTTTTTTCAATTTAGGACATTCAGCACTTGTTTTTTATATTTGGAAGCATAGATTTACCGGGTGTATTCCGATAGGGGATCGAAAAATCCATTATTTTTGCGATATCTCTTACCGTTTTCGAGATAATCGACATTTTCCGATTTTAGTCTTTTTGGCACCAAAATACACAAAATTTGCATAGATTTACCGGGTGTATTCCGATAGGGGATCGAAAAATCCATTATTTTTGCGATATCTCTTACCGTTTTCGAGATAATCGACATTTTCCGATTTTAGTCTTTTTGGCACTCAAAATACACAAAATTTTTTAAGATTTTTTTTTTTTTCAATTTAGGACATTCAGCACTTGTTTTTTATATTTGGAAGCATAGATTTACCGGGTGTATTCCGATAGGGGATCGAAAAATCCATTATTTTTGCGATATCTCTTACCGTTTTCGAGATAATCGACATTTTCCGATTTTAGTCTTTTTGGCACCAAAATACACAAAATTTGCATAGATTTACCGGGTGTATTCCGATAGGGGATCGAAAAATCCATTATTTTTGCGATATCTCTTACCGTTTTCGAGATAATCGACATTTTCCGATTTTAGTCTTTTTGGCACTCAAAATACACAAAATTTTTTAAGATTTTTTTTTTTTTCAATTTAGGACATTCAGCACTTGTTTTTTATATTTGGAAGCATAGATTTACCGGGTGTATTCCGATAGGGGATCGAAAAATCCATTATTTTTGCGATATCTCTTACCGTTTTCGAGATAATCGACATTTTCCGATTTTAGTCTTTTTGGCACCAAAATACACAAAATTTGCATAGATTTACCGGGTGTATTCCGATAGGGGATCGAAAAATCCATTATTTTTGCGATATCTCTTACCGTTTTCGAGATAATCGACATTTTCCGATTTTAGTCTTTTTGGCACTCAAAATACACAAAATTTTTTAAAAATTTTTTTTTTTTCAATTTAGGACATTCAGCACTTGTTTTTTATATTTGGAAGCATAGATTTACCGGGTGTATTCCGATAGGGGATCGAAAAATCCATTATTTTTGCGATATCTCTTACCGTTTTCGAGATAATCGACATTTTCCGATTTTAGTCTTTTTGGCACTCAAAATACACAAAATTTTTTAAGATTTTTTTTTTTTTCAATTTAGGACATTCAGCACTTGTTTTTTATATTTGGAAGCATAGATTTACCGGGTGTATTCCGATAGGGGATCGAAAAATCCATTATTTTTGCGATATCTCTTACCGTTTTCGAGATAATCGACATTTTCCGATTTTAGTCTTTTTGGCACCAAAATACACAAAATTTGCATAGATTTACCGGGTGTATTCCGATAGGGGATCGAAAAATCCATTATTTTTGCGATATCTCTTACCGTTTTCGAGATAATCGACATTTTCCGATTTTAGTCTTTTTGGCACTCAAAATACACAAAATTTTTTAAGATTTTTTTTTTTTTCAATTTAGGACATTCAGCACTTGTTTTTTATATTTGGAAGCATAAATTTACCGGGTGTATTCCGATAGGGGATCGAAAAATCCATTATTTTTGCGATATCTCTTACCGTTTTCGAGATAATCGACATTTTCCGATTTTAGTCTTTTTGGCACCAAAATACACAAAATTTGCATAGATTTACCGGGTGTATTCCGATAGGGGATCGAAAAATTAATTATTTTTGCGATATCTCTTACCGTTTTCGAGATAATCGACATTTTCCGATTTTAGTCTTTTTGGCACTCAAAATACACAAAATTTTTTAAGATTTTTTTTTTTTTCAATTTAGGACATTCAGCACTTGTTTTTTATATTTGGAAGCATAGATTTACCGCGTGTATTCCGATAGGGGATCGAAAAATCCATTATTTTTGCGATATCTCTTACCGTTTTCGAGATAATCGACATTTTCCGATTTTAGTCTTTTTGGCACTCAAAATACACAAAATTTTTTAAGATTTTTTTTTTTTTCAATTTAGGACATTCAGCACTTGTTTTTTATATTTGGAAGCATAGATTTACCGGGTGTATTCCGATAGGGGATCGAAAAATCCATTATTTTTGCGATATCTCTTACCGTTTTCGAGATAATCGACATTTTCCGATTTTAGTCTTTTTGGCACTCAAAATACACAAAATTTTTTAAGATTTTTTTTTTTTTCAATTTAGGACATTCAGCACTTGTTTTTTATATTTGGAAGCATAAATTTACCGGGTGTATTCCGATAGGGGATCGAAAAATCCATTATTTTTGCGATATCTCTTACCGTTTTCGAGATAATCGACATTTTCCGATTTTAGTCTTTTTGGCACCAAAATACACAAAATTTGCATAGATTTACCGGGTGTATTCCGATAGGGGATCGAAAAATCCATTATTTTTGGGATATCTCTTACCGTTTTCGAGATAATCGACATTTTCCGATTTTAGTCTTTTTGGCACCAAAATACACAAAATTTGCATAGATTTACCGGGTGTATTCCGATAGGGGATCGAAAAATCCATTATTTTTGCGATATCTCTTACCGTTTTCGAGATAATCGACATTTTCCGATTTTAGTCTTTTTGGCACTCAAAATACACAAAATTTTTTAAGATTTTTTTTTTTTTCAATTTAGGACATTCAGCACTTGTTTTTTATATTTGGAAGCATAGATTTACCGGGTGTATTCCGATAGGGGATCGAAAAATCCATTATTTTTGCGATATCTCTTACCGTTTTCGAGATAATCGACATTTTCCGATTTTAGTCTTTTTGGCACCAAAATACACAAAATTTGCATAGATTTACCGGGTGTATTCCGATAGGGGATCGAAAAATCCATTATTTTTGCAATATCTCTTACCGTTTTCGAGACAATCGACATTTTCCGATTTTAGTCTTTTTGGCACTCAAAATACACAAAATTTTTTAAGATTTTTTTTTTTTTCAATTTAGGACATTCAGCACTTGTTTTTTATATTTGGAAGCATAGATTTACCGGGTGTATTCCGATAGGGGATCGAAAAATCCATTATTTTTGCGATATCTCTTACCGTTTTCGAGATAATCGACATTTTCCGATTTTAGTCTTTTTGGCACCAAAATACACAAAATTTGCATAGATTTACCGGGTGTATTCCGATAGGGGATCGAAAAATCCATTATTTTTGCGATATCTCTTACCGTTTTCGAGATAATCGACATTTTCCGATTTTAGTCTTTTTGGCACTCAAAATACACAAAATTTTTTAAGATTTTTTTTTTTTTCAATTTAGGACATTCAGCACTTGTTTTTTATATTTGGAAGCATAGATTTACCGGGTGTATTCCGATAGGGGATCGAAAAATCCATTATTTTTGCGATATCTCTTACCGTTTTCGAGATAATCGACATTTTCCGATTTTAGTCTTTTTGGCACCAAAATACACAAAATTTGCATAGATTTACCGGGTGTATTCCGATAGGGGATCGAAAAATCCATTATTTTTGCGATATCTCTTACCGTTTTCGAGATAATCGACATTTTCCGATTTTAGTCTTTTTGGCACTCAAAATACACAAAATTTTTTAAGATTTTTTTTTTTTTCAATTTAGGACATTCAGCACTTGTTTTTTATATTTGGAAGCATAGATTTACCGGGTGTATTCCGATAGGGGATCGAAAAATCCATTATTTTTGCAATATCTCTTACCGTTTTCGAGATAATCGACATTTTCCGATTTTAGTCTTTTTGGCACCAAAATACACAAAATTTGCATAGATTTACCGGGTGTATTCCGATAGGGGATCGAAAAATCCATTATTTTTGCGATATCTCTTACCGTTTTCGAGATAATCGACATTTTCCGATTTTAGTCTTTTTGGCACTCAAAATACACAAAATTTTTTAAGATTTTTTTTTTTTTCAATTTAGGACATTCAGCACTTGTTTTTTATATTTGGAAGCATAGATTTACCGGGTGTATTCCGATAGGGGATCGAAAAATCCATTATTTTTGCGATATCTCTTACCGTTTTCGAGATAATCGACATTTTCCGATTTTAGTCTTTTTGGCACTCAAAATACACAAAATTTTTTAAGATTTTTTTTTTTTTCAATTTAGGACATTCAGCACTTGTTTTTTATATTTGGAAGCATAGATTTACCGGGTGTATTCCGATAGGGGATCGAAAAATCCATTATTTTTGCGATATCTCTTACCGTTTTCGAGATAATCGACATTTTCCGATTTTAGTCTTTTTGGCACCAAAATACACAAAATTTGCATAGATTTACCGGGTGTATTCCGATAGGGGATCGAAAAATCCATTATTTTTGCGATATCTCTTACCGTTTTCGAGATAATCGACATTTTCCGATTTTAGTCTTTTTGGCACTCAAAATACACAAAATTTTTTAAGATTTTTTTTTTTTTCAATTTAGGACATTCAGCACTTGTTTTTTATATTTGGAAGCATAGATTTACCGGGTGTATTCCGATAGGGGATCGAAAAATCCATTATTTTTGCGATATCTCTTACCGTTTTCGAGATAATCGACATTTTCCGATTTTAGTCTTTTTGGCACCAAAATACACAAAATTTGCATAGATTTACCGGGTGTATTCCGATAGGGGATCGAAAAATCCATTATTTTTGCGATATCTCTTACCGTTTTCGAGATAATCGACATTTTCCGATTTTAGTCTTTTTGGCACTCAAAATACACAAAATTTTTTAAGATTTTTTTTTTTTTCAATTTAGGACATTCAGCACTTGTTTTTTATATTTGGAAGCATAGATTTACCGGGTGTATTCCGATAGGGGATCGAAAAATCCATTATTTTTGCGATATCTCTTACCGTTTTCGAGATAATCGACATTTTCCGATTTTAGTCTTTTTGGCACCAAAATACACAAAATTTGCATAGATTTACCGGGTGTATTCCGATAGGGGATCGAAAAATCCATTATTTTTGCGATATCTCTTACCGTTTTCGAGATAATCGACATTTTCCGATTTTAGTCTTTTTGGCACTCAAAATACACAAAATTTTTTAAGATTTTTTTTCAATTTAGGACATTCAGCACTTGTTTTTTATATTTGGAAGCATAGATTTACCGGGTGTATTCCGATAGGGGATCGAAAAATCCATTATTTTTGCGATATCTCTTACCGTTTTCGAGATAATCGACATTTTCCGATTTTAGTCTTTTTGGCACCAAAATACACAAAATTTGCATAGATTTACCGGGTGTATTCCGATAGGGGATCGAAAAATCCATTATTTTTGCGATATCTCTTACCGTTTTCGAGATAATCGACATTTTCCGATTTTAGTCTTTTTGGCACTCAAAATACACAAAATTTTTTAAGATTTTTTTTTTTTTCAATTTAGGACATTCAGCACTTGTTTTTTATATTTGGAAGCATAGATTTACCGGGTGTATTCCGATAGGGGATCGAAAAATCCATTATTTTTGCGATATCTCTTACCGTTTTCGAGATAATCGACATTTTCCGATTTTAGTCTTTTTGGCACCAAAATACACAAAATTTGCATAGATTTACCGGGTGTATTCCGATAGGGGATCGAAAAATCCATTATTTTTGCGATATCTCTTACCGTTTTCGAGATAATCGACATTTTCCGATTTTAGTCTTTTTGGCACTCAAAATACACAAAATTTTTTAAGATTTTTTTTTTTTTCAATTTAGGACATTCAGCACTTGTTTTTTATATTTGGAAGCATAGATTTACCGGGTATATTCCGATAGGGGATCGAAAAATCCATTATTTTTGCGATATCTCTTACCGTTTTCGAGATAATCGACATTTTCCGAAATTAGTCTTTTTGGCACCAAAATACACAAAATTTGCATAGATTTACCGGGTGTATTCCGATAGGGGATCGAAAAATCCATTATTTTTGCGATATCTCTTACCGTTTTCGAGATAATCGACATTTTCCGATTTTAGTCTTTTTGGCACCAAAATACACAAAATTTGCATAGATTTACCGGGTGTATTCCGATAGGGGATCGAAAAATCCATTATTTTTGCGATATCTCTTACCGTTTTCGAGATAATCGACATTTTCCGATTTTAGTCTTTTTGGCACTCAAAATACACAAAATTTTTTAAGATTTTTTTTTTTTTCAATTTAGGACATTCAGCACTTGTTTTTTATATTTGGAAGCATAGATTTACCGGGTATATTCCGATAGGGGATCGAAAAATCCATTATTTTTGCGATATCTCTTACCGTTTTCGAGATAATCGACATTTTCCGATTTTAGTCTTTTTGGCACCAAAATACACAAAATTTGCATAGATTTACCGGGTGTATTCCGATAGGGGATCGAAAAATCCATTATTTTTGCGATATCTCTTACCGTTTTCGAGATAATCGACATTTTCCGATTTTAGTCTTTTTGGCACTCAAAATACACAAAATTTTTTAAGATTTTTTTTTTTTTCAATTTAGGACATTCAGCACTTGTTTTTTATATTTGGAAGCATAGATTTACCGGGTGTATTCCGATAGGGGATCGAAAAATCCATTATTTTTGCGATATCTCTTACCGTTTTCGAGATAATCGACATTTTCCGATTTTAGTCTTTTTGGCACTCAAAATACACAAAATTTTTTAAGATTTTTTTTTTTTCCAATTTAGGACATTCAGCACTTGTTTTTTATATTTGGAAGCATAGATTTACCGGGTGTATTCCGATAGGGGATCGAAAAATCCATTATTTTTGCGATATCTCTTACCGTTTTCGAGATAATCGACATTTTCCGATTTTAGTCTTTTTGGCACCAAAATACACAAAATTTGCATAGATTTACCGGGTGTATTCCGATAGGGGATCGAAAAATCCATTATTTTTGCGATATCTCTTACCGTTTTCGAGATAATCGACATTTTCCGATTTTAGTCTTTTTGGCACTCAAAATACACAAAATTTTTTAAGTTTTTTTTTTTTTTCAATTTAGGACATTCAGCACTTGTTTTTTATATTTGGAAGCATAGATTTACCGGATGTATTCCGATAGGGGATCGAAAAATCCATTTTTTTGCGATATCTCTTACCGTTTTCGAGATAATCGACATTTTCCGATTTTAGTCTTTTTGGCACTCAAAATACACAAAATTTTTTAAGATTTTTTTTTTTTTCAATTTAGGACATTCAGCACTTGTTTTTTTATATTTGGAAGCATACATTTACCGGGTGTATTCCGATAGGGGATCGAAAAATCCATTATTTTTGCGATATCTCTTACCGTTTTCGAGATAATCGACATTTTCCGATTTTAGTCTTTTTGGCACCAAAATACACAAAATTTGCATAGATTTACCGGGTGTATTCCGATAGGGGATCGAAAAATCCATTATTTTTGCGATATCTCTTACCGTTTTCGAGATAATCGACATTTTCCGATTTTAGTCTTTTTGGCACTCAAAATACACAAAATTTTTTAAGATTTTTTTTTTTTCTATTTAGGACATTCAGCACTTGTTTTTTATATTTGGAAGCATAGATTTACCGGGTGTATTCCGATAGGGGATCGAAAAATCCATTATTTTTGCGATATCTCTTACCGTTTTCGAGATAATCGACATTTTCCGATTTTAGTCTTTTTGGCACTCAAAATACACAAAATTTTTTAAGATTTTTTTTTTTTTCAATTTAGGACATTCAGCACTTGTTTTTTTATATTTGGAAGCATAGATTTACCGGGTGTATTCCGATAGGGGATCGAAAAATCCATTATTTTTGCGATATCTCTTACCGTTTTCGAGATAATCGACATTTTCCGATTTTAGTCTTTTTGGCACTCAAAATACACAAAATTTTTTAAGATTTTTTTTTTTTTCAATTTAGGACATTCAGCACTTGTTTTTTATATTTGGAAGCATAGATTTACCGGGTGTATTCCGATAGGGGATCGAAAAATCCATTATTTTTGCGATATCTCTTACCGTTTTCGAGATAATCGACATTTTCCGATTTTAGTCTTTTTGGCACTCAAAATACACAAAATTTTTTAAGATTTTTTTTTTTTTCAATTTAGGACATTCAGCACTTGTTTTTTATATTTGGAAGCATAGATTTACCGGGTGTATTCCGATAGGGGATCGAAAAATCCATTATTTTTGCGATATCTCTTACCGTTTTCGAGATAATCGACATTTTCCGATTTTAGTCTTTTTGGCACCAAAATACACAAAATTTGCATAGATTTACCGGGTGTATTCCGATAGGGGATCGAAAAATCCATTATTTTTGCGATATCTCTTACCGTTTTCGAGATAATCGACATTTTCCGATTTTAGTCTTTTTGGCACTCAAAATACACAAAATTTTTTAAGATTTTTTTTTTTTTCAATTTAGGACATTCAGCACTTGTTTTTAATATTTGGAAGCATAGATTTACCGGGTGTATTCCGATAGGGGATCGAAAAATCCATTATTTTTGCGATATCTCTTACCGTTTTCGAGATAATCGACATTTTCCGATTTTAGTCTTTTTGGCACCAAAATACACAAAATTTGCATAGATTTACCGGGTGTATTCCGATAGGGGATCGAAAAATCCATTATTTTTGCGATATCTCTTACCGTTTTCGAGATAATCGACATTTTCCGATTTTAGTCTTTTTGGCACTCAAAATACACAAAATTTTTTAAGATTTTTTTTCAATTTAGGACATTCAGCACTTGTTTTTTATATTTGGAAGCATAGATTTACCGGGTGTATTCCGATAGGGGATCGAAAAATCCATTATTTTTGCGATATCTCTTACCGTTTTCGAGATAATCGACATTTTCCGATTTTAGTCTTTTTGGCACCAAAATACACAAAATTTGCATAGATTTACCGGGTGTATTCCGATAGGGGATCGAAAAATCCATTATTTTTGCGATATCTCTTACCGTTTTCGAGATAATCGACATTTTCCGATTTTAGTCTTTTTGGCACTCAAAATACACAAAATTTTTTAAGATTTTTTTTCAATTTAGGACATTCAGCACTTGTTTTTTATATTTGGAAGCATAGATTTACCGGGTGTATTCCGATAGGGGATCGAAAAATCCATTATTTTTGCGATATCTCTTACCGTTTTCGAGATAATCGACATTTTCCGATTTTAGTCTTTTTGGCACCAAAATACACAAAATTTGCATAGATTTACCGGGTGTATTCCGATAGGGGATCGAAAAATCCATTATTTTTGCGATATCTCTTACCGTTTTCGAGATAATCGACATTTTCCGATTTTAGTCTTTTTGGCACTCAAAATACACAAAATTTTTTAAGATTTTTTTTTTTTTCAATTTAGGACATTCAGCACTTGTTTTTTATATTTGGAAGCATAGATTTACCGGGTGTATTCCGATAGGGGATCGAAAAATCCATTATTTTTGCGATATCTCTTACCGTTTTCGAGATAATCGACATTTTCCGATTTTAGTCTTTTTGGCACCAAAATACACAAAATTTGCATAGATTTACCGGGTGTATTCCGATAGGGGATCGAAAAATCCATTATTTTTGCGATATCTCTTACCGTTTTCGAGATAATCGACATTTTCCGATTTTAGTCTTTTTGGCACTCAAAATACACAAAATTTTTTAAGATTTTTTTTTTTTTCAATTTAGGACATTCAGCACTTGTTTTTTATATTTGGAAGCATAGATTTACCGGGTATATTCCGATAGGGGATCGAAAAATCCATTATTTTTGCGATATCTCTTACCGTTTTCGAGATAATCGACATTTTCCGAAATTAGTCTTTTTGGCACCAAAATACACAAAATTTGCATAGATTTACCGGGTGTATTCCGATAGGGGATCGAAAAATCCATTATTTTTGCGATATCTCTTACCGTTTTCGAGATAATCGACATTTTCCGATTTTAGTCTTTTTGGCACCAAAATACACAAAATTTGCATAGATTTACCGGGTGTATTCCGATAGGGGATCGAAAAATCCATTATTTTTGCGATATCTCTTACCGTTTTCGAGATAATCGACATTTTCCGATTTTAGTCTTTTTGGCACTCAAAATACACAAAATTTTTTAAGATTTTTTTTTTTTTCAATTTAGGACATTCAGCACTTGTTTTTTATATTTGGAAGCATAGATTTACCGGGTATATTCCGATAGGGGATCGAAAAATCCATTATTTTTGCGATATCTCTTACCGTTTTCGAGATAATCGACATTTTCCGATTTTAGTCTTTTTGGCACCAAAATACACAAAATTTGCATAGATTTACCGGGTGTATTCCGATAGGGGATCGAAAAATCCATTATTTTTGCGATATCTCTTACCGTTTTCGAGATAATCGACATTTTCCGATTTTAGTCTTTTTGGCACTCAAAATACACAAAATTTTTTAAGATTTTTTTTTTTTTCAATTTAGGACATTCAGCACTTGTTTTTTATATTTGGAAGCATAGATTTACCGGGTGTATTCCGATAGGGGATCGAAAAATCCATTATTTTTGCGATATCTCTTACCGTTTTCGAGATAATCGACATTTTCCGATTTTAGTCTTTTTGGCACTCAAAATACACAAAATTTTTTAAGATTTTTTTTTTTTCCAATTTAGGACATTCAGCACTTGTTTTTTATATTTGGAAGCATAGATTTACCGGGTGTATTCCGATAGGGGATCGAAAAATCCATTATTTTTGCGATATCTCTTACCATTTTCGAGATAATCGACATTTTCCGATTTTAGTCTTTTTGGCACCAAAATACACAAAATTTGCATAGATTTACCGGGTGTATTCCGATAGGGGATCGAAAAATCCATTATTTTTGCGATATCTCTTACCGTTTTCGAGATAATCGACATTTTCCGATTTTAGTCTTTTTGGCACTCAAAATACACAAAATTTTTTAAGATTTTTTTTTTTTTCAATTTAGGACATTCAGCACTTGTTTTTTATATTTGGAAGCATAGATTTACCGGATGTATTCCGATAGGGGATCGAAAAATCCATTTTTTTGCGATATCTCTTACCGTTTTCGAGATAATCGACATTTTCCGATTTTAGTCTTTTTGGCACTCAAAATACACAAAATTTTTTAAGATTTTTTTTTTTTTCAATTTAGGACATTCAGCACTTGTTTTTTATATTTGGAAGCATAGATTTACCGGGTGTATTCCGATAGGGGATCGAAAAATCCATTATTTTTGCGATATCTCTTACCGTTTTCGAGATAATCGACATTTTCCGATTTTAGTCTTTTTGGCACCAAAATACACAAAATTTGCATAGATTTACCGGGTGTATTCCGATAGGGGATCGAAAAATCCATTATTTTTGCGATATCTCTTACCGTTTTCGAGATAATCGACATTTTCCGATTTTAGTCTTTTTGGCACTCAAAATACACAAAATTTTTTAAGATTTTTTTTTTTTCTATTTAGGACATTCAGCACTTGTTTTTTATATTTGGAAGCATAGATTTACCGGGTGTATTCCGATAGGGGATCGAAAAATCCATTATTTTTGCGATATCTCTTACCGTTTTCGAGATAATCGACATTTTCCGATTTTAGTCTTTTTGGCACTCAAAATACACAAAATTTTTTAAGATTTTTTTTTTTTTCAATTTAGGACATTCAGCACTTGTTTTTTATATTTGGAAGCATAGATTTACCGGGTGTATTCCGATAGGGGATCGAAAAATCCATTATTTTTGCGATATCTCTTACCGTTTTCGAGATAATCGACATTTTCCGATTTTAGTCTTTTTGGCACTCAAAATACACAAAATTTTTTAAGATTTTTTTTTTTTTCAATTTAGGACATTCAGCACTTGTTTTTTATATTTGGAAGCATAGATTTACCGGGTGTATTCCGATAGGGGATCGAAAAATCCATTATTTTTGCGATATCTCTTACCGTTTTCGAGATAATCGACATTTTCCGATTTTAGTCTTTTTGGCACTCAAAATACACAAAATTTTTTAAGATTTTTTTTTTTTTCAATTTAGGACATTCAGCACTTGTTTTTTATATTTGGAAGCATAGATTTACCGGGTGTATTCCGATAGGGGATCGAAAAATCCATTATTTTTGCGATATCTCTTACCGTTTTCGAGATAATCGACATTTTCCGATTTTAGT
Source organism: Rhagonycha lutea (assembly GCA_958510855.1). Classification (NCBI taxonomy): domain Eukaryota; kingdom Metazoa; phylum Arthropoda; class Insecta; order Coleoptera; family Cantharidae; genus Rhagonycha; species Rhagonycha lutea. The sequence goes on from OY294042.1 coordinate 32,559,494, forward strand.
CTTTTTGGCACCAAAATACACAAAATTTGCATAGATTTACCGGGTGTATTCCGATAGGGGATCGAAAAATCCATTATTTTTGCGATATCTCTTACCGTTTTCGAGATAATCGACATTTTCCGATTTTAGTCTTTTTGGCACTCAAAATACACAAAATTTTTTAAGATTTTTTTTTTTTTCAATTTAGGACATTCAGCACTTGTTTTTTATATTTGGAAGCATAGATTTACCGGGTGTATTCCGATAGGGGATCGAAAAATCCATTATTTTTGCGATATCTCTTACCGTTTTCGAGATAATCGACATTTTCCGATTTTAGTCTTTTTGGCACCAAAATACACAAAATTTGCATAGATTTACCGGGTGTATTCCGATAGGGGATCGAAAAATCCATTATTTTTGCGATATCTCTTACCGTTTTCGAGATAATCGACATTTTCCGATTTTAGTCTTTTTGGCACTCAAAATACACAAAATTTTTTAAGATTTTTTTTTTTTTCAATTTAGGACATTCAGCACTTGTTTTTAATATTTGGAAGCATAGATTTACCGGGTGTATTCCGATAGGGGATCGAAAAATCCATTATTTTTGCGATATCTCTTACCGTTTTCGAGATAATCGACATTTTCCGATTTTAGTCTTTTTGGCACCAAAATACACAAAATTTGCATAGATTTACCGGGTGTATTCCGATAGGGGATCGAAAAATCCATTATTTTTGCGATATCTCTTACCGTTTTCGAGATAATCGACATTTTCCGATTTTAGTCTTTTTGGCACTCAAAATACACAAAATTTTTTAAGATTTTTTTTCAATTTAGGACATTCAGCACTTGTTTTTTATATTTGGAAGCATAGATTTACCGGGTGTATTCCGATAGGGGATCGAAAAATCCATTATTTTTGCGATATCTCTTACCGTTTTCGAGATAATCGACATTTTCCGATTTTAGTCTTTTTGGCACCAAAATACACAAAATTTGCATAGATTTACCGGGTGTATTCCGATAGGGGATCGAAAAATCCATTATTTTTGCGATATCTCTTACCGTTTTCGAGATAATCGACATTTTCCGATTTTAGTCTTTTTGGCACTCAAAATACACAAAATTTTTTAAGATTTTTTTTCAATTTAGGACATTCAGCACTTGTTTTTTATATTTGGAAGCATAGATTTACCGGGTGTATTCCGATAGGGGAACGAAAAATCCATTATTTTTGCGATATCTCTTACCGTTTTCGAGATAATCGACATTTTCCGATTTTAGTCTTTTTGGCACCAAAATACACAAAATTTGCATAGATTTACCGGGTGTATTCCGATAGGGGATCGAAAAATCCATTATTTTTGCGATATCTCTTACCGTTTTCGAGATAATCGACATTTTCCGATTTTAGTCTTTTTGGCACTCAAAATACACAAAATTTTTTAAGATTTTTTTTTTTTTCAATTTAGGACATTCAGCACTTGTTTTTTATATTTGGAAGCATAGATTTACCGGGTGTATTCCGATAGGGGATCGAAAAATCCATTATTTTTGCGATATCTCTTACCGTTTTCGAGATAATCGACATTTTCCGATTTTAGTCTTTTTGGCACCAAAATACACAAAATTTGCATAGATTTACCGGGTGTATTCCGTTAGGGGATCGAAAAATCCATTATTTTTGCGATATCTCTTACCGTATTCGAGATAATCGACATTTTCCGATTTTAGTCTTTTTGGCACTCAAAATACACAAAATTTTTTAAGATTTTTTTTTTTTTCAATTTAGGACATTCAGCACTTGTTTTTTATATTTGGAAGCATAGATTTACCGGGTGTATTCCGATAGGGGATCGAAAAATCCATTATTTTTGCGATATCTCTTACCGTTTTCGAGATAATCGACATTTTCTGATTTTAGTCTTTTTGGCACTCAAAATACACAAAATTTTTTAAGATTTTTTTTCAATTTAGGACATTCAGCACTTGTTTTTTATATTTGGAAGCATAGATTTACCGGGTGTATTCCGATAGGGGATCGAAAAATCCATTATTTTTGCGATATCTCTTACCGTTTTCGAGATAATCGACATTTTCCGATTTTAGTCTTTTTGGCACCAAAATACACAAAATTTGCATAGATTTACCGGGTGTATTCCGATAGGGGATCGAAAAATCCATTATTTTTGCGATATCTCTTACCGTTTTCGAGATAATCGACATTTTCCGATTTTAGTCTTTTTGGCACTCAAAATACACAAAATTTTTTAAGATTTTTTTTTTTTTCAATTTAGGACATTCAGCACTTGTTTTTTATATTTGGAAGCATAGATTTACCGGGTGTATTCCGATAGGGGATCGAAAAATCCATTATTTTTGCGATATCTCTTACCGTTTTCGAGATAATCGACATTTTCCGATTTTAGTCTTTTTGGCACCAAAATACACAAAATTTGCATAGATTTACCGGGTGTATTCCGATAGGGGATCGAAAAATCCATTATTTTTGCGATATCTCTTACCGTTTTCGAGATAATCGACATTTTCCGATTTTAGTCTTTTTGGCACTCAAAATACACAAAATTTTTTAAGATTTTTTTTTTTTTCAATTTAGGACATTCAGCACTTGTTTTTAATATTTGGAAGCATAGATTTACCGGGTGTATTCCGATAGGGGATCGAAAAATCCATTATTTTTGCGATATCTCTTACCGTTTTCGAGATAATCGACATTTTCCGATTTTAGTCTTTTTGGCACCAAAATACACAAAATTTGCATAGATTTACCGGGTGTATTCCGATAGGGGATCGAAAAATCCATTATTTTTGCGATATCTCTTACCGTTTTCGAGATAATCGACATTTTCCGATTTTAGTCTTTTTGGCACTCAAAATACACAAAATTTTTTAAGATTTTTTTTCAATTTAGGACATTCAGCACTTGTTTTTTATATTTGGAAGCATAGATTTACCGGGTGTATTCCGATAGGGGATCGAAAAATCCATTATTTTTGCGATATCTCTTACCGTTTTCGAGATAATCGACATTTTCCGATTTTAGTCTTTTTGGCACCAAAATACACAAAATTTGCATAGATTTACCGGGTGTATTCCGATAGGGGATCGAAAAATCCATTATTTTTGCGATATCTCTTACCGTTTTCGAGATAATCGACATTTTCCGATTTTAGTCTTTTTGGCACTCAAAATACACAAAATTTTTTAAGATTTTTTTTTTTTCAATTTAGGACATTCAGCACTTGTTTTTTATATTTGGAAGCATAGATTTACCGGGTGTATTCCGATAGGGGATCGAAAAATCCATTATTTTTGCGATATCTCTTACCGTTTTCGAGATAATCGACATTTTCCGATTTTAGTCTTTTTGGCACCAAAATACACAAAATTTGCATAGATTTACCGGGTGTATTCCGATAGGGGATCGAAAAATCCATTATTTTTGCGATATCTCTTACCGTTTTCGAGATAATCGACATTTTCCGATTTTAGTCTTTTTGGCACTCAAAATACACAAAATTTTTTAAGATTTTTTTTTTTTTCAATTTAGGACATTCAGCACTTGTTTTTTATATTTGGAAGCATAGATTTATCGGGTGTATTCCGATAGGGGATCGAAAAATCCATTATTTTTGCGATATCTCTTACCGTTTTCGAGATAATCGACATTTTCCGATTTTAGTCTTTTTGGCACCGAAATACACAAAATTTGCATAGATTTACCGGGTGTATTCCGATAGGGGATCGAAAAATCCATTATTTTTGCGATATCTCTTACCGTTTTCGAGATAATCGACATTTTCCGATTTTAGTCTTTTTGGCACTCAAAATACACAAAATTTTTTAAGATTTTTTTTTTTTTCAATTTAGGACATTCAGCACTTGTTTTTTATATTTGGAAGCATAGATTTATCGGGTGTATTCCGATAGGGGATCGAAAAATCCATTATTTTTGCGATATCTCTTACCGTTTTCGAGATAATCGACATTTTCCGATTTTAGTCTTTTTGGCACTCAAAATACACAAAATTTTTTAAGATTTTTTTTTTTTTCAATTTAGGACATTCAGCACTTGTTTTTTATATTTGGAAGCATAGATTTACCGGGTATATTCCGATAGGGGATCGAAAAATCCATTATTTTTGCGATATCTCTTACCGTTTTCGAGATAATCGACATTTTCCGAAATTAGTCTTTTTGGCACCAAAATACACAAAATTTGCATAGATTTACCGGGTGTATTCCGATAGGGGATCGAAAAATCCATTATTTTTGCGATATCTCTTACCGTTTTCGAGATAATCGACATTTTCCGATTTTAGTCTTTTTGGCACTCAAAATACACAAAATTTTTTAAGATTTTTTTTTTTTCAATTTAGGACATTCAGCACTTGTTTTTTATATTTGGAAGCATAGATTTACCGGGTGTATTCCGATAGGGGATCGAAAAATCCATTATTTTTGCGATATCTCTTACCGTTTTCGAGATAATCGACATTTTCCGATTTTAGTCTTTTTGGCACCAAAATACACAAAATTTGCATAGATTTATCTGGTGTATTCCGATAGGGGATCGAAAAATCCATTATTTTTGCGATATCTCTTACCGTTTTCGAGATAATCGACATTTTCCGATTTTAGTCTTTTTGGCACTCAAAATACACAAAATTTTTTAAGATTTTTTTTTTTTTCAATTTAGGACATTCAGCACTTGTTTTTTATATTTGGAAGCATAGATTTACCGGGTGTATTCCGATAGGGGATCGAAAAATCCATTATTTTTGCGATATCTCTTACCGTTTTCGAGATAATCGACATTTTCCGATTTTAGTCTTTTTGGCACTCAAAATACACAAAATTTTTTAAGATTTTTTTTTTTTTCAATTTAGGACATTCAGCACTTGTTTTTTATATTTGGAAGCATAGATTTACCGGGTGTATTCCGATAGGGGATCGAAAAATCCATTATTTTTGCGATATCTCTTACCGTTTTCGAGATAATCGACATTTTCCGATTTTAGTCTTTTTGGCACCAAAATACACAAAATTTGCATAGATTTACCGGGTGTATTCCGATAGGGGATCGAAAAATCCATTATTTTTGCGATATCTCTTACCGTTTTCGAGATAATCGACATTTTCCGATTTTAGTCTTTTTGGCACTCAAAATACACAAAATTTTTTAAGATTTTTTTTTTTTTCAATTTAGGACATTCAGCACTTGTTTTTTATATTTGGAAGCATAGATTTACCGGGTGTATTCCGATAGGGGATCGAAAAATCCATTATTTTTGCGATATCTCTTACCGTTTTCGAGATAATCGACATTTTCCGATTTTAGTCTTTTTGGCACCAAAATACACAAAATTTGCATAGATTTAGCGGGTGTATTCCGATAGGGGATCGAAAAATCCATTATTTTTGCGATATCTCTTACCGTTTTCGAGATAATCGACATTTTCCGATTTTAGTCTTTTTGGCACTCAAAATACACAAAATTTTTTAAGATTTTTTTTTTTTTCAATTTAGGACATTCAGCACTTGTTTTTTATATTTGGAAGCATAGATTTACCGGGTGTATTCCGATAGGGGATCGAAAAATCCATTATTTTTGCGATATCTCTTACCGTTTTCGAGATAATCGACATTTTCCGATTTTAGTCTTTTTGGCACTCAAAATACACAAAATTTTTTAAGATTTTTTTTTTTTTCAATTTAGGACATTCAGCACTTGTTTTTTATATTTGGAAGCATAGATTTACCGGGTGTATTCCGATGGGGGTTCGAAAAATCCATTATTTTTGCGATATCTCTTACCGTTTTCGAGATAATCGACATTTTCCGATTTTAGTCTTTTTGGCACTCAAAATACACAAAATTTTTTAAGATTTTTTTTTTTTTCAATTTAGGACATTCAGCACTTGTTTTTTATATTTGGAAGCATAGATTTACCGGGTGTATTCCGATAGGGGATCGAAAAATCCATTATTTTTGCGATATCTCTTACCGTTTTCGAGATAATCGACATTTTCCGATTTTAGTCTTTTTGGCACCAAAATACACAAAATTTGCATAGATTTACCGGGTGTATTCCGATAGGGGATCGAAAAATCCATTATTTTTGCGATATCTCTTACCGTTTCGAGATAATCGACATTTTCCGATTTTAGTCTTTTTGGCACTCAAAATACACAAAATTTTTTAAGATTTTTTTTTTTTTCAATTTAGGACATTCAGCACTTGTTTTTTATATTTGGAAGCATAGATTTACCGGGTGTATTCCGATAGGGGATCGAAAAATCCATTATTTTTGCGATATCTCTTACCGTTTTCGAGATAATCGACATTTTCCGATTTTAGTCTTTTTGGCACCAAAATACACAAAATTTGCATAGATTTACCGGGTGTATTCCGATAGGGGATCGAAAAATCCATTATTTTTGCGATATCTCTTACCGTTTTCGAGATAATCGACATTTTCCGATTTTAGTCTTTTTGGCACTCAAAATACACAAAATTTTTTAAGATTTTTTTTTTTTTCAATTTAGGACATTCAGCACTTGTTTTTTATATTTGGAAGCATAGATTTACCGGGTGTATTCCGATAGGGGATCGAAAAATCCATTATTTTTGCGATATCTCTTACCGTTTTCGAGATAATCGACATTTTCCGATTTTAGTCTTTTTGGCACCAAAATACACAAAATTTGCATAGATTTACCGGGTGTATTCCGATAGGGGATCGAAAAATCCATTATTTTTGCGATATCTCTTACCGTTTTCGAGATAATCGACATTTTCCGATTTTAGTCTTTTTGGCACTCAAAATACACAAAATTTTTTAAGATTTTTTTTTTTTTCAATTTAGGACATTCAGCACTTGTTTTTTATATTTGGAAGCATAGATTTACCGGGTGTATTCCGATAGGGGATCGAAAAATCCATTATTTTTGCGATATCTCTTACCGTTTTCGACATAATCGACATTTTCCGATTTTAGTCTTTTTGGCACCGAAATACACAAAATTTGCATAGATTTACCGGGTGTATTCCGATAGGGGATCGAAAAATCCATTATTTTTGCGATATCTCTTACCGTTTTCGAGATAATCGACATTTTCCGATTTTAGTCTTTTTGGCACTCAAAATACACAAAATTTTTTAAGATTTTTTTTTTTTCAATTTAGGACATTCAGCACTTGTTTTTTATATTTGGAAGCATAGATTTATCGGGTGTATTCCGATAGGGGATCGAAAAATCCATTATTTTTGCGATATCTCTTACCGTTTTCGAGATAATCGACATTTTCCGATTTTAGTCTTTTTGGCACCAAAATACACAAAATTTGCATAGATTTACCGGGTGTATTCCGATAGGGGATCGAAAAATCCATTATTTTTGCGATATCTCTTACCGTTTTCGAGATAATCGACATTTTCCGATTTTAGTCTTTTTGGCACCAAAATACACAAAATTTGCATAGATTTACCGGGTGTATTCCGATAGGGGATCGAAAAATCCATTATTTTTGCGATATCTCTTACCGTTTTCGAGATAATCGACATTTTCCGATTTTAGTCTTTTTGGCACTCAAAATACACAAAATTTTTTAAGATTTTTTTTTTTTTCAATTTAGGACATTCAGCACTTGTTTTTTATATTTGGAAGCATAGATTTACCGGGTGTATTCCGATAGGGGATCGAAAAATCCATTATTTTTGCGATATCTCTTACCGTTTTCGAGATAATCGACATTTTCCGATTTTAGTCTTTTTGGCACTCAAAATACACAAAATTTTTTAAGATTTTTTTTTTTTCAATTTAGGACATTCAGCACTTGTTTTTTATATTTGGAAGCATAGATTTACCGGGTGTATTCCGATAGGGGATCGAAAAATCCATTATTTTTGCGATATCTCTTACCGTTTTCGAGATAATCGACATTTTCCGATTTTAGTCTTTTTGGCACCAAAATACACAAAATTTGCATAGATTTACCGGGTGTATTCCGATAGGGGATCGAAAAATCCATTATTTTTGCGATATCTCTTACCGTTTTCGAGATAATCGACATTTTCCGATTTTAGTCTTTTTGGCACTCAAAATACACAAAATTTTTTAAGATTTTTTTTTTTTCAATTTAGGACATTCAGCACTTGTTTTTTATATTTGGAAGCATAGATTTACCGGGTGTATTCCGATAGGGGATCGAAAAATCCATTATTTTTGCGATATCTCTTACCGTTTTCGAGATAATCGACATTTTCCGATTTTAGTCTTTTTGGCACCAAAATACACAAAATTTGCATAGATTTACCGGGTGTATTCCGATAGGGGATCGAAAAATCCATTATTTTTGCGATATCTCTTACCGTTTTCGAGATAATCGACATTTTCCGATTTTAGTCTTTTTGGCACTCAAAATACACAAAATTTTTTAAGATTTTTTTTTGTTTCAATTTAGGACATTCAGCACTTGTTTTTTATATTTGGAAGCATAGATTTACCGCGTGTATTCCGATAGGGGATCGAAAAATCCATTATTTTTGCGATATCTCTTACCGTTTTCGAGATAATCGACATTTTCCGATTTTAGTCTTTTTGGCACCGAAATACACAAAATTTGCATAGATTTACCGGGTGTATTCCGATAGGGGATCGAAAAATCCATTATTTTTGCGATATCTCTTACCGTTTTCGAGATAATCGACATTTTCCGATTTTAGTCTTTTTGGCACTCAAAATACACAAAATTTTTTAAGATTTTTTTTTTTTTCAATTTAGGACATTCAGCACTTGTTTTTTATATTTGGAAGCATAGATTTATCGGGTGTATTCCGATAGGGGATCGAAAAATCCATTATTTTTGCGATATCTCTTACCGTTTTCGAGATAATCGACATTTTCCGATTTTAGTCTTTTTGGCACCAAAATACACAAAATTTGCATAGATTTACCGGGTGTATTCCGATAGGGGATCGAAAAATCCATTATTTTTGCGATATCTCTTACCGTTTTCGAGATAATCGACATTTTCCGATTTTAGTCTTTTTGGCACTCAAAATACACAAAATTTTTTAAGATTTTTTTTTTTTTCAATTTAGGACATTCAGCACTTGTTTTTTATATTTGGAAGCATAGATTTACCGGGTGTATTCCGATAGGGGATCGAAAAATCCATTATTTTTGCGATATCTCTTACCGTTTTCGAGATAATCGACATTTTCCGATTTTAGTCTTTTTGGCACCAAAATACACAAAATTTGCATAGATTTACCGGGTGTATTCCGATAGGGGATCGAAAAATCCATTATTTTTGCGATATCTCTTACCGTTTTCGAGATAATCGACATTTTCCGATTTTAGTCTTTTTGGCACTCAAAATACACAAAATTTTTTAAGATTTTTTTTTTTTTCAATTTAGGACATTCAGCACTTGTTTTTTATATTTGGAAGCATAGATTTACCGGGTGTATTCCGATAGGGGATCGAAAAATCCATTATTTTTGCGATATCTCTTACCGTTTTCGAGATAATCGACATTTTCCGATTTTAGTCTTTTTGGCACCGAAATACACAAAATTTGCATAGATTTACCGGGTGTATTCCGATAGGGGATCGAAAAATCCATTATTTTTGCGATATCTCTTGCCGTTTTCGAGATAATCGACATTTTCCGATTTTAGTCTTTTTGGCACCAAAATACACAAAATTTGCATAGATTTACCGGGTGTATTCCGATAGGGGATCGAAAAATCAATTATTTTTGCGATATCTCTTACCGTTTTCGAGATAATCGACATTTTCCGATTTTAGTCTTTTTGGCACTCAAAATACACAAAATTTTTTAAGATTTTTTTTGTTTTCAATTTAGGACATTCAGCACTTGTTTTTTATATTTGGAAGCATAGATTTACCGGGTATATTCCGATAGGGGATCGAAAAATCCATTATTTTTGCGATATCTCTTACCGTTTTCGAGATAATCGACATTTTCCGATTTTAGTCTTTTTGGCACCAAAATACACAAAATTTGCATAGATTTACCGGGTGTATTCCGATAGGGGATCGAAAAATCCATTATTTTTGCGATATCTCTTACCGTTTTCGAGATAATCGACATTTTCCGATTTTAGTCTTTTTGGCACTCAAAATACACAAAATTTTTTAAGATTTTTTTTTTTTTCAATTTAGGACATTCAGCACTTGTTTTTTATATTTGGAAGCATAGATTTACCGGGTGTATTCCGATAGGGGATCGAAAAATCCATTATTTTTGCGATATCTCTTACCGTTTTCGAGATAATCGACATTTTCCGATTTTAGTCTTTTTGGCACCAAAATACACAAAATTTGCATAGATTTACCGGGTGTATTCCGATAGGGGATCGAAAAATCCATTATTTTTGCGATATCTCTTACCGTTTTCGAGATAATCGACATTTTCCGATTTTAGTCTTTTTGGCACTCAAAATACACAAAATTTTTTAAGATTTTTTTTTTTTTCAATTTAGGACATTCAGCACTTGTTTTTTATATTTGGAAGCATAGATTTATCAGGTGTATTCCGATAGGGGATCGAAAAATCCATTATTTTTGCGATATCTCTTACCGTTTTCGAGATAATCGACATTTTCCGATTTTAGTCTTTTTGGCACCGAAATACACAAAATTTGCATAGATTTACCGGGTGTATTCCGATAGGGGATCGAAAAATCCATTATTTTTGCGATATCTCTTACCGTTTTCGAGATAATCGACATTTTCCGATTTTAGTCTTTTTGGCACTCAAAATACACAAAATTTTTTAAGATTTTTTTTTTTTTCAATTTAGGACATTCAGCACTTGTTTTTTATATTTGGAAGCATAGATTTATCGGGTGTATTCCGATAGGGGATCGAAAAATCCATTATTTTTGCGATATCTCTTACCGTTTTCGAGATAATCGACATTTTCCGATTTTAGTCTTTTTGGCACTCAAAATACACAAAATTTTTTAAGATTTTTTTTTTTTTCAATTTAGGACATTCAGCACTTGTTTTTTATATTTGGAAGCATAGATTTACCGGGTATATTCCGATAGGGGATCGAAAAATCCATTATTTTTGCGATATCTCTTACCGTTTTCGAGATAATCGACATTTTCCGAAATTAGTCTTTTTGGCACCAAAATACACAAAATTTGCATAGATTTACCGGGTGTATTCCGATAGGGGATCGAAAAATCCATTATTTTTGCGATATCTCTTACCGTTTTCGAGATAATCGACATTTTCCGATTTTAGTCTTTTTGGCACTCAAAATACACAAAATTTTTTAAGATTTTTTTTTTTTCAATTTAGGACATTCAGCACTTGTTTTTTATATTTGGAAGCATAGATTTACCGGGTGTATTCCGATAGGGGATCGAAAAATCCATTATTTTTGCGATATCTCTTACCGTTTTCGAGATAATCGACATTTTCCGATTTTAGTCTTTTTGGCACCAAAATACACAAAATTTGCATAGATTTATCTGGTGTATTCCGATAGGGGATCGAAAAATCCATTATTTTTGCGATATCTCTTACCGTTTTCGAGATAATCGACATTTTCCGATTTTAGTCTTTTTGGCACCAAAATACACAAAATTTGCATAGATTTACCGGGTGTATTCCGATAGGGGATCGCAAAATCCATTATTTTTGCGATATCTCTTACCGTTTTCGAGATAATCGACATTTTCCGATTTTAGTCTTTTTGGCACTCAAAATACACAAAATTTTTTAAGATTTTTTTTTTTTTTCAATTTAGGACATTCAGCACTTGTTTTTTATATTTGGAAGCATAGATTTACCGGGTGTATTCCGATAGGGGATCGAAAAATCCATTATTTTTGCGATATCTCTTACCGTTTTCGAGATAATCGACATTTTCCGATTTTAGTCTTTTTGGCACTCAAAATACACAAAATTTTTTAAGATTTTTTTTTTTTTCAATTTAGGACATTCAGCACTTGTTTTTTATATTTGGAAGCATAAATTTACCGGGTGTATTCCGATAGGGGATCGAAAAATCCATTATTTTTGCGATATCTCTTACCGTTTTCGAGATAATCGACATTTTCCGATTTTAGTCTTTTTGGCACCAAAATACACAAAATTTGCATAGATTTACCGGGTGTATTCCGATAGGGGATCGAAAAATCCATTATTTTTGCGATATCTCTTACCGTTTTCGAGATAATCGACATTTTCCGATTTTAGTCTTTTTGGCACTCAAAATACACAAAATTTTTTAAGATTTTTTTTTTTTTCAATTTAGGACATTCAGCACTTGTTTTTTATATTTGGAAGCATAGATTTACCGCGTGTATTCCGATAGGGGATCGAAAAATCCATTATTTTTGCGATATCTCTTACCGTTTTCGAGATAATCGACATTTTCCGATTTTAGTCTTTTTGGCACTCAAAATACACAAAATTTTTTAAGATTTTTTTTTTTTTCAATTTAGGACATTCAGCACTTGTTTTTTATATTTGGAAGCATAGATTTACCGGGTGTATTCCGATAGGGGATCGAAAAATCCATTATTTTTGCGATATCTCTTACCGTTTTCGAGATAATCGACATTTTCCGATTTTAGTCTTTTTGGCACTCAAAATACACAAAATTTTTTAAGATTTTTTTTTTTTTCAATTTAGGACATTCAGCACTTGTTTTTTATATTTGGAAGCATAAATTTACCGGGTGTATTCCGATAGGGGATCGAAAAATCCATTATTTTTGCGATATCTCTTACCGTTTTCGAGATAATCGACATTTTCCGATTTTAGTCTTTTTGGCACCAAAATACACAAAATTTGCATAGATTTACCGGGTGTATTCCGATAGGGGATCGAAAAATCCATTATTTTTGCGATATCTCTTACCGTTTTCGAGATAATCGACATTTTCCGATTTTAGTCTTTTTGGCACTCAAAATACAAAAATTTTTTAAGATTTTTTTTTTTTTCAATTTAGGACATTCAGCACTTGTTTTTTATATTTGGAAGCATAGATTTACCGCGTGTATTCCGATAGGGGATCGAAAAATCCATTATTTTTGCGATATCTCTTACCGTTTTCGAGATAATCGACATTTTCCGATTTTAGTCTTTTTGGCACTCAAAATACACAAAATTTTTTAAGATTTTTTTTTTTTTCAATTTAGGACATTCAGCACTTGTTTTTTATATTTGGAAGCATAGATTTACCGGGTGTATTCCGATAGGGGATCGAAAAATCCATTATTTTTGCGATATCTCTTACCGTTTTCGAGATAATCGACATTTTCCGATTTTAGTCTTTTTGGCACTCAAAATACACAAAATTTTTTAAGATTTTTTTTTTTTTCAATTTAGGACATTCAGCACTTGTTTTTTATATTTGGAAGCATAGATTTACCGGGTGTATTCCGATAGGGGATCGAAAAATCCATTATTTTTGCGATATCTCTTACCGTTTTCGAGATAATCGACATTTTCCGATTTTAGTCTTTTTGGCACCAAAATACACAAAATTTGCATAGATTTACCGGGTGTATTCCGATAGGGGATCGAAAAATCCATTATTTTTGCGATATCTCTTACCGTTTTCGAGATAATCGACATTTTCCGATTTTAGTCTTTTTGGCACTCAAAATACACAAAATTTTTTAAGATTTTTTTTTTTTTCAATTTAGGACATTCAGCACTTGTTTTTTATATTTGGAAGCATAGATTTACCGGGTGTATTCCGATAGGGGATCGAAAAATCCATTATTTTTGCGATATCTCTTACCGTTTTCGAGATAATCGACATTTTCCGATTTTAGTCTTTTTGGCACCAAAATACACAAAATTTGCATAGATTTACCGGGTGTATTCCGATAGGGGATCGAAAAATCCATTATTTTTGCGATATCTCTTACCGTTTTCGAGATAATCGACATTTTCCGATTTTAGTCTTTTTGGCACTCAAAATACACAAAATTTTTTAAGATTTTTTTTTTTTTCAATTTAGGACATTCAGCACTTGTTTTTTATATTTGGAAGCATAGATTTACCGGGTGTATTCCGATAGGGGATCGAAAAATCCATTATTTTTGCGATATCTCTTACCGTTTTCGAGATAATCGACATTTTCCGATTTTAGTCTTTTTGGCACCAAAATACACAAAATTTGCATAGATTTACCGGGTGTATTCCGATAGGGGATCGAAAAATCCATTATTTTTGCGATATCTCTTACCGTTTTCGAGATAATCGACATTTTCCGATTTTAGTCTTTTTGGCACTCAAAATACACAAAATTTTTTAAGATTTTTTTTTTTTTCAATTTAGGACATTCAGCACTTGTTTTTTATATTTGGAAGCATAGATTTACCGGGTGTATTCCGATAGGGGATCGAAAAATCCATTATTTTTGCGATATCTCTTACCGTTTTCGAGATAATCGACATTTTCCGATTTTAGTCTTTTTGGCACCAAAATACACAAAATTTGCATAGATTTACCGGGTGTATTCCGATAGGGGATCGAAAAATCCATTATTTTTGCGATATCTCTTACCGTTTTCGAGATAATCGACATTTTCCGATTTTAGTCTTTTTGGCACTCAAAATACACAAAATTTTTTAAGATTTTTTTTTTTTTCAATTTAGGACATTCAGCACTTGTTTTTTATATTTGGAAGCATAGATTTACCGGGTGTATTCCGATAGGGGATCGAAAAATCCATTATTTTTGCGATATCTCTTACCGTTTTCGAGATAATCGACATTTTCCGATTTTAGTCTTTTTGGCACTCAAAATACACAAAATTTTTTAAGATTTTTTTTTTTTTCAATTTAGGACATTCAGCACTTGTTTTTTATATTTGGAAGCATAGATTTACCGGGTGTATTCCGATAGGGGATCGAAAAATCCATTATTTTTGCGATATCTCTTACCGTTTTCGAGATAATCGACATTTTCCGATTTTAGTCTTTTTGGCACCAAAATACACAAAATTTGCATAGATTTACCGGGTGTATTCCGATAGGGGATCGAAAAATCCATTATTTTTGCGATATCTCTTACCGTTTTCGAGATAATCGACATTTTCCGATTTTAGTCTTTTTGGCACTCAAAATACACAAAATTTTTTAAGATTTTTTTTTTTTTCAATTTAGGACATTCAGCACTTGTTTTTTATATTTGGAAGCATAAATTTACCGGGTGTATTCCGATAGGGGATCGAAAAATCCATTATTTTTGCGATATCTCTTACCGTTTTCGAGATAATCGACATTTTCCGATTTTAGTCTTTTTGGCACCAAAATACACAAAATTTGCATAGATTTACCGGGTGTATTCCGATAGGGGATCGAAAAATCCATTATTTTTGCGATATCTCTTACCGTTTTCGAGATAATCGACATTTTCCGATTTTAGTCTTTTTGGCACTCAAAATACAAAAATTTTTTAAGATTTTTTTTTTTTTCAATTTAGGACATTCAGCACTTGTTTTTTATATTTGGAAGCATAGATTTACCGCGTGTATTCCGATAGGGGATCGAAAAATCCATTATTTTTGCGATATCTCTTACCGTTTTCGAGATAATCGACATTTTCCGATTTTAGTCTTTTTGGCACTCAAAATACACAAAATTTTTTAAGATTTTTTTTTTTTTCAATTTAGGACATTCAGCACTTGTTTTTTATATTTGGAAGCATAGATTTACCGGGTGTATTCCGATAGGGGATCGAAAAATCCATTATTTTTGCGATATCTCTTACCGTTTTCGAGATAATCGACATTTTCCGATTTTAGTCTTTTTGGCACTCAAAATACACAAAATTTTTTAAGATTTTTTTTTTTTTCAATTTAGGACATTCAGCACTTGTTTTTTATATTTGGAAGCATAAATTTACCGGGTGTATTCCGATAGGGGATCGAAAAATCCATTATTTTTGCGATATCTCTTACCGTTTTCGAGATAATCGACATTTTCCGATTTTAGTCTTTTTGGCACCAAAATACACAAAATTTGCATAGATTTACCGGGTGTATTCCGATAGGGGATCGAAAAATCCATTATTTTTGGGATATCTCTTACCGTTTTCGAGATAATCGACATTTTCCGATTTTAGTCTTTTTGGCACCAAAATACACAAAATTTGCATAGATTTACCGGGTGTATTCCGATAGGGGATCGAAAAATCCATTATTTTTGCGATATCTCTTACCGTTTTCGAGATAATCGACATTTTCCGATTTTAGTCTTTTTGGCACTCAAAATACACAAAATTTTTTAAGATTTTTTTTGTTTTCAATTTAGGACATTCAGCACTTGTTTTTATATTTGGAAGCATAGATTTACCGGGTGTATTCCGATAGGGGATCGAAAAATCCATTATTTTTGCGATATCTCTTACCGTTTTCGAGATAATCGACATTTTCCGATTTTAGTCTTTTTGGCACCAAAATACACAAAATTTGCATAGATTTACCGGGTGTATTCCGATAGGGGAACGAAAAATCCATTATTTTTGCGATATCTCTTACCGTTTTCGAGATAATCGACATTTTCCGATTTTAGTCTTTTTGGCACTCAAAATACACAAAATTTTAAAAAAATTTTTTTTTTTTCAATTTAGGACATTCAGCACTTGTTTTTTATATTTGGAAGCATAGATTTACCGGGTGTACTCCGATAGGGGATCGAAAAATCCATTATTTTTGCGATATCTCTTACCGTTTTCGAGATAATCGACATTTTCCGATTTTAGTCTTTTTGGCACTCAAAATACACAAAATTTTTTAAGATTTTTTTTTTTTCAATTTAGGACATTCAGCACTTGTTTTTTATATTTGGAAGCATACACCGGGTGTATTCCGATAGGGGATCGAAAAATCCATTATTTTTGCGATATCTCTTACCGTTTTCGAGATAATTGACATTTTCCGATTTTAGTCTTTTTGGCACTCAAAATACACAAAATTTTTTAAGATTTTTTTTTTTTTCAATTTAGGACATTCAGCACTTGTTTTTTATATTTGGAAGCATAGATTTACCGGGTCTATTCCGATAGGGGATCGAAAAATCCATTATTTTTGCGATATCTCTTACCGTTTTCGAGATAATCGACATTTTCCGATTTTAGTCTTTTTGGCACTCAAAATACACAAAATTTTTTAAGATTTTTTTTTTTTTCAATTTAGGACATTCAGCACTTGTTTTTTATATTTGGAAGCATAGATTTACCGGGTGTATTCCGATAGGGGATCGAAAAATCCATTATTTTTGCGATATCTCTTACCGTTTTCGAGATAATCGACATTTTCCGATTTTAGTCTTTTTGGCACTCAAAATACACAAAATTTTTTAAGATTTTTTTTTTTTTCAATTTAGGACATTCAGCACTTGTTTTTTATATTTGGAAGCATAGATTTACCGGATGTATTCCGATAGGGGATCGAAAAATCCATTATTTTTGCGATATCTCTTACCGTTTTCGAGATAATCGACATTTTCCGATTTTAGTCTTTTTGGCACTCAAAATACACAAAATTTTTTAAGATTTTTTTTTTTTTCAATTTAGGACATTCAGCACTTGTTTTTTATATTTGGAAGCATAGATTTACCGGGTGTATTCCGATAGGGGATCGAAAAATCCATTATTTTTGCGATATCTCTTACCGTTTTCGAGATAATCGACATTTTCCGATTTTAGTCTTTTTGGCACCAAAATACACAAAATTTGCATAGATTTAGCGGGTGTATTCCGATAGGGGATAGAAAAATCCATTATTTTTGCGATATCTCTTACCGTTTTCGAGATAATCGACATTTTCCGATTTTAGTCTTTTTGGCACTCAAAATACACAAAATTTTTTAAGATTTTTTTTTTTTTCTATTTAGGACATTCAGCACTTGTTTTTTATATTTGGAAGCATAGATTTACCGGGTGTATTCCGATAGGGGATCGAAAAATCCATTATTTTTGCGATATCTCTTACCGTTTTCGAGATAATCGACATTTTCCGATTTTAGTCTTTTTGGCACTCAAAATACACAAAATTTTTTAAGATTTTTTTTTTTTCAATTTAGGACATTCAGCACTTGTTTTTTATATTTGGAAGCATAGATTTACCGGGAGTATTCCGATAGGGGATCGAAAAATCCATTATTTTTGCGATATCTCTTACCGTTTTCGAGATAATCGACATTTTCCGATTTTAGTCTTTTTGGCACCAAAATACACAAAATTTGCATAGATTTACCGGGTGTATTCCGATAGGGGATCGAAAAATCCATTATTTTTGCGATATCTCTTACCGTTTTCGAGATAATCGACATTTTCCGATTTTAGTCTTTTTGGCACTCAAAATACACAAAATTTTTTAAGATTTTTTTTTTTTTCAATTTAGGACATTCAGCACTTGTTTTTTATATTTGGAAGCATAGATTTACCGGGTGTATTCCGATAGGGGATCGAAAAATCCATTATTTTTGCGATATCTCTTACCGTTTTCGAGATAATCGACATTTTCCGATTTTAGTCTTTTTGGCACCAAAATACACAAAATTTGCATAGATTTACCGGGTGTATTCCGATAGGGGATCGAAAAATCCATTATTTTTGCGATATCTCTTACCGTTTTCGAGATAATCGACATTTTCCGATTTTAGTCTTTTTGGCACTCAAAATACACAAAATTTTTTAAGATTTTTTTTTTTTTCAATTTAGGACATTCAGCACTTGTTTTTTATATTTGGAAGCATAGATTTACCGGGTGTATTCCGATAGGGGATCGAAAAATCCATTATTTTTGCGATATCTCTTACCGTTTTCGAGATAATCGACATTTTCCGATTTTAGTCTTTTTGGCACCAAAATACACAAAATTTGCATAGATTTACCGGGTGTATTCCGATAGGGGATCGAAAAATCCATTATTTTTGCAATATCTCTTACCGTTTTCGAGACAATCGACATTTTCCGATTTTAGTCTTTTTGGCACTCAAAATACACAAAATTTTTTAAGATTTTTTTTTTTTTCAATTTAGGACATTCAGCACTTGTTTTTTATATTTGGAAGCATAGATTTACCGGGTGTATTCCGATAGGGGATCGAAAAATCCATTATTTTTGCGATATCTCTTACCGTTTTCGAGATAATCGACATTTTCCGATTTTAGTCTTTTTGGCACCAAAATACACAAAATTTGCATAGATTTACCGGGTGTATTCCGATAGGGGATCGAAAAATCCATTATTTTTGCGATATCTCTTACCGTTTTCGAGATAATCGACATTTTCCGATTTTAGTCTTTTTGGCACTCAAAATACACAAAATTTTTTAAGATTTTTTTTTTTTTCAATTTAGGACATTCAGCACTTGTTTTTTATATTTGGAAGCATAGATTTACCGGGTGTATTCCGATAGGGGATCGAAAAATCCATTATTTTTGCGATATCTCTTACCGTTTTCGAGATAATCGACATTTTCCGATTTTAGTCTTTTTGGCACCAAAATACACAAAATTTGCATAGATTTACCGGGTGTATTCCGATAGGGGATCGAAAAATCCATTATTTTTGCGATATCTCTTACCGTTTTCGAGATAATCGACATTTTCCGATTTTAGTCTTTTTGGCACTCAAAATACACAAAATTTTTTAAGATTTTTTTTTTTTTCAATTTAGGACATTCAGCACTTGTTTTTTATATTTGGAAGCATAGATTTACCGGGTGTATTCCGATAGGGGATCGAAAAATCCATTATTTTTGCAATATCTCTTACCGTTTTCGAGATAATCGACATTTTCCGATTTTAGTCTTTTTGGCACCAAAATACACAAAATTTGCATAGATTTACCGGGTGTATTCCGATAGGGGATCGAAAAATCCATTATTTTTGCGATATCTCTTACCGTTTTCGAGATAATCGACATTTTCCGATTTTAGTCTTTTTGGCACTCAAAATACACAAAATTTTTTAAGATTTTTTTTTTTTTCAATTTAGGACATTCAGCACTTGTTTTTTATATTTGGAAGCATAGATTTACCGGGTGTATTCCGATAGGGGATCGAAAAATCCATTATTTTTGCGATATCTCTTACCGTTTTCGAGATAATCGACATTTTCCGATTTTAGTCTTTTTGGCACTCAAAATACACAAAATTTTTTAAGATTTTTTTTTTTTTCAATTTAGGACATTCAGCACTTGTTTTTTATATTTGGAAGCATAGATTTACCGGGTGTATTCCGATAGGGGATCGAAAAATCCATTATTTTTGCGATATCTCTTACCGTTTTCGAGATAATCGACATTTTCCGATTTTAGTCTTTTTGGCACCAAAATACACAAAATTTGCATAGATTTACCGGGTGTATTCCGATAGGGGATCGAAAAATCCATTATTTTTGCGATATCTCTTACCGTTTTCGAGATAATCGACATTTTCCGATTTTAGTCTTTTTGGCACTCAAAATACACAAAATTTTTTAAGATTTTTTTTTTTTTCAATTTAGGACATTCAGCACTTGTTTTTTATATTTGGAAGCATAGATTTACCGGGTGTATTCCGATAGGGGATCGAAAAATCCATTATTTTTGCGATATCTCTTACCGTTTTCGAGATAATCGACATTTTCCGATTTTAGTCTTTTTGGCACCAAAATACACAAAATTTGCATAGATTTACCGGGTGTATTCCGATAGGGGATCGAAAAATCCATTATTTTTGCGATATCTCTTACCGTTTTCGAGATAATCGACATTTTCCGATTTTAGTCTTTTTGGCACTCAAAATACACAAAATTTTTTAAGATTTTTTTTTTTTTCAATTTAGGACATTCAGCACTTGTTTTTTATATTTGGAAGCATAGATTTACCGGGTGTATTCCGATAGGGGATCGAAAAATCCATTATTTTTGCGATATCTCTTACCGTTTTCGAGATAATCGACATTTTCCGATTTTAGTCTTTTTGGCACCAAAATACACAAAATTTGCATAGATTTACCGGGTGTATTCCGATAGGGGATCGAAAAATCCATTATTTTTGCGATATCTCTTACCGTTTTCGAGATAATCGACATTTTCCGATTTTAGTCTTTTTGGCACTCAAAATACACAAAATTTTTTAAGATTTTTTTTTTTTTCAATTTAGGACATTCAGCACTTGTTTTTAATATTTGGAAGCATAGATTTACCGGGTGTATTCCGATAGGGGATCGAAAAATCCATTATTTTTGCGATATCTCTTACCGTTTTCGAGATAATCGACATTTTCCGATTTTAGTCTTTTTGGCACCAAAATACACAAAATTTGCATAGATTTACCGGGTGTATTCCGATAGGGGATCGAAAAATCCATTATTTTTGCGATATCTCTTACCGTTTTCGAGATAATCGACATTTTCCGATTTTAGTCTTTTTGGCACTCAAAATACACAAAATTTTTTAAGATTTTTTTTCAATTTAGGACATTCAGCACTTGTTTTTTATATTTGGAAGCATAGATTTACCGGGTGTATTCCGATAGGGGATCGAAAAATCCATTATTTTTGCGATATCTCTTACCGTTTTCGAGATAATCGACATTTTCCGATTTTAGTCTTTTTGGCACCAAAATACACAAAATTTGCATAGATTTACCGGGTGTATTCCGATAGGGGATCGAAAAATCCATTATTTTTGCGATATCTCTTACCGTTTTCGAGATAATCGACATTTTCCGATTTTAGTCTTTTTGGCACTCAAAATACACAAAATTTTTTAAGATTTTTTTTCAATTTGGGACATTCAGCACTTGTTTTTTATATTTGGAAGCATAGATTTACCGGGTGTATTCCGATAGGGGATCGAAAAATCCATTATTTTTGCGATATCTCTTACCGTTTTCGAGATAATCGACATTTTCCGATTTTAGTCTTTTTGGCACCAAAATACACAAAATTTGCATAGATTTACCGGGTGTATTCCGATAGGGGATCGAAAAATCCATTATTTTTGCGATATCTCTTACCGTTTTCGAGATAATCGACATTTTCCGATTTTAGTCTTTTTGGCACTCAAAATACACAAAATTTTTTAAGATTTTTTTTTTTTTCAATTTAGGACATTCAGCACTTGTTTTTTATATTTGGAAGCATAGATTTACCGGGTGTATTCCGATAGGGGATCGAAAAATCCATTATTTTTGCGATATCTCTTACCGTTTTCGAGATAATCGACATTTTCCGATTTTAGTCTTTTTGGCACCAAAATACACAAAATTTGCATAGATTTACCGGGTGTATTCCGATAGGGGATCGAAAAATCCATTATTTTTGCGATATCTCTTACCGTTTTCGAGATAATCGACATTTTCCGATTTTAGTCTTTTTGGCACTCAAAATACACAAAATTTTTTAAGATTTTTTTTTTTTTCAATTTAGGACATTCAGCACTTGTTTTTTATATTTGGAAGCATAGATTTACCGGGTATATTCCGATAGGGGATCGAAAAATCCATTATTTTTGCGATATCTCTTACCGTTTTCGAGATAATCGACATTTTCCGAAATTAGTCTTTTTGGCACCAAAATACACAAAATTTGCATAGATTTACCGGGTGTATTCCGATAGGGGATCGAAAAATCCATTATTTTTGCGATATCTCTTACCGTTTTCGAGATAATCGACATTTTCCGATTTTAGTCTTTTTGGCACCAAAATACACAAAATTTGCATAGATTTACCGGGTGTATTCCGATAGGGGATCGAAAAATCCATTATTTTTGCGATATCTCTTACCGTTTTCGAGATAATCGACATTTTCCGATTTTAGTCTTTTTGGCACTCAAAATACACAAAATTTTTTAAGATTTTTTTTTTTTTCAATTTAGGACATTCAGCACTTGTTTTTTATATTTGGAAGCATAGATTTACCGGGTATATTCCGATAGGGGATCGAAAAATCCATTATTTTTGCGATATCTCTTACCGTTTTCGAGATAATCGACATTTTCCGATTTTAGTCTTTTTGGCACCAAAATACACAAAATTTGCATAGATTTACCGGGTGTATTCCGATAGGGGATCGAAAAATCCATTATTTTTGCGATATCTCTTACCGTTTTCGAGATAATCGACATTTTCCGATTTTAGTCTTTTTGGCACTCAAAATACACAAAATTTTTTAAGATTTTTTTTTTTTTCAATTTAGGACATTCAGCACTTGTTTTTTATATTTGGAAGCATAGATTTACCGGGTGTATTCCGATAGGGGATCGAAAAATCCATTATTTTTGCGATATCTCTTACCGTTTTCGAGATAATCGACATTTTCCGATTTTAGTCTTTTTGGCACTCAAAATACACAAAATTTTTTAAGATTTTTTTTTTTTCCAATTTAGGACATTCAGCACTTGTTTTTTATATTTGGAAGCATAGATTTACCGGGTGTATTCCGATAGGGGATCGAAAAATCCATTATTTTTGCGATATCTCTTACCGTTTTCGAGATAATCGACATTTTCCGATTTTAGTCTTTTTGGCACCAAAATACACAAAATTTGCATAGATTTACCGGGTGTATTCCGATAGGGGATCGAAAAATCCATTATTTTTGCGATATCTCTTACCGTTTTCGAGATAATCGACATTTTCCGATTTTAGTCTTTTTGGCACTCAAAATACACAAAATTTTTTAAGATTTTTTTTTTTTTCAATTTAGGACATTCAGCACTTGTTTTTTATATTTGGAAGCATAGATTTACCGGATGTATTCCGATAGGGGATCGAAAAATCCATTTTTTTGCGATATCTCTTACCGTTTTCGAGATAATCGACATTTTCCGATTTTAGTCCTTTTGGCACTCAAAATACACAAAATTTTTTAAGATTTTTTTTTTTTTCAATTTAGGACATTCAGCACTTGTTTTTTTATATTTGGAAGCATACATTTACCGGGTGTATTCCGATAGGGGATCGAAAAATCCATTATTTTTGCGATATCTCTTACCGTTTTCGAGATAATCGACATTTTCCGATTTTAGTCTTTTTGGCACCAAAATACACAAAATTTGCATAGATTTACCGGGTGTATTCCGATAGGGGATCGAAAAATCCATTATTTTTGCGATATCTCTTACCGTTTTCGAGATAATCGACATTTTCCGATTTTAGTCTTTTTGGCACTCAAAATACACAAAATTTTTTAAGATTTTTTTTTTTTCTATTTAGGACATTCAGCACTTGTTTTTTATATTTGGAAGCATAGATTTACCGGGTGTATTCCGATAGGGGATCGAAAAATCCATTATTTTTGCGATATCTCTTACCGTTTTCGAGATAATCGACATTTTCCGATTTTAGTCTTTTTGGCACTCAAAATACACAAAATTTTTTAAGATTTTTTTTTTTTTCAATTTAGGACATTCAGCACTTGTTTTTTATATTTGGAAGCATAGATTTACCGGGTGTATTCCGATAGGGGATCGAAAAATCCATTATTTTTGCGATATCTCTTACCGTTTTCGAGATAATCGACATTTTCCGATTTTAGTCTTTTTGGCACTCAAAATACACAAAATTTTTTAAGATTTTTTTTTTTTTCAATTTAGGACATTCAGCACTTGTTTTTTATATTTGGAAGCATAGATTTACCGGGTGTATTCCGATAGGGGATCGAAAAATCCATTATTTTTGCGATATCTCTTACCGTTTTCGAGATAATCGACATTTTCCGATTTTAGTCTTTTTGGCACTCAAAATACACAAAATTTTTTAAGATTTTTTTTTTTTTCAATTTAGGACATTCAGCACTTGTTTTTTATATTTGGAAGCATAGATTTACCGGGTGTATTCCGATAGGGGATCGAAAAATCCATTATTTTTGCGATATCTCTTACCGTTTTCGAGATAATCGACATTTTCCGATTTTAGTCTTTTTGGCACCAAAATACACAAAATTTGCATAGATTTACCGGGTGTATTCCGATAGGGGATCGAAAAATCCATTATTTTTGCGATATCTCTTACCGTTTTCGAGATAATCGACATTTTCCGATTTTAGTCTTTTTGGCACTCAAAATACACAAAATTTTTTAAGATTTTTTTTTTTTTCAATTTAGGACATTCAGCACTTGTTTTTTATATTTGGAAGCATAGATTTACCGGGTGTATTCCGATAGGGGATCGAAAAATCCATTATTTTTGCGATATCTCTTACCGTTTTCGAGATAATCGACATTTTCCGATTTTAGTCTTTTTGGCACCAAAATACACAAAATTTGCATAGATTTACCGGGTGTATTCCGATAGGGGATCGAAAAATCCATTATTTTTGCGATATCTCTTACCGTTTTCGAGATAATCGACATTTTCCGATTTTAGTCTTTTTGGCACTCAAAATACACAAAATTTTTTAAGATTTTTTTTTTTTTCAATTTAGGACATTCAGCACTTGTTTTTAATATTTGGAAGCATAGATTTACCGGGTGTATTCCGATAGGGGATCGAAAAATCCATTATTTTTGCGATATCTCTTACCGTTTTCGAGATAATCGACATTTTCCGATTTTAGTCTTTTTGGCACCAAAATACACAAAATTTGCATAGATTTACCGGGTGTATTCCGATAGGGGATCGAAAAATCCATTATTTTTGCGATATCTCTTACCGTTTTCGAGATAATCGACATTTTCCGATTTTAGTCTTTTTGGCACTCAAAATACACAAAATTTTTTAAGATTTTTTTTCAATTTAGGACATTCAGCACTTGTTTTTTATATTTGGAAGCATAGATTTACCGGGTGTATTCCGATAGGGGATCGAAAAATCCATTATTTTTGCGATATCTCTTACCGTTTTCGAGATAATCGACATTTTCCGATTTTAGTCTTTTTGGCACCAAAATACACAAAATTTGCATAGATTTACCGGGTGTATTCCGATAGGGGATCGAAAAATCCATTATTTTTGCGATATCTCTTACCGTTTTCGAGATAATCGACATTTTCCGATTTTAGTCTTTTTGGCACTCAAAATACACAAAATTTTTTAAGATTTTTTTTCAATTTAGGACATTCAGCACTTGTTTTTTATATTTGGAAGCATAGATTTACCGGGTGTATTCCGATAGGGGATCGAAAAATCCATTATTTTTGCGATATCTCTTACCGTTTTCGAGATAATCGACATTTTCCGATTTTAGTCTTTTTGGCACCAAAATACACAAAATTTGCATAGATTTACCGGGTGTATTCCGATAGGGGATCGAAAAATCCATTATTTTTGCGATATCTCTTACCGTTTTCGAGATAATCGACATTTTCCGATTTTAGTCTTTTTGGCACTCAAAATACACAAAATTTTTTAAGATTTTTTTTTTTTTCAATTTAGGACATTCAGCACTTGTTTTTTATATTTGGAAGCATAGATTTACCGGGTGTATTCCGATAGGGGATCGAAAAATCCATTATTTTTGCGATATCTCTTACCGTTTTCGAGATAATCGACATTTTCCGATTTTAGTCTTTTTGGCACCAAAATACACAAAATTTGCATAGATTTACCGGGTGTATTCCGATAGGGGATCGAAAAATCCATTATTTTTGCGATATCTCTTACCGTTTTCGAGATAATCGACATTTTCCGATTTTAGTCTTTTTGGCACTCAAAATACACAAAATTTTTTAAGATTTTTTTTTTTTTCAATTTAGGACATTCAGCACTTGTTTTTTATATTTGGAAGCATAGATTTACCGGGTATATTCCGATAGGGGATCGAAAAATCCATTATTTTTGCGATATCTCTTACCGTTTTCGAGATAATCGACATTTTCCGAAATTAGTCTTTTTGGCACCAAAATACACAAAATTTGCATAGATTTACCGGGTGTATTCCGATAGGGGATCGAAAAATCCATTATTTTTGCGATATCTCTTACCGTTTTCGAGATAATCGACATTTTCCGATTTTAGTCTTTTTGGCACCAAAATACACAAAATTTGCATAGATTTACCGGGTGTATTCCGATAGGGGATCGAAAAATCCATTATTTTTGCGATATCTCTTACCGTTTTCGAGATAATCGACATTTTCCGATTTTAGTCTTTTTGGCACTCAAAATACACAAAATTTTTTAAGATTTTTTTTTTTTTCAATTTAGGACATTCAGCACTTGTTTTTTATATTTGGAAGCATAGATTTACCGGGTGTATTCCGATAGGGGATCGAAAAATCCATTATTTTTGCGATATCTCTTACCGTTTTCGAGATAATCGACATTTTCCGATTTTAGTCTTTTTGGCACTCAAAATACACAAAATTTTTTAAGATTTTTTTTTTTTCCAATTTAGGACATTCAGCACTTGTTTTTTATATTTGGAAGCATAGATTTACCGGGTGTATTCCGATAGGGGATCGAAAAATCCATTATTTTTGCGATATCTCTTACCGTTTTCGAGATAATCGACATTTTCCGATTTTAGTCTTTTTGGCACCAAAATACACAAAATTTGCATAGATTTACCGGGTGTATTCCGATAGGGGATCGAAAAATCCATTATTTTTGCGATATCTCTTACCGTTTTCGAGATAATCGACATTTTCCGATTTTAGTCTTTTTGGCACTCAAAATACACAAAATTTTTTAAGATTTTTTTTTTTTTCAATTTAGGACATTCAGCACTTGTTTTTTATATTTGGAAGCATAGATTTACCGGATGTATTCCGATAGGGGATCGAAAAATCCATTTTTTTGCGATATCTCTTACCGTTTTCGAGATAATCGACATTTTCCGATTTTAGTCTTTTTGGCACTCAAAATACACAAAATTTTTTAAGATTTTTTTTTTTTTCAATTTAGGACATTCAGCACTTGTTTTTTATATTTGGAAGCATAGATTTACCGGGTGTATTCCGATAGGGGATCGAAAAATCCATTATTTTTGCGATATCTCTTACCGTTTTCGAGATAATCGACATTTTCCGATTTTAGTCTTTTTGGCACCAAAATACACAAAATTTGCATAGATTTACCGGGTGTATTCCGATAGGGGATCGAAAAATCCATTATTTTTGCGATATCTCTTACCGTTTTCGAGATAATCGACATTTTCCGATTTTAGTCTTTTTGGCACTCAAAATACACAAAATTTTTTAAGATTTTTTTTTTTTCTATTTAGGACATTCAGCACTTGTTTTTTATATTTGGAAGCATAGATTTACCGGGTGTATTCCGATAGGGGATCGAAAAATCCATTATTTTTGCGATATCTCTTACCGTTTTCGAGATAATCGACATTTTCCGATTTTAGTCTTTTTGGCACTCAAAATACACAAAATTTTTTAAGATTTTTTTTTTTTTCAATTTAGGACATTCAGCACTTGTTTTTTATATTTGGAAGCATAGATTTACCGGGTGTATTCCGATAGGGGATCGAAAAATCCATTATTTTTGCGATATCTCTTACCGTTTTCGAGATAATCGACATTTTCCGATTTTAGTCTTTTTGGCACTCAAAATACACAAAATTTTTTAAGATTTTTTTTTTTTTCAATTTAGGACATTCAGCACTTGTTTTTTATATTTGGAAGCATAGATTTACCGGGTGTATTCCGATAGGGGATCGAAAAATCCATTATTTTTGCGATATCTCTTACCGTTTTCGAGATAATCGACATTTTCCGATTTTAGTCTTTTTGGCACTCAAAATACACAAAATTTTTTAAGATTTTTTTTTTTTTCAATTTAGGACATTCAGCACTTGTTTTTTATATTTGGAAGCATAGATTTACCGGGTATATTCCGATAGGGGATCGAAAAATCCATTATTTTTGCGATATCTCTTACCGTTTTCGAGATAATCGACATTTTCCGATTTTAGTCTTTTTGGCACCAAAATACACAAAATTTGCATAGATTTACCGGGTGTATTCCGATAGGGGATCGAAAAATCCATTATTTTTGCGATATCTCTTACCGTTTTCGAGATAATCGACATTTTCCGATTTTAGTCTTTTTGGCACTCAAAATACACAAAATTTTTTAAGATTTTTTTTTTTTTCAATTTAGGACATTCAGCACTTGTTTTTTATATTTGGAAGCATAGATTTACCGGGTGTATTCCGATAGGGGATCGAAAAATCCATTATTTTTGCGATATCTCTTACCGTTTTCGAGATAATCGACATTTTCCGATTTTAGTCTTTTTGGCACCAAAATACACAAAATTTGCATAGATTTACCGGGTGTATTCCGATAGGGGATCGAAAAATCCATTATTTTTGCGATATCTCTTACCGTTTTCGAGATAATCGACATTTTCCGATTTTAGTCTTTTTGGCACTCAAAATACACAAAATTTTTTAAGATTTTTTTTTTTTTCAATTTAGGACATTCAGCACTTGTTTTTTATATTTGGAAGCATAGATTTATCGGGTGTATTCCGATAGGGGATCGAAAAATCCATTATTTTTGCGATATCTCTTACCGTTTTCGAGATAATCGACATTTTCCGATTTTAGTCTTTTTGGCACCGAAATACACAAAATTTGCATAGATTTACCGGGTGTATTCCGATAGGGGATCGAAAAATCCATTATTTTTGCGATATCTCTTACCGTTTTCGAGATAATCGACATTTTCCGATTTTAGTCTTTTTGGCACTCAAAATACACAAAATTTTTTAAGATTTTTTTTTTTTTCAATTTAGGACATTCAGCACTTGTTTTTTATATTTGGAAGCATAGATTTATCGGGTGTATTCCGATAGGGGATCGAAAAATCCATTATTTTTGCGATATCTCTTACCGTTTTCGAGATAATCGACATTTTCCGATTTTAGTCTTTTTGGCACTCAAAATACACAAAATTTTTTAAGATTTTTTTTTTTTTCAATTTAGGACATTCAGCACTTGTTTTTTATATTTGGAAGCATAGATTTACCGGGTATATTCCGATAGGGGATCGAAAAATCCATTATTTTTGCGATATCTCTTACCGTTTTCGAGATAATCGACATTTTCCGAAATTAGTCTATTTGGCACCAAAATACACAAAATTTGCATAGATTTACCGGGTGTATTCCGATAGGGGATCGAAAAATCCATTATTTTTGCGATATCTCTTACCGTTTTCGAGATAATCGACATTTTCCGATTTTAGTCTTTTTGGCACTCAAAATACACAAAATTTTTTAAGATTTTTTTTTTTTCAATTTAGGACATTCAGCACTTGTTTTTTATATTTGGAAGCATAGATTTACCGGGTGTATTCCGATAGGGGATCGAAAAATCCATTATTTTTGCGATATCTCTTACCGTTTTCGAGATAATCGACATTTTCCGATTTTAGTCTTTTTGGCACCAAAATACACAAAATTTGCATAGATTTATCTGGTGTATTCCGATAGGGGATCGAAAAATCCATTATTTTTGCGATATCTCTTACCGTTTTCGAGATAATCGACATTTTCCGATTTTAGTCTTTTTGGCACTCAAAATACACAAAATTTTTTAAGATTTTTTTTTTTTTCAATTTAGGACATTCAGCACTTGTTTTTTATATTTGGAAGCATAGATTTACCGGGTGTATTCCGATAGGGGATCGAAAAATCCATTATTTTTGCGATATCTCTTACCGTTTTCGAGATAATCGACATTTTCCGATTTTAGTCTTTTTGGCACTCAAAATACACAAAATTTTTTAAGATTTTTTTTTTTTTCAATTTAGGACATTCAGCACTTGTTTTTTATATTTGGAAGCATAGATTTACCGGGTGTATTCCGATAGGGGATCGAAAAATCCATTATTTTTGCGATATCTCTTACCGTTTTCGAGATAATCGACATTTTCCGATTTTAGTCTTTTTGGCACCAAAATACACAAAATTTGCATAGATTTACCGGGTGTATTCCGATAGGGGATCGAAAAATCCATTATTTTTGCGATATCTCTTACCGTTTTCGAGATAATCGACATTTTCCGATTTTAGTCTTTTTGGCACTCAAAATACACAAAATTTTTTAAGATTTTTTTTTTTTTCAATTTAGGACATTCAGCACTTGTTTTTTATATTTGGAAGCATAGATTTACCGGGTGTATTCCGATAGGGGATCGAAAAATCCATTATTTTTGCGATATCTCTTACCGTTTTCGAGATAATCGACATTTTCCGATTTTAGTCTTTTTGGCACCAAAATACACAAAATTTGCATAGATTTAGCGGGTGTATTCCGATAGGGGATCGAAAAATCCATTATTTTTGCGATATCTCTTACCGTTTTCGAGATAATCGACATTTTCCGATTTTAGTCTTTTTGGCACTCAAAATACACAAAATTTTTTAAGATTTTTTTTTTTTTCAATTTAGGACATTCAGCACTTGTTTTTTATATTTGGAAGCATAGATTTACCGGGTGTATTCCGATAGGGGATCGAAAAATCCATTATTTTTGCGATATCTCTTACCGTTTTCGAGATAATCGACATTTTCCGATTTTAGTCTTTTTGGCACTCAAAATACACAAAATTTTTTAAGATTTTTTTTTTTTTCAATTTAGGACATTCAGCACTTGTTTTTTATATTTGGAAGCATAGATTTACCGGGTGTATTCCGATGGGGGTTCGAAAAATCCATTATTTTTGCGATATCTCTTACCGTTTTCGAGATAATCGACATTTTCCGATTTTAGTCTTTTTGGCACTCAAAATACACAAAATTTTTTAAGATTTTTTTTTTTTTCAATTTAGGACATTCAGCACTTGTTTTTTATATTTGGAAGCATAGATTTACCGGGTGTATTCCGATAGGGGATCGAAAAATCCATTATTTTTGCGATATCTCTTACCGTTTTCGAGATAATCGACATTTTCCGATTTTAGTCTTTTTGGCACCAAAATACACAAAATTTGCATAGATTTACCGGGTGTATTCCGATAGGGGATCGAAAAATCCATTATTTTTGCGATATCTCTTACCGTTTTCGAGATAATCGACATTTTCCGATTTTAGTCTTTTTGGCACTCAAAATACACAAAATTTTTTAAGATTTTTTTTTTTTTCAATTTAGGACATTCAGCACTTGTTTTTTATATTTGGAAGCATAGATTTACCGGGTGTATTCCGATAGGGGATCGAAAAATCCATTATTTTTGCGATATCTCTTACCGTTTTCGAGATAATCGACATTTTCCGATTTTAGTCTTTTTGGCACCAAAATACACAAAATTTGCATAGATTTACCGGGTGTATTCCGATAGGGGATCGAAAAATCCATTATTTTTGCGATATCTCTTACCGTTTTCGAGATAATCGACATTTTCCGATTTTAGTCTTTTTGGCACTCAAAATACACAAAATTTTTTAAGATTTTTTTTTTTTTCAATTTAGGACATTCAGCACTTGTTTTTTATATTTGGAAGCATAGATTTACCGGGTGTATTCCGATAGGGGATCGAAAAATCCATTATTTTTGCGATATCTCTTACCGTTTTCGAGATAATCGACATTTTCCGATTTTAGTCTTTTTGGCACCAAAATACACAAAATTTGCATAGATTTACCGGGTGTATTCCGATAGGGGATCGAAAAATCCATTATTTTTGCGATATCTCTTACCGTTTTCGAGATAATCGACATTTTCCGATTTTAGTCTTTTTGGCACTCAAAATACACAAAATTTTTTAAGATTTTTTTTTTTTTCAATTTAGGACATTCAGCACTTGTTTTTTATATTTGGAAGCATAGATTTACCGGGTGTATTCCGATAGGGGATCGAAAAATCCATTATTTTTGCGATATCTCTTACCGTTTTCGACATAATCGACATTTTCCGATTTTAGTCTTTTTGGCACCGAAATACACAAAATTTGCATAGATTTACCGGGTGTATTCCGATAGGGGATCGAAAAATCCATTATTTTTGCGATATCTCTTACCGTTTTCGAGATAATCGACATTTTCCGATTTTAGTCTTTTTGGCACTCAAAATACACAAAATTTTTTAAGATTTTTTTTTTTTCAATTTAGGACATTCAGCACTTGTTTTTTATATTTGGAAGCATAGATTTATCGGGTGTATTCCGATAGGGGATCGAAAAATCCATTATTTTTGCGATATCTCTTACCGTTTTCGAGATAATCGACATTTTCCGATTTTAGTCTTTTTGGCACCAAAATACACAAAATTTGCATAGATTTACCGGGTGTATTCCGATAGGGGATCGAAAAATCCATTATTTTTGCGATATCTCTTACCGTTTTCGAGATAATCGACATTTTCCGATTTTAGTCTTTTTGGCACCAAAATACACAAAATTTGCATAGATTTACCGGGTGTATTCCGATAGGGGATCGAAAAATCCATTATTTTTGCGATATCTCTTACCGTTTTCGAGATAATCGACATTTTCCGATTTTAGTCTTTTTGGCACTCAAAATACACAAAATTTTTTAAGATTTTTTTTTTTTTCAATTTAGGACATTCAGCACTTGTTTTTTATATTTGGAAGCATAGATTTACCGGGTGTATTCCGATAGGGGATCGAAAAATCCATTATTTTTGCGATATCTCTTACCGTTTTCGAGATAATCGACATTTTCCGATTTTAGTCTTTTTGGCACTCAAAATACACAACATTTTTTAAGATTTTTTTTTTTTTCAATTTAGGACATTCAGCACTTGTTTTTTATATTTGGAAGCATAGATTTACCGGGTGTATTCCGATAGGGGATCGAAAAATCCATTATTTTTGCGATATCTCTTACCGTTTTCGAGATAATCGACATTTTCCGATTTTAGTCTTTTTGGCACCAAAATACACAAAATTTGCATAGATTTACCGGGTGTATTCCGATAGGGGATCGAAAAATCCATTATTTTTGCGATATCTCTTACCGTTTTCGAGATAATCGACATTTTCCGATTTTAGTCTTTTTGGCACTCAAAATACACAAAATTTTTTAAGATTTTTTTTTTTTCAATTTAGGACATTCAGCACTTGTTTTTTATATTTGGAAGCATAGATTTACCGGGTGTATTCCGATAGGGGATCGAAAAATCCATTATTTTTGCGATATCTCTTACCGTTTTCGAGATAATCGACATTTTCCGATTTTAGTCTTTTTGGCACCAAAATACACAAAATTTGCATAGATTTACCGGGTGTATTCCGATAGGGGATCGAAAAATCCATTATTTTTGCGATATCTCTTACCGTTTTCGAGATAATCGACATTTTCCGATTTTAGTCTTTTTGGCACTCAAAATACACAAAATTTTTTAAGATTTTTTTTTTTTTCAATTTAGGACATTCAGCACTTGTTTTTTATATTTGGAAGCATAGATTTACCGCGTGTATTCCGATAGGGGATCGAAAAATCCATTATTTTTGCGATATCTCTTACCGTTTTCGAGATAATCGACATTTTCCGATTTTAGTCTTTTTGGCACCGAAATACACAAAATTTGCATAGATTTACCGGGTGTATTCCGATAGGGGATCGAAAAATCCATTATTTTTGCGATATCTCTTACCGTTTTCGAGATAATCGACATTTTCCGATTTTAGTCTTTTTGGCACTCAAAATACACAAAATTTTTTAAGATTTTTTTTTTTTTCAATTTAGGACATTCAGCACTTGTTTTTTATATTTGGAAGCATAGATTTATCGGGTGTATTCCGATAGGGGATCGAAAAATCCATTATTTTTGCGATATCTCTTACCGTTTTCGAGATAATCGACATTTTCCGATTTTAGTCTTTTTGGCACCAAAATACACAAAATTTGCATAGATTTACCGGGTGTATTCCGATAGGGGATCGAAAAATCCATTATTTTTGCGATATCTCTTACCGTTTTCGAGATAATCGACATTTTCCGATTTTAGTCTTTTTGGCACTCAAAATACACAAAATTTTTTAAGATTTTTTTTTTTTTCAATTTAGGACATTCAGCACTTGTTTTTTATATTTGGAAGCATAGATTTACCGGGTGTATTCCGATAGGGGATCGAAAAATCCATTATTTTTGCGATATCTCTTACCGTTTTCGAGATAATCGACATTTTCCGATTTTAGTCTTTTTGGCACCAAAATACACAAAATTTGCATAGATTTACCGGGTGTATTCCGATAGGGGATCGAAAAATCCATTATTTTTGCGATATCTCTTACCGTTTTCGAGATAATCGACATTTTCCGATTTTAGTCTTTTTGGCACTCAAAATACACAAAATTTTTTAAGATTTTTTTTTTTTTCAATTTAGGACATTCAGCACTTGTTTTTTATATTTGGAAGCATAGATTTACCGGGTGTATTCCGATAGGGGATCGAAAAATCCATTATTTTTGCGATATCTCTTACCGTTTTCGAGATAATCGACATTTTCCGATTTTAGTCTTTTTGGCACCAAAATACACAAAATTTGCATAGATTTAGCGGGTGTATTCCGATTGGGGATCGAAAAATCCATTATTTTTGCGATATCTCTTACCGTTTTCGAGATAATCGACATTTTCCGATTTTAGTCTTTTTGGCACTCAAAATACACAAAATTTTTTAAGATTTTTTTTTTTTTCAATTTAGGACATTCAGCACTTGTTTTTTATATTTGGAAGCATAGATTTACCGGGTGTATTCCGATAGGGGATCGAAAAATCCATTATTTTTGCGATATCTCTTACCGTTTTCGAGATAATCGACATTTTCCGATTTTAGTCTTTTTGGCACTCAAAATACACAAAATTTTTTAAGATTTTTTTTTTTTTCAATTTAGGACATTCAGCACTTGTTTTTTATATTTGGAAGCATAGATTTACCGGGTGTATTCCGATAGGGGATCGAAAAATCCATTATTTTTGCGATATCTCTTACCGTTTTCGAGATAATCGACATTTTCCGATTTTAGTCTTTTTGGCACCAAAATACACAAAATTTGCATAGATTTACCGGGTGTATTCCGATAGGGGATCGAAAAATCCATTATTTTTGCGATATCTCTTACCGTTTTCGAGATAATCGACATTTTCCGATTTTAGTCTTTTTGGCACTCAAAATACACAAAATTTTTTAAGATTTTTTTTTTTTTCAATTTAGGACATTCAGCACTTGTTTTTTATATTTGGAAGCATAGATTTACCGGGTGTATTCCGATAGGGGATCGAAAAATCCATTATTTTTGCGATATCCCTTACCGTTTTCGAGATAATCGACATTTTCCGATTTTAGTCTTTTTGGCACCAAAATACACAAAATTTGCATAGATTTACCGGGTGTATTCCGATAGGGGATCGAAAAATCCATTATTTTTGCGATATCTCTTACCGTTTTCGAGATAATCGACATTTTCCGATTTTAGTCTTTTTGGCACTCAAAATACACAAAATTTTTTAAGATTTTTTTTTTTTTCAATTTAGGACATTCAGCACTTGTTTTTTATATTTGGAAGCATAGATTTACCGGGTATATTCCGATAGGGGATCGAAAAATCCATTATTTTTGCGATATCTCTTACCGTTTTCGAGATAATCGACATTTTCCGAAATTAGTCTTTTTGGCACCAAAATACACAAAATTTGCATAGATTTACCGGGTGTATTCCGATAGGGGATCGAAAAATCCATTATTTTTGCGATATCTCTTACCGTTTTCGAGATAATCGACATTTTCCGATTTTAGTCTTTTTGGCACCAAAATACACAAAATTTGCATAGATTTACCGGGTGTATTCCGATAGGGGATCGAAAAATCCATTATTTTTGCGATATCTCTTACCGTTTTCGAGATAATCGACATTTTCCGATTTTAGTCTTTTTGGCACTCAAAATACACAAAATTTTTTAAGATTTTTTTTTTTTTCAATTTAGGACATTCAGCACTTGTTTTTTATATTTGGAAGCATAGATTTACCGGGTATATTCCGATAGGGGATCGAAAAATCCATTATTTTTGCGATATCTCTTACCGTTTTCGAGATAATCGACATTTTCCGATTTTAGTCTTTTTGGCACCAAAATACACAAAATTTGCATAGATTTACCGGGTGTATTCCGATAGGGGATCGAAAAATCCATTATTTTTGCGATATCTCTTACCGTTTTCGAGATAATCGACATTTTCCGATTTTAGTCTTTTTGGCACTCAAAATACACAAAATTTTTTAAGATTTTTTTTTTTTTCAATTTAGGACATTCAGCACTTGTTTTTTATATTTGGAAGCATAGATTTACCGGGTGTATTCCGATAGGGGATCGAAAAATCCATTATTTTTGCGATATCTCTTACCGTTTTCGAGATAATCGACATTTTCCGATTTTAGTCTTTTTGGCACCGAAATACACAAAATTTGCATAGATTTACCGGGTGTATTCCGATAGGGGATCGAAAAATCCATTATTTTTGCGATATCTCTTACCGTTTTCGAGATAATCGACATTTTCCGATTTTAGTCTTTTTGGCACCAAAATACACAAAATTTGCATAGATTTACCGGGTGTATTCCGATAGGGGATCGAAAAATCAATTATTTTTGCGATATCTCTTACCGTTTTCGAGATAATCGACATTTTCCGATTTTAGTCTTTTTGGCACTCAAAATACACAAAATTTTTTAAGATTTTTTTTGTTTTCAATTTAGGACATTCAGCACTTGTTTTTTATATTTGGAAGCATAGATTTACCGGGTATATTCCGATAGGGGATCGAAAAATCCATTATTTTTGCGATATCTCTTACCGTTTTCGAGATAATCGACATTTTCCGATTTTAGTCTTTTTGGCACCAAAATACACAAAATTTGCATAGATTTACCGGGTGTATTCCGATAGGGGATCGAAAAATCCATTATTTTTGCGATATCTCTTACCGTTTTCGAGATAATCGACATTTTCCGATTTTAGTCTTTTTGGCACTCAAAATACACAAAATTTTTTAAGATTTTTTTTTTTTTCAATTTAGGACATTCAGCACTTGTTTTTTATATTTGGAAGCATAGATTTACCGGGTGTATTCCGATAGGGGATCGAAAAATCCATTATTTTTGCGATATCTCTTACCGTTTTCGAGATAATCGACATTTTCCGATTTTAGTCTTTTTGGCACCAAAATACACAAAATTTGCATAGATTTACCGGGTGTATTCCGATAGGGGATCGAAAAATCCATTATTTTTGCGATATCTCTTACCGTTTTCGAGATAATCGACATTTTCCGATTTTAGTCTTTTTGGCACTCAAAATACACAAAATTTTTTAAGATTTTTTTTTTTTTCAATTTAGGACATTCAGCACTTGTTTTTTATATTTGGAAGCA
Source organism: Rhagonycha lutea (assembly GCA_958510855.1). Taxonomy (NCBI): domain Eukaryota; kingdom Metazoa; phylum Arthropoda; class Insecta; order Coleoptera; family Cantharidae; genus Rhagonycha; species Rhagonycha lutea. The sequence continues at coordinate 32,597,804 of OY294042.1, forward strand.
TAGATTTATCGGGTGTATTCCGATAGGGGATCGAAAAATCCATTATTTTTGCGATATCTCTTACCGTTTTCGAGATAATCGACATTTTCCGATTTTAGTCTTTTTGGCACCGAAATACACAAAATTTGCATAGATTTACCGGGTGTATTCCGATAGGGGATCGAAAAATCCATTATTTTTGCGATATCTCTTACCGTTTTCGAGATAATCGACATTTTCCGATTTTAGTCTTTTTGGCACTCAAAATACACAAAATTTTTTAAGATTTTTTTTTTTTTCAATTTAGGACATTCAGCACTTGTTTTTTATATTTGGAAGCATAGATTTATCGGGTGTATTCCGATAGGGGATCGAAAAATCCATTATTTTTGCGATATCTCTTACCGTTTTCGAGATAATCGACATTTTCCGATTTTAGTCTTTTTGGCACTCAAAATACACAAAATTTTTTAAGATTTTTTTTTTTTTCAATTTAGGACATTCAGCACTTGTTTTTTATATTTGGAAGCATAGATTTACCGGGTATATTCCGATAGGGGATCGAAAAATCCATTATTTTTGCGATATCTCTTACCGTTTTCGAGATAATCGACATTTTCCGAAATTAGTCTTTTTGGCACCAAAATACACAAAATTTGCATAGATTTACCGGGTGTATTCCGATAGGGGATCGAAAAATCCATTATTTTTGCGATATCTCTTACCGTTTTCGAGATAATCGACATTTTCCGATTTTAGTCTTTTTGGCACTCAAAATACACAAAATTTTTTAAGATTTTTTTTTTTTTTCAATTTAGGACATTCAGCACTTGTTTTTTATATTTGGAAGCATAGATTTACCGGGTGTATTCCGATAGGGGATCGAAAAATCCATTATTTTTGCGATATCTCTTACCGTTTTCGAGATAATCGACATTTTCCGATTTTAGTCTTTTTGGCACTCAAAATACACAAAATTTTTTAAGATTTTTTTTTTTTTCAATTTAGGACATTCAGCACTTGTTTTTTATATTTGGAAGCATAAATTTACCGGGTGTATTCCGATAGGGGATCGAAAAATCCATTATTTTTGCGATATCTCTTACCGTTTTCGAGATAATCGACATTTTCCGATTTTAGTCTTTTTGGCACCAAAATACACAAAATTTGCATAGATTTACCGGGTGTATTCCGATAGGGGATCGAAAAATCCATTATTTTTGCGATATCTCTTACCGTTTTCGAGATAATCGACATTTTCCGATTTTAGTCTTTTTGGCACTCAAAATACACAAAATTTTTTAAGATTTTTTTTTTTTTCAATTTAGGACATTCAGCACTTGTTTTTTATATTTGGAAGCATAGATTTACCGCGTGTATTCCGATAGGGGATCGAAAAATCCATTATTTTTGCGATATCTCTTACCGTTTTCGAGATAATCGACATTTTCCGATTTTAGTCTTTTTGGCACTCAAAATACACAAAATTTTTTAAGATTTTTTTTTTTTTCAATTTAGGACATTCAGCACTTGTTTTTTATATTTGGAAGCATAGATTTACCGGGTGTATTCCGATAGGGGATCGAAAAATCCATTATTTTTGCGATATCTCTTACCGTTTTCGAGATAATCGACATTTTCCGATTTTAGTCTTTTTGGCACTCAAAATACACAAAATTTTTTAAGATTTTTTTTTTTTTCAATTTAGGACATTCAGCACTTGTTTTTTATATTTGGAAGCATAAATTTACCGGGTGTATTCCGATAGGGGATCGAAAAATCCATTATTTTTGCGATATCTCTTACCGTTTTCGAGATAATCGACATTTTCCGATTTTAGTCTTTTTGGCACCAAAATACACAAAATTTGCATAGATTTACCGGGTGTATTCCGATAGGGGATCGAAAAATCCATTATTTTTGCGATATCTCTTACCGTTTTCGAGATAATCGACATTTTCCGATTTTAGTCTTTTTGGCACTCAAAATACAAAAATTTTTTAAGATTTTTTTTTTTTTCAATTTAGGACATTCAGCACTTGTTTTTTATATTTGGAAGCATAGATTTACCGCGTGTATTCCGATAGGGGATCGAAAAATCCATTATTTTTGCGATATCTCTTACCGTTTTCGAGATAATCGACATTTTCCGATTTTAGTCTTTTTGGCACTCAAAATACACAAAATTTTTTAAGATTTTTTTTTTTTTCAATTTAGGACATTCAGCACTTGTTTTTTATATTTGGAAGCATAGATTTACCGGGTGTATTCCGATAGGGGATCGAAAAATCCATTATTTTTGCGATATCTCTTACCGTTTTCGAGATAATCGACATTTTCCGATTTTAGTCTTTTTGGCACTCAAAATACACAAAATTTTTTAAGATTTTTTTTTTTTTCAATTTAGGACATTCAGCACTTGTTTTTTATATTTGGAAGCATAGATTTACCGGGTGTATTCCGATAGGGGATCGAAAAATCCATTATTTTTGCGATATCTCTTACCGTTTTCGAGATAATCGACATTTTCCGATTTTAGTCTTTTTGGCACCAAAATACACAAAATTTGCATAGATTTACCGGGTGTATTCCGATAGGGGATCGAAAAATCCATTATTTTTGCGATATCTCTTACCGTTTTCGAGATAATCGACATTTTCCGATTTTAGTCTTTTTGGCACTCAAAATACACAAAATTTTTTAAGATTTTTTTTTTTTTCAATTTAGGACATTCAGCACTTGTTTTTTATATTTGGAAGCATAGATTTACCGGGTGTATTCCGATAGGGGATCGAAAAATCCATTATTTTTGCGATATCTCTTACCGTTTTCGAGATAATCGACATTTTCCGATTTTAGTCTTTTTGGCACCAAAATACACAAAATTTGCATAGATTTACCGGGTGTATTCCGATAGGGGATCGAAAAATCCATTATTTTTGCGATATCTCTTACCGTTTTCGAGATAATCGACATTTTCCGATTTTAGTCTTTTTGGCACTCAAAATACACAAAATTTTTTAAGATTTTTTTTTTTTTCAATTTAGGACATTCAGCACTTGTTTTTTATATTTGGAAGCATAGATTTACCGGGTGTATTCCGATAGGGGATCGAAAAATCCATTATTTTTGCGATATCTCTTACCGTTTTCGAGATAATCGACATTTTCCGATTTTAGTCTTTTTGGCACTCAAAATACACAAAATTTTTTAAGATTTTTTTTTTTTTCAATTTAGGACATTCAGCACTTGTTTTTTATATTTGGAAGCATAGATTTACCGGGTGTATTCCGATAGGGGATCGAAAAATCCATTATTTTTGCGATATCTCTTACCGTTTTCGAGATAATCGACATTTTCCGATTTTAGTCTTTTTGGCACCAAAATACACAAAATTTGCATAGATTTACCGGGTGTATTCCGATAGGGGATCGAAAAATCCATTATTTTTGCGATATCTCTTACCGTTTTCGAGATAATCGACATTTTCCGATTTTAGTCTTTTTGGCACTCAAAATACACAAAATTTTTTAAGATTTTTTTTTTTTTCAATTTAGGACATTCAGCACTTGTTTTTTATATTTGGAAGCATAAATTTACCGGGTGTATTCCGATAGGGGATCGAAAAATCCATTATTTTTGCGATATCTCTTACCGTTTTCGAGATAATCGACATTTTCCGATTTTAGTCTTTTTGGCACCAAAATACACAAAATTTGCATAGATTTACCGGGTGTATTCCGATAGGGGATCGAAAAATTAATTATTTTTGCGATATCTCTTACCGTTTTCGAGATAATCGACATTTTCCGATTTTAGTCTTTTTGGCACTCAAAATACACAAAATTTTTTAAGATTTTTTTTTTTTTCAATTTAGGACATTCAGCACTTGTTTTTTATATTTGGAAGCATAGATTTACCGCGTGTATTCCGATAGGGGATCGAAAAATCCATTATTTTTGCGATATCTCTTACCGTTTTCGAGATAATCGACATTTTCCGATTTTAGTCTTTTTGGCACTCAAAATACACAAAATTTTTTAAGATTTTTTTTTTTTTCAATTTAGGACATTCAGCACTTGTTTTTTATATTTGGAAGCATAGATTTACCGGGTGTATTCCGATAGGGGATCGAAAAATCCATTATTTTTGCGATATCTCTTACCGTTTTCGAGATAATCGACATTTTCCGATTTTAGTCTTTTTGGCACTCAAAATACACAAAATTTTTTAAGATTTTTTTTTTTTTCAATTTAGGACATTCAGCACTTGTTTTTTATATTTGGAAGCATAAATTTACCGGGTGTATTCCGATAGGGGATCGAAAAATCCATTATTTTTGCGATATCTCTTACCGTTTTCGAGATAATCGACATTTTCCGATTTTAGTCTTTTTGGCACCAAAATACACAAAATTTGCATAGATTTACCGGGTGTATTCCGATAGGGGATCGAAAAATCCATTATTTTTGGGATATCTCTTACCGTTTTCGAGATAATCGACATTTTCCGATTTTAGTCTTTTTGGCACCAAAATACACAAAATTTGCATAGATTTACCGGGTGTATTCCGATAGGGGATCGAAAAATCCATTATTTTTGCGATATCTCTTACCGTTTTCGAGATAATCGACATTTTCCGATTTTAGTCTTTTTGGCACTCAAAATACACAAAATTTTTTAAGATTTTTTTTGTTTTCAATTTAGGACATTCAGCACTTGTTTTTATATTTGGAAGCATAGATTTACCGGGTGTATTCCGATAGGGGATCGAAAAATCCATTATTTTTGCGATATCTCTTACCGTTTTCGAGATAATCGACATTTTCCGATTTTAGTATTTTTGGCACCAAAATACACAAAATTTGCATAGATTTACCGGGTGTATTCCGATAGGGGAACGAAAAATCCATTATTTTTGCGATATCTCTTACCGTTTTCGAGATAATCGACATTTTCCGATTTTAGTCTTTTTGGCACTCAAAATACACAAAATTTTAAAAAAATTTTTTTTTTTTCAATTTAGGACATTCAGCACTTGTTTTTTATATTTGGAAGCATAGATTTACCGGGTGTACTCCGATAGGGGATCGAAAAATCCATTATTTTTGCGATATCTCTTACCGTTTTCGAGATAATCGACATTTTCCGATTTTAGTCTTTTTGGCACTCAAAATACACAAAATTTTTTAAGATTTTTTTTTTTTCAATTTAGGACATTCAGCACTTGTTTTTTATATTTGGAAGCATACACCGGGTGTATTCCGATAGGGGATCGAAAAATCCATTATTTTTGCGATATCTCTTACCGTTTTCGAGATAATTGACATTTTCCGATTTTAGTCTTTTTGGCACTCAAAATACACAAAATTTTTTAAGATTTTTTTTTTTTTCAATTTAGGACATTCAGCACTTGTTTTTTATATTTGGAAGCATAGATTTACCGGGTGTATTCCGATAGGGGATCGAAAAATCCATTATTTTTGCGATATCTCTTACCGTTTTCGAGATAATCGACATTTTCCGATTTTAGTCTTTTTGGCACTCAAAATACACAAAATTTTTTAAGATTTTTTTTTTTTTCAATTTAGGACATTCAGCACTTGTTTTTTATATTTGGAAGCATAGATTTACCGGGTGTATTCCGATAGGGGATCGAAAAATCCATTATTTTTGCGATATCTCTTACCGTTTTCGAGATAATCGACATTTTCCGATTTTAGTCTTTTTGGCACTCAAAATACACAAAATTTTTTAAGATTTTTTTTTTTTTCAATTTAGGACATTCAGCACTTGTTTTTTATATTTGGAAGCATAGATTTACCGGATGTATTCCGATAGGGGATCGAAAAATCCATTATTTTTGCGATATCTCTTACCGTTTTCGAGATAATCGACATTTTCCGATTTTAGTCTTTTTGGCACTCAAAATACACAAAATTTTTTAAGATTTTTTTTTTTTTCAATTTAGGACATTCAGCACTTGTTTTTTATATTTGGAAGCATAGATTTACCGGGTGTATTCCGATAGGGGATCGAAAAATCCATTATTTTTGCGATATCTCTTACCGTTTTCGAGATAATCGACATTTTCCGATTTTAGTCTTTTTGGCACCAAAATACACAAAATTTGCATAGATTTAGCGGGTGTATTCCGATAGGGGATAGAAAAATCCATTATTTTTGCGATATCTCTTACCGTTTTCGAGATAATCGACATTTTCCGATTTTAGTCTTTTTGGCACTCAAAATACACAAAATTTTTTAAGATTTTTTTTTTTTTCTATTTAGGACATTCAGCACTTGTTTTTTATATTTGGAAGCATAGATTTACCGGGTGTATTCCGATAGGGGATCGAAAAATCCATTATTTTTGCGATATCTCTTACCGTTTTCGAGATAATCGACATTTTCCGATTTTAGTCTTTTTGGCACTCAAAATACACAAAATTTTTTAAGATTTTTTTTTTTTCAATTTAGGACATTCAGCACTTGTTTTTTATATTTGGAAGCATAGATTTACCGGGAGTATTCCGATAGGGGATCGAAAAATCCATTATTTTTGCGATATCTCTTACCGTTTTCGAGATAATCGACATTTTCCGATTTTAGTCTTTTTGGCACCAAAATACACAAAATTTGCATAGATTTACCGGGTGTATTCCGATAGGGGATCGAAAAATCCATTATTTTTGCGATATCTCTTACCGTTTTCGAGATAATCGACATTTTCCGATTTTAGTCTTTTTGGCACTCAAAATACACAAAATTTTTTAAGATTTTTTTTTTTTTCAATTTAGGACATTCAGCACTTGTTTTTTATATTTGGAAGCATAGATTTACCGGGTGTATTCCGATAGGGGATCGAAAAATCCATTATTTTTGCGATATCTCTTACCGTTTTCGAGATAATCGACATTTTCCGATTTTAGTCTTTTTGGCACCAAAATACACAAAATTTGCATAGATTTACCGGGTGTATTCCGATAGGGGATCGAAAAATCCATTATTTTTGCGATATCTCTTACCGTTTTCGAGATAATCGACATTTTCCGATTTTAGTCTTTTTGGCACTCAAAATACACAAAATTTTTTAAGATTTTTTTTTTTTTCAATTTAGGACATTCAGCACTTGTTTTTTATATTTGGAAGCATAGATTTACCGGGTGTATTCCGATAGGGGATCGAAAAATCCATTATTTTTGCGATATCTCTTACCGTTTTCGAGATAATCGACATTTTCCGATTTTAGTCTTTTTGGCACCAAAATACACAAAATTTGCATAGATTTACCGGGTGTATTCCGATAGGGGATCGAAAAATCCATTATTTTTGCAATATCTCTTACCGTTTTCGAGACAATCGACATTTTCCGATTTTAGTCTTTTTGGCACTCAAAATACACAAAATTTTTTAAGATTTTTTTTTTTTTCAATTTAGGACATTCAGCACTTGTTTTTTATATTTGGAAGCATAGATTTACCGGGTGTATTCCGATAGGGGATCGAAAAATCCATTATTTTTGCGATATCTCTTACCGTTTTCGAGATAATCGACATTTTCCGATTTTAGTCTTTTTGGCACCAAAATACACAAAATTTGCATAGATTTACCGGGTGTATTCCGATAGGGGATCGAAAAATCCATTATTTTTGCGATATCTCTTACCGTTTTCGAGATAATCGACATTTTCCGATTTTAGTCTTTTTGGCACTCAAAATACACAAAATTTTTTAAGATTTTTTTTTTTTTCAATTTAGGACATTCAGCACTTGTTTTTTATATTTGGAAGCATAGATTTACCGGGTGTATTCCGATAGGGGATCGAAAAATCCATTATTTTTGCGATATCTCTTACCGTTTTCGAGATAATCGACATTTTCCGATTTTAGTCTTTTTGGCACCAAAATACACAAAATTTGCATAGATTTACCGGGTGTATTCCGATAGGGGATCGAAAAATCCATTATTTTTGCGATATCTCTTACCGTTTTCGAGATAATCGACATTTTCCGATTTTAGTCTTTTTGGCACTCAAAATACACAAAATTTTTTAAGATTTTTTTTTTTTTCAATTTAGGACATTCAGCACTTGTTTTTTATATTTGGAAGCATAGATTTACCGGGTGTATTCCGATAGGGGATCGAAAAATCCATTATTTTTGCAATATCTCTTACCGTTTTCGAGATAATCGACATTTTCCGATTTTAGTCTTTTTGGCACCAAAATACACAAAATTTGCATAGATTTACCGGGTGTATTCCGATAGGGGATCGAAAAATCCATTATTTTTGCGATATCTCTTACCGTTTTCGAGATAATCGACATTTTCCGATTTTAGTCTTTTTGGCACTCAAAATACACAAAATTTTTTAAGATTTTTTTTTTTTTCAATTTAGGACATTCAGCACTTGTTTTTTATATTTGGAAGCATAGATTTACCGGGTGTATTCCGATAGGGGATCGAAAAATCCATTATTTTTGCGATATCTCTTACCGTTTTCGAGATAATCGACATTTTCCGATTTTAGTCTTTTTGGCACTCAAAATACACAAAATTTTTTAAGATTTTTTTTTTTTTCAATTTAGGACATTCAGCACTTGTTTTTTATATTTGGAAGCATAGATTTACCGGGTGTATTCCGATAGGGGATCGAAAAATCCATTATTTTTGCGATATCTCTTACCGTTTTCGAGATAATCGACATTTTCCGATTTTAGTCTTTTTGGCACCAAAATACACAAAATTTGCATAGATTTACCGGGTGTATTCCGATAGGGGATCGAAAAATCCATTATTTTTGCGATATCTCTTACCGTTTTCGAGATAATCGACATTTTCCGATTTTAGTCTTTTTGGCACTCAAAATACACAAAATTTTTTAAGATTTTTTTTTTTTTCAATTTAGGACATTCAGCACTTGTTTTTTATATTTGGAAGCATAGATTTACCGGGTGTATTCCGATAGGGGATCGAAAAATCCATTATTTTTGCGATATCTCTTACCGTTTTCGAGATAATCGACATTTTCCGATTTTAGTCTTTTTGGCACCAAAATACACAAAATTTGCATAGATTTACCGGGTGTATTCCGATAGGGGATCGAAAAATCCATTATTTTTGCGATATCTCTTACCGTTTTCGAGATAATCGACATTTTCCGATTTTAGTCTTTTTGGCACTCAAAATACACAAAATTTTTTAAGATTTTTTTTTTTTTCAATTTAGGACATTCAGCACTTGTTTTTTATATTTGGAAGCATAGATTTACCGGGTGTATTCCGATAGGGGATCGAAAAATCCATTATTTTTGCGATATCTCTTACCGTTTTCGAGATAATCGACATTTTCCGATTTTAGTCTTTTTGGCACCAAAATACACAAAATTTGCATAGATTTACCGGGTGTATTCCGATAGGGGATCGAAAAATCCATTATTTTTGCGATATCTCTTACCGTTTTCGAGATAATCGACATTTTCCGATTTTAGTCTTTTTGGCACTCAAAATACACAAAATTTTTTAAGATTTTTTTTTTTTTCAATTTAGGACATTCAGCACTTGTTTTTAATATTTGGAAGCATAGATTTACCGGGTGTATTCCGATAGGGGATCGAAAAATCCATTATTTTTGCGATATCTCTTACCGTTTTCGAGATAATCGACATTTTCCGATTTTAGTCTTTTTGGCACCAAAATACACAAAATTTGCATAGATTTACCGGGTGTATTCCGATAGGGGATCGAAAAATCCATTATTTTTGCGATATCTCTTACCGTTTTCGAGATAATCGACATTTTCCGATTTTAGTCTTTTTGGCACTCAAAATACACAAAATTTTTTAAGATTTTTTTTCAATTTAGGACATTCAGCACTTGTTTTTTATATTTGGAAGCATAGATTTACCGGGTGTATTCCGATAGGGGATCGAAAAATCCATTATTTTTGCGATATCTCTTACCGTTTTCGAGATAATCGACATTTTCCGATTTTAGTCTTTTTGGCACCAAAATACACAAAATTTGCATAGATTTACCGGGTGTATTCCGATAGGGGATCGAAAAATCCATTATTTTTGCGATATCTCTTACCGTTTTCGAGATAATCGACATTTTCCGATTTTAGTCTTTTTGGCACTCAAAATACACAAAATTTTTTAAGATTTTTTTTCAATTTAGGACATTCAGCACTTGTTTTTTATATTTGGAAGCATAGATTTACCGGGTGTATTCCGATAGGGGATCGAAAAATCCATTATTTTTGCGATATCTCTTACCGTTTTCGAGATAATCGACATTTTCCGATTTTAGTCTTTTTGGCACCAAAATACACAAAATTTGCATAGATTTACCGGGTGTATTCCGATAGGGGATCGAAAAATCCATTATTTTTGCGATATCTCTTACCGTTTTCGAGATAATCGACATTTTCCGATTTTAGTCTTTTTGGCACTCAAAATACACAAAATTTTTTAAGATTTTTTTTTTTTTCAATTTAGGACATTCAGCACTTGTTTTTTATATTTGGAAGCATAGATTTACCGGGTGTATTCCGATAGGGGATAGAAAAATCCATTATTTTTGCGATATCTCTTACCGTTTTCGAGATAATCGACATTTTCCGATTTTAGTCTTTTTGGCACCAAAATACACAAAATTTGCATAGATTTACCGGGTGTATTCCGATAGGGGATCGAAAAATCCATTATTTTTGCGATATCTCTTACCGTTTTCGAGATAATCGACATTTTCCGATTTTAGTCTTTTTGGCACTCAAAATACACAAAATTTTTTAAGATTTTTTTTTTTTTCAATTTAGGACATTCAGCACTTGTTTTTTATATTTGGAAGCATAGATTTACCGGGTATATTCCGATAGGGGATCGAAAAATCCATTATTTTTGCGATATCTCTTACCGTTTTCGAGATAATCGACATTTTCCGAAATTAGTCTTTTTGGCACCAAAATACACAAAATTTGCATAGATTTACCGGGTGTATTCCGATAGGGGATCGAAAAATCCATTATTTTTGCGATATCTCTTACCGTTTTCGAGATAATCGACATTTTCCGATTTTAGTCTTTTTGGCACTCAAAATACACAAAATTTTTTAAGATTTTTTTTTTTTTCAATTTAGGACATTCAGCACTTGTTTTTTATATTTGGAAGCATAGATTTACCGGGTATATTCCGATAGGGGATCGAAAAATCCATTATTTTTGCGATATCTCTTACCGTTTTCGAGATAATCGACATTTTCCGATTTTAGTCTTTTTGGCACCAAAATACACAAAATTTGCATAGATTTACCGGGTGTATTCCGATAGGGGATCGAAAAATCCATTATTTTTGCGATATCTCTTACCGTTTTCGAGATAATCGACATTTTCCGATTTTAGTCTTTTTGGCACTCAAAATACACAAAATTTTTTAAGATTTTTTTTTTTTTCAATTTAGGACATTCAGCACTTGTTTTTTATATTTGGAAGCATAGATTTACCGCGTGTATTCCGATAGGGGATCGAAAAATCCATTATTTTTGCGATATCTCTTACCGTTTTCGAGATAATCGACATTTTCCGATTTTAGTCTTTTTGGCACTCAAAATACACAAAATTTTTTAAGATTTTTTTTTTTTCCAATTTAGGACATTCAGCACTTGTTTTTTATATTTGGAAGCATAGATTTACCGGGTGTATTCCGATAGGGGATCGAAAAATCCATTATTTTTGCGATATCTCTTACCGTTTTCGAGATAATCGACATTTTCCGATTTTAGTCTTTTTGGCACCAAAATACACAAAATTTGCATAGATTTACCGGGTGTATTCCGATAGGGGATCGAAAAATCCATTATTTTTGCGATATCTCTTACCGTTTTCGAGATAATCGACATTTTCCGATTTTAGTCTTTTTGGCACTCAAAATACACAAAATTTTTTAAGATTTTTTTTTTTTTCAATTTAGGACATTCAGCACTTGTTTTTTATATTTGGAAGCATAGATTTACCGGATGTATTCCGATAGGGGATCGAAAAATCCATTTTTTTGCGATATCTCTTACCGTTTTCGAGATAATCGACATTTTCCGATTTTAGTCTTTTTGGCACTCAAAATACACAAAATTTTTTAAGATTTTTTTTTTTTTCAATTTAGGACATTCAGCACTTGTTTTTTATATTTGGAAGCATAGATTTACCGGGTGTATTCCGATAGGGGATCGAAAAATCCATTATTTTTGCGATATCTCTTACCGTTTTCGAGATAATCGACATTTTCCGATTTTAGTCTTTTTGGCACCAAAATACACAAAATTTGCATAGATTTACCGGGTGTATTCCGATAGGGGATCGAAAAATCCATTATTTTTGCGATATCTCTTACCGTTTTCGAGATAATCGACATTTTCCGATTTTAGTCTTTTTGGCACTCAAAATACACAAAATTTTTTAAGATTTTTTTTTTTTTCAATTTAGGACATTCAGCACTTGTTTTTTATATTTGGAAGCATAGATTTACCGGGTGTATTCCGATAGGGGATCGAAAAATCCATTATTTTTGCGATATCTCTTACCGTTTTCGAGATAATCGACATTTTCCGATTTTAGTCTTTTTGGCACCAAAATACACAAAATTTGCATAGATTTACCGGGTGTATTCCGATAGGGGATCGAAAAATCCATTATTTTTGCGATATCTCTTACCGTTTTCGAGATAATCGACATTTTCCGATTTTAGTCTTTTTGGCACTCAAAATACACAAAATTTTTTAAGATTTTTTTTTTTTTCAATTTAGGACATTCAGCACTTGTTTTTAATATTTGGAAGCATAGATTTACCGGGTGTATTCCGATAGGGGATCGAAAAATCCATTATTTTTGCGATATCTCTTACCGTTTTCGAGATAATCGACATTTTCCGATTTTAGTCTTTTTGGCACCAAAATACACAAAATTTGCATAGATTTACCGGGTGTATTCCGATAGGGGATCGAAAAATCCATTATTTTTGCGATATCTCTTACCGTTTTCGAGATAATCGACATTTTCCGATTTTAGTCTTTTTGGCACTCAAAATACACAAAATTTTTTAAGATTTTTTTTCAATTTAGGACATTCAGCACTTGTTTTTTATATTTGGAAGCATAGATTTACCGGGTGTATTCCGATAGGGGATCGAAAAATCCATTATTTTTGCGATATCTCTTACCGTTTTCGAGATAATCGACATTTTCCGATTTTAGTCTTTTTGGCACCAAAATACACAAAATTTGCATAGATTTACCGGGTGTATTCCGATAGGGGATCGAAAAATCCATTATTTTTGCGATATCTCTTACCGTTTTCGAGATAATCGACATTTTCCGATTTTAGTCTTTTTGGCACTCAAAATACACAAAATTTTTTAAGATTTTTTTTCAATTTAGGACATTCAGCACTTGTTTTTTATATTTGGAAGCATAGATTTACCGGGTGTATTCCGATAGGGGATCGAAAAATCCATTATTTTTGCGATATCTCTTACCGTTTTCGAGATAATCGACATTTTCCGATTTTAGTCTTTTTGGCACCAAAATACACAAAATTTGCATAGATTTACCGGGTGTATTCCGATAGGGGATCGAAAAATCCATTATTTTTGCGATATCTCTTACCGTTTTCGAGATAATCGACATTTTCCGATTTTAGTCTTTTTGGCACTCAAAATACACAAAATTTTTTAAGATTTTTTTTTTTTTCAATTTAGGACATTCAGCACTTGTTTTTTATATTTGGAAGCATAGATTTACCGGGTGTATTCCGATAGGGGATAGAAAAATCCATTATTTTTGCGATATCTCTTACCGTTTTCGAGATAATCGACATTTTCCGATTTTAGTCTTTTTGGCACCAAAATACACAAAATTTGCATAGATTTACCGGGTGTATTCCGATAGGGGATCGAAAAATCCATTATTTTTGCGATATCTCTTACCGTTTTCGAGATAATCGACATTTTCCGATTTTAGTCTTTTTGGCACTCAAAATACACAAAATTTTTTAAGATTTTTTTTTTTTTCAATTTAGGACATTCAGCACTTGTTTTTTATATTTGGAAGCATAGATTTACCGGGTATATTCCGATAGGGGATGGAAAAATCCATTATTTTTGCGATATCTCTTACCGTTTTCGAGATAATCGACATTTTCCGAAATTAGTCTTTTTGGCACCAAAATACACAAAATTTGCATAGATTTACCGGGTGTATTCCGATAGGGGATCGAAAAATCCATTATTTTTGCGATATCTCTTACCGTTTTCGAGATAATCGACATTTTCCGATTTTAGTCTTTTTGGCACTCAAAATACACAAAATTTTTTAAGATTTTTTTTTTTTTCAATTTAGGACATTCAGCACTTGTTTTTTATATTTGGAAGCATAGATTTACCGGGTATATTCCGATAGGGGATCGAAAAATCCATTATTTTTGCGATATCTCTTACCGTTTTCGAGATAATCGACATTTTCCGATTTTAGTCTTTTTGGCACCAAAATACACAAAATTTGCATAGATTTACCGGGTGTATTCCGATAGGGGATCGAAAAATCCATTATTTTTGCGATATCTCTTACCGTTTTCGAGATAATCGACATTTTCCGATTTTAGTCTTTTTGGCACTCAAAATACACAAAATTTTTTAAGATTTTTTTTTTTTTCAATTTAGGACATTCAGCACTTGTTTTTTATATTTGGAAGCATAGATTTACCGCGTGTATTCCGATAGGGGATCGAAAAATCCATTATTTTTGCGATATCTCTTACCGTTTTCGAGATAATCGACATTTTCCGATTTTAGTCTTTTTGGCACTCAAAATACACAAAATTTTTTAAGATTTTTTTTTTTTCCAATTTAGGACATTCAGCACTTGTTTTTTATATTTGGAAGCATAGATTTACCGGGTGTATTCCGATAGGGGATCGAAAAATCCATTATTTTTGCGATATCTCTTACCGTTTTCGAGATAATCGACATTTTCCGATTTTAGTCTTTTTGGCACCAAAATACACAAAATTTGCATAGATTTACCGGGTGTATTCCGATAGGGGATCGAAAAATCCATTATTTTTGCGATATCTCTTACCGTTTTCGAGATAATCGACATTTTCCGATTTTAGTCTTTTTGGCACTCAAAATACACAAAATTTTTTAAGATTTTTTTTTTTTTCAATTTAGGACATTCAGCACTTGTTTTTTATATTTGGAAGCATAGATTTACCGGATGTATTCCGATAGGGGATCGAAAAATCCATTTTTTTGCGATATCTCTTACCGTTTTCGAGATAATCGACATTTTCCGATTTTAGTCCTTTTGGCACTCAAAATACACAAAATTTTTTAAGATTTTTTTTTTTTTCAATTTAGGACATTCAGCACTTGTTTTTTTATATTTGGAAGCATACATTTACCGGGTGTATTCCGATAGGGGATCGAAAAATCCATTATTTTTGCGATATCTCTTACCGTTTTCGAGATAATCGACATTTTCCGATTTTAGTCTTTTTGGCACCAAAATACACAAAATTTGCATAGATTTACCGGGTGTATTCCGATAGGGGATCGAAAAATCCATTATTTTTGCGATATCTCTTACCGTTTTCGAGATAATCGACATTTTCCGATTTTAGTCTTTTTGGCACTCAAAATACACAAAATTTTTTAAGATTTTTTTTTTTTCTATTTAGGACATTCAGCACTTGTTTTTTATATTTGGAAGCATAGATTTACCGGGTGTATTCCGATAGGGGATCGAAAAATCCATTATTTTTGCGATATCTCTTACCGTTTTCGAGATAATCGACATTTTCCGATTTTAGTCTTTTTGGCACTCAAAATACACAAAATTTTTTAAGATTTTTTTTTTTTTCAATTTAGGACATTCAGCACTTGTTTTTTATATTTGGAAGCATAGATTTACCGGGTGTATTCCGATAGGGGATCGAAAAATCCATTATTTTTGCGATATCTCTTACCGTTTTCGAGATAATCGACATTTTCCGATTTTAGTCTTTTTGGCACTCAAAATACACAAAATTTTTTAAGATTTTTTTTTTTTTCAATTTAGGACATTCAGCACTTGTTTTTTATATTTGGAAGCATAGATTTACCGGGTGTATTCCGATAGGGGATCGAAAAATCCATTATTTTTGCGATATCTCTTACCGTTTTCGAGATAATCGACATTTTCCGATTTTAGTCTTTTTGGCACTCAAAATACACAAAATTTTTTAAGATTTTTTTTTTTTTCAATTTAGGACATTCAGCACTTGTTTTTTATATTTGGAAGCATAGATTTACCGGGTGTATTCCGATAGGGGATCGAAAAATCCATTATTTTTGCGATATCTCTTACCGTTTTCGAGATAATCGACATTTTCCGATTTTAGTCTTTTTGGCACCAAAATACACAAAATTTGCATAGATTTACCGGGTGTATTCCGATAGGGGATCGAAAAATCCATTATTTTTGCGATATCTCTTACCGTTTTCGAGATAAT
Source organism: Rhagonycha lutea (assembly GCA_958510855.1). Classification (NCBI taxonomy): domain Eukaryota; kingdom Metazoa; phylum Arthropoda; class Insecta; order Coleoptera; family Cantharidae; genus Rhagonycha; species Rhagonycha lutea. Next base: position 32,614,324 of record OY294042.1, read on the forward strand.
CGACATTTTCCGATTTTAGTCTTTTTGGCACTCAAAATACACAAAATTTTTTAAGATTTTTTTTTTTTTCAATTTAGGACATTCAGCACTTGTTTTTTATATTTGGAAGCATAGATTTACCGGGTGTATTCCGATAGGGGATCGAAAAATCCATTATTTTTGCGATATCTCTTACCGTTTTCGAGATAATCGACATTTTCCGATTTTAGTCTTTTTGGCACCAAAATACACAAAATTTGCATAGATTTACCGGGTGTATTCCGATAGGGGATCGAAAAATCCATTATTTTTGCGATATCTCTTACCGTTTTCGAGATAATCGACATTTTCCGATTTTAGTCTTTTTGGCACTCAAAATACACAAAATTTTTTAAGATTTTTTTTTTTTTCAATTTAGGACATTCAGCACTTGTTTTTAATATTTGGAAGCATAGATTTACCGGGTGTATTCCGATAGGGGATCGAAAAATCCATTATTTTTGCGATATCTCTTACCGTTTTCGAGATAATCGACATTTTCCGATTTTAGTCTTTTTGGCACCAAAATACACAAAATTTGCATAGATTTACCGGGTGTATTCCGATAGGGGATCGAAAAATCCATTATTTTTGCGATATCTCTTACCGTTTTCGAGATAATCGACATTTTCCGATTTTAGTCTTTTTGGCACTCAAAATACACAAAATTTTTTAAGATTTTTTTTCAATTTAGGACATTCAGCACTTGTTTTTTATATTTGGAAGCATAGATTTACCGGGTGTATTCCGATAGGGGATCGAAAAATCCATTATTTTTGCGATATCTCTTACCGTTTTCGAGATAATCGACATTTTCCGATTTTAGTCTTTTTGGCACCAAAATACACAAAATTTGCATAGATTTACCGGGTGTATTCCGATAGGGGATCGAAAAATCCATTATTTTTGCGATATCTCTTACCGTTTTCGAGATAATCGACATTTTCCGATTTTAGTCTTTTTGGCACTCAAAATACACAAAATTTTTTAAGATTTTTTTTCAATTTAGGACATTCAGCACTTGTTTTTTATATTTGGAAGCATAGATTTACCGGGTGTATTCCGATAGGGGATCGAAAAATCCATTATTTTTGCGATATCTCTTACCGTTTTCGAGATAATCGACATTTTCCGATTTTAGTCTTTTTGGCACCAAAATACACAAAATTTGCATAGATTTACCGGGTGTATTCCGATAGGGGATCGAAAAATCCATTATTTTTGCGATATCTCTTACCGTTTTCGAGATAATCGACATTTTCCGATTTTAGTCTTTTTGGCACTCAAAATACACAAAATTTTTTAAGATTTTTTTTTTTTTCAATTTAGGACATTCAGCACTTGTTTTTTATATTTGGAAGCATAGATTTACCGGGTGTATTCCGATAGGGGATCGAAAAATCCATTATTTTTGCGATATCTCTTACCGTTTTCGAGATAATCGACATTTTCCGATTTTAGTCTTTTTGGCACCAAAATACACAAAATTTGCATAGATTTACCGGGTGTATTCCGATAGGGGATCGAAAAATCCATTATTTTTGCGATATCTCTTACCGTTTTCGAGATAATCGACATTTTCCGATTTTAGTCTTTTTGGCACTCAAAATACACAAAATTTTTTAAGATTTTTTTTTTTTTCAATTTAGGACATTCAGCACTTGTTTTTTATATTTGGAAGCATAGATTTACCGGGTATATTCCGATAGGGGATCGAAAAATCCATTATTTTTGCGATATCTCTTACCGTTTTCGAGATAATCGACATTTTCCGAAATTAGTCTTTTTGGCACCAAAATACACAAAATTTGCATAGATTTACCGGGTGTATTCCGATAGGGGATCGAAAAATCCATTATTTTTGCGATATCTCTTACCGTTTTCGAGATAATCGACATTTTCCGATTTTAGTCTTTTTGGCACCAAAATACACAAAATTTGCATAGATTTACCGGGTGTATTCCGATAGGGGATCGAAAAATCCATTATTTTTGCGATATCTCTTACCGTTTTCGAGATAATCGACATTTTCCGATTTTAGTCTTTTTGGCACTCAAAATACACAAAATTTTTTAAGATTTTTTTTTTTTTCAATTTAGGACATTCAGCACTTGTTTTTTATATTTGGAAGCATAGATTTACCGGGTGTATTCCGATAGGGGATCGAAAAATCCATTATTTTTGCGATATCTCTTACCGTTTTCGAGATAATCGACATTTTCCGATTTTAGTCTTTTTGGCACTCAAAATACACAAAATTTTTTAAGATTTTTTTTTTTTTCCAATTTAGGACATTCAGCACTTGTTTTTTATATTTGGAAGCATAGATTTACCGGGTGTATTCCGATAGGGGATCGAAAAATCCATTATTTTTGCGATATCTCTTACCGTTTTCGAGATAATCGACATTTTCCGATTTTAGTCTTTTTGGCACCAAAATACACAAAATTTGCATAGATTTACCGGGTGTATTCCGATAGGGGATCGAAAAATCCATTATTTTTGCGATATCTCTTACCGTTTTCGAGATAATCGACATTTTCCGATTTTAGTCTTTTTGGCACTCAAAATACACAAAATTTTTTAAGATTTTTTTTTTTTTCAATTTAGGACATTCAGCACTTGTTTTTTATATTTGGAAGCATAGATTTACCGGATGTATTCCGATAGGGGATCGAAAAATCCATTTTTTTGCGATATCTCTTACCGTTTTCGAGATAATCGACATTTTCCGATTTTAGTCTTTTTGGCACTCAAAATACACAAAATTTTTTAAGATTTTTTTTTTTTTCAATTTAGGACATTCAGCACTTGTTTTTTATATTTGGAAGCATAGATTTACCGGGTGTATTCCGATAGGGGATCGAAAAATCCATTATTTTTGCGATATCTCTTACCGTTTTCGAGATAATCGACATTTTCCGATTTTAGTCTTTTTGGCACCAAAATACACAAAATTTGCATAGATTTACCGGGTGTATTCCGATAGGGGATCGAAAAATCCATTATTTTTGCGATATCTCTTACCGTTTTCGAGATAATCGACATTTTCCGATTTTAGTCTTTTTGGCACTCAAAATACACAAAATTTTTTAAGATTTTTTTTTTTTCTATTTAGGACATTCAGCACTTGTTTTTTATATTTGGAAGCATAGATTTACCGGGTGTATTCCGATAGGGGATCGAAAAATCCATTATTTTTGCGATATCTCTTACCGTTTTCGAGATAATCGACATTTTCCGATTTTAGTCTTTTTGGCACTCAAAATACACAAAATTTTTTAAGATTTTTTTTTTTTTCAATTTAGGACATTCAGCACTTGTTTTTTATATTTGGAAGCATAGATTTACCGGGTGTATTCCGATAGGGGATCGAAAAATCCATTATTTTTGCGATATCTCTTACCGTTTTCGAGATAATCGACATTTTCCGATTTTAGTCTTTTTGGCACTCAAAATACACAAAATTTTTTAAGATTTTTTTTTTTTTCAATTTAGGACATTCAGCACTTGTTTTTTATATTTGGAAGCATAGATTTACCGGGTGTATTCCGATAGGGGATCGAAAAATCCATTATTTTTGCGATATCTCTTACCGTTTTCGAGATAATCGACATTTTCCGATTTTAGTCTTTTTGGCACTCAAAATACACAAAATTTTTTAAGATTTTTTTTTTTTTCAATTTAGGACATTCAGCACTTGTTTTTTATATTTGGAAGCATAGATTTACCGGGTGTATTCCGATAGGGGATCGAAAAATCCATTATTTTTGCGATATCTCTTACCGTTTTCGAGATAATCGACATTTTCCGATTTTAGTCTTTTTGGCACCAAAATACACAAAATTTGCATAGATTTACCGGGTGTATTCCGATAGGGGATCGAAAAATCCATTATTTTTGCGATATCTCTTACCGTTTTCGAGATAATCGACATTTTCCGATTTTAGTCTTTTTGGCACTCAAAATACACAAAATTTTTTAAGATTTTTTTTTTTTTCAATTTAGGACATTCAGCACTTGTTTTTTATATTTGGAAGCATAGATTTACCGGGTGTATTCCGATAGGGGATCGAAAAATCCATTATTTTTGCGATATCTCTTACCGTTTTCGAGATAATCGACATTTTCCGATTTTAGTCTTTTTGGCACCAAAATACACAAAATTTGCATAGATTTACCGGGTGTATTCCGATAGGGGATCGAAAAATCCATTATTTTTGCGATATCTCTTACCGTTTTCGAGATAATCGACATTTTCCGATTTTAGTCTTTTTGGCACTCAAAATACACAAAATTTTTTAAGATTTTTTTTTTTTTCAATTTAGGACATTCAGCACTTGTTTTTAATATTTGGAAGCATAGATTTACCGGGTGTATTCCGATAGGGGATCGAAAAATCCATTATTTTTGCGATATCTCTTACCGTTTTCGAGATAATCGACATTTTCCGATTTTAGTCTTTTTGGCACCAAAATACACAAAATTTGCATAGATTTACCGGGTGTATTCCGATAGGGGATCGAAAAATCCATTATTTTTGCGATATCTCTTACCGTTTTCGAGATAATCGACATTTTCCGATTTTAGTCTTTTTGGCACTCAAAATACACAAAATTTTTTAAGATTTTTTTTCAATTTAGGACATTCAGCACTTGTTTTTTATATTTGGAAGCATAGATTTACCGGGTGTATTCCGATAGGGGATCGAAAAATCCATTATTTTTGCGATATCTCTTACCGTTTTCGAGATAATCGACATTTTCCGATTTTAGTCTTTTTGGCACCAAAATACACAAAATTTGCATAGATTTACCGGGTGTATTCCGATAGGGGATCGAAAAATCCATTATTTTTGCGATATCTCTTACCGTTTTCGAGATAATCGACATTTTCCGATTTTAGTCTTTTTGGCACTCAAAATACACAAAATTTTTTAAGATTTTTTTTCAATTTAGGACATTCAGCACTTGTTTTTTATATTTGGAAGCATAGATTTACCGGGTGTATTCCGATAGGGGATCGAAAAATCCATTATTTTTGCGATATCTCTTACCGTTTTCGAGATAATCGACATTTTCCGATTTTAGTCTTTTTGGCACCAAAATACACAAAATTTGCATAGATTTACCGGGTGTATTCCGATAGGGGATCGAAAAATCCATTATTTTTGCGATATCTCTTACCGTTTTCGAGATAATCGACATTTTCCGATTTTAGTCTTTTTGGCACTCAAAATACACAAAATTTTTTAAGATTTTTTTTTTTTTCAATTTAGGACATTCAGCACTTGTTTTTTATATTTGGAAGCATAGATTTACCGGGTGTATTCCGATAGGGGATCGAAAAATCCATTATTTTTGCGATATCTCTTACCGTTTTCGAGATAATCGACATTTTCCGATTTTAGTCTTTTTGGCACCAAAATACACAAAATTTGCATAGATTTACCGGGTGTATTCCGATAGGGGATCGAAAAATCCATTATTTTTGCGATATCTCTTACCGTATTCGAGATAATCGACATTTTCCGATTTTAGTCTTTTTGGCACTCAAAATACACAAAATTTTTTAAGATTTTTTTTTTTTCAATTTAGGACATTCAGCACTTGTTTTTTATATTTGGAAGCATAGATTTACCGGGTGTATTCCGATAGGGGATCGAAAAATCCATTATTTTTGCGATATCTCTTACCGTTTTCGAGATAATCGACATTTTCTGATTTTAGTCTTTTTGGCACTCAAAATACACAAAATTTTTTAAGATTTTTTTTCAATTTAGGACATTCAGCACTTGTTTTTTATATTTGGAAGCATAGATTTACCGGGTGTATTCCGATAGGGGATCGAAAAATCCATTATTTTTGCGATATCTCTTACCGTTTTCGAGATAATCGACATTTTCCGATTTTAGTCTTTTTGGCACCAAAATACACAAAATTTGCATAGATTTACCGGGTGTATTCCGATAGGGGATCGAAAAATCCATTATTTTTGCGATATCTCTTACCGTTTTCAAGATAATCGACATTTTCCGATTTTAGTCTTTTTGGCACTCAAAATACACAAAATTTTTTAAGATTTTTTTTTTTTTCAATTTAGGACATTCAGCACTTGTTTTTTATATTTGGAAGCATAGATTTACCGGGTGTATTCCGATAGGGGATCGAAAAATCCATTATTTTTGCGATATCTCTTACCGTTTTCGAGATAATCGACATTTTCCGATTTTAGTCTTTTTGGCACCAAAATACACAAAATTTGCATAGATTTACCGGGTGTATTCCGATAGGGGATCGAAAAATCCATTATTTTTGCGATATCTCTTACCGTTTTCGAGATAATCGACATTTTCCGATTTTAGTCTTTTTGGCACTCAAAATACACAAAATTTTTTAAGATTTTTTTTTTTTTCAATTTAGGACATTCAGCACTTGTTTTTAATATTTGGAAGCATAGATTTACCGGGTGTATTCCGATAGGGGATCGAAAAATCCATTATTTTTGCGATATCTCTTACCGTTTTCGAGATAATCGACATTTTCCGATTTTAGTCTTTTTGGCACCAAAATACACAAAATTTGCATAGATTTACCGGGTGTATTCCGATAGGGGATCGAAAAATCCATTATTTTTGCGATATCTCTTACCGTTTTCGAGATAATCGACATTTTCCGATTTTAGTCTTTTTGGCACTCAAAATACACAAAATTTTTTAAGATTTTTTTTCAATTTAGGACATTCAGCACTTGTTTTTTATATTTGGAAGCATAGATTTACCGGGTGTATTCCGATAGGGGATCGAAAAATCCATTATTTTTGCGATATCTCTTACCGTTTTCGAGATAATCGACATTTTCCGATTTTAGTCTTTTTGGCACCAAAATACACAAAATTTGCATAGATTTACCGGGTGTATTCCGATAGGGGATCGAAAAATCCATTATTTTTGCGATATCTCTTACCGTTTTCGAGATAATCGACATTTTCCGATTTTAGTCTTTTTGGCACTCAAAATACACAAAATTTTTTAAGATTTTTTTTCAATTTAGGACATTCAGCACTTGTTTTTTATATTTGGAAGCATAGATTTACCGGGTGTATTCCGATAGGGGATCGAAAAATCCATTATTTTTGCGATATCTCTTACCGTTTTCGAGATAATCGACATTTTCCGATTTTAGTCTTTTTGGCACCAAAATACACAAAATTTGCATAGATTTACCGGGTGTATTCCGATAGGGGATCGAAAAATCCATTATTTTTGCGATATCTCTTACCGTTTTCGAGATAATCGACATTTTCCGATTTTAGTCTTTTTGGCACTCAAAATACACAAAATTTTTTAAGATTTTTTTTTTTTTCAATTTAGGACATTCAGCACTTGTTTTTTATATTTGGAAGCATAGATTTACCGGGTGTATTCCGATAGGGGATCGAAAAATCCATTATTTTTGCGATATCTCTTACCGTTTTCGAGATAATCGACATTTTCCGATTTTAGTCTTTTTGGCACCAAAATACACAAAATTTGCATAGATTTACCGGGTGTATTCCGATAGGGGATCGAAAAATCCATTATTTTTGCGATATCTCTTACCGTTTTCGAGATAATCGACATTTTCCGATTTTAGTCTTTTTGGCACTCAAAATACACAAAATTTTTTAAGATTTTTTTTTTTTTCAATTTAGGACATTCAGCACTTGTTTTTTATATTTGGAAGCATAGATTTACCGGGTGTATTCCGATAGGGGATCGAAAAATCCATTATTTTTGCGATATCTCTTACCGTTTTCGAGATAATCGACATTTTCTGATTTTAGTCTTTTTGGCACTCAAAATACACAAAATTTTTTAAGATTTTTTTTTTTTTCAATTTAGGACATTCAGCACTTGTTTTTTATATTTGGAAGCATAGATTTACCGGGTGTATTCCGATAGGGGATCGAAAAATCCATTATTTTTGCGATATCTCTTACCGTTTTCGAGATAATCGACATTTTCCGATTTTAGTCTTTTTGGCACCAAAATACACAAAATTTGCATAGATTTACCGGGTGTATTCCGATAGGGGATCGAAAAATCCATTATTTTTGCGATATCTCTTACCGTTTTCGAGATAATCGACATTTTCCGATTTTAGTCTTTTTGGCACTCAAAATACACAAAATTTTTTAAGATTTTTTTTTTTTTCAATTTAGGACATTCAGCACTTGTTTTTTATATTTGGAAGCATAGATTTACCGGGTGTATTCCGATAGGGGATCGAAAAATCCATTATTTTTGCGATATCTCTTACCGTTTTCGAGATAATCGACATTTTCCGATTTTAGTCTTTTTGGCACCAAAATACACAAAATTTGCATAGATTTACCGGGTGTATTCCGATAGGGGATCGAAAAATCCATTATTTTTGCGATATCTCTTACCGTTTTCGAGATAATCGACATTTTCCGATTTTAGTCTTTTTGGCACTCAAAATACACAAAATTTTTTAAGATTTTTTTTTTTTTCAATTTAGGACATTCAGCACTTGTTTTTTATATTTGGAAGCATAGATTTACCGGGTGTATTCCGATAGGGGATCGAAAAATCCATTATTTTTGCGATATCTCTTACCGTTTTCGAGATAATCGACATTTTCCGATTTTAGTCTTTTTGGCACCAAAATACACAAAATTTGCATAGATTTACCGGGTGTATTCCGATAGGGGATCGAAAAATCCATTATTTTTGCGATATCTCTTACCGTTTTCGAGATAATCGACATTTTCCGATTTTAGTCTTTTTGGCACTCAAAATACACAAAATTTTTTAAGATTTTTTTTTTTTTCAATTTAGGACATTCAGCACTTGTTTTTTATATTTGGAAGCATAGATTTACCGGGTGTATTCCGATAGGGGATCGAAAAATCCATTATTTTTGCGATATCTCTTACCGTTTTCGAGATAATCGACATTTTCCGATTTTAGTCTTTTTGGCACCAAAATACACAAAATTTGCATAGATTTACCGGGTGTATTCCGATAGGGGATCGAAAAATCCATTATTTTTGCGATATCTCTTACCGTTTTCGAGATAATCGACATTTTCCGATTTTAGTCTTTTTGGCACTCAAAATACACAAAATTTTTTAAGATTTTTTTTTTTTTCAATTTAGGACATTCAGCACTTGTTTTTTATATTTGGAAGCATAGATTTACCGGGTGTATTCCGATAGGGGATCGAAAAATCCATTATTTTTGCGATATCTCTTACCGTTTTCGACATAATCGACATTTTCCGATTTTAGTCTTTTTGGCACCGAAATACACAAAATTTGCATAGATTTACCGGGTGTATTCCGATAGGGGATCGAAAAATCCATTATTTTTGCGATATCTCTTACCGTTTTCGAGATAATCGACATTTTCCGATTTTAGTCTTTTTGGCACTCAAAATACACAAAATTTTTTAAGATTTTTTTTTTTTTCAATTTAGGACATTCAGCACTTGTTTTTTATATTTGGAAGCATAGATTTATCGGGTGTATTCCGATAGGGGATCGAAAAATCCATTATTTTTGCGATATCTCTTGCCGTTTTCGAGATAATCGACATTTTCCGATTTTAGTCTTTTTGGCACCAAAATACACAAAATTTGCATAGATTTACCGGGTGTATTCCGATAGGGGATCGAAAAATCCATTATTTTTGCGATATCTCTTACCGTTTTCGAGATAATCGACATTTTCCGATTTTAGTCTTTTTGGCACTCAAAATACACAAAATTTTTTAAGATTTTTTTTTTTTTCAATTTAGGACATTCAGCACTTGTTTTTTATATTTGGAAGCATAGATTTACCGGGTGTATTCCGATAGGGGACCGAAAATTCCATTATTTTTGCGATATCTCTTACCGTTTTCGAGATAATCGACATTTTCCGATTTTAGTCTTTTTGGCATTCAAAATACACAAAATTTGCATAGATTTACCGGGTGTATTCCGATAGGGGATCGAAAAATCCATTATTTTTGCGATATCTCTTACCGTTTTCGAGATAATCGACATTTTCCGATTTTAGTCTTTTTGGCACCAAAATACACAAAATTTGCATAGATTTACCGGGTGTATTCCGATAGGGGATCGAAAAATCCATTATTTTTGCGATATCTCTTACCGTTTTCGAGATAATCGACATTTTCCGATTTTAGTCTTTTTGGCACTCAAAATACACAAAATTTTTTAAGATTTTTTTTTTTTTCAATTTAGGACATTCAGCACTTGTTTTTTATATTTGGAAGCATAGATTTACCGGGTATATTCCGATAGGGGATCGAAAAATCCATTATTTTTGCGATATCTCTTACCGTTTTCGAGATAATCGACATTTTCCGAAATTAGTCTTTTTGGCACCAAAATACACAAAATTTGCATAGATTTACCGGGTGTATTCCGATAGGGGATCGAAAAATCCATTATTTTTGCGATATCTCTTACCGTTTTCGAGATAATCGACATTTTCCGGTTTTAGTCTTTTTGGCACCAAAATACACAAAATTTGCATAGATTTACCGGGTGTATTCCGATAGGGGATCGAAAAATCCATTATTTTTGCGATATCTCTTACCGTTTTCGAGATAATCGACATTTTCCGATTTTAGTCTTTTTGGCACTCAAAATACACAAAATTTTTTAAGATTTTTTTTGTTTTCAATTTAGGACATTCAGCACTTGTTTTTTATATTTGGAAGCATAGATTTACCGGGTATATTCCGATAGGGGATCGAAAAATCCATTATTTTTGCGATATCTCTTACCGTTTTCGAGATAATCGACATTTTCCGATTTTAGTCTTTTTGGCACCAAAATACACAAAATTTGCATAGATTTACCGGGTGTATTCCGATAGGGGATCGAAAAATCCATTATTTTTGCGATATCTCTTACCGTTTTCGAGATAATCGACATTTTCCGATTTTAGTCTTTTTGGCACTCAAAATACACAAAATTTTTTAAGATTTTTTTTTTTTTCAATTTAGGACATTCAGCACTTGTTTTTTATATTTGGAAGCATAGATTTACCGGGTGTATTCCGATAGGGGATCGAAAAATCCATTATTTTTGCGATATCTCTTACCGTTTTCGAGATAATCGACATTTTCCGATTTTAGTCTTTTTGGCACCAAAATACACAAAATTTGCATAGATTTACCGGGTGTATTCCGATAGGGGATCGAAAAATCCATTATTTTTGCGATATCTCTTACCGTTTTCGAGATAATCGACATTTTCCGATTTTAGTCTTTTTGGCACTCAAAATACACAAAATTTTTTAAGATTTTTTTTTTTTTCAATTTAGGACATTCAGCACTTGTTTTTTATATTTGGAAGCATAGATTTATCGGGTGTATTCCGATAGGGGATCGAAAAATCCATTATTTTTGCGATATCTCTTACCGTTTTCGAGATAATCGACATTTTCCGATTTTAGTCTTTTTGGCACCGAAATACACAAAATTTGCATAGATTTACCGGGTGTATTCCGATAGGGGATCGAAAAATCCATTATTTTTGCGATATCTCTTACCGTTTTCGAGATAATCGACATTTTCCGATTTTAGTCTTTTTGGCACTCAAAATACACAAAATTTTTTAAGATTTTTTTTTTTTTCAATTTAGGACATTCAGCACTTGTTTTTTATATTTGGAAGCATAGATTTATCGGGTGTATTCCGATAGGGGATCGAAAAATCCATTATTTTTGCGATATCTCTTACCGTTTTCGAGATAATCGACATTTTCCGATTTTAGTCTTTTTGGCACTCAAAATACACAAAATTTTTTAAGATTTTTTTTTTTTTCAATTTAGGACATTCAGCACTTGTTTTTTATATTTGGAAGCATAGATTTACCGGGTATATTCCGATAGGGGATCGAAAAATCCATTATTTTTGCGATATCTCTTACCGTTTTCGAGATAATCGACATTTTCCGAAATTAGTCTTTTTGGCACCAAAATACACAAAATTTGCATAGATTTACCGGGTGTATTCCGATAGGGGATCGAAAAATCCATTATTTTTGCGATATCTCTTACCGTTTTCGAGATAATCGACATTTTCCGATTTTAGTCTTTTTGGCACTCAAAATACACAAAATTTTTTAAGATTTTTTTTTTTTCAATTTAGGACATTCAGCACTTGTTTTTTATATTTGGAAGCATAGATTTACCGGGTGTATTCCGATAGGGGATCGAAAAATCCATTATTTTTGCGATATCTCTTACCGTTTTCGAGATAATCGACATTTTCCGATTTTAGTCTTTTTGGCACCAAAATACACAAAATTTGCATAGATTTATCTGGTGTATTCCGATAGGGGATCGAAAAATCCATTATTTTTGCGATATCTCTTACCGTTTTCGAGATAATCGACATTTTCCGATTTTAGTCTTTTTGGCACTCAAAATACACAAAATTTTTTAAGATTTTTTTTTTTTTCAATTTAGGACATTCAGCACTTGTTTTTTATATTTGGAAGCATAGATTTACCGGGTGTATTCCGATAGGGGATCGAAAAATCCATTATTTTTGCGATATCTCTTACCGTTTTCGAGATAATCGACATTTTCCGATTTTAGTCTTTTTGGCACTCAAAATACACAAAATTTTTTAAGATTTTTTTTTTTTTCAATTTAGGACATTCAGCACTTGTTTTTTATATTTGGAAGCATAGATTTACCGGGTGTATTCCGATAGGGGATCGAAAAATCCATTATTTTTGCGATATCTCTTACCGTTTTCGAGATAATCGACATTTTCCGATTTTAGTCTTTTTGGCACCAAAATACACAAAATTTGCATAGATTTACCGGGTGTATTCCGATAGGGGATCGAAAAATCCATTATTTTTGCGATATCTCTTACCGTTTTCGAGATAATCGACATTTTCCGATTTTAGTCTTTTTGGCACTCAAAATACACAAAATTTTTTAAGATTTTTTTTTTTTTCAATTTAGGACATTCAGCACTTGTTTTTTATATTTGGAAGCATAGATTTACCGGGTGTATTCCGATAGGGGATCGAAAAATCCATTATTTTTGCGATATCTCTTACCGTTTTCGAGATAATCGACATTTTCCGATTTTAGTCTTTTTGGCACCAAAATACACAAAATTTGCATAGATTTAGCGGGTGTATTCCGATAGGGGATCGAAAAATCCATTATTTTTGCGATATCTCTTACCGTTTTCGAGATAATCGACATTTTCCGATTTTAGTCTTTTTGGCACTCAAAATACACAAAATTTTTTAAGATTTTTTTTTTTTTCAATTTAGGACATTCAGCACTTGTTTTTTATATTTGGAAGCATAGATTTACCGGGTGTATTCCGATAGGGGATCGAAAAATCCATTATTTTTGCGATATCTCTTACCGTTTTCGAGATAATCGACATTTTCCGATTTTAGTCTTTTTGGCACTCAAAATACACAAAATTTTTTAAGATTTTTTTTTTTTTCAATTTAGGACATTCAGCACTTGTTTTTTATATTTGGAAGCATAGATTTACCGGGTGTATTCCGATGGGGGTTCGAAAAATCCATTATTTTTGCGATATCTCTTACCGTTTTCGAGATAATCGACATTTTCCGATTTTAGTCTTTTTGGCACTCAAAATACACAAAATTTTTTAAGATTTTTTTTTTTTTCAATTTAGGACATTCAGCACTTGTTTTTTATATTTGGAAGCATAGATTTACCGGGTGTATTCCGATAGGGGATCGAAAAATCCATTATTTTTGCGATATCTCTTACCGTTTTCGAGATAATCGACATTTTCCGATTTTAGTCTTTTTGGCACCAAAATACACAAAATTTGCATAGATTTACCGGGTGTATTCCGATAGGGGATCGAAAAATCCATTATTTTTGCGATATCTCTTACCGTTTTCGAGATAATCGACATTTTCCGATTTTAGTCTTTTTGGCACTCAAAATACACAAAATTTTTTAAGATTTTTTTTTTTTTCAATTTAGGACATTCAGCACTTGTTTTTTATATTTGGAAGCATAGATTTACCGGGTGTATTCCGATAGGGGATCGAAAAATCCATTATTTTTGCGATATCTCTTACCGTTTTCGAGATAATCGACATTTTCCGGTTTTAGTCTTTTTGGCACCAAAATACACAAAATTTGCATAGATTTACCGGGTGTATTCCGATAGGGGATCGAAAAATCCATTATTTTTGCGATATCTCTTACCGTTTTCGAGATAATCGACATTTTCCGATTTTAGTCTTTTTGGCACTCAAAATACACAAAATTTTTTAAGATTTTTTTTGTTTTCAATTTAGGACATTCAGCACTTGTTTTTTATATTTGGAAGCATAGATTTACCGGGTATATTCCGATAGGGGATCGAAAAATCCATTATTTTTGCGATATCTCTTACCGTTTTCGAGATAATCGACATTTTCCGATTTTAGTCTTTTTGGCACCAAAATACACAAAATTTGCATAGATTTACCGGGTGTATTCCGATAGGGGATCGAAAAATCCATTATTTTTGCGATATCTCTTACCGTTTTCGAGATAATCGACATTTTCCGATTTTAGTCTTTTTGGCACTCAAAATACACAAAATTTTTTAAGATTTTTTTTTTTTTCAATTTAGGACATTCAGCACTTGTTTTTTATATTTGGAAGCATAGATTTACCGGGTGTATTCCGATAGGGGATCGAAAAATCCATTATTTTTGCGATATCTCTTACCGTTTTCGAGATAATCGACATTTTCCGATTTTAGTCTTTTTGGCACCAAAATACACAAAATTTGCATAGATTTACCGGGTGTATTCCGATAGGGGATCGAAAAATCCATTATTTTTGCGATATCTCTTACCGTTTTCGAGATAATCGACATTTTCCGATTTTAGTCTTTTTGGCACTCAAAATACACAAAATTTTTTAAGATTTTTTTTTTTTTCAATTTAGGACATTCAGCACTTGTTTTTTATATTTGGAAGCATAGATTTATCGGGTGTATTCCGATAGGGGATCGAAAAATCCATTATTTTTGCGATATCTCTTACCGTTTTCGAGATAATCGACATTTTCCGATTTTAGTCTTTTTGGCACCGAAATACACAAAATTTGCATAGATTTACCGGGTGTATTCCGATAGGGGATCGAAAAATCCATTATTTTTGCGATATCTCTTACCGTTTTCGAGATAATCGACATTTTCCGATTTTAGTCTTTTTGGCACTCAAAATACACAAAATTTTTTAAGATTTTTTTTTTTTTCAATTTAGGACATTCAGCACTTGTTTTTTATATTTGGAAGCATAGATTTATCGGGTGTATTCCGATAGGGGATCGAAAAATCCATTATTTTTGCGATATCTCTTACCGTTTTCGAGATAATCGACATTTTCCGATTTTAGTCTTTTTGGCACTCAAAATACACAAAATTTTTTAAGATTTTTTTTTTTTTCAATTTAGGACATTCAGCACTTGTTTTTTATATTTGGAAGCATAGATTTACCGGGTATATTCCGATAGGGGATCGAAAAATCCATTATTTTTGCGATATCTCTTACCGTTTTCGAGATAATCGACATTTTCCGAAATTAGTCTTTTTGGCACCAAAATACACAAAATTTGCATAGATTTACCGGGTGTATTCCGATAGGGGATCGAAAAATCCATTATTTTTGCGATATCTCTTACCGTTTTCGAGATAATCGACATTTTCCGATTTTAGTCTTTTTGGCACTCAAAATACACAAAATTTTTTAAGATTTTTTTTTTTTCAATTTAGGACATTCAGCACTTGTTTTTTATATTTGGAAGCATAGATTTACCGGGTGTATTCCGATAGGGGATCGAAAAATCCATTATTTTTGCGATATCTCTTACCGTTTTCGAGATAATCGACATTTTCCGATTTTAGTCTTTTTGGCACCAAAATACACAAAATTTGCATAGATTTATCTGGTGTATTCCGATAGGGGATCGAAAAATCCATTATTTTTGCGATATCTCTTACCGTTTTCGAGATAATCGACATTTTCCGATTTTAGTCTTTTTGGCACTCAAAATACACAAAATTTTTTAAGATTTTTTTTTTTTTCAATTTAGGACATTCAGCACTTGTTTTTTATATTTGGAAGCATAGATTTACCGGGTGTATTCCGATAGGGGATCGAAAAATCCATTATTTTTGCGATATCTCTTACCGTTTTCGAGATAATCGACATTTTCCGATTTTAGTCTTTTTGGCACTCAAAATACACAAAATTTTTTAAGATTTTTTTTTTTTTCAATTTAGGACATTCAGCACTTGTTTTTTATATTTGGAAGCATAGATTTACCGGGTGTATTCCGATAGGGGATCGAAAAATCCATTATTTTTGCGATATCTCTTACCGTTTTCGAGATAATCGACATTTTCCGATTTTAGTCTTTTTGGCACCAAAATACACAAAATTTGCATAGATTTACCGGGTGTATTCCGATAGGGGATCGAAAAATCCATTATTTTTGCGATATCTCTTACCGTTTTCGAGATAATCGACATTTTCCGATTTTAGTCTTTTTGGCACTCAAAATACACAAAATTTTTTAAGATTTTTTTTTTTTTCAATTTAGGACATTCAGCACTTGTTTTTTATATTTGGAAGCATAGATTTACCGGGTGTATTCCGATAGGGGATCGAAAAATCCATTATTTTTGCGATATCTCTTACCGTTTTCGAGATAATCGACATTTTCCGATTTTAGTCTTTTTGGCACCAAAATACACAAAATTTGCATAGATTTAGCGGGTGTATTCCGATAGGGGATCGAAAAATCCATTATTTTTGCGATATCTCTTACCGTTTTCGAGATAATCGACATTTTCCGATTTTAGTCTTTTTGGCACTCAAAATACACAAAATTTTTTAAGATTTTTTTTTTTTTCAATTTAGGACATTCAGCACTTGTTTTTTATATTTGGAAGCATAGATTTACCGGGTGTATTCCGATAGGGGATCGAAAAATCCATTATTTTTGCGATATCTCTTACCGTTTTCGAGATAATCGACATTTTCCGATTTTAGTCTTTTTGGCACTCAAAATACACAAAATTTTTTAAGATTTTTTTTTTTTTCAATTTAGGACATTCAGCACTTGTTTTTTATATTTGGAAGCATAGATTTACCGGGTGTATTCCGATGGGGGTTCGAAAAATCCATTATTTTTGCGATATCTCTTACCGTTTTCGAGATAATCGACATTTTCCGATTTTAGTCTTTTTGGCACTCAAAATACACAAAATTTTTTAAGATTTTTTTTTTTTTCAATTTAGGACATTCAGCACTTGTTTTTTATATTTGGAAGCATAGATTTACCGGGTGTATTCCGATAGGGGATCGAAAAATCCATTATTTTTGCGATATCTCTTACCGTTTTCGAGATAATCGACATTTTCCGATTTTAGTCTTTTTGGCACCAAAATACACAAAATTTGCATAGATTTACCGGGTGTATTCCGATAGGGGATCGAAAAATCCATTATTTTTGCGATATCTCTTACCGTTTTCGAGATAATCGACATTTTCCGATTTTAGTCTTTTTGGCACTCAAAATACACAAAATTTTTTAAGATTTTTTTTTTTTTCAATTTAGGACATTCAGCACTTGTTTTTTATATTTGGAAGCATAGATTTACCGGGTGTATTCCGATAGGGGATCGAAAAATCCATTATTTTTGCGATATCTCTTACCGTTTTCGAGATAATCGACATTTTCCGATTTTAGTCTTTTTGGCACCAAAATACACAAAATTTGCATAGATTTACCGGGTGTATTCCGATAGGGGATCGAAAAATCCATTATTTTTGCGATATCTCTTACCGTTTTCGAGATAATCGACATTTTCCGATTTTAGTCTTTTTGGCACTCAAAATACACAAAATTTTTTAAGATTTTTTTTTTTTTCAATTTAGGACATTCAGCACTTGTTTTTTATATTTGGAAGCATAGATTTACCGGGTGTATTCCGATAGGGGATCGAAAAATCCATTATTTTTGCGATATCTCTTACCGTTTTCGAGATAATCGACATTTTCCGATTTTAGTCTTTTTGGCACCAAAATACACAAAATTTGCATAGATTTACCGGGTGTATTCCGATAGGGGATCGAAAAATCCATTATTTTTGCGATATCTCTTACCGTTTTCGAGATAATCGACATTTTCCGATTTTAGTCTTTTTGGCACTCAAAATACACAAAATTTTTTAAGATTTTTTTTTTTTTCAATTTAGGACATTCAGCACTTGTTTTTTATATTTGGAAGCATAGATTTACCGGGTGTATTCCGATAGGGGATCGAAAAATCCATTATTTTTGCGATATCTCTTACCGTTTTCGAGATAATCGACATTTTCCGATTTTAGTCTTTTTGGCACCAAAATACACAAAATTTGCATAGATTTACCGGGTGTATTCCGATAGGGGATCGAAAAATCCATTATTTTTGCGATATCTCTTACCGTTTTCGAGATAATCGACATTTTCCGATTTTAGTCTTTTTGGCACTCAAAATACACAAAATTTTTTAAGATTTTTTTTTTTTTCAATTTAGGACATTCAGCACTTGTTTTTTATATTTGGAAGCATAGATTTACCGGGTGTATTCCGATAGGGGATCGAAAAATCCATTATTTTTGCGATATCTCTTACCGTTTTCGACATAATCGACATTTTCCGATTTTAGTCTTTTTGGCACCGAAATACACAAAATTTGCATAGATTTACCGGGTGTATTCCGATAGGGGATCGAAAAATCCATTATTTTTGCGATATCTCTTACCGTTTTCGAGATAATCGACATTTTCCGATTTTAGTCTTTTTGGCACTCAAAATACACAAAATTTTTTAAGATTTTTTTTTTTTCAATTTAGGACATTCAGCACTTGTTTTTTATATTTGGAAGCATAGATTTATCGGGTGTATTCCGATAGGGGATCGAAAAATCCATTATTTTTGCGATATCTCTTACCGTTTTCGAGATAATCGACATTTTCCGATTTTAGTCTTTTTGGCACCAAAATACACAAAATTTGCATAGATTTACCGGGTGTATTCCGATAGGGGATCGAAAAATCCATTATTTTTGCGATATCTCTTACCGTTTTCGAGATAATCGACATTTTCCGATTTTAGTCTTTTTGGCACCAAAATACACAAAATTTGCATAGATTTACCGGGTGTATTCCGATAGGGGATCGAAAAATCCATTATTTTTGCGATATCTCTTACCGTTTTCGAGATAATCGACATTTTCCGATTTTAGTCTTTTTGGCACTCAAAATACACAAAATTTTTTAAGATTTTTTTTTTTTTCAATTTAGGACATTCAGCACTTGTTTTTTATATTTGGAAGCATAGATTTACCGGGTGTATTGCGATAGGGGATCGAAAAATCCATTATTTTTGCGATATCTCTTACCGTTTTCGAGATAATCGACATTTTCCGATTTTAGTCTTTTTGGCACTCAAAATACACAACATTTTTTAAGATTTTTTTTTTTTTCAATTTAGGACATTCAGCACTTGTTTTTTATATTTGGAAGCATAGATTTACCGGGTGTATTCCGATAGGGGATCGAAAAATCCATTATTTTTGCGATATCTCTTACCGTTTTCGAGATAATCGACATTTTCCGATTTTAGTCTTTTTGGCACCAAAATACACAAAATTTGCATAGATTTACCGGGTGTATTCCGATAGGGGATCGAAAAATCCATTATTTTTGCGATATCTCTTACCGTTTTCGAGATAATCGACATTTTCCGATTTTAGTCTTTTTGGCACTCAAAATACACAAAATTTTTTAAGATTTTTTTTTTTTCAATTTAGGACATTCAGCACTTGTTTTTTATATTTGGAAGCATAGATTTACCGGGTGTATTCCGATAGGGGATCGAAAAATCCATTATTTTTGCGATATCTCTTACCGTTTTCGAGATAATCGACATTTTCCGATTTTAGTCTTTTTGGCACCAAAATACACAAAATTTGCATAGATTTACCGGGTGTATTCCGATAGGGGATCGAAAAATCCATTATTTTTGCGATATCTCTTACCGTTTTCGAGATAATCGACATTTTCCGATTTTAGTCTTTTTGGCACTCAAAATACACAAAATTTTTTAAGATTTTTTTTTTTTTCAATTTAGGACATTCAGCACTTGTTTTTTATATTTGGAAGCATAGATTTACCGCGTGTATTCCGATAGGGGATCGAAAAATCCATTATTTTTGCGATATCTCTTACCGTTTTCGAGATAATCGACATTTTCCGATTTTAGTCTTTTTGGCACCGAAATACACAAAATTTGCATAGATTTACCGGGTGTATTCCGATAGGGGATCGAAAAATCCATTATTTTTGCGATATCTCTTACCGTTTTCGAGATAATCGACATTTTCCGATTTTAGTCTTTTTGGCACTCAAAATACACAAAATTTTTTAAGATTTTTTTTTTTTCAATTTAGGACATTCAGCACTTGTTTTTTATATTTGGAAGCATAGATTTATCGGGTGTATTCCGATAGGGGATCGAAAAATCCATTATTTTTGCGATATCTCTTACCGTTTTCGAGATAATCGACATTTTCCGATTTTAGTCTTTTTGGCACCAAAATACACAAAATTTGCATAGATTTACCGGGTGTATTCCGATAGGGGATCGAAAAATCCATTATTTTTGCGATATCTCTTACCGTTTTCGAGATAATCGACATTTTCCGATTTTAGTCTTTTTGGCACTCAAAATACACAAAATTTTTTAAGATTTTTTTTTTTTTCAATTTAGGACATTCAGCACTTGTTTTTTATATTTGGAAGCATAGATTTACCGGGTGTATTCCGATAGGGGATCGAAAAATCCATTATTTTTGCGATATCTCTTACCGTTTTCGAGATAATCGACATTTTCCGATTTTAGTCTTTTTGGCACCAAAATACACAAAATTTGCATAGATTTACCGGGTGTATTCCGATAGGGGATCGAAAAATCCATTATTTTTGCGATATCTCTTACCGTTTTCGAGATAATCGACATTTTCCGATTTTAGTCTTTTTGGCACTCAAAATACACAAAATTTTTTAAGATTTTTTTTTTTTTCAATTTAGGACATTCAGCACTTGTTTTTTATATTTGGAAGCATAGATTTACCGGGTGTATTCCGATAGGGGATCGAAAAATCCATTATTTTTGCGATATCTCTTACCGTTTTCGAGATAATCGACATTTTCCGATTTTAGTCTTTTTGGCACCAAAATACACAAAATTTGCATAGATTTAGCGGGTGTATTCCGATTGGGGATCGAAAAATCCATTATTTTTGCGATATCTCTTACCGTTTTCGAGATAATCGACATTTTCCGATTTTAGTCTTTTTGGCACTCAAAATACACAAAATTTTTTAAGATTTTTTTTTTTTTCAATTTAGGACATTCAGCACTTGTTTTTTATATTTGGAAGCATAGATTTACCGGGTGTATTCCGATAGGGGATCGAAAAATCCATTATTTTTGCGATATCTCTTACCGTTTTCGAGATAATCGACATTTTCCGATTTTAGTCTTTTTGGCACTCAAAATACACAAAATTTTTTAAGATTTTTTTTTTTTTCAATTTAGGACATTCAGCACTTGTTTTTTATATTTGGAAGCATAGATTTACCGGGTGTATTCCGATAGGGGATCGAAAAATCCATTATTTTTGCGATATCTCTTACCGTTTTCGAGATAATCGACATTTTCCGATTTTAGTCTTTTTGGCACCAAAATACACAAAATTTGCATAGATTTACCGGGTGTATTCCGATAGGGGATCGAAAAATCCATTATTTTTGCGATATCTCTTACCGTTTTCGAGATAATCGACATTTTCCGATTTTAGTCTTTTTGGCACTCAAAATACACAAAATTTTTTAAGATTTTTTTTTTTTTCAATTTAGGACATTCAGCACTTGTTTTTTATATTTGGAAGCATAGATTTACCGGGTGTATTCCGATAGGGGATCGAAAAATCCATTATTTTTGCGATATCCCTTACCGTTTTCGAGATAATCGACATTTTCCGATTTTAGTCTTTTTGGCACCAAAATACACAAAATTTGCATAGATTTACCGGGTGTATTCCGATAGGGGATCGAAAAATCCATTATTTTTGCGATATCTCTTACCGTTTTCGAGATAATCGACATTTTCCGATTTTAGTCTTTTTGGCACTCAAAATACACAAAATTTTTTAAGATTTTTTTTTTTTTCAATTTAGGACATTCAGCACTTGTTTTTTATATTTGGAAGCATAGATTTACCGGGTATATTCCGATAGGGGATCGAAAAATCCATTATTTTTGCGATATCTCTTACCGTTTTCGAGATAATCGACATTTTCCGAAATTAGTCTTTTTGGCACCAAAATACACAAAATTTGCATAGATTTACCGGGTGTATTCCGATAGGGGATCGAAAAATCCATTATTTTTGCGATATCTCTTACCGTTTTCGAGATAATCGACATTTTCCGATTTTAGTCTTTTTGGCACCAAAATACACAAAATTTGCATAGATTTACCGGGTGTATTCCGATAGGGGATCGAAAAATCCATTATTTTTGCGATATCTCTTACCGTTTTCGAGATAATCGACATTTTCCGATTTTAGTCTTTTTGGCACTCAAAATACACAAAATTTTTTAAGATTTTTTTTTTTTTCAATTTAGGACATTCAGCACTTGTTTTTTATATTTGGAAGCATAGATTTACCGGGTATATTCCGATAGGGGATCGAAAAATCCATTATTTTTGCGATATCTCTTACCGTTTTCGAGATAATCGACATTTTCCGATTTTAGTCTTTTTGGCACCAAAATACACAAAATTTGCATAGATTTACCGGGTGTATTCCGATAGGGGATCGAAAAATCCATTATTTTTGCGATATCTCTTACCGTTTTCGAGATAATCGACATTTTCCGATTTTAGTCTTTTTGGCACTCAAAATACACAAAATTTTTTAAGATTTTTTTTTTTTTCAATTTAGGACATTCAGCACTTGTTTTTTATATTTGGAAGCATAGATTTACCGGGTGTATTCCGATAGGGGATCGAAAAATCCATTATTTTTGCGATATCTCTTACCGTTTTCGAGATAATCGACATTTTCCGATTTTAGTCTTTTTGGCACCGAAATACACAAAATTTGCATAGATTTACCGGGTGTATTCCGATAGGGGATCGAAAAATCCATTATTTTTGCGATATCTCTTACCGTTTTCGAGATAATCGACATTTTCCGATTTTAGTCTTTTTGGCACCAAAATACACAAAATTTGCATAGATTTACCGGGTGTATTCCGATAGGGGATCGAAAAATCAATTATTTTTGCGATATCTCTTACCGTTTTCGAGATAATCGACATTTTCCGATTTTAGTCTTTTTGGCACTCAAAATACACAAAATTTTTTAAGATTTTTTTTGTTTTCAATTTAGGACATTCAGCACTTGTTTTTTATATTTGGAAGCATAGATTTACCGGGTATATTCCGATAGGGGATCGAAAAATCCATTATTTTTGCGATATCTCTTACCGTTTTCGAGATAATCGACATTTTCCGATTTTAGTCTTTTTGGCACCAAAATACACAAAATTTGCATAGATTTACCGGGTGTATTCCGATAGGGGATCGAAAAATCCATTATTTTTGCGATATCTCTTACCGTTTTCGAGATAATCGACATTTTCCGATTTTAGTCTTTTTGGCACTCAAAATACACAAAATTTTTTAAGATTTTTTTTTTTTTCAATTTAGGACATTCAGCACTTGTTTTTTATATTTGGAAGCATAGATTTACCGGGTGTATTCCGATAGGGGATCGAAAAATCCATTATTTTTGCGATATCTCTTACCGTTTTCGAGATAATCGACATTTTCCGATTTTAGTCTTTTTGGCACCAAAATACACAAAATTTGCATAGATTTACCGGGTGTATTCCGATAGGGGATCGAAAAATCCATTATTTTTGCGATATCTCTTACCGTTTTCGAGATAATCGACATTTTCCGATTTTAGTCTTTTTGGCACTCAAAATACACAAAATTTTTTAAGATTTTTTTTTTTTTCAATTTAGGACATTCAGCACTTGTTTTTTATATTTGGAAGCATAGATTTATCGGGTGTATTCCGATAGGGGATCGAAAAATCCATTATTTTTGCGATATCTCTTACCGTTTTCGAGATAATCGACATTTTCCGATTTTAGTCTTTTTGGCACCGAAATACACAAAATTTGCATAGATTTACCGGGTGTATTCCGATAGGGGATCGAAAAATCCATTATTTTTGCGATATCTCTTACCGTTTTCGAGATAATCGACATTTTCCGATTTTAGTCTTTTTGGCACTCAAAATACACAAAATTTTTTAAGATTTTTTTTTTTTTCAATTTAGGACATTCAGCACTTGTTTTTTATATTTGGAAGCATAGATTTATCGGGTGTATTCCGATAGGGGATCGAAAAATCCATTATTTTTGCGATATCTCTTACCGTTTTCGAGATAATCGACATTTTCCGATTTTAGTCTTTTTGGCACTCAAAATACACAAAATTTTTTAAGATTTTTTTTTTTTTCAATTTAGGACATTCAGCACTTGTTTTTTATATTTGGAAGCATAGATTTACCGGGTATATTCCGATAGGGGATCGAAAAATCCATTATTTTTGCGATATCTCTTACCGTTTTCGAGATAATCGACATTTTCCGAAATTAGTCTTTTTGGCACCAAAATACACAAAATTTGCATAGATTTACCGGGTGTATTCCGATAGGGGATCGAAAAATCCATTATTTTTGCGATATCTCTTACCGTTTTCGAGATAATCGACATTTTCCGATTTTAGTCTTTTTGGCACTCAAAATACACAAAATTTTTTAAGATTTTTTTTTTTTCAATTTAGGACATTCAGCACTTGTTTTTTATATTTGGAAGCATAGATTTACCGGGTGTATTCCGATAGGGGATCGAAAAATCCATTATTTTTGCGATATCTCTTACCGTTTTCGAGATAATCGACATTTTCCGATTTTAGTCTTTTTGGCACCAAAATACACAAAATTTGCATAGATTTATCTGGTGTATTCCGATAGGGGATCGAAAAATCCATTATTTTTGCGATATCTCTTACCGTTTTCGAGATAATCGACATTTTCCGATTTTAGTCTTTTTGGCACTCAAAATACACAAAATTTTTTAAGATTTTTTTTTTTTTCAATTTAGGACATTCAGCACTTGTTTTTTATATTTGGAAGCATAGATTTACCGGGTGTATTCCGATAGGGGATCGAAAAATCCATTATTTTTGCGATATCTCTTACCGTTTTCGAGATAATCGACATTTTCCGATTTTAGTCTTTTTGGCACTCAAAATACACAAAATTTTTTAAGATTTTTTTTTTTTTCAATTTAGGACATTCAGCACTTGTTTTTTATATTTGGAAGCATAGATTTACCGGGTGTATTCCGATAGGGGATCGAAAAATCCATTATTTTTGCGATATCTCTTACCGTTTTCGAGATAATCGACATTTTCCGATTTTAGTCTTTTTGGCACCAAAATACACAAAATTTGCATAGATTTACCGGGTGTATTCCGATAGGGGATCGAAAAATCCATTATTTTTGCGATATCTCTTACCGTTTTCGAGATAATCGACATTTTCCGATTTTAGTCTTTTTGGCACTCAAAATACACAAAATTTTTTAAGATTTTTTTTTTTTTCAATTTAGGACATTCAGCACTTGTTTTTTATATTTGGAAGCATAGATTTACCGGGTGTATTCCGATAGGGGATCGAAAAATCCATTATTTTTGCGATATCTCTTACCGTTTTCGAGATAATCGACATTTTCCGATTTTAGTCTTTTTGGCACTCAAAATACACAAAATTTTTTAAGATTTTTTTTTTTTTCAATTTAGGACATTCAGCACTTGTTTTTTATATTTGGAAGCATAGATTTACCGGGTGTATTCCGATAGGGGATCGAAAAATCCATTATTTTTGCGATATCTCTTACCGTTTTCGAGATAATCGACATTTTCCGATTTTAGTCTTTTTGGCACTCAAAATACACAAAATTTTTTAAGATTTTTTTTTTTTTCAATTTAGGACATTCAGCACTTGTTTTTTATATTTGGAAGCATAGATTTACCGGGTGTATTCCGATAGGGGATCGAAAAATCCATTATTTTTGCGATATCTCTTACCGTTTTCGAGATAATCGACATTTTCCGATTTTAGTCTTTTTGGCACCAAAATACACAAAATTTGCATAGATTTACCGGGTGTATTCCGATAGGGGATCGAAAAATCCATTATTTTTGCGATATCTCTTACCGTTTTCGAGATAATCGACATTTTCCGATTTTAGTCTTTTTGGCACCAAAATACACAAAATTTGCATAGATTTACCGGGTGTATTCCGATAGGGGATCGAAAAATCCATTATTTTTGCGATATCTCTTACCGTTTTCGAGATAATCGACATTTTCCGATTTTAGTCTTTTTGGCACTCAAAATACACAAAATTTTTTAAGATTTTTTTTTTTTTCAATTTAGGACATTCAGCACTTGTTTTTTATATTTGGAAGCATAGATTTACCGGGTGTATTCCGATAGGGGATCGAAAAATCCATTATTTTTGCGATATCTCTTACCGTTTTCGAGATAATCGACATTTTCCGATTTTAGTCTTTTTGGCACCGAAATACACAAAATTTGCATAGATTTATCGGGTGTATTCCGATAGGGGATCGAAAAATCCATTATTTTTGCGATATCTCTTACCGTTTTCGAGATAATCGACATTTTCCGATTTTAGTCTTTTTGGCACTCAAAATACACAAAATTTTTTAAGATTTTTTTTTTTTTCAATTTAGGACATTCAGCACTTGTTTTTTATATTTGGAAGCATAGATTTATCGGGTGTATTCCGATAGGGGATCGAAAAATCCATTATTTTTGCGATATCTCTTACCGTTTTCGAGATAATCGACATTTTCCGATTTTAGTCTTTTTGGCACCAAAATACACAAAATTTGCATAGATTTACCGGGTGTATTCCGATAGGGGATCGAAAAATCCATTATTTTTGCGATATCTCTTACCGTTTTCGAGATAATCGACATTTTCCGATTTTAGTCTTTTTGGCACTCAAAATACACAAAATTTTTTAAGATTTTTTTTTTTTTCAATTTAGGACATTCAGCACTTGTTTTTTATATTTGGAAGCATAGATTTACCGGGTGTATTCCGATAGGGGATCGAAAAATCCATTATTTTTGCGATATCTCTTACCGTTTTCGAGATAATCGACATTTTCCGATTTTAGTCTTTTTGGCACCGAAATACACAAAATTTGCATAGATTTACCGGGTGTATTCCGATAGGGGATCGAAAAATCCATTATTTTTGCGATATCTCTTACCGTTTTCGAGATAATCGACATTTTCCGATTTTAGTCTTTTTGGCACCAAAATACACAAAATTTGCATAGATTTACCGGGTGTATTCCGATAGGGGATCGAAAAATCAATTATTTTTGCGATATCTCTTACCGTTTTCGAGATAATCGACATTTTCCGATTTTAGTCTTTTTGGCACTCAAAATACACAAAATTTTTTAAGATTTTTTTTTTTTTCAATTTAGGACATTCAGCACTTGTTTTTTATATTTGGAAGCATAGATTTACCGGGTGTATTCCGATAGGGGATCGAAAAATCCATTATTTTTGCGATATCTCTTACCGTTTTCGAGATAATCGACATTTTCCGATTTTAGTCTTTTTGGCACCAAAATACACAAAATTTGCATAGATTTACCGGGTGTATTCCGATAGGGGATCGAAAAATTCATTATTTTTGCGATATCTCTTACCGTTTTCGAGATAATCGACATTTTCCGATTTTAGTCTTTTTGGCACTCAAAATACACAAAATTTTTTAAGATTTTTTTTTTTTTCAATTTAGGACATTCAGCACTTGTTTTTTATATTTGGAAGCATAGATTTACCGGGTGTATTCCGATAGGGGATCGAAAAATCCATTATTTTTGCGATATCTCTTACCGTTTTCGAGATAATCGACATTTTCCGATTTTAGTCTTTTTGGCACCAAAATACACAAAATTTGCATAGATTTACCGGGTGTATTCCGATAGGGGATCGAAAAATCCATTATTTTTGCGATATCTCTTACCGTTTTCGAGATAATCGACATTTTCCGATTTTAGTCTTTTTGGCACTCAAAATACACAAAATTTTTTAAGATTTTTTTTTTTTTCAATTTAGGACATTCAGCACTTGTTTTTTATATTTGGAAGCATAGATTTACCGGGTGTATTCCGATAGGGGATCGAAAAATCCATTATTTTTGCGATATCTCTTACCGTTTTCGAGATAATCGACATTTTCCGATTTTAGTCTTTTTGGCACCGAAATACACAAAATTTGCATAGATTTATCGGGTGTATTCCGATAGGGGATCGAAAAATCCATTATTTTTGCGATATCTCTTACCGTTTTCGAGATAATCGACATTTTCCGATTTTAGTCTTTTTGGCACTCAAAATACACAAAATTTTTTAAGATTTTTTTTTTTTTCAATTTAGGACATTCAGCACTTGTTTTTTATATTTGGAAGCATAGATTTATCGGGTGTATTCCGATAGGGGATCGAAAAATCCATTATTTTTGCGATATCTCTTACCGTTTTCGAGATAATCGACATTTTCCGATTTTAGTCTTTTTGGCACCAAAATACACAAAATTTGCATAGATTTACCGGGTGTATTCCGATAGGGGATCGAAAAATCCATTATTTTTGCGATATCTCTTACCGTTTTCGAGATAATCGACATTTTCCGATTTTAGTCTTTTTGGCACTCAAAATACACAAAATTTTTTAAGATTTTTTTTTTTTTCAATTTAGGACATTCAGCACTTGTTTTTTATATTTGGAAGCATAGATTTACCGGGTGTATTCCGATAGGGGATCGAAAAATCCATTATTTTTGCGATATCTCTTACCGTTTTCGAGATAATCGACATTTTCCGATTTTAGACTTTTTGGCACCAAAAGACACAAAATTTGCATAGATTTACCGGGTGTATTCCGATAGGGGATCGAAAAATCCATTATTTTTGCGATATCTCTTACCGTTTTCGAGATAATCGACATTTTCCGATTTTAGTCTTTTTGGCACTCAAAATACACAAAATTTTTTAAGATTTTTTTTTTTTTCAATTTAGGACATTCAGCACTTGTTTTTTATATTTGGAAGCATAGATTTACCGGGTATATTCCGATAGGGGATCGAAAAATCCATTATTTTTGCGATATCTCTTACCGTTTTCGAGATAATCGACATTTTCCGAAATTAGTCTTTTTGGCACCAAAATACACAAAATTTGCATAGATTTACCGGGTGTATTCCGATAGGGGATCGAAAAATCCATTATTTTTGCGATATCTCTTACCGTTTTCGAGATAATCGACATTTTCCGATTTTAGTCTTTTTGGCACCAAAATACACAAAATTTGCATAGATTTACCGGGTGTATTCCGATAGGGGATCGAAAAATCCATTATTTTTGCGATATCTCTTACCGTTTTCGAGATAATCGACATTTTCCGATTTTAGTCTTTTTGGCACTCAAAATACACAAAATTTTTTAAGATTTTTTTTTTTTTCAATTTAGGACATTCAGCACTTGTTTTTTATATTTGGAAGCATAGATTTACCGGGTATATTCCGATAGGGGATCGAAAAATCCATTATTTTTGCGATATCTCTTACCGTTTTCGAGATAATCGACATTTTCCGATTTTAGTCTTTTTGGCACCAAAATACACAAAATTTGCATAGATTTACCGGGTGTATTCCGATAGGGGATCGAAAAATCCATTATTTTTGCGATATCTCTTACCGTTTTCGAGATAATCGACATTTTCCGATTTTAGTCTTTTTGGCACTCAAAATACACAAAAATTTTTAAGATTTTTTTTTTTTTCAATTTAGGACATTCAGCACTTGTTTTTTATATTTGGAAGCATAGATTTACCGGGTATATTCCGATAGGGGATCGAAAAATCCATTATTTTTGCGATATCTCTTACCGTTTTCGAGATAATCGACATTTTCCGAAATTAGTCTTTTTGGCACCAAAATACACAAAATTTGCATAGATTTACCGGGTGTATTCCGATAGGGGATCGAAAAATCCATTATTTTTGCGATATCTCTTACCGTTTTCGAGATAATCGACATTTTCCGATTTTAGTCTTTTTGGCACTCAAAATACACAAAATTTTTTAAGATTTTTTTTTTTTTCAATTTAGGACATTCAGCACTTGTTTTTTATATTTGGAAGCATAGATTTACCGGGTGTATTCCGATAGGGGATCGAAAAATCCATTATTTTTGCGATATCTCTTACCGTTTTCGAGATAATCGACATTTTCCGATTTTAGTCTTTTTGGCACCAAAATACACAAAATTTGCATAGATTTATCTGGTGTATTCCGATAGGGGATCGAAAAATCCATTATTTTTGCGATATCTCTTACCGTTTTCGAGATAATCGACATTTTCCGATTTTAGTCGTTTTGGCACTCAAAATACACAAAATTTTTTAAGATTTTTTTTTTTTTCAATTTAGGACATTCAGCACTTGTTTTTTATATTTGGAAGCATAGATTTACCGGGTGTATTCCGATAGGGGATCGAAAAATCCATTATTTTTGCGATATCTCTTACCGTTTTCGAGATAATCGACATTTTCCGATTTTAGTCTTTTTGGCACTCAAAATACACAAAATTTTTTAAGATTTTTTTTTTTTTCAATTTAGGACATTCAGCACTTGTTTTTTATATTTCGAAGCATAGATTTACCGGGTGTATTCCGATAGGGGATCGAAAAATCCATTATTTTTGCGATATCTCTTACCGTTTTCGAGATAATCGACATTTTCCGATTTTAGTCTTTTTGGCACCAAAATACACAAAATTTGCATAGATTTACCGGGTGTATTCCGATAGGGGATCGAAAAATCCATTATTTTTGCGATATCTCTTACCGTTTTCGAGATAATCGACATTTTCCGATTTTAGTCTTTTTGGCACTCAAAATATCACAAAATTTTTTAAGATTTTTTTTTTTTTCAATTTAGGACATTCAGCACTTGTTTTTTATATTTGGAAGCATAGATTTACCGGGTGTATTCCGATAGGGGATCGAAAAATCCATTATTTTTGCGATATCTCTTACCGTTTTCGAGATAATCGACATTTTCCGATTTTAGTCTTTTTGGCACCAAAATACACAAAATTTGCATAGATTTAGCGGGTGTATTCCGATAGGGGATCGAAAAATCCATTATTTTTGCGATATCTCTTACCGTTTTCGAGATAATCGACATTTTCCGATTTTAGTCTTTTTGGCACTCAAAATACACAAAATTTTTTAAGATTTTTTTTTTTTTCAATTTAGGACATTCAGCACTTGTTTTTTATATTTGGAAGCATAAATTTACCGGGTGTATTCCGATAGGGGATCGAAAAATCCATTATTTTTGCGATATCTCTTACCGTTTTCGAGATAATCGACATTTTCCGATTTTAGTCTTTTTGGCACTCAAAATACACAAAATTTTTTAAGATTTTTTTTTTTTTCAATTTAGGACATTCAGCACTTGTTTTTTATATTTGGAAGCATAGATTTACCGGGTGTATTCCGATAGGGGATCGAAAAATCCATTATTTTTGCGATATCTCTTACCGTTTTCGAGATAATCGACATTTTCCGATTTTAGTCTTTTTGGCACTCAAAATACACAAAATTTTTTAAGATTTTTTTTTTTTTCAATTTAGGACATTCAGCACTTGTTTTTTATATTTGGAAGCATAGATTTACCGGGTGTATTCCGATAGGGGATCGAAAAATCCATTATTTTTGCGATATCTCTTACCGTTTTCGAGATAATCGACATTTTCCGATTTTAGTCTTTTTGGCACCAAAATACACAAAATTTGCATAGATTTACCGGGTGTATTCCGATAGGGGATCGAAAAATCCATTATTTTTGCGATATCTCTTACCGTTTTCGAGATAATCGACATTTTCCGATTTTAGTCTTTTTGGCACTCAAAATATCACAAAATTTTTTAAGATTTTTTTTTTTTTCAATTTAGGACATTCAGCACTTGTTTTTTATATTTGGAAGCATAGATTTACCGGGTGTATTCCGATAGGGGATCGAAAAATCCATTATTTTTGCGATATCTCTTACCGTTTTCGAGATAATCGACATTTTCCGATTTTAGTCTTTTTGGCACCAAAATACACAAAATTTGCATAGATTTAGCGGGTGTATTCCGATAGGGGATCGAAAAATCCATTATTTTTGCGATATCTCTTACCGTTTTCGAGATAATCGACATTTTCCGATTTTAGTCTTTTTGGCACTCAAAATACACAAAATTTTTTAAGATTTTTTTTTTTTTCAATTTAGGACATTCAGCACTTGTTTTTTATATTTGGAAGCATAAATTTACCGGGTGTGTTCCGATAGGGGATCGAAAAATCCATTATTTTTGCGATATCTCTTACCGTTTTCGAGATAATCGACATTTTCCGATTTTAGTCTTTTTGGCACTCAAAATACACAAAATTTTTTAAGATTTTTTTTTTTTTCAATTTAGGACATTCAGCACTTGTTTTTTATATTTGGAAGCATAGATTTACCGGGTGTATTCCGATAGGGGATCGAAAAATCCATTATTTTTGCGATATCTCTTACCGTTTTCGAGATAATCGACATTTTCCGATTTTAGTCTTTTTGGCACTCAAAATACACAAAATTTTTTAAGATTTTTTTTTTTTTCAATTTAGGACATTCAGCACTTGTTTTTTATATTTGGAAGCATAGATTTACCGGGTGTATTCCGATAGGGGATCGAAAAATCCATTATTTTTGCGATATCTCTTACCGTTTTCGAGATAATCGACATTTTCCGATTTTAGTCTTTTTGGCACCAAAATACACAAAATTTGCATAGATTTACCGGGTGTATTCCGATAGGGGATCGAAAAATCCATTATTTTTGCGATATCTCTTACCGATTTCGAGATAATCGACATTTTCCGATTTTAGTCTTTTTGGCACTCAAAATACACAAAAATTTTTAAGATTTTTTTTTTTTTCAATTTAGGACATTCAGCACTTGTTTTTTATATTTGGAAGCATAGATTTACCGGGTGTATTCCGATAGGGGATCGAAAAATCCATTATTTTTGCGATATCTCTTACCGTTTTCGAGATAATCGACATTTTCCGATTTTAGTCTTTTTGGCACCAAAATACACAAAATTTGCATAGATTTACCGGGTGTATTCCGATAGGGGATCGAAAAATCCATTATTTTTGCGATATCTCTTACCGTTTTCGAGATAATCGACATTTTCCGATTTTAGTCTTTTTGGCACTCAAAATACACAAAATTTTTTAAGATTTTTTTTTTTTTCAATTTAGGACATTCAGCACTTGTTTTTTATATTTGGAAGCATAGATTTACCGGGTGTATTCCGATAGGGGATCGAAAAATCCATTATTTTTGCGATATCTCTTACCGTTTTCGAGATAATCGACATTTTCCGATTTTAGTCTTTTTGGCACCGAAATACACAAAATTTGCATAGATTTACCGGGTGTATTCCGATAGGGGATCGAAAAATCCATTATTTTTGCGATATCTCTTACCGTTTTCGAGATAATCGACATTTTCCGATTTTAGTCTTTTTGGCACTCAAAATACACAAAATTTTTTAAGATTTTTTTTTTTTTCAATTTAGGACATTCAGCACTTGTTTTTTATATTTGGAAGCATAGATTTATCGGGTGTATTCCGATAGGGGATCGAAAAATCCATTATTTTTGCGATATCTCTTACCGTTTTCGAGATAATCGACATTTTCCGATTTTAGTCTTTTTGGCACCAAAATACACAAAATTTGCATAGATTTACCGGGTGTATTCCGATAGGGGATCGAAAAATCCATTATTTTTGCGATATCTCTTACCGTTTTCGAGATAATCGACATTTTCCGATTTTAGTCTTTTTGGCACTCAAAATACACAAAATTTTTTAAGATTTTTTTTTTTTTCAATTTAGGACATTCAGCACTTGTTTTTTATATTTGGAAGCATAGATTTACCGGGTGTATTCCGATAGGGGATCGAAAAATCCATTATTTTTGCGATATCTCTTACCGTTTTCGAGATAATCGACATTTTCCGATTTTAGTCTTTTTGGCACCAAAATACACAAAATTTGCATAGATTTACCGGGTGTATTCCGATAGGGGATCGAAAAATCCATTATTTTTGCGATATCTCTTACCGTTTTCGAGATAATCGACATTTTCCGATTTTAGTCTTTTTGGCACTCAAAATACACAAAATTTTTTAAGATTTTTTTTTTTCAATTTAGGACATTCAGCACTTGTTTTTTATATTTGGAAGCATAGATTTACCGGGTATATTCCGATAGGGGATCGAAAAATCCATTATTTTTGCGATATCTCTTACCGTTTTCGAGATAATCGACATTTTCCGATTTTAGTCTTTTTGGCACCAAAATACACAAAATTTGCATAGATTTACCGGGTGTATTCCGATAGGGGATCGAAAAATCCATTATTTTTGCGATATCTCTTACCGTTTTCGAGATAATCGACATTTTCCGATTTTAGTCTTTTTGGCACTCAAAATACACAAAATTTTTTAAGATTTTTTTTTTTTTCAATTTAGGACATTCAGCACTTGTTTTTTATATTTGGAAGCATAGATTTACCGGGTGTATTCCGATAGGGGATCGAAAAATCCATTATTTTTGCGATATCTCTTACCGTTTTCGAGATAATCGACATTTTCCGATTTTAGTCTTTTTGGCACCAAAATACACAAAATTTGCATAGATTTACCGGGTGTATTCCGATAGGGGATCGAAAAATCCATTATTTTTGCGATATCTCTTACCGTTTTCGAGATAATCGACATTTTCCGATTTTAGTCTTTTTGGCACTCAAAATACACAAAATTTTTTAAGATTTTTTTTTTTTTCAATTTAGGACATTCAGCACTTGTTTTTTATATTTGGAAGCATAGATTTACCGGGTGTATTCCGATAGGGGATCGAAAAATCCATTATTTTTGCGATATCTCTTACCGTTTTCGAGATAATCGACATTTTCCGATTTTAGTCTTTTTGGCACTCAAAATACACAAAATTTTTTAAGATTTTTTTTTTTTCAATTTAGGACATTCAGCACTTGTTTTTTATATTTGGAAGCATAGATTTACCGGGTGTATTTCGATAGGGGATCGAAAAATCCATTATTTTTGCGATATCTCTTACCGTTGTCGAGATAATCGACATTTTCCGATTTTAGTCTTTTTGGCACCAAAATACACAAAATTTGCATAGATTTACCGGGTGTATTCCGATAGGGGATCGAAAAATCCATTATTTTTGCGATATCTCTTACCGTTTTCGAGATAATCGACATTTTCCGATTTTAGTCTTTTTGGCACTCAAAATACACAAAATTTTTTAAGATTTTTTTTTTTTTCAATTTAGGACATTCAGCACTTGTTTTTTATATTTGGAAGCATAGATTTACCGGGTGTATTCCGATAGGGGATCGAAAAATCCATTATTTTTGCGATATCTCTTACCGTTTTCGAGATAATCGACATTTTCCGATTTTAGTCTTTTTGGCACCAAAATACACAAAATTTGCATAGATTTACCGGGTGTATTCCGATAGGGGATCGAAAAATCCATTATTTTTGCGATATCTCTTACCGTTTTCGAGATAATCGACATTTTCCGATTTTAGTCTTTTTGGCACTCAAAATACACAAAATTTTTTAAGATTTTTTTTTTTTTCAATTTAGGACATTCAGCACTTGTTTTTTATATTTGGAAGCATAGATTTACCGGGTGTATTCCGATAGGGGATCGAAAAATCCATTATTTTTGCGATATCTCTTACCGTTTTCGAGATAATCGACATTTTCCGATTTTAGTCTTTTTGGCAC
The DNA here is from genome assembly GCA_958510855.1 of Rhagonycha lutea. Taxonomy (NCBI): domain Eukaryota; kingdom Metazoa; phylum Arthropoda; class Insecta; order Coleoptera; family Cantharidae; genus Rhagonycha; species Rhagonycha lutea. The sequence continues at coordinate 32,650,562 of OY294042.1, forward strand.
TCAAAATACACAAAATTTTTTAAGATTTTTTTTTTTTTCAATTTAGGACATTCAGCACTTGTTTTTTATATTTGGAAGCATAGATTTACCGGGTGTATTCCGATAGGGGATCGAAAAATCCATTATTTTTGCGATATCTCTTACCGTTTTCGAGATAATCGACATTTTCCGATTTTAGTCTTTTTGGCACCAAAATACACAAAATTTGCATAGATTTAGCGGGTGTATTCCGATAGGGGATCGAAAAATCCATTATTTTTGCGATATCTCTTACCGTTTTCGAGATAATCGACATTTTCCGATTTTAGTCTTTTTGGCACTCAAAATACACAAAATTTTTTAAGATTTTTTTTTTTTTCAATTTAGGACATTCAGCACTTGTTTTTTATATTTGGAAGCATACATTTACCGGGTGTATTCCGATAGGGGATCGAAAAATCCATTATTTTTGCGATATCTCTTACCGTTTTCGAGATAATCGACATTTTCCGATTTTAGTCTTTTTGGCACCAAAATACACAAAATTTGCATAGATTTACCGGGTGTATTCCGATAGGGGATCGAAAAATCCATTATTTTTGCGATATCTCTTACCGTTTTCGAGATAATCGACATTTTCCGATTTTAGTCTTTTTGGCACTCAAAATACACAAAATTTTTTAAGATTTTTTTTTTTTTCAATTTAGGACATTCAGCACTTGTTTTTTATATTTGGAAGCATAGATTTACCGGGTGTATTCCGATAGGGGATCGAAAAATCCATTATTTTTGCGATATCTCTTACCGTTTTCGAGATAATCGACATTTTCCGATTTTAGTCTTTTTGGCACCGAAATACACAAAATTTGCATAGATTTACCGGGTGTATTCCGATAGGGGATCGAAAAATCCATTATTTTTGCGATATCTCTTACCGTTTTCGAGATAATCGACATTTTCCGATTTTAGTCTTTTTGGCACTCAAAATACACAAAATTTTTTAAGATTTTTTTTTTTTTCAATTTAGGACATTCAGCACTTGTTTTTTATATTTGGAAGCATAGATTTATCGGGAGTATTCCGATAGGGGATCGAAAAATCCATTATTTTTGCGATATCTCTTACCGTTTTCGAGATAATCGACATTTTCCGATTTTAGTCTTTTTGGCACCAAAATACACAAAATTTGCATAGATTTACCGGGTGTATTCCGATAGGGGATCGAAAAATCCATTATTTTTGCGATATCTCTTACCGTTTTCGAGATAATCGACATTTTCCGATTTTAGTCTTTTTGGCACTCAAAATACACAAAATTTTTTAAGATTTTTTTTTTTTTCAATTTAGGACATTCAGCACTTGTTTTTTATATTTGGAAGCATAGATTTACCGGGTGTATTCCGATAGGGGATCGAAAAATCCATTATTTTTGCGATATCTCTTACCGTTTTCGAGATAATCGACATTTTCCGATTTTAGTCTTTTTGGCACCAAAATACACAAAATTTGCATAGATTTACCGGGTGTATTCCGATAGGGGATCGAAAAATCCATTATTTTTGCGATATCTCTTACCGTTTTCGAGATAATCGACATTTTCCGATTTTAGTCTTTTTGGCACTCAAAATACACAAAATTTTTTAAGATTTTTTTTTTTTCAATTTAGGACATTCAGCACTTGTTTTTTATATTTGGAAGCATAGATTTACCGGGTATATTCCGATAGGGGATCGAAAAATCCATTATTTTTGCGATATCTCTTACCGTTTTCGAGATAATCGACATTTTCCGATTTTAGTCTTTTTGGCACCAAAATACACAAAATTTGCATAGATTTACCGGGTGTATTCCGATAGGGGATCGAAAAATCCATTATTTTTGCGATATCTCTTACCGTTTTCGAGATAATCGACATTTTCCGATTTTAGTCTTTTTGGCACTCAAAATACACAAAATTTTTTAAGATTTTTTTTTTTTTCAATTTAGGACATTCAGCACTTGTTTTTTATATTTGGAAGCATAGATTTACCGGGTGTATTCCGATAGGGGATAGAAAAATCCATTATTTTTGCGATATCTCTTACCGTTTTCGAGATAATCGACATTTTCCGATTTTAGTCTTTTTGGCACCAAAATACACAAAATTTGCATAGATTTACCGGGTGTATTCCGATAGGGGATCGAAAAATCCATTATTTTTGCGATATCTCTTACCGTTTTCGAGATAATCGACATTTTCCGATTTTAGTCTTTTTGGCACTCAAAATACACAAAATTTTTTAAGATTTTTTTTTTTTTCAATTTAGGACATTCAGCACTTGTTTTTTATATTTGGAAGCATAGATTTACCGGGTGTATTCCGATAGGGGATCGAAAAATCCATTATTTTTGCGATATCTCTTACCGTTTTCGAGATAATCGACATTTTCCGATTTTAGTCTTTTTGGCACTCAAAATACACAAAATTTTTTAAGATTTTTTTTTTTTCAATTTAGGACATTCAGCACTTGTTTTTTATATTTGGAAGCATAAATTTACCGGGTGTATTCCGATAGGGGATCGAAAAATCCATTATTTTTGCGATATCTCTTACCGTTTTCGAGATAATCGACATTTTCCGATTTTAGTCTTTTTGGCACCAAAATACACAAAATTTGCATAGATTTACCGGGTGTATTCCGATAGGGGATCGAAAAATCCATTATTTTTGCGATATCTCTTACCGTTTTCGAGATAATCGACATTTTCCGATTTTAGTCTTTTTGGCACTCAAAATACACAAAATTTTTTAAGATTTTTTTTTTTTTCAATTTAGGACATTCAGCACTTGTTTTTTATATTTGGAAGCATAGATTTACCGGGTGTATTCCGATAGGGGATCGAAAAATCCATTATTTTTGCGATATCTCTTACCGTTTTCGAGATAATCGACATTTTCCGATTTTAGTCTTTTTGGCACCAAAATACACAAAATTTGCATAGATTTACCGGGTGTATTCCGATAGGGGATCGAAAAATCCATTATTTTTGCGATATCTCTTACCGTTTTCGAGATAATCGACATTTTCCGATTTTAGTCTTTTTGGCACTCAAAATACACAAAATTTTTTAAGATTTTTTTTTTTTTCAATTTAGGACATTCAGCACTTGTTTTTTATATTTGGAAGCATAGATTTACCGGGTGTATTCCGATAGGGGATCGAAAAATCCATTATTTTTGCGATATCTCTTACCGTTTTCGAGATAATCGACATTTTCCGATTTTAGTCTTTTTGGCACCAAAATACACAAAATTTGCATAGATTTACCGGGTGTATTCCGATGGGGGATCGAAAAATCCATTATTTTTGCGATATCTCTTACCGATTTCGAGATAATCGACATTTTCCGATTTTAGTCTTTTTGGCACTCAAAATACACAAAATTTTAGGTTAGGTTAGTTAGGTTAGGTTAGGGTTAGGTTAGGTTAGGTAGGTTAGGTTAGGTTTAGGTTAGGTTAGGTTAGGTTAGGTTAGGTTAGGTTAGGTTAGGTTAGGTTAGGTTAGGTTAGGTTAGGTTAGGTTAGGTTAGGTTAGGTTAGGTTAGGTTAGGTTAGGTTAGGTTAGGTTAGGTTAGGTTAGGTTAGGTAGGTTAGGTTAGGTTAGGTTAGGTTAGGTTAGGTTAGGTTAGGTTAGGTTAGGTTAGGTTAGG